>JASUAD010000001.1:20328652-20946955 GCA_037013555.1 Sextonia rubra | reverse complement strand
TGCAATTGTGTGGGAAGATGTTGCTCAACTCATGGATAGTTGATTCGACATTCTGAAGAGCTTCAGCTCTGCTTTGCATGTAGCTGTCTTGTACAGGACCCAATTGCTGCTGCTGCTGATGTTCTGTTAACAATGGCTGCGTTGATGTGGATGATTCCCCATCCACCTGCCTTCCTGATCAATCCAATAAAGCAACAGGGATAGCACATCTAACTTTTAGTAATTTTTAGAACTTATAATTTAAAAAAAGCATGGTTTAGCCACACCCCACACACCCCCCCCCCCCCCCCCCCCCCCCCCCCCCCCCCCCCCCCACAAAACACCGTGACAACACCACACACAAGAAAAAAAAAAAAAGACAACTTAAAAAATGAAGCAGCGCACTGGCATGAATTATAGCATAAAACTGAGTGAACATCATAGATTATTATCTGAAAGCAATCAGAAGTTGAGCCCATAAATTTCTAAGCAGGTGGTTGCAATACCTCCCAAGCACCTGATAGGCTCCATAATTTGTTCACTGAGAAAAGATTGGAGATGAACATTCCACCATACATTTTTCATTTTTTGAAAGAAAATAGGTGGGTAAAGGGGGGGGGGGGGGGGGGGGGGGGGGGGTTGGGGTGGGGGGCTGGTGGGGGGTTTGTGTGGGGTGGTGTGCGGGAGGACTCCGAAGAATGACAACGTCCACTCTTCACTATTGAAAAGGCCAAACTGGAACCACTGTGATAAACTTTTTGCATTCTTTTTTTTTTTTTTTCCAAAATGTACATCAGTATTTGTTGCTTGAAACTTTACCTTGAAAATAACTGAGATGAAGATGTTGAGCCATTTGCCCATGGAGGAGGGGGAGCATTTGAAGCACTCGCTGCAGCCCTTGAAACCACGGGACGCTGCCGGATGAATGGATTGCTAGCATCCTTTGAAGCAGTGGAGGAAAACAACTGCCTTCTGTTCTCATGAACTTTCAAATTCTACAAACTCCAGAAAACAGCAATATTGCACCGAAGTGATAAGAAAGCTACTGATTATAGCATCATTACTACTAGAAGGAACAGTTGCTAAAGCCAGCCCCAGTTGTGCGATCATTAGCCTACCTCTGTTCTCATGGTTAAGACTTCTTTGAACTCTTTTGTAGCACTCATCAGATGGTTCTTCAGATTATCCACAACTGTCATTGAATGACTGGTCGTGTCACTGGAGATATTCCCACTTTCATTCTGTGAATTGCAGAGTAGCTGCAGGTCCACCACTGCTGAATTCAATGCAGTAATATCCTGCTTGATAACAGCTGTTAGCTCTTGTATCTCAACCATTGGATCATCAAAAACTGATGTCCTCTTTGCCACTGCAGAATAATGGGGATCAATCCTTAGACATACAATTTCTCATGCGCGCACAAACAAAAGATTACACAAGCACCAGCAAACTCACCCAATCACACAATCAAGCAAAAAGAAAAGCACTTAAAGTTCTAGCAGTCCAAAGGAAAAACCAAAAGAAGTCCTTTGATTGTTCATTGTTCAATATAGGTAACAACAATGGTGAAGCAATATGGGCATATGTTATTGAATGCTACTTTTAAACAATGAGCAGTCCATATATTCTCACATCAAAATTGTTTATATACTATATGTGAGTAGTCTCACCAAATTCTAAACTGTAGCATAGCACTTTTTCCTACTCACTACCCTATATATATGGCCAGGCTAACCTAAGGGCGTTTCTCACGAGACTCCAAGTGGAAACCATTTTTCTTTTAGCACATGGGAACCCCTAAGATCAACCCAACTTCACATTCACTACTTATATGAAATTATCCTTTTGACAACTTAACACAGTTATTTGCATTAAGCATTTTTCCATAAAATCTCCTTTCCCTCACCAAATTTCCACTATCTGGCAAGACACAACCAATTTCTTCCACACATTTCCACTTTTCAGCTTTGAATGTTTCTTTTGTTTTTAATATATATATACATATCATCATCATCATCAAAGCCTTATCCCAACCATGTTGGGGTCGGCTACATGAATTCTGTTTCTCCATTTCGTTCTATTTTGAGCTAAATCCTTCGATAAATTCCTTTGTTTTTTAATATATATAACTTTTAAATTTCCTCCCATTATGATATACAAGAATCTCATGGAGCATCCAAAGGAGGTAATTATAAGCAATTGTTGTTAAGAGCCTGTAGAGCACTTTTGGAAGGTGACTGTTGGATGCAACCACAAGGTTGCAGATTTGAATCATGTGACCTATCTGAAAAGTAGAACTGTCACATGCTATGTTTCCTCTGTCCGCTATAATCAACTTGATTATAAACAGCAGCCTTGATCTTAACAATAAAGGAACAGAAATTTTGTTTCTTTGATTATGCATAACAACAGCATTTCCATACAAGATCTATTGAATGTAAGCCCCTCAACCTCAAAATAAAAGCTCCAACTTTGCCCACTTTTCAAGATTTTCAAACAATACAACAAATTTGCGGGGAAAAAAAAACCAGACTAAATGGAAATACATAATGAGAAAGCATCACTAATACAAAAGCAAATACTTGAAGCCCTCTTCCAAAAGGAGCTGACCTTCAACATGGCATCACTAAGAAAATAACCAAAACAGAATCACATAACTTTAATTTTCTTAACTTCCCTACATCCAGTTTGCAACGTGCAGGCCTGTCAATTGTTATTTAAGGAACTCCTTTAGTGATAAAGGCATAGATGAAACAATATCATGATCCCAACCAACAATTCTCTGATCCCCATGTTCAATTACAAAAGCAATGAGATACAGCATGAGCCTTTTGTGCTCCATTGGTGTGATTCCTAATGATGCCTCACAGTACGTTGTGCAGCAAACTACACCAAAGTTGAACTTGAAAAAATCATACATTATACAAAATTTGGATGAAGCATAGGGAGAGATTGCTCTTCTACGATTCATTGGTCCCAAAAACTCAAGGAAGAGATAGTCAGTGGAAACATTAGCCAATTCCTTCTCGAACAAACAAGGTCCACAAATCGTTTGCCCTTTCAGTTTTTCAGAGGATCCTCTAAACACTTTTCCTTCCTCTAAACACTTTTCCTATCACCATTATTAATCATTTTACATGTAACATGACACGAACAATAACCTCATTCTTGTGAGTTGTGACAATGAGTGCCTTCCAACTATGCAACAGCCACTTGTCTTCTCTGTGCTTTCCTTATACCATTCAAGGTATTACCATCCACAATGAAAAGGTGATCTTAATGATGGGATGAGAGGGGTGTTGATGCAGGACAGACCCATGGTCCTTATGGATCGACCCGCCTTTGGGCCTAGCCCACTTATCTTAGTTTATTTAGGGTTTTATTTTCTTTTTGGTTATTTTAATGAGATGTTTTAATCGTGGCCATCAACTTGATTGGATGGTCTAGATGAGTCTTAGGTTATTTTTTTTTTTTTCTATTTAAGCATTGTAAAGCCTTTTTGGCTAAGTTAATTATTGATGATTAATGAAAAGGTTTGAGATCTTCCTAAGTTTTCTCGAATTCTCCTCGAAATCCTTAATGCCTCATGGATTAGAGTGCGGTGAGAGGCCAATTTTCCCCTCTATCTTCATCTTCTACCTTGCCGCCTGCGAATCTATTATGTTCCGGATTAGGTGTGCTTCGTTATTTGTTTTCCTTCCTTTGTGCTCTTGTAGTTGTTTTTTTTTTCTTTTTCTTTTGTGGGTTTTTTTTTTTTTTGTTGGGGGGGTTGGGGGGGGGGGGGGGGGGGGTGGGGGATGATAAGATGAGAGGGAAAAAGGAATGGAGTACACATGAATGTTAGCCACACATCCCATATCAATGCAGATTTACACAGTTTTGCAAAATGAAATCTCTTACAGTCTTACCAGTTATGCTAAGAAAAGAGTTAAGTGACTGAAATTGCCAGGAGTCAGTCCTTGACTTGTTAGAAGCATGGTTTAAAAAATCAGCCAAGCACCGAGTCGGGTCACATGGACTTGGACTCAAAATCATGGGACTCGGGTAAGTCACTTGCAACTCGGCCGAGTCAACTCGGACTCGATCATGACCAAATCGGGTCCCGAGTCCGGTTTTTTAAACCTTGGTTAGAAGTATGCATGGTAGTATATAGAATTATTTGGGATAGCTTAACTAGAATGTGAAAAGTCTCATATGTAAAGTGAATGTATGAAGGAGACAAGCAGGTAAAGATCCTCCAATCTCAAATAACCCATGTCTACAACCATGCCCTCACTAAGAAATGACAATCTAACCAATCTTAATGCCCAACCTAATTACCATGATTCGTGTAAGCAACCTCATTTTACTCAGTATCACTAAATTTCATGTGTGTGTGTGTGTGTATATTGGTATTATTTGACAACCGCAAGTCACTGTCTTTACTGCATTGAGGTTTTGCCACATAAAGAACTAGTAGATTGAATTTATGATGCAAAGAATAACCCTGATAGTGAAGACAGAACACGTGACTTGCAATTGATGTCAAGCGCTATAGTTGAGTCATTATTTGCTAGGATTCTCCCTCTTAACGGTTCTTGATGGCTTTCTAATGTGGTCATGGAAAAGGCTGGGTTGTGAGGACATTGCGAGGCCAAAATTATCAAGTTCCATCCAACCTCTTTGATAGCCAAATCTGTCCAAAAAGAATATGATTTTAAAAAGAATGAATTGATTGTCGCAATTACAGAGGAAGAGGTAGTCCTAGATTACGTTTAGAATTAGAAGAGACAAATAGCAAAAAGAAGAAAATTATGAGTTCAGCCAAAGGGGAAGTGGGAGCGGTAACAAAAGTAAGGATGTCAAATTGGCAATGGACCTTCAATTACCAGGTTAACCAATCCAACCCAAAAAATCTGGGTATGGACCCAACAGATAATTGGGCCCAGGTCCAAGTCCGCATCTATATCCTAATACATGTGCACACAAACAATATGTATAAAATATTATAGAAATTGCACAGTATAGATTAAAATTGTAAAGTAAAACTAAAGCTCTAAGAGCTTACAGGTGAGCTTCTAGCCACTTCAGTTCTCAATCTTGAGGTTGTCACTTTGATTCCTACAATAGAAGGTTAGTTTAATAATGATTTATTTTTTTAAATATATATTTTAGTAGTCCAGTCGAGATAGCGACTTAAGTGGGACGTACAAAGAGCTGAAACTACTGTAAGAATTGAAACTCAAGAGATTACCACAAAGAGACTTGTTCCTTAGACTCGATAGAGAGATTGAGAAGGACGTCACACATAAGATAAGAGCGGGAAGGTTGACGTGGAGGCTTTCGGTTTTAGTGCTTTCTGATTGGAACATACCAACAAGATTGAAGGGAAACTATTATACAATAACAATTAGACCCACTATGACCTATAAAATTAGGGAGCTAATTCATATTCTCATAAAGTTTGCGACATTGCACAAGGGGTGTATTGGATACAAGAACAGGCGTGAATTGATCTCCTATCAAGACAAAGAAAATGAGAATTCACGCAACAATGCAGCAAGCAGATCAACCGCTTACATTTCGCGAGCTTCGCGAGCTTCTGTGATGTCTGATGTATTCCGAACCCGATCTTGGAGGCTCTCTGATTGAATTCCGACTGAATCTTGACAGCAGATCTTGGCCCCTCCTGTTTCGAGGCGCCGCTCCCACTCGGCCCATTTGGCGCCAATTGAGACTTCTTTAGGCGCTCCGCTACCGTGAGAAACTCTTGCGTGCGGTCCCGATAGGACGATTGCGCCGATTTCAAACTCATTTCCCCCTCGAATCTTCAAAACCGCGAAGAATTGCAGAAGATCGATTCGATTGCGATTGGAACGTCAAGATTACCGTCAAAATCCTCAAGATTTACACCGATTTTGCGAAGAGGACCAGATCTAAAACCCTAGAAAGGTATTTTGCGAGATTTGTCACGCATTTGGGAGAGAGATACGCGAATCGTGTTCTTGAAAGATGAAGCCCTTGATCTGGATCGAGATCGTTGGACCTGGGATTTGAATGGAAAGAGGGAAGAAAACTCAGAGGCTGAGAAGCGGAGAAGTCTTAGCTGGAGGGAAGAAGAAGAGATTGTAAAACGCCTCGTTTCGGATTTCGGGTACGCTTCGAAGTCGGTTTTCGATTGTCGGGTCATGTACTCATTGGTTGCGTTTCTACAGTTTTTTTTTAAAATTATTTTAATTATTTTTATTTTTTGATGACTCGATGTATCCATTGCAAGCCCACCTTTCGGGCTTTGGGCTCCAACCAGGGTTTATCTCATTCCGACAGGTAAGGATTAATCGTCGGAATGATTAATCGTTTGGGATGCATATATAGCCACATACATATTACATAAATAATACAAAAGGTAAAAATCATACTCAGAACCTATAGTAAACATAAAGCTTAAACCTAGTGATTTGTTTCTACAGTTTATGATCTAATTTAATTCCACAAAGGTGGGCCACACTTTCAATCTCCGATGGGACCTGTAGTTTTTATGATGAGATTCAAAGATGGGCCATTGAGACCCCCGTGGGGGGTACACTTCTTTTGTGGGATAAGGGTGTATTTTATTTATGTCGCACATGTGGGGGAAATTTTAAAAAAGAATATATAAGACTTTTGGCTACGCGAGAAGATTATACTGTTGCAAATTTCCGTTTCGGCAAGAAAGAGAAATCTTGTATCTATTCCCATCACTCATTTAAGAAATCTAAGTTCTCTCTCGGGGGAAAATTAATTCATTTATTCCTTGAAAGATCTGCACAAAAAACCATTGACACCTTTTCTCTGGGTATAGGAGTTGTGTAATGCTACTACTTGGGTAAGTAGGAAACTCGGACCCCTTCACGAAATGAAAATCCATCACAAAATCATCCTTTTTTTCACTACATGCGGCACTGCACAAACCCTGCAAGGTGCCTTGTCGGTAACTACTTCCCGCAGCATCTCACACTGTACAAACGCCCCCTCAAAGCAATTATATCTGTGTTTTGGTCTTCTAGGCTTTAGATGGTTGGCCTTGTAGATTCTGCTCTAATTAAGTTTGGATGCTGATAAAAAGTAATAATAAAAAAAATCATATTCTGTGCTCTGGGTGTTTGGGTCTTTGATATGAGCTACGTGGACCTGGACCCTAACCCGGATTTTATTTAGGTGATCTATATAATTGGACTCAGACCAGGACACAGATTTTACAGGTACAAAGGCCCTGTACATATCTACCCATAACAACCAACCCCCCACGCCCCCACCCCACAAAAAAAAAAAAAAAAACCTCATTAAACATGAAAAATAAAATAGGAGAACAGTTGTTTAGAAATTAGTCCATTTACAATCATGAACTAGTTTGATGGTTTGCAGCAAACATAGTATTGGGAGGCCTAGCTTGTTAGGGTAAGGTTCATGATTTGTGTTTGGGCCTGATTATCATTCTTTGTGTTCAGACCTACAACGAACCTTGTTTGCTAGCTAGCCTAGCCGTTTTTCATCAAGTTTTGGATATACATAATACCAAAACCCAATATAGTTGGAGCAAGGCTTTAATGATGATGATGATTTGAGAAGTATTTAATGAGTAGGTGGTTATCTTTGGGCTTAAAATTAGGCCTGATAATGTATTTATGTGGTAGGCCAACAAAGTTTAAATTTAGGCCTAATAATATGCAGTTTCTTCTAACTCAACAATTTGTTTATGGGTCATAGGAGGCTGGAACTTGTGCTGTTGGCCCGTAGAAAGTGGACGGGGCTTCATGTCTACTTGGATGGCTGGGATCCAATTGCAACACAGTTTCTCGTTAGAATGGTCTGGGTTTGAATGTCTGGCCCATTTGACAAACAGGTGTGGCTCGAGCTGTCGCAACTCTTTCACAGTCTTGTTTCTAACCAGTTGACATCCCTAAACAAGCCAACCCATACATTTGAAAGGTCAGCGAAAGGGCCTAGGTGAAGCATATGGGCCCTAAATATCAAAAATCAACCTTGAGGCTATCTGACACATAGCCTAGATTTGCGGGCACATTCTTAATCCAAGAGTCCACTCAGACCTTCAGCCCAGCTTAGGTAAATGCATTATTTAAGTAATTACAAGTAAACTGAATACAGTGCAAACAAGTTCCAAGGATCCAAACGAGGGCCATATATCTGCTCATTTTCAGAAAGCTTTGATTGTGTTCAAGTATATTTCCCCCACTTTAAGTACTTATCACTAATTTTTACTGGAATGGCACTTGTGCACAAGATCAAACCATTTGTGGGACAATCCCCACCGTTTGGCTAGTGGATTATGAAGAGTAGCAATCAATGTTAAAGGGAAGAGCCTTCAAAGTTCCAGGGACAGGCCTTTTATTACTTGAAACCAATAAGGGAGACTTTTGGGCTTTTGGAGGTATGTATCTTCCATCCACAGCAGCACCCATCATGTCATGAATAGATTTTAGGGAACATTGCACACTTCCTCTGCTATTCAAACTATAAATGCCGAGACAAAATTGCACTTACTATAGTTCCTTGAGGTGACCAGAATTATATGTGAAGTTCCACAAGACAAACGAAGTAAATGACTAAATACCAATTTTATTAGGAATTTTTATGAAGAAGGACTCAAATATCCTTTTACCTCGAAATTGGTCCTCAAATACATGTATTGCCCAAATAATTCCTCTCCCATATCACCCCTTTTTTCTGAGAAAAAATTTCCTTTCAATTTTTTTGGTGAGTTCGAGTAATGTCTCGAGTTTGCAAGTGTGGATAAAACTGCCATTCACTTGTTTTTTTAGTGAGTTTGCAAATAATATCTCGAGCTTGTGATTAGGTTCATATAGCGATTAGAATTGTACCTACAGTCTCTAAGTGTGTTTTTCCCTACACTTCCTTTGAGGTCTATGCTGATCTTTCATTTTTTTTTTATTTTTCAAACTTCTAGGCCTTCAATTTGACAAGGATTAGCTCCAAAGCTATGAATTTCTTTATCAGTTTTTTTTCTTTTTTATTTTTTCCTTTTTTTAACTTAGAATACGGAAATAACTGAAGCATGATTTAGTCAAGAGCTCGGTATAGTATAATCGTGAGTTCAAGAGTTAAACTTTCACCAAATAAGATGGTCTAAGTTGTATCATGGTGGATAAATTCTTTTTCAAAACTAAGCTACAATTTATATGATGATAGTATTGGTTGAAGATACCTTCTATGCATGTTAAATTGTTAAAACTTAAAAGAATGGACTGTGCACTTTTTAGACAATCTAAGATATATTGTCATTCAAAGCTACAATTAGTGGTAGTCACGTGAGTTTGTAAAATTTAAAAATTTAGAAACGAAATCTAGCATAGCTTCACTTGAAATTGCTCAAGGGACATGAATTGTAAGTTTGAGAAATGAGATTTAGAAGCTCAAGAGATTATTCACACATTCACCTAAAAAAGAAAGAAGAAGAAAGTGAAGGGCAATTTAAAAAAAAAGTGATGTCTACAATATGAGATCTTTATGGGCATTATGTGTATTTGAAGACCATTTTGGAGGTATAGAGATATTCATGCCTTTAATGCCATTTTCTATATATTTTTTGAATTCATAATATTGTGTCAAGCAATGATTATGTACGCCAATCTCGAAACCTGAGAAAATCTCCCTTGGGGAGTTAAATGTGGAAAATTCTTTTCTTAGGGTACCATACGAGAAAAAAAAATGATTGAGAGGCCATACATAGGCGTACAAATGCATAAAACTCACATAATATTTGGGAAAGTTTTCAAGTTTATCAAAAAAGAAGTGATCTTGACTATATTATGTAATCTTAAATGACCGAATGAACTAGCACTAATTCTCAAAATTGCTCTGATGACAATGTACTTACTAGTTTGCTAATTCGATGCCTACTGGATAGAGGACATGTGTTATGGCACGGGAATTCAATGGTCCTAATAAATGATGATTTCAATTATTAGACATTATATAGAGGATCGCACATAAAACCCAAAACCACTCAAAATTGATGTCCTCCTTGCATAGGTTTTTTGAAATTTTTGGTTTCTATGAGAGTTGAGCGTACCATAAAATTTGTCACTTGTAAATATGAGATAAAAATACTTCACTAGTTTAACTCATAACCAGAGAATTAACTATTTCATATAAACCTTTAATGAATATGTATAAGATTGTACTAATTATATTTTAATTAAACTGTACAAATCTTATGTAGGGCTAACTCAATTAGAGCAAAGTTTGAGGATTCACCAATAAACTTGAGAGGTGTTTATTTTGAGTAGATTGAATTTTTAATAAGTGATGTTTTACTCCTTTTAACTCAAAAATTTTGTAAGTTAAAGTTCTAAGTTAAAGTTCTAAGAGGATCCTAACCTATATTAAAATTTAGCATAACATAAACATCCACTCCCTATAAGACTGAGTCATGGAGAGCTTGACTTCTCTGAAGGAATATGGAGAAATTGTGTTGGAGACGTGTTTGGAGATAAGGTGGTCCTTTCCTAAAATGCCAAACAAACAGCCATTAACTACGACAACATCCCATGTAAAACGTGCCAAGCTGAGCTGTGGAAGAGAGAGAGAGAGAGAGAGAGAGAGAGAGAGAGAGAGTCAAAGAGATGCCTCTTCTTAGGGACCCACACGGTTCACGTGAAGGTGGGGTCACCGAAGCCATGTTCACCACCCTATCACCATCATCTGCATTGTAAGGTGGAATCGACACCTGCACCATTCAGCGTTTTGGATGGTTGGCAAAAGCATGCACATGGAAGAGATCAAATATGCAGCATCCGGGTCCCTAGGATTTTAGGGTTAGTGGTGTACATAATAATGGCCAGCTCCTTTAGCACAATTCATAAAATTCATATCTGAGGAATTTGTAAATATTTCAAAAGCTATTTTCTTACTAAAATTATAAATTCTTTTCTTTGTAAGAGAATTTATAAATGCCGAGAATGTTGGAGGTTTGAAAACCAAAAAATATCTAATGTTATAAACTCCCATAAGAAATTCTACTAGACGAATAGGCTCTAATCCAACCATTCATTCAATGGGCATATACAAATGGATGGTTAGAAGGTTATAACTAGGCGGCCATCTACTTTCCCACATGATAATGATGCCTTTTCTTCTTTTATTATGGTTTGGTGGCTACAAAAACCTTACATCAACTCTTTGTATAAACCATTTTTATGAAATTTTTTAAAGGTGTTTTAAACATGAATGTAAGCCTTAAAAAACGGAATAGGTAGCTCATTTACTTTTATTTTATAGCAATGGTCAACTTTTTATCCAATTTATGGAAACTTATAGTAATGTGGGTTCTTGTAAAAGAATATTAAAGTGGTTCTAGTGAAAGAATAGTAATTTACTTTTATCTTATAGCAAGGGTCCGTTTGTTTACTTTGTAGTTAATTTCTGGAAATTTATAGTAATGTGGGCTATTGTGTAAGAATGTTAAAGAGGTAACAACTAACAAATTGGATATAGACATTTAAGTTCTTTGGACCTTGACATTGATCCAAACATGATCAACCAATGAATTTTATACCAATAAATTTGTACAATGACTAAAGCCATTAAGCATTAAGGACCAGAACTTAGCATAAAAGATCCTTTGATGAAACTGATGTTGCACTCGTCCTTTTTTTTTTCATCCCAACTATGAGGGCTAAGGCCCTATCTTTGGATGAGGAAAGTAGAACTTAAAGAGGTAAGAATAGCCCTCAGATGAAAGGAGCAGACATACCTCAGTTCAGGTAATATAAGGGCCTCTTGCAAGTTAAAAGTGTCTAGCCAGATTTGAATAAGAACTGCCACCTCTTACCAGTGAGGTAAGATGCTTTTGATGTTGCACTCACTCTCAACCTAGATCATGGCTCTCATCATTTTACATTTCTTCATGTCATTTTCTTTGGTGAGTATTCATTGAATAGTATTTCAATTGCTCTCCTGTGCATTCATATTATAATTAGCAGTAGTGATCCGGTATGCATCGCGTTGCATTGTTGCCTGACTCATTAATTTCAATGGATCTGACACTAAATAAATGTTAGGTGTTAGTCAGGTGTGAGTGTGTGAACCACATGTGACAGCCGTTTGATAGAATTGGAATGGTTTCTAAAATTTCCCAGGCTTTCATTCTGTAGATGCATTTGACACCACATTGTTTAAGCCTGTAAGACCAAATCCAATACTTAAACAAGTGTTTGGTGAAGTAGGAGACACCTGCAGTAGGTGTAAGATACCTAAATTTAGCAGCCCCAACTCCTGAACAACAAACAAACTGAACAATGTTGAGGCCCATTCAAGGTTTTGATTTTTGCCATAGCACTAATATAAAATCAGTATGATTTTCCCGATCTAAATCGAATAGGTTTGATGGAAAGAAGATTTTAGTCATCCGTTATGGCCAAAAAGCAAAGATTAGAAGAATGGGCCCTATTCGGTAGATTGCCTTTTGGTGTGGGTATCAATCTACTCTTAATACACAAAGCAAATTAAAGCACTCAAAGATATCTACATTTATATTTAATAGAAGAATAATAACTTGATCTTCAAATGCTTAAATCTTGACAGAAACAAGTGGTTCTGATCTTCTCATAGACTAAAATCAGTGTAAATGTCCACATGGAAACCATCCTGGAAAAAATGAAGTCAAATTCAGATAAAACAAGATCTTAACCACATACACCCCTACCAAATGCCGTTCCCACAACCACAAAAAAAAACAGGGCTTCTGATTCATCTTGTTGATAGGCTTAGAACTCAGAAGTCAAAACACAGCAACAGGGTTAGTTGGAGGCAATGGGACTTGGTCATTGTGTTTGCAGACACATTCTTCTGATTGATCAAAGACTGATGATAATTAGACCAGTACAAGCATGCTTAAAACCTTTGATACATGGTACAAAATTTAAGTACAACTACTGTAACAAGGCCCCAGCCCATCACTTGATGCCAATTGTATCACCACCAATTCCTTTGATAGCTTCCATTAACTTGGGTTAGTTCCTGTCCATCTTCTTCTTCATCTTCCTCTCCACCTTCTTCTTCTTATCCCCCATATGCTTGCATTTGACAAATCACAAAGTTTGATCCATCCATGGAGCTCGGTGAATTGAATGGCGAAAAATGGTGGAGCCCACCGGAACAACGTAGAAGCCGATGATCCGCGGCGGAGATTAGGATCGTTGATGTAATTACAGGCCTCCAATTGCAACTCATTCTGTTGGATGAATGGCTTGATTGTTGTAGGACACATAGATGGGCCATTCAATCAGCCAAGGAATGAGCATGCCAACACAAAAGCATGGAGATGCAGCGACCCAAGATGTAGAAACGAGTCTTCTGTTGCTTCAGCATACTGAGGCACCTTTTCCTGAAGCTGGTTTTTGGGCACTTTTGCCTGCCAGATTGGCAGGTTTGAGAGGCCAAGAGAAATGCCATGGGCTTGCAGAAGCTTTTTGCAATTGCAACTTGAGGTTTGAGGCAGGCCTATTTAACAGGTTAAGGAAATGAGACATGGAGTGGCCCACTTGAAAGCGATGTATTGTTTGTGTAAAATGACATTTTCTCTTCCCCTGACTCAAAATGCCCCCAAACAATATGTGAATGCAACTCTTTAATTTGTGCACTAAGATAAGATGATGAAATCAAACAAGGACACAAAACACAAGCAAACAATACAGATTGGACATGCGAAATGGTCTTTGCTTATTTGTATTCTTCAATGCGAAATGGTCTTTGCTTAATTGCATTCTTCAATGTTAGTATATTTCTTTGATTAGATTTGATAACTCATTTACATAATTCAAAATGGTCTCTACACTTGTATTTTTTTCAGTTGAGATATGTATACACAATAAAATACATGTAAAATGTATAATAGTTTATGTGGTACCACACAATAATAATTGTATTCTACTTTTTATTCCTTACCTCATGGGATAAAGACACTTATCACCACCTAATGAAATAAATACGCTTATGTGCATTTTGTGTGTATTTTAATGTGTGCAGTAATTATAGACTTTTTTTGTGCCTTGTTTCAACTGCTATTCATTTAAATGGTTAACAGACAATAATGACATGCAAAAAGAAACCATTGGCTGTATAGCTAAAATAAAGAGAAGATCAAACCAAGCACCTCGTGAGACCCACTTCAGCTATCTATAACTCCATTTGATGATCATAACTTTGTCATAAGGCCTCTATAAAAAAATGTTTGGAGACTAGTTTGTCCTATATAGCTGAACCACGGCTCAATCTGCTTTTAGATTTCGATACATGGTCAATTAATTAGTAGCATTAGGGATGCCTTTGAACCTGCTTTGTGCTCATCAGAAATCCAGTTGGTTGTAATTTAATCCTGATTATGGGCTGGATTTTGAGCTTTTAGATCCTTTGGGCAGAAGGAATTTAAGCAGATGTGATGAGTGATTTAGTTTTCCTAAATCCTACTGCGAAGGACCCTATAGTTCCATCTTTGGGCACAGGGTCCAGTGGTCAATAGACTTATAATCAAGGATATACCGAATAATGGTGTCGACAAACCAGATCCTCTCTTGACATGAGATCGATCTTATCTTTGAATTAATAAAGTGGGCCTCCACACCCAATGCCCATGAGAAGACACATTAGTCTCCTCAAGTGGAAATTGCATCATTTTCTGGTCCCACTTCACACTTCTTTTCTTTGCCCATGCCAAATCACTTTTAGTTGGGTTTAATTATAATATATTATAGCCAATGGCTTTAATTTTGACTACAAAACAGATGATTTTGACCTAAAGTTATTACTCATGTTCTACAATTAACTCATATTCTCCTCCCACTTTCAATATTCAACTGAATTTTAACCACTCAATTTTGTTTTCAGTTTTCCACTTTTCCTTCTATGGAGCTACTTCTTCCTCTACCTTAAAAGAAGAGAAGATTATAAGCAGATAGAAATAAAGTTGCTGCAAAGAGGAAAAAGTGAAAAGACTAGAAGAAGATTTAAGTAGTTACAATATAATTGCATATTGGAAGTAGGACGAGATACTAAGTTAGAAGTAGAATATGGGAAATAACTTCTGGTCAAAAGCAATGTATTAAAGCTGAAAGTTTTGTATTCAATTTTAATTAGATTTCTTTCAGTTTTGACTTTTTTCCTTTAATTGAGCTAAGCATATATGGTGGGAATTAAACTCATAACAATTGAAATTTTTGAATGGTTAACTTGACCACTGCACCACACAATACTAATATATAATAACTTACAAGAAAGTATGAAAACTAGTTAGATAGAGAGGGGACCCTAGTCATATGGGTCATTCTCTTGCTTAGCACAAATTATTGTGATAGTTGTAATTATATGTAAGGGTTAGATTTTGAGTAAATATTATACAGCATTTTTAGTATGATTCTCCCTATTTTAAAAATAAGGAAAGCAACAAAGTATGTGGGGGCACAGTAGCTCTAGCATATGAAAAAGACCAGGCCTAATAGACATTGATAAGTGCTCAATATGAGGATACAAAATGGAGAAACAAAATATAAAGTTCACCTTAATTTTTTTTAAATAACCCTTAAGTCTTTAGATAATTAGATATATAGGCCCCACAAACTTTGAAACATGCCCTACTTTAAAATGATGTGGAGAGCAATATAATGTTGAAGTGGGAGATGATATCTGGATAATGGATGCATAAATGAAGGGTCGTGGGTTTGGATGACACTTGCAAGTATTAGCTCTAGTGAACCTTTCTTTTTTTTTTTTTTTTTAAGATGATGTTCAATGTATACGAGAACCAACTATTCCTGTGGGATTTGAAGTCTTTGCCTCCCCCATGAATTGGTGAGTTAGGCTTTTGCCTGGGCAAGTGGCATCATAGTGAGAACATAAGTTCGAAATCATAATTTCCAGTGTCTAACTCTAATAACTTGCAATAATAATTACTTGCAGTCTAAATGGTGCTTCTACTGATCCTAACAAAAGGAAAAAAAATTGATGAACGCCTCCTCATTTCATATAATTGATTTCTTAGGAATTTAAGACTTTTTATTACTGAATTAATTTTTTTATAGACATATTTTCATAATTAGTTAAAAATTAAGATAAAAGGTGAATTTCGAAAGAATGACCACAAATAACCTTTTAATGATTTTACATGAGGGAGTATGGAAAGTGAATACCCACCCATTACCCTTGTAAGTTTTAATCTTATAAAAGTTAGATACCATCTATATATATCCATTACCCCTCACCTTTAATAATACTTTTGTAAAGCTCATTTGACCGTTGATTCTTGTGCATCACATCCTAATACAAGGCTGTAAATGTCATCTGAGGCTTCTTTGCATCTTGGTATTGAGTTTCACGTGAATATGCAAAGGGGGATATATAGATGAAAATATCACTTTCTTAAAATTTACTTTGCTAGGGAATGGTGAATGATCATTTCTCATTTCACGTTCAGTGTCTTTTGATAAAAGAAATTATTTAGGGAATGCTGAGAATGAAATGCTGTTTGTACAAATGAACCTTTTAGCGGATATATGAGCCTTTGTGTACATGTCATTTGCACTCTAGTGATTATTTGTTCAAAATTAATGATTGCGGTCAACATTCCATTCCTCTAAAAGCAAAAAGAATCACTGGATTAGATCCTAATCTGAAAGGCATGCAATTTGCACGATTAGATTAGCTTGCACATTTTTCAACCTTCTCATGCTGCTACTTTCTTCAGATAAATTATACATAAAGAATTTCGTCCTTTTTAAAGGTTCTTTTTTTATTATTAATAATTTAATAAAAGTGATCAAAACACTATTTTCTCCTTGAATGCCAAACAAGGTGGTGCAAAAGCCAAAAAGAGGCAATCTCCAAACAAATTATTTAAAAGGGAGAGTGACCTTATCTAAATTTTACCAAAAATTGTTCCCACCAGCTTAATGAAAGCCTAATAAAATTTCAACCAGTATAGATGCTGCATTGTAATATGGTGCAGACAGTGGCAGAGCTAGGATTTTCTTCCAGTGGAGGTGAGCAATAATTAACTAACATCTGCCGAGCTTATATCTGTTAGTGGGGATTGATAATATTTTAATATTTATAATTTTTTTGCTTATCATTTTAAAATATATATTTATTTTTTCATGGTTTCTTTAATAATATATAAAAAAAAGATCTTATTTCAAGATACCTAAATACTTTCAAACATATAAAAACTCAAAGATTTAAGAATGTTTAAACTACAAAAGTAATATGGCTCACCAGAATGAATACAAACTCTTCAGAATAATTATTTACTCATTAAGGATTAAGAATTGTATCTCACTCCAAGTAAAGTAGGACTCGTGCCAAATTGACCACTTATAAATAGATCCATCCTTAACAAATAAATAAATTGAGTGATTGGTTATGATCCTTTAATGTGTTGCAATGACTTACAATTACTTATAATTATAATTATCAAAAATTCATGGATTGGTTTTTTATAATGATTTGATGGGCCATGATGCTTATAATTGTATAAATGATTAAGAGCATACCATTGATAGTAATTTACTAATATTATAAAAAGATGAATAATCAAGGTGTAATATCTATGCTACTCCGAATAAACACCGTCCCTTTTAAATGAAAGGTATATTCAAAATTGACTGAAGGAAAAATGTTGTGAGAGAAAAGAGGAAAAGATTTTTAATTGATTGATTGTAAGTTGCAACATTTCCTTAATATCCTCAAACCCTTTTCAAATTCTCTCATTGTATAAAAGAATGAGTGGGGGCAAAATTGTAAGGGACAATAACATTCTTGAAGCTACTCTCATAACATTGCACGACCATCCAAAGTTTTTCTTATATATATATATGGGCAAGTCTCTCCTAAGTTCAAGCTTATCTAAGAAATTCCGTAAGCTTGAGCCCTTTGGGCCCACCTTCAGTCTATCCAAATGGACCAAACACACGGCCCCCCTGAATTACAGATGTCCACCAATTTTTGGTCAAGTCCAAATATATTAGATCGTTGGATCAACTGTGCACTGATCCGAATGGACTATTGACCATTAAATTTTTGGGGCTCAGATGGAGATGATAGAAATCACGGTTTGGACTGATTTTTTTTGCAGAAAGGAGGGTCCTGAGAAGTCCTTCAAATCCCCCCATCCCATGTGGGACACTAGGTGGGCTTTATAAGCATGAGCTACACATTTGAACTTACCTTATCCTAAGTTTCAGCTTACGAAACGAGCTCCCTATGTATATATATGTATATATGAATATTAGTATACATCCATCCCTCACCTTATGGTGATGAATGCTTACATGACTTTCCATATTTATACTTGAGTATTTCTCTTTTTATATAACTTTTTGTCTTTTGCACTTTAATATATTAAAATATGGAAGTGTCCCTCAACCTATGGTAAAGGATGAATGCATATAATAATAATAATAACAATAACAATCTAAAGTTGAGTTCGGGCAATTGCCTCTACTCAATCCTGCCTCCGTCCGCCCTTAGGTGCGGAGCCCTCCCTAGCCTACCTTTTGGAAATCCAAACTACTAATCAGCCCCACTACCCATTATATTCTCTGCATCTGAACACTTACTTAATCCCTTGATTTTAATGGGTGTTAGGACACACTGTTAGATTGATCCCTTGTTAGATTGATCCCTTCATTTTACACAAAGACTCTTCCCAAATAAAAAGAGAATATTAAGGGAAGTTGATTGTGTGTTTAAGATTTAGTCAATCCAACACGGGCCATTTTATTGGTTTGAATAATAATTTATATTTGACCACTACAATAGGTGTTGGGAATGATAAACTATTTGTATTCTTGAAAAGTGGGCCCCACCCTTTTGTACAACTGTGGTGCTTGCATATTGCAGATAATGCTTGCACATTGCAGATAAAGCATGTTGGAAAGAATGGGTTTATTTATTTATTTTTATTTTTGTTAAAAAAAGGAAAATACAAATTTCTTCGACAATCCCATATTCAAATGTAATTGCTTGTTAACACATTCATGGTTGAGTGATACTGTTGGCACCTTAGGGCTTGTTTGGCATTATTCTTGTGTTGTTCTCAATTTTATGCTCAGACTATGTTACGCTGAGAATATACTATGTAGAACTTGTTTAGGCAATATTATATTAAAAAACTCTATTAAGAATATGTTATGGGGAAGTTCTTTGGCAACATTAAAAAAAAATTTCTCTAATGAACCAAAGCAAGAGAATCATAGGATTTAAAATGTGGGACCCACCTTTTAATATTTGCGACACTCTATTATTATCATACATGGGACCCACTTATATAAGTTACAATGTGGTACCCACATTTAAGAATTAGGACATGGGACTAATATTCATAGGAATTATATGGCAGGTTACTTTTATAGGAATTATATGTGGGCACACCTTTATTTAATTTAAATATAGGACCCATCTTTAGAAATTACAACGTGATATATACCTTTGGAAATTAGAATATAGATCACAGTTATAGAATTTATAATGTGGGTTCACTTTTCGCGATTGTATTGTGACCCCCATTTAGGAATTATAAAGTGGAGCCACATTTTTTGTGATTTTGTATATTAAACCCCACATTTAGAAATTACAATGTGGTCCCTACCTTTAGAAATTAAAATATACTATAATGCAGCGTCATCTTGTTTGTTGATTGTAAACATGCAACCCACTTTAAATACGTGGTACCCATCTTTAGAAATTAGAACATGAAACTACATTTATAGGATTCACAATGTGGCTCCACCTTTTATGATTGCGACCATATTATCCACCTTTAAGAATTATAAAATAGGGTCACTTTTTGTGATTGGAATCATATAATCCACCTTCGAAATTAGAACAATGAGCCCACACTCAAGGATTTATAATGTGGTCCGCCCTTATAAGAAATTAAGAATTATAATATAAGCCTATCTTTTGTGATTATTGCCATGTAACCCACTTTAAAAATTAGAAAATGGAGTCACTTCTTTCAAACTAAGGTAAGAGATAACAACTATGCCAATAAGTTGTTTCTTATCAAAATATAAAATGGTGATTTACACTTACTAAACATGTTTTGTGTAATCTTATTTTGTGAAAACATCAAAACATTTAAATGACGTGATACCAAAAACACCCTAAAAGTTCATGCACATTCTCAGAGGTCAATCGTTTGGTCCTCATATAAAATGCATTACTCCTACCAAGTAGTCCAACATAGCATTAGAAAAATTCATTTGCTTGCACAACTCAAAAGCAATTTGGGGGGAGATTAGTGGTGGGCATTTTAGTCATTCAAAAGATTAAAAGCATTTTTTTTGTCCAAAGAAAGGAAGAGGACCCTGAGAGACTGTCTGCGGGGAAATTGAAAGCAACAGCTTCTTGGTCTTTTTCTTCTCTTTCCACAACAGTGCCACGTGCTCTTCTTATCCTCATTCCTCTTTTGTTGGCGCCGACCTGTCCCCCTTGCCTTGCCCTTCCTTCCCAAGTTCATGCACACAGCTCAACCTCTCTCTCTCTCTCTCTCTCTCTCTCTCTCTCTCTCTCTCGACAGTTTCAACTACTTATCGTGTCTCGAGAAATCCAACTTCTCCCTTCTAAGAGCTGCAATAATATCGCACGATAAAATGAGGATATATCTCCGACTTTGATAAAATCCGGCAACCTGCATCCAACTGGGGCCACCTTATCTCGAATTGTGGAAATCATCGACCAAACAGAACAGCTTTGCATGAAGGCTATGTTGTGTTTATGTAGGCCCCTGAAATGATGCAGTCTCCGATCCTAGGAAGGAAAAAATAAGGTGGATGGGTGGTTCATGTTAAGGTTTGTAAATTCAATTTGAGTCCACCACTGTAAATCTGCCATTGAGTCCTTGTCTTGAACTCAGAGCTGGTCAAAATAAGTGGCCCCGGCCAACCTTATCTCATCATCATGGAGAGTACTATGCATTTGACCATCACATTAATCATACTGTCATGGGTAAAGTGGATGATTGAAATAAGAAAAAGTAAAAAGAGTCGAATCACATCATTTGCACTAAGCAGCCGGATAATGCCATTATTAGAGTGATCTTATCTTGTTGACCAAGAAGATTTTCTCCCGTGTGCGAATCCAGTAGAGAGGCCATGCGAGATTCTCAATCCACTTTTTGGACCGCAACGACGACAAACCCTGCCCCACCACCTCTACTGCGGAATTCAGATGAGATGAAAATGCTATTCAAAGCTGGGGTGGTGAATTTCAGCAGCTGGGATACAAACAAGACACCCACTAATGATGCATTAATGTCGATCTAAGGATGCACTCATGTGAGATGATGCTCACAGTGTGCACTCAGCCTCTCCACTAGAAAAGTCCGGATCCTTTGCAGCTTTAACTTAAAAACAGAAATTATGAGTTGAAGAGTGCAACTCTATATGATAGTCCCTGCATCCCCAGAAAATCTGCCTAACAAATTAACTGTGATGGAATCTCTAACAATCATACCACAGATGATGAGCATGATAAGCATTTTGTTGCTTTAATTCGATTTTTCTACAGGTATGTAACACCAAGTCCATAACCAACAGACTCAGAGATCAAATTGTATCAAGTCGCCTAACCACAGGGTCACCAATAGGTCGGCACATTAATTAAAAACTCAAAACTCAAGTATCATTTTGAGAAAATAAACAAAAGATTCCATGTGTTGAATGGAAAACTGCTTTTAGATGCACCATCTTCCTACTGTGCACACACGGACAGACTAATAAATATAAAATTACTCTGATGGAAAGTGGGCCTCAAATTGCAGAATTTGTTGTACCCTTATCTTGGCTCATACAACTCAAAAACTATCAAGAATATATTACTTATTTCAATAGGTTAACATGACTCAGACCCTTGTTAGATAATGTGACATTTGACAACAACCACCTCCTACTATGGGCTACAGACTCTTTTTATCTATTACCCTAATCATTTAACTTATCGCTAGATGATAAAAGAAAACAAAAAAAGGGTGGCATAGTCAAACAAACTGACAAAAGATTCTGGAAGGATGTCAACTTCAGATTTCCTAATCACCATTGCAGGTTTTATAAACTGCAATGGTAACAAAACTTCATTAAGTTAAGCGGTTTAGGACAGGAATGTCTCACTAAAAAATTCTTATTTAGATGCCTTCACGTCACTCTGACATGGATCGCTTAAAAAAAAAAAAAAAGAGAACACTGTTTTGTTTCAACAAATCTCTTATTACATTTTCACTAGGTAAGGATTAAAGAAATTCTAACCAATTATGATCATGTAATCATGCCATTGGATTGCTTCAACAAAAAGAGAATTCTAGCCATCATGACCTTGACTCATAGATAGAAGATATCATACTAAAGGACACCCATTTGTTCCACATGTAATTATCACTGATGGGAAAAGACATGCCAAATGCACGTGAGGGAGAAATGCAAAAAGAAAAAAGAAATATTATCAAGCCAGAAAAAAAAAATCAGTTTTATAACTTTTAGTATAATATGTAAAAAATTAAAGAAAAACAAAGGACATCTCAAATGATCTTCAAGCGACAGTGTTTAGACAAGAGAACGTTAATATGAAGCTTAGAGAGGCATAGAGAGGTCTCTCCCTATATAAAACTTTAACTAAAAATATACAAATTGCAGTGAGACGCATGATCTAATGACATCCAAAACAAATTGTTTCTAAGTCAAAGACTGGCCATAAACCTGCAAACGGAAACTACAAAAATACAGATGGGCTGACAAGGTTGGCTATGTTGTGGACCATTCTGCCTCAATTATTTACGACTGTTTCGTATGGTTCGGTAAAGGTATCATTTCCTTAGTCTGAGCCCTCTGGAATACACATAGAAAATATGCATGTGGGTCACTGACATGAATACAAAACGCCAAAGTAAATGAAAGTATGTCAACTTTAAATTTCCGAACAATGTATGCATTTTTGTTTGTTGCTGCAAAACTGGGGGTATGTCTTATCAAGCCAAGTAGGTTTGACAGTTATCTGTCTGCATTTTGTATGATGTCAATAGCAAGCTTCTCATAATATTTTTTCAGAAATTAAGATGTGGGTATTTTTTTTTTCAGAAAGAATGGCTAATGACATTCTTGAGCCGGCAAACAATAATAAATCAATACACAGTAGAAAGAAGAGAGATCCTAATCAAGTGATTTTTATGCACTAATGACTATGTAGAACTTAAAAAGAACAATATCATGCTTTAAGGAAATGTTCATGTCGAGCTGCAACAATTATAGCTGGATGTTCACCTAATGGCTGCATTAATAGTCTTTACCGCAAGATCAGATAAACATCACCATTAGAAGATGGCTTTAACCAGTGGCAAATATCACTTAAAAACCAAGTAATCTGAAAAGGGAGATGACATTTTAGAGGAGTTACAAGCTGATAAAACAAATATCAATGGGGGCAAAATGGGGCCTGTGGTTCAATATCCGGACATTTGGCTGGTGGGCCTGCCATAAATAGGTCAGGTATAAAGATTTCCCCCATGAGACATGTAACCCACTGATGATATCCTGGAAAGAGAGGGTTTAGAAGCAACTCTAATGACCTTTCGTGAGATCAGAACTCATTTACTGGGGATCCAAATAACATCTGTTTTCCTATAATTTTTGTTACATGTAAAATGAGTTGCAAGACAACAAAATTCACTTAAATTTCATCCATCACCAGTCCTTGCTCCCCAACATTCACCCTCTATTTATATAGTCTCCATCTTGTAGTGGCGACATAGCAATTTGGAATATGAAGGCCTAGATTGCTGTGATCCTACCCAAGCCATATACCTCCATCACAGCTCCATAAGGTCAGACATCCATGAACCGACTGCTGTGCTGCTAGTTAAACTCTCCACATTAGAACTAAAACAACCAGTTTTCAGCTATCCGGCTACTAAAATCCTTGTTTCAGTGCTTAGTATTAAAAAACAGTCAGTATCAGAAAAGAGAGCCTCTATCTCCAGCACTGCTCGATCTATCAACTTGTTTTGAAAAATCTTAATAGTTCAAACAGTAAAATCACTGTTTGAGATACAAGACATCAAGAAGACAATTGGATTCAAATGCCTTTTCATCTTTACTATTAGAGTAAAAGCACACTACAGCTTCTAGTGGGAATTTTGGTGAATGAAGAGCCCAAGGGAATGCTTGAGCATGACAAATTTTAAAGGCAATTTATTTCCCTACTTACTGCATTTTCTGCAGAAAATGGAAAATGGGAACTGGAGATTTCATTTCGACCATTTCAGTTTCTTTTTGTTTGGAAACAGCAGTGCTGTGAACATTTTCCATGGTGAAATGCATTTATAATTCTTTCCATGTGAGTTTACAATGGTTCCCTCTCTATTTGGTCCCCGTCTCCTACCCACAGAAACTGTGAAAATCATTTCCCCTCAGAAAATGTAAATAATAAACAATGAAAATCATTCTCCCTCAGAATAATCATGGTTTTAATTCATCTCAGTAATAAAGTCCGTTACACATTGTAAAGGGCCTGGAAGTTTTGAGGAAAAAGTTATTAACATGGGGTATTGGAAAGAGTGGCATTACAAGAAATACATGCTTGTAGACGTTAAGAAATTTTAAGGATGATGCCCATAGGAATATGATAGAAAGGTGGCATAATTCATCAAACTCTGTTCTCTCTAGTGAAATGAACAGACCATCTGAAATTAGTACTGACGACTTTCTCGATTCATGCAAAGTTCATCATGAAATACCCCAAATAATAATAATAATCCTTGGCTTTCTGGGTATCAACACTTAAACAATCATAAAAGGGAGAAAAAGATGGTTTTATTTAGATCAATCTTCTCAGATAAGCAACATCAATAAAGTAAAAAAAATATAAAATCCAAGAATTAGAAGCCGTTCATAGAGAGATACTAGTGTACAAGTGAGCAAGACATTCTCTACTGTAATCGATGGTAGTATTTGTTTAAAAGCATCTCAGAATACTCCCCAAAAGTAAGAGTTCCATTTGGTGGGATTAACTGTAAAAGCATAAGACCCAGTTTCAATAAGAAGAAATAAACAGTAAATAACATATCTAGATTGACAAGGACTTTTTTCCCTATTAGTATTCTGGAAGGAAATGTCAAATGCATGAAGATTAAAGATCTGTTTTGAAACAGACAATTAACTTCCCCCCTTTTTTTTTCTTCCAGATTTTCCATTGTGGTATGGTCATGTACAAATAAAACACCACACTGGTCCACATTTCTCCTAAATGTTGGAATTTAGTGACATACCTCCCGATGACGAGGTGACTCAGTAGGAAAATCGAGTTTCTCATCCCTAAAACAAGTCAGAAACACAAATATAAATATCTTCTTCCTTATTTCTTTCTTTAAAAAATTACTTTGACACCCATTATTTCGTATGAAAAAGAAATCAAGACTGCAGTTTTCTAATTTTTAAAAATCAAATGTTCTGCAGAGTAATCTCGAGAAGTCTATCAGTTATGTCAATTTGGACAGAATCACCAGAAAAACCCCACATTTACAGAATCAGGAGCCTCAACAAAGTGAGCAATTGCTTGAGTGAAAAACCAATTTCTTCTTAATTGAATTTGAAAATGGCTCCATATAAATATTTATTATTTTTTCACAATATCATAATTAAGTCCAAAAATTCAGCTGCAATCTGTTGCAGAAATTTGATTTGTTTCATGAGTACCTTTAGAAAATAAAAACAGCTTTAATTGATCAATCTTTTTAAGACAAATCTGAGGGGAAAAAAATCAATGAGATGAGTAAAATGAGTTAGCACCTATGATATCAGTTAGCACAAAGCGAAGGGGATGTTTGGCAATTTCCTAGAATGGGAAAGTAGAGAGGCTGGATTCTGGAAAAGGGTGAAAGATGGAGGGGGAACAATCAATTTTTCCCACATACAGTAGGATTAACTTTTCATAGAGGATGAGGAACAGAACATACACCTATTTGATCAATGCCACTTTCAGGGTTATTAAGCACAGGATAAACCAAAAAAGTTCACCAAGATCATGGATATGTATTAGAATTAACAAAAAACATCAAGCTTAACACTGAACAGGACCATAGCAGCTGAACAATTAACAAATATGGATATCTGACATTTCAACTGTTCTCCTTTGTACATCTAGCATTGCCTCAAGACACATGATGGAAAAAGAAAGTGGAGAATGGAGTATGGAAAACACGTGATTTCTCCAAAGCTCCGAATGCTGTTTCTAACTGTACTTAGCTTCTTGACTATGAATACTTAAAACAGGTGGCAAAGTAAAACCAAGAGTAGGTGATAAAGATACTGTAAATTGAAATGTGCAAGGTGGCAAAGTGGAGACAGGAGACAGACTAGTGGGTTATTATTAAATCATAAACAGCAACCACAGCAAAGGTTGCAGAGATGCAAATGCTAAGATAGTTGTGTAGAGTACAAAAGATAAAATTGGGAGTATGTACATAAGAGGAAATCTATGGGTGGCTCCAATACAAGAGAAGCTGCAGGAAAATCATTCAAGTTAGCATAGCCAAGTGTCTAGAAGACAAGAAACAACTCCTAAAAGAAGAAAACAAGTGTTGCAAGTACAGAGTACTAAGGGAAGAAGGACGAAGAAAAGATTTGGAAGTAGTTAGGGCTACACTAGCAAACCATAATAGGTAACGAGGAAATACAAACCATGAACCACAGATTGAATACAATGATCTAGGTAAACTGATTGCACCCTCAGGCACCGAATATACAGAATTGGTCATGCATATTAGCTATCATCACAAAATACAAAATCCAAATCTTGAACACAGGTTTTGAAGTTTCTTGAATAAGAATGAATATCAACCAACTGACATAAATACAAGGAGACAATCATTATTTTAGCTCATAAACATTACCTACAAATTTAGGATTGTAAAAGGCCTCGTATTTGTTGGACAGTTGCTAATTTTGTGCTTCTTATTGTGTGTCAGTTACTGAGTCACAACTCCTCTGCTAGTGTTTCAATTAAAGTATAAACATTGGGAATTGTAGCTAGCATGCCAACCTCAAATACAAGGGTTAAAGCTTTGTTGTTGTTGATGTTGTTACCTGTGGTTAGGGAACAAAAACAAAAGATACTAAATTGCATAGAAGCCTCTACTAGACTTACCAATCAGGTTGCATGAACAAAGCAAATGTTGAACGTGCCACACCAACAGCCTGCTCCCCTTTAGGTGCCTAGCCAACAGCCAAAAATTTTAAAGTAGATTCTAAGAAATGTGGCCAGAAAGGCGAAATAGAAATAATGATAAAATCACACGTTAAGTAAATGCCTCAAACTTAGCTATTGACTTGGCCTCCTTATGGACAATATTTCGGAATCGAAAAAGGTAAGTGGAACCAAAGGGAACAAACTCTAAATGGTTAAAGGAAAGGAATAAAAATAGATCAGATGATTTTCTCCTTTGTTTATTGTTCTTCTGTGCAGGGCATGGGATTAAACCCATGACATCATTGGTCCATCACATCGCATTCACCAACTTCACAATGGGACATGGGCTCAACCCTGCTGGCCATGACAGATATAATGGCACAAGGAATATTAAATTAGGAAAGAGGGTAAACCTCACGCGCAAAAAGGAGGTAGTGATCTTTTGCAAAATACCACTATACTTCCTATTTTATATATAAATCACGTAGAAAAAACAATGCTGCAATCTGCTAAAGTCTAAACAATATGAAAGTTATGTTAATTTGATTTCTAGCTATGGTTCAGGCCTTGAAAAGCACAAAACTCATCTTCTTTCCAAATATCTCTATTAAGTAAAAGAAAGAATAGACTCAGGAAGCTGTTTGGAAACTCTAGTCTAATTAAGGAGAGCTAATTAGATTAAGGTTGCAAACAAAAGCCTTAATTTTTAAGTTCTAATTTACAATTAGTTTGTTTTGTAAAATTATAGAAGAAAACTCCGATTTCATGAGGTAATTGGGCCCACCTAATAAAAATTAGAATGTAGAACCCACCATTTGCATCATTTTGAAAATTTTAGGAGCTTCTTGTTGTTAGAATGACACTCATGCGACACAGACGAGGGATCAGCTCCTGACACTGGGGTCCACCAAATAGTGCTGACTCATACCGATAAGCTTTGTAACCAAATAGTACAGAGCCATATTGATTAGGATAATCCCTAATTAAGATATTTGATTGACATGTAATAAGTCCAAACCTCCCAAGCAATTTTGTAATGAAGTAGAACCTAAATACATGGAATATACCATGTAGAAGCCAACATGTACAGTAACATCATTGGTGCAATTCAGCTATGTCAACTCTGATTCAGGCCATTTTCAAACCATAGGTTCAACCACATAACTTCTAGTAACATGACTAAATGAGTTTTAAAAGAAAAAAGAACCAATACTACTTATCAAGACAAAACAAATGGCATTGTTTCAAAAAAACTCTAATTAGAGTTGTAGATAAAGGTATTTAGGGTTTTGTGGAGAAATATATGTAATAACTAGGAAAGTAAGACAAGAAAAGAAGGGAAAAGAGAGACAAAAGAGATTTTGGAGAAGAAACAGGATGGTCATCCTCCCTAGGGTTGGTTGACCTCCATTATGTATTTATAGTAATATATTTTTTCTTAATTACAAAAAGCACCCCTGTAGTTTACTACATTTACACCATTCCTCTAGATTTAATTGTAAATACCGAAAAATTCCGTCTCACAACAAAATGTACAGTGAAACATGATAACACAAATAGAAATAGGATCTGCTCTGGCTTTTTCCTTACTATACTTTGGTGTTTGTTAAGTTACCAGAGATGCTGTACCAAGGAATAGAGACCATTTAGTGTTTCAAATGTTGAAATGGAGTTGATGAACTAAACTTTCAACAATTCAATACTTCTGTTCCGAATGGTAATATGCTAAGATATGAGTTTTGTTGTGAATGAATGTGAATGAATCTAAATAAAAATAACATCCTCATAATGCTGATGCCGGGACACTAGTATGTCTACAGATGAAAATAGACAATGTTGGCCAGGAACAACCATTTGCAGTAATTGGCAACTAAATGAAAATGAATTAAAAATAAGTATTGAATTAAAAATAGAAAGTTCCTGCAAATGCATTTTCCTGAACGATCAAGATGAGCAAGGCATGCTACCTGTTTCAGGGCTTTTACAATTCCATAGATTTCAAAAAAGCCTTATAGGAGTAGACAGAATTTACCCAAACACCATGTGGAGTGGCACAAAGACGACCTTCTGAGAGAATTTCTGTGGTCTCACCAATCTGGTAGCCAATTTCTTCTTGTCCAAAAACAACCTTATGAATCAAGAAGATAGCCAAGTAAATGCACAGAACCATTTGTCCTTCAATAATGTAGAATGTATGAATATTTAAGGACACATTTATTCATATAATCATCTTTAGTACAGATCAACATCCAGTGATAAATAGGGGATATATGATGGCATGGACCTGGCATGGATATACCACGGAAATGGCAGGAACACAAATTCTGAACATGTAAATGAAGTATTGGATATGATACAGATATGTTGCCTATTTTGAAGTATTCGGGTGAACATCGTGGGGGGAGTCTAGCTAAATGTGAGATGCCATAGCGGGGGAGTCAATTCTAGCTAGATTTAAAATATATTTCTAGTGACTTTCCAACTTTTTAGGAGTAGTGTAATACCCAAGGCCCTATCAGACCTTTTGGTGTAATTAGGTTCATAAATCATAATTAAGGAATTCTAGACCTATCCTTGATGCTTAACTTAGTTGATTTAGATTGGTGGGTCCTATGATTATTTAGATTGGGACTTCTTTAAATTTCCAAAAGGGGCGCATGAATCCTTTGAGGACTTCTCTTGTGTGTGTGAGACTTCCAAAATATGGGACTCTAACATTGGAAAGGATTCTAGTATAAAATATGATAGTCTAGTATTGGAAGGACTCTAGCATTGCCCGACTGCTACCCTTATGAACTCTAGGAGTATTCATTAGACTCCGTTGTATTCTCTGGGAGAGAGAAGAAACCTTAGAGAGAAATTGAAAGGGAAAAATTTGTCTACTACAATTCAAAAGATGATCTAGCTTTTCATAAGGAAGAAGGAAATCAACTGGGCGATAGTTGATGTCCTACTCTCAACCACAGATAGCAAACATCACAAGATTCTAAAAGAGGTGAGTAAGTACTCTAGATTCATTGTGAACGGGGCCATATTCTAATGGTTGAAATCATGTATCTCCAATATTCGTGTGTTGTTCTGGATTCATTCTCTGTACATAGATCAGTTGGCTAACGTCTTTAAGATTTGTAATGATGATTAAGGGTTATTAAAAATCTGTTTAAATAAGTTATTCAATACCGTTGGAAGTTTCTAAACATAAGCAATTAAGTTTCTTCTTCATATTTGAGTACTACAGTGACTGACGACACCTAAAGGCAACAATTTGGGGTTGTAACCCATGCTTTCAAGGGTATTATCTTGTTAAACCTAAGTGTAGACAATGGTGGGATGATGAGGGATCTTCCTAACCCAAATCCCTTTCATCATGATGAGAAATCTGCATCATAGCCCAGATTTTTCCCAAATCAGGCCGATGGGGAGGTTTTTTAGGCGTGAAGTTGTGGGCCCATGTGGGACATCCGATGGAGGATCAGCACCATGGATCTTAGAAGGGACCCATGGGCGCCCAAGGTGGCATGGGACTTTGATTGAGTGGACCATGTGGCCCCACCATCTGATGGCCTAAATGTCACTAGGCATGTAAGGTTTATGGCAGAACTTGGTTCTATCGTGAGATGGAATTGCTTTGGGAAAATTGTATAAAAGCCCTCATTGTTATGACAATTACAAAAGAACCCTTCAATACCTTAGTAGGTAGGAAATATGGTGAACTGAAGAGGACTTTATATAGAGTTATAAACTGTTTCTCCTTGATCAAGTAATAGTGTAAAATACTGTAACTTATAGAATGTGATTAAAACAAAAGGGCTATGGCCCACTCCTACACTAGCCAGTACCAATTATGAGGAAAGGAGGGGCAATGATCAAACGGGTTTAGTGGATGGGGTAGGGCCCATTCTAATTATTAGATCTAAAAATATATTCTAATTTATAATTTGTGCTGTATTTGGATTTATTTTGTGAAAGGATTATTTCAGGGAATGGAACATGCTCTGAACTAGTAGCACGATATGATCTATTGTCGTTATGAAATTATGGACTGTGGGGTCGAATTGAGACTTGTTTATGATGTCTACAAATGTGGATGATAGGACACTGAGGTCCTGAGGCAGTGGGTCCTATGGAATGCCATTGATGAGAAGTGTGAGTGACATCTTAGAATGTGTGATATGCCAGGTGGCGCGATGATGTAGATCAAGTGCGAGGATGTAGTTTAGAGATGTAACCTATGATGAATTTTTATTCACTAAGTTAGAAACATTTAATGCTTATTGGTGAATTATTTTCCTTTGGTGATATTTATGTTAATTAAGGATGTATGCTAGATTAGGGAATTCATTCACCAGTTTATACTGATGTTGGTTTGCCCCTTCAGGTAATAGAGTTGCAGGTGGACCGGAGAATGGCGAAGATCAGCCCGTAGCATTTGGCATGCGTAGCTGAGGAAAGCGTTACATTACTATTTAGTAGATTACAGAAATAGATAATAGTGAATATTTTGCTAATTCCTAGTTAGCTGAAAGATTTTATCATGGGAATTGCTAGACACTTAAGATTCTATTAGTTCGTTATTTAATTGGTTTGATTACTTTGAAAGACAAATTTTAATAAATGATACTTATGCTTAATGTGTTTCATTTGATTTAAGCATGTGGATTGTATGCCAAAGCGTTACAGCTCAAATTCCGACAGGGCCCGGGATTTGGGCCGTGACAAGTAGTCGTTTGGATTTTTTTTTTTTTTTTTTTTTTTTTTTTTTTTTTTGCAATTAGGGATACTCAAACATCTCTCATGCTGTAAAAGGAAGTTAGTGCTATGCACATAAGGCACAAGCCTTATATATGTATGCTTCAACTATTAATAAAAACACAGCTTTTTTTAAAAGAAAAATCTTTAAGTTCCCCTCTTGCTCTCGGACTGTGATTCATCTCCTCCATGGTGTGGTCATGAAAACTATCTTACAAAAATCAAGGCAAAGAGTGAAACAGAAGGCCTCCTTCTTGCATCATAACCCAAATGTGCCAAAAGGGTTAAGCAGCCATTTATTTCACTGGAATATGGTTTCCAGTTTTCCAGTTCTAAAAGATGAACCTTGAATTGGTTTACTCCATATTTTCCACATCAGGCAACATTAATCAAGCAAGTGATGGTGCCCAGATATGATATGGATATAGCAAGGCAATGCCATGGACATGAATTTTACAGATAAAAATAAAGTATCAAATATGATATGATGATACACTGTCCATTTTGAACTGTCCAGGTATATGGCTAGCCTTGCAGATCTTTCATTGATGTTGTCCAATGGTTTCGAGATCCGTTCAGTGGCTTAGGAAGTTAAGTGCTTTAGTCACAAGCAGCTGAGTACTGATGAGGAATAAACTAATAAAAGGGACTCATTGCAACCAACTTGCACCCTATTCATCAAGTCTTTCATTAAATGCATCTAATGTAATAAGGGCGACTTTTTTTTGTGCTTTTACTCCTAGTTCTGTAGATAAGACTTACTTTCAGTAGATGTCACTAGATAAGACTTACTCTCTCCACAAGCTAAATGTTTTGATTTTTTTACTTTCCTATTTTCTAAGACTATTCTTAATAATAATTTTATAAATGAAATCAGTACGTCTTCGTGAGTTTTTTTTGGTCAGTCAGGAGTAAATAAAAAATCACAAACTACACCTCAAAACTCAACTAGTCACATACAATGCAGTGCATTGAAATTAAATATTCATAAAACAATAGAAGTAGCTACAAAACCTTGTGCTACTAAAACTGATAGATAATAAAGCAATTGGAAGATTACTTTGACAATCTGATCAGTTCGTGTTTTGATATAAAGACCAGCGGCACTATCAGGACATTCTACTTCTGCAGAATCTCTTGTAAACATCCCACACGTAAGACCTACATATGGAACTCATCAATGAATATTAGAGCATAAATGAAATTAAATATATGAACAAAGAAAACTGAATTTCCCATTAGCAAGATAATTTAATGTGTGATAAAAGAAAGAAATAAGAAAAAAAAAAACACTGAATGTTATCAAGCTCCTAAACCCATGACTATAATAATTAGAATGAGATAAAGCAATGTATAAGACAGTTTAAAACCGAAACATGACAGTAATCATACTCTTACACTCATGAACAGCAATCTATAGTAGTTAAGAGATGATGTGTCATGTTAACAAATGTTAACAATCATGTTGATCAAATTGAAGGTAGCTGAATGCACACGTGAATCAATAGTTTACAAAACCACAAAGAAACCTACATGGATTTCTTTGTCTATAATGTATATAAGGACATGTGATTAGGGGCCAAACTTGGCATCTAAGGTGGTCCCGCATGGATCTTTCGGTCCCCCCCCCCCCCCCGGTCTCATCCCTTGGTGGGGTCCACTGTGGGCCCCACAGAGGAGTATGCACGGTCCCTCCGTGAGGGATGTATGCACATGAGTATTCTCCATATATATAGGGAAATACTACTATGCATCCATCCCTCACCACAAGGTGACAGACAATTCCTTTTTTAGACCTAAAAAGGTGAAAAAGGTGTTATGATGTGTGATCGTTTTGTCCTTTTGTACATCAATACTTTAAAAAATGGAAGCGTCCCTCACTATAGTGTGAGGGACATATGCATAGTAGTTTTGCCCATATACATAGGGATTTTTACGAAAAGAAGCCTCAAAATATCCCTATACTTTCAAAAGCATCCTTAAATACATATAATGCCCAAAAGCATCTTGTAAAGTAAAATTTGAAATTTCTCAAACCAAATTGCCCTTTTCCTTTCCTTTTCGGGATATTGAGAATCAACAATATTCACGCATTGCGTCTTTTCTTTACATCACGACTTACCTGTATCTGACAAAAATTTTGTTATCATCATTGTTAACCATTTGTCGTTGATAATAAACAATCTAAAACCATTTAGGTAATAAAGACTCGCTTATATTTGAGATTAGACTGAAAAACTACCACTAGTACAAACACTTAATTTTTAACTCAGAAACTACTCCAATTTTCATCACTATAGATTATGGATTACAAATTTAGTATGCTACTCACGAGGTCGGTACATATAGTTACATGCTCGAGATGAAAAGTGCGATCTCGAGAGTTTAAATCTCCACCCAGGAAGGTTTTTACACGATTAATTTTCACTCAAAGAATATATTCCCTCTAGGAAAGGCATCATGAAGTAACGACCATGTCAGTAGCATTTTTTTTCCAATCTAATTTCAAATGTAAACTAAGCCTTTATTACCTAAATGGCTGGAGAATGTTCATCATCAATAGCAAATGTTCAACAATGACAATAACAAAATTTTAATCAGATATAGGTAAGTCGCAATGTCAAAAAAGGACTCAATGTGTAAATATTGTTGATTTTCTATGTCATGAGATGGAAAGAAAAAGGCAAAGTTTTAGTCAAATACATGTAAGTCACGATATCAAGAAAAGACTCAATTTGTGAATGTCGTCGATTCTCAATATCGCGAGATGAAAAGGAAATGGTAAAATTTTAGTCAGACATAGGTAAGTCGCGATATCAAAAAAATACTCAATGTGTGAACGTTGTCGATTCTTGATATCATGAGAAAGAAAGGAAATAGCAAAATTTTAATCAGATATAGGTAACTTGCAATGTCGAGAAAAGACTCAATGTGAAAATTGTCAATTCTTGATATCACTGGAAGCAAAGGGGAAAAGAAATTTAGTCAGATATAGGTAAGTCGCAATGTCGAGGAAAGACTCAATATATGAATGTTGTCAATTATCGACGTCATGAAAAGGAAAGAAAATGGCAATCTTGTCCGAGAAATTTCAAAGTCTACTGTATAAGATGCTTTTGAAAATTATATATATTTAAGGATGCTTTTGTAAGTATTGGAATGTTTGAGGCTTCTTTTCGTAAAAATCCCATATATATATAGGGAGCTCTCCCGTTGAGCACCATTTTCTTGTAGGTTGGGGGGGGGGGGGGGGGGGGGGGGGGGGGGGCGATCTACACATTTATGGATTGGTGACGAAGGCTCAAATCATCATTTTAACCACTTGATCAATGGCTGACAAGTTTTCACCATCCAAAATCAGTGAAAGCCGATCCAACGTTCAAATCCATTTGTGGCACAGCCACGATCGAGAAGAATAGATCAATCTCCCTAAGGATTAATCGAACCCATAATGGATTCCTGCCCTAGGGCACAAGCATAACCAAGAAACAACCCAAAATCAACCAGAAATTTTATTAATCAAATAAGCATAATCAACTACATTGAAGTCTCTCTTATTTATAGGATAATAAACCTAATTCTTGGCAACCAAGAATTACAAATATTAGAATAAGCCTAAATAAAATAAGAATTGACTAATATTAATCCTAATCAAACTAAACTACTTATAATATTCCTAAATAACTAAATGTCCTATTGGGTTTATGGATTGGACCCAACGGGTTAGCCGACTCACGGTATGGCTTGCATTAACTCTCCCTGACTTGGAAAAACTCGACTTCGACGAGTTTGTCAATTTGAAAAATGCCGGCAAGAGTTCAACCACAAGGTGAGGTAAACTTCCGCCTGGGTCAAAAATTAGTCGCATAAACTTTTGTCATTTCTTCAACTCTGCATTTTCATGACATGACTTGAAAGCTTGACGTGGCCTTTTTCTCCATGTAAAAGTACGTTGGATGTGTCTCATCTTCGAATATATGAATGTAGCTCGGATGTGTGCATGAACCAGTAGATGCTTCAATTGTTGGTTGTCAGATATCCATGTTTGTTCCCCGAAGATGAAGTCAATGTGGGGAACTTCAACAACTTGATCTTCTTGCAGAGCCACTGGAGCAATTGATTTGAATTTCAATGATTTAATGTGAGTTGCAGGAAGTGGAGTTAGAATCAGATCTCTAGGATGTTCAATGTCCTGAGCAATGCCTTCAATGTGTGCTTATCCTTGTACTTTCTCAAAGCTTGGAGGTTCATGCTTGATGTTGCCTTGATCAATAGTGTTTGTACCTACGAAAATAGTGTTGCCATTAATTTGCTCTTCGATGTCATCCTTGATGTTTTCTATCTGTGCTTTCGGTGTAATCATGATGTTAATTGTTTCGTTTGGCTCTTCCTTTGATTCCTTGGTGGATGATGATGATGCAGGAGGAGTGGCTTGTGGTGATGAGAATAAACTTTTTAGAAGCTGCCATTGAATTTGTCTTCCAATCCATGTAAAAGTGTAAGTATTATTCGCATGGTCGGTGATGACTTTCAGATGACGGAGTCATGAACGACCAAGTAAGATGTGGGCAACATTCATCGAGATAACATCACATTTGACATTGTTTTCATAAAAACCAAGCTTAATTGGAACAATACACTGTTGCCTAATGGAAATAGCATAATCATCTACCCATGTAAAACAATAAGGCTATGGGTGCTTTGTAATCGGCAATTGCAACTTATCCACTGCTTCTTTGGATATAACATTCATAGCACTATTACCATCAATAATGACATTACAATGTCTATCTTTGTAATTAACTCGTGTTCGAAAGATAGGAAGTAGATTCTCACCATCAGCATTCTCTGAATTATCTACAACTAAAGGCGCCAATGAAGGAACAACAAAGAACTTTGGTTAGCAGGGTTTAAAACTTCAAGTCGTGTTTTGGGCTCAGATTGCATGCGAGACCGTCTAAGCATACACTCAACATGAATAGCCTCTGAATAGGCCTCGTGTATGGTGTCACAAAATTTTACTTTTGCTTGTATTTCGGGCCTTAGACCTCTTACATAACGTTCTCCATCATTCATATCACACTCCCATAAACCACATAAACTTTCCAACTCTTGATATTGGTGGGTATATTCATCAACAGTCAAATGAGGTTGTTTGAAATTAATGTGTTGCTCAAAGTAGGACTCTTTTTCAAAAGACTGATTCCCATATCAAAACTGATACATAACACTTTCGATGTGTCTAATGTTGAATTGGATGCAAAGATATTAAATTGAATTGCCTTTGAAGGATGGACATGTTGAATTTGCACAAATTGTTAAGTTAAATGGGCTGGACTGATGACTCACAAAAAAGTTGGATTGGAAGTAGGCCCACTTGATCTTAAGTTCTCTCTCTCTCTCTCTCTCTCCTTTTTTTTTTTTTTACGTTTGTGGGTTTGAAATTGGGTTAGGTCAAACCCGGAATGTAGGTCTAACTGGACTTGGGCTCAAAAAGTTGGTTCAAGTTAGGTTAGGTTAGGTCAAGGCCAATCTGGTCTAACTTGGCTAAGCAGTTTAGGCCCTACTGCTGAATTAAAATAAAAGGTTGTGCAGGAGGGGGTTTTCCCCCTCTCTTGCTAAAAGAGAGAGAAAAGGGCATGTGGGGTTATTTGATTGGCGAGAGGGGTGGAATGGAGAAGGCTTGCTGTGGAAAGGCAAGAGTCTCCTTGAAGAGGACTTGCTTTATTGATGTGCAAGGATGGGATGCGGTTCGGTAGCAGCCCAGGTACACCCTATTTTCTCAGGCGCTCTTCTTTTACCTTTCTAGTCCCTCCTTTTTTTTCTTTTTTTTTCTTTTTTGGCTAATGCTAGGAATTGGTGGCCAGAGGGGTTGTTGACAGAAGTTGAGGGAGGGTCGGACCTGGTTTGGTTGAGGTCTGCGATGGGATCTGGGTTTGGATTTTGGGGGAGCGAAGGGTTAGGATCTTTGGGTTTTGGAAGAGGGTTTTGAAGAAGTGGAAGATGGGTATCTACAATGGAGATGGAAAGGGGGTTCGAAGATGGGGTCTGGGTTACTGGGTTTGTTGATTGTTGGGATGAAGGGCAGGGATGACTGACGGTAGGGTTTTTGTGTTGGGGACTAGGTTGTGGGAGTGGAGATTGGGTGTTGGAAAAAAGGGCTCGAAGGGGTCTAGGGTTTGGTCTCAACAAGGGTATGGGGTCGACTGAGTTGAGGGATTCAAACTGGAAAGGGTTGATTCTGGGTTCTGGGCTCGGGATGATGCTAAAAGGTTCTGGCGAAAGGAATTAAGGATGGTGACAGGGGGGTTTGGATGGACGAGGGATGGTGATGATGGAATTGAGATTCGGGGAAGACAAAGTTTCTCCGGCGATCACAGGATTTTCGGCTTTGATATCAATTGGCGTAGCCACGATCCACGATCAAGAATAATAGATCAATCTCCCAAAGGATTGATCGAATTCATAGTAGATTCCTACCCTAAGGTGCAAGCATAACCTATGATGCACAGATATCTCAAAATGGGAAACATATCGCATCGGATTGTATCCTATACTTCATTTTTTACATGTAAAATCCATATCCCTGCTGTGTCCACAACGTGTCCTTATCATATCCATGTCGTATCTGGGCATTATAGAGCATAACTAAGAAACAACCCATAATTGAAGGAAAAACCAACTAAAAATTTTATTAATCAAATAAGCAAAATCAACTACATTGAAATCTCTCTTATTTATAAGATAATAATCCTAATTCTTGGCAACCAAGACTTACTAATATTAAAATAAGCCTAAATAATATAAGAATTGACTAATATTAATCCTAATCAAACTAAACTACTTACAATATCCCTAAATACCTAAATGTTCTGTTAGGCTTATGGATTGAGCCCAACGGGTCGGCCGACTTATGGTTTGGCCTGCATCAATTTGGATCGAAAGATTTGGTTGGAGTCCCCTATATATAAAAAAATCAGCCCCATTTGATCATCCTAACCCTACCATCCATGGTCCATAAAATTTCACGGTCTAAAATGGAAGCATAGTCAATCCAATAGTCTAGTCCATTCCAATGGGTGCAAACCCAGAGGACGTGCAACTATCGCCCTGATGAGGAGGCACTCGGATGGACCATTAGGTGGGCCCCACTATAGGTGCACACAATGCGCACAGTGCGCATGGGATAATTTTTGTAGTTGTATATAGAGAGAGGATCCCATGCGATAGTGAGATGAGTGAGATGACTTTAAATAAAGCTCAAAAAGATTAAACATAAGAAGATCCTAGATTCAATCCTAACCTTCAATCTAATCTCTAAATAATGCAATTCCTAAACAACCTAAACAAAAGAGGAAAAGTATACCATGAATCTTTGGAGACATCATGGAGTGTTGATTTCTTTGCTATTCTCATGGAGAAATCCACTCACCCTATCCTATCTTAACCATATAAGGTTCCTACATTAAAGGATTATCATACAACTCAAATATGGAATGTCTAGTGGGAAACAACTGAATGAAGCCAAGAGGGATTCGGTTTCTGCAATTGGGAAAACTTTCTGTTTTGGCTTATTGGTTCCCGCATGACTAGGTGAGTACTACAGTGGGCTATATGGACTAATCCAAATGGGCAATTAGGGTACTGAATCAATCCCTTTTTTTTAATTCAGAACCATTACAATTTAGCTTGAAATTCATTTTTGGCCCATCTCAACCATCCATTTTCAGAGTTGGCCCATTTTTGCTTGATTGAACCCCAATTAAGATGGACCAAAAGTCCTTGTAATCAATTAGAGCAATCCATATCATCGAGGGATTGATCAATCACATGATCCATTGGATCTAGGCCATACGCTCCTATGTCACATTATGAAGATTTAACCAGACAACAAAAGGAAAAATTAAACATATTTACCCGTGAGAGAACCATAGTCAGTATGCCATCCACACCATGATGACATGATTCCACTATCTTGGCTACCACAATCACTGCAACATGACAGCGAAACTTAGGAATCTATATGAAAATACCCAAAACCACAAATCTGTTTACTTCCTGCGATGCATAGCATCCTATTCAATTAAGTTCAACAAAGGAAAGATCTTGTATCAAACTACCAATTGAATAACAAATTTCTCAAAGAATTTTGGGGAGCACAAATTGGAAAATGCTGTCAAGGGCAGAAATTAATTACTGAAACACAATGTTTTGAACTCATGACATCATGTATTACTAACATAAAACACCAAATAAAAGCAAGAAAAAGGGTTAACGTACAACCACTATGATTGTAAAGATAATTTCCCTGGAAATCTAAAAGAGGGATTAATATTAATTTGATGTAAAAAGAAGCAAAGTCAAGTCAAATTTGAGTTATTCTGTAACGGGACAGCCTAATCTTGCTAAAGCTAATCTAGCCCACATTCTCCAATCGGAACATAAGGAAGACATGTGGAGCTCCGTAACTTCATAAAGAGAATACATTTTAAACTGCTCCTCCAATGTACAATACTTTCACATTATTATAGCACAGTTGATGGGAGATGGGAAGTATTTTTGTAACTAATGAGCCCATGATTGAAGGGATGATAACTAGCCCAAACTTAAGTTCTTATAAACTTAAGTTCTTATATGTCTGTTAATACAGCCGATCAGTAACATTCATAGTAAGAGTGAGAGACTTAAATTCAAATCCCTTTTCTGAAGTAGGCACAGTTTCAAATGAAACCGTAGCCAAAGTGACTATAAGAAACACACTTTGTAGAGTGAATCATGCATGCTTGGTAAACTACCTAGGATTAAAAAATCTAAGAATTGTCTAATGTTTAACATTCAGCCCAGATGCATCACTTAAATTGCTTTGAATCGGTATATCAATCATTTGTCCTTGGGGATCCGACATTAATCCTCTCATACCCACTAATTGGCATACCTGAGATGCATTTTCTCTAGCTTCTGGAAAGGACACTATATGGACTAAAATAGAAGGATAAGTCATCCTAAATCCAGAATTTTAGAGTTTAGGACATTCTTCTCAAGAGAACTCTTATAAACACTAATTCGCGAGTTGGCCAGTATGTTATTGACTGATCTTTTATTTACATCAATCAGCCAGCCATTGATGATGCTAGAACATTTTGCCAATAGAAAAAATGATATTAGAACATAACAAGTCTTCATCCTCACCTCTGCTGTGCTGGAAAGTAATAGAGAAGGCGACCTTTATGACATCGAGAATGCTTAAGTATTGGCACAAGCCCTTTACTATTGCTCAGCGGAGCACCTTTGTTCACTAATGAAAATATTAAGGTTCAGCACCTCAGGATGTGTGAACTGAGATAAAATAGACATTTTCAACATTTGTCCATGCACACAGTGTGTATTATGTGGAGGCAATTTAGGCAACATGATGTTCTGAAATAATGATACTACCACTTCTCCTGGGTTATTAGAAGAACATGTTTAAGAATTTTATGAGAAACCAGCAGATGGAAAGAGAAATTGCTTAGGAAAAAATGCCCTGCAAAGCTTTGTGAATGTTCAGAAAGCCAGAAACACTGAATTTAAGCACCATACTAACTTAAGATATACCAGAATGATACCATCATACCAGCCTGAGCAAATAAACACAAGTTTTCATGGTGAAATTGGATGATCTCACTGTAAGTGAATATCCTCTTATATAGACTTCTTGTATTCTAACCATAGAAAAGAATTACAATCCCTTCAATTTGGGTTAACTACAATCCTCTTGATTTGGGGTCAGTTACAAGAACATTAAAAAAAAAAAAAAAGAAAAAAAAAAGAAAAAGATACTTAAGTGTCTCTCTCTCCCCCCTTCCCATTTAATCACTTACATTTGTACTTTCACATAGTGTAAAGCATCACATTTTCACCAATTTGGCCATTGTTGACATTTATGGTCCACAATGAGAGGGAGTGTAGGGACTAGGGTATTTATTTTCATTGAATAAACTTGTTGCTATAGTCATGATAACTGCAAATCTGTGACAGCATAATATAAAGTGTTAGTCGACCAAACACAAGAATTCTCCAAAGTTTCTTTCTAGTATTTCCTTCTTTCACTTTTTCTCTTCCACAAATCTAACCATAGATCTAATTCCAGGTCTACCATCACTGACAACCAATTTTAAATGAACAGATTACACATCTTGATTCAGTATATTTCTCAATATAGAATCTTATGTGCAGCATGATAAGGATACCGTATCCGTCACAGTGATATGCCAGCATCAATCCGACATCGAACAACAGCTTCCCAAGAGATTTGAATGCTACAAGATTGCCAATAACCATCATTCCCGTTAGACTAGATATAGTTTTTCATTGTTCTTTTTTATTTTGAGGTTATCAAACGTATATTTACAACAAAGTGAGAGTTATTTTCTGTTTAAGCAAAGTAGCAACCGTCAACACATTCCATTTTGACCAAATCCTAATTTTCAATTGAAGAAACTATGATATAGTATCCGAAAAATATATATATTTGTAACAGTCAAATTGGTATATCACAAGTGAAAGTCATCATGTTGTTTGCTCTATAGTAAAGGCATATTGAATATATCAATGCAAAACTAAAAGTAAAAATAAAAGAAAATGCAGAGCATGTGAGGAAGTCATGTCAATGTCACACTGGGACCATATTTTTATACTTATGAGTGTTGATTGGATGAGTATCAATCCACTTTTAGTCCCAGCATTGCTTTTGTGGATCATCTAAATTTTTCTGTTGAATCAGTGCCTATTGATTATCAGATTTTTGTAGTTATTTACCATGGTTGAAGAATACGCCTCTAATGTTACATCCAGAACACCTTTCTGGTGAGTAACCCTTTTATGGGTGACTTGGATGGGTAAGACCATAAGAGCCCTGTGGGGCCACTTGTGATAAGGTGTGCCAACCAGAAAAGCTGAGCCAAGCTCCAGGTTGACTGCCTAATTCATAGCTCAAGCAAGTCTCCTTGCAGAGCAAAACTCAAGTTAGATCATAAATGACCTAAGCTCGCAAGCTTGGGCTGAAGATCAGCTTGCCTTCTTCATACATATGTTCGTGTACATTAACGAGTCAAGCTTGATCAGACATCTATGGGATTGGCCCACTGTTGTTGGATCAGATGGGCTGGCCCACTGATTATAGGCCTGATAGGCTGGCTGATAATGGACCGATTCTAGAGCATTCTATTTCCCCCTTTCTTAAAAGCCCTTAGGCCTATGATGCACTTGGACCACATCACCTACCATGCCTCTTTTCATCCGTCCTCTCTGCTCCTAAGTTATCAAATATTTTGTTGCCATTGGTAATCTAATCTTACAAAGTGTAACATGTTACATTGCAATCTTTCATCCACTTAATTGAAGATGCACTCCATAATAAAAGCATGCTTACTCCCACCATTCTAATTCGTGGGAACCACAAGAAACAGAGTAGGTGTTCTTTCAATGAGTTCTTAATAGTGTGCCCTAAGAGTTCAGTTATCCTCCCAACACCCTAGGAGTTCTTTGGTGTTCTTTCGCCACACTTTCGATTAATTCAATTGATCTACATATAATGTACCCATTTTGAATGAAAAAATTCCCATGTGTACCACCCATGTATACACACACTTGTACACATATACATATTAACACAAATTATATACACTCTTTTTATTTTTTCTTATTTTTCCTTATTTATTATTTTTTTTTTTGAAAAGGAACACACATTATATTCATATGCACATGAAACTTTAAACTCCTTTCTTAGTATATGCCAAACAAGAATGAGATATGACCCTATGCCACCATCAGTATGGTGCTGATGGCAGCTAATCACTTGATTTGACTCGAGTAGGCCCCACCTTCACATGATTAAGGCTGCTTATATCACACAGATCACACACACCATCTTTATAGGAATTGGCCCAAATTCCACTCCAACTGAAATGGAAACAGTTCTCCTCCCTCAAGTTGGACTGAAATTTGGGCTGTCTAGACAAATGTTCATGTATAATATGAGAGTGACTTTGATCAAACGAAGGTGGGCTCTGTAATATCTCTACTAGGACTCTTATTAGAATTATAATTAAAATAGAAGAAGATCATTAGAAGATTAAGAATTTCAACAGGACTCTATCACACAAATACTTTTTTAGAAAAACTCCCTTGTAGTCTCCAACAGGACTCCTTGTGCAAGTCTTAAACACTAATATATATATATATATATACATATGATGGGAGCCTGTTTGTTTTACACATCCACGACAGAGAGAGAGGAAGAGAGAAAGAGAGAGAGAGAGAGAGAGAGAGACTGATATCAATTTCGAAATCTGTAGAAGAGGAAGAAGATCACGAAGAGGACGAGGAAGATCAACAGCGGAACGCGTAACAGATGTCTGGTTCGAAACCAATCACTGCACGAGCAGCACACGTTTATGCCAGGTGAGTAGAACTTCCAAGCTTGATGTAAGGTCTGTAGTTGATGAAACTTAAAAGTATCTGATTGATTATTGACTGTTCTCTATCCCAGTTTACTGCAACAGTGGTTATCGACATTGACACTATGGCAGACATCATCCAGAGACCCATTAATCTCAAATAGAACTTGTCGAATTGGGTCTCCGTGATTTGTAAATCTAATGAACAAGGGTTTAGATAACAGAGATCTGTAGTTGTTATGATGATCGAAAACAGATTTGGAAAATATTGAACACATGTCGTTAAAAACTTGTTTCAGTTGACTTGAGTTGTGGGCCACATGGGACCACCTGATGGATGGTCAAGACCCCACATCTTGAAGAGGGCCCTTATGCGACCCTAGTAGACTTATCCTAGTAGGAATCAACTTAGTTGGGCTCACAGATCTGATGTTTGAAATACATTGTCAGGCAAGAACAAACCTGACGACCCTGCTATGTAACGATTTGATCTCGAAAGGCTTAGTACAGGGATGGAAAAATTAGCAAAGTAGAATGTATGAATAACATACCTTTAGAACTTGAATTTAGGAAGCAAGGTTGAATGATTAACAAGGAGATTCAGACAAATCTAGAATTCTTTGGATTTCAGGCCTTCAATTCGTGGTTTGGTTGACATTAGTAGTGGAACCACGTGGGCCACCTGGTCAAGGATCAGGTCCACACATCTGCTAGTGGACCCCTGAGCGACCACTAAAGTGCAGGTCCCATGAAGATTGGACCGTTGGGCCCCACCATCTAAAGATCTCAGAAGTGCCAGGCGTGAACCTCTCCTGTCGAATGTGTAGTTTGAATGTTGTGGGATGACGATGGGGATCTGGCACTATATTCTTTATAAAATAGTTAGGTATATTTACTTATAAGTCTCTGAAGCCCATACTTATTTGCTAGATGACCCTTTTACTATTTTTCTTTCTTGTAAGGACATGTAAGAAACAGTATCCATGGGCTATTATTAAAATGAAGTCCGTATGATATCTATTGTAATAACTGCTGAATTTCTATAGTCACATTTGAATTGGAAATACAATGTGATTAACATGGAATGTTTACCGAATATTCAAATATATTGAAAATTATTTCAATTTGAATTCATTAATCATGTCTTGATTCCTGTGGTTAATTATGATGAATAATTACTTTCCTTAATCAAATATGGGCAATGCCACAGCCTGGTACCAACTCTGACTCGGAGTGGGGTGAAGACTAACCAATGTTATGTGGTACTGGCCATAGAAACGAATAAGATAACGTAACCAATTATTTTGTTCATGATGTTTGAGTCAAAATAACACAAACTGCTAGCACTGAGTATAGAAATTCTCTCGTAGATGTTGGTCGAGGGAAGTAGATTCAACAATCATGGTGGTAATACAAACCATGTTGTTAACAGAAATGTAGATGCTTCAATGTGGGAGTATCGGAATAGGCTCAACAACCAGGGTGGATGACAAACCGGGTTGTTGACAGAAACGTAGATATACCCGTATGGGGTATCGGAATCATTTGATGCTTGTAGTGGAAAAATATACTCAAAAAATAAATGATTATGACATTGTGTTTAATTCTATCATCGAATTTATAAATGTTCATATGATTGTTTGCATGTGTTATACCTTGACACTTAATTATTCTACTCACCAGTGTTACTGACCAGTTGTTCACCCCACTCTAAGTAATGCAGTCATGGAGGTTGCGGGGAGTGACGGAGATCAGCCGATGGATTTTGGCATGCGTGGCTGATCCAGAGCGCGAAAAGCAAAGAATAGATTTGTAGATGGGATTAGCCCAAGACTTAGATATTTTCTCTTCTGCAAATAGAGATTTGTCTTTTACTTAGTAGTTTTATCAAGACTCCTACTATACTTAATGATTTAAATACAATGGAATTTGAATGCTTTAGACTTTAATGCTCATGGGAATTTGATTTATGTGGTATTGTTATAAAAATTTTGAGAACGTCGTGAGAATCTGAAGAGCTCCAGATTCTTGGATCGTTACAGGCTCCAAATGGGTTAAACAAGGTTTAAGCTGCTGTCATCACCAATACTAACAGCAGCAAGGGATCATTTCTAAAAAAGAACTGATTTTCTCACTTTCCAATTTACATGCTTCAAATTATTAATCTCTTTTTTATAAAATATTTTTCTGTGGCCATTTCATATGCAGTTATTCACTACTGTCAAAACAGTTTAAAATATCGTTTTCTTCACTCCAGACTGTAGCAATGAAGTTAAAATAGACAGTTTCACAAGTTGAACATGTTAACCACAGAATTCAGCCACAAGGTGTGCTGACAAAGTAAATAAGTAATACAATAAATAAAAATTATAGGAAAGCACTTTAACCAAAGAGATGCTCACATACCTGCTTCAAGTTCAGGCAAATAATTGCCAGGCCAAATATTTGGCCGACAATATGATGGATACCTGCATGAGTCAAAAGAAGGCTACCTCACATAGAGATTTCTTTTTTTTTTTTTTTTTTGATAAAAGTACCTCACATGGAGATTCATTTATTTGAGATGAAAACACAAACCAGACTCAAACAAAAATAAAATGAACTATATCATACGGTGGGGCAATTTTCTACCCACATAAAAAGTTAATCTTATAGAAGTGACTTGTTAAAATATCAAGTACATTTACATTATTAACTAGAGTATGATGAAAGTATAGAGCTGACAAGAAGCCATGAACCACAAATGTTGTACCGTTATAATTTTCCTTTTTCTTCTTTTTCCACCTTATTTAATCCATGTTTCATGTGTCAAACAAGGTTTGCATGACATGAAATTACAGAATAATTTTGTTGGGCCACGAGCATTACTATGACTAGTGGGTGCATTCGATTGGATATTCAATTAGCTTCTAAATAAATCAAGTTTGTGAAATTTTAGCCCACTCTTGAGATAGTAGCATTGAGTAACAATGTCGGGGATATTTTAGTTACCTGACATTAGGACTTCTGGAGAGAATTTGAAGAAGTAATTGTTTAGAGTAAAAGTTTCTTCAAGTTATGTAAAGGTGCAGAATGGTTAGACTTGGCATAAGATTAGGACAGTTTATGTTTTTACTATTAAGAGATTACTTTTTCGTCAAGAGGTTCATGTTCTACTTCATCTGATTTTCCATTCATATCGCCGGATATTGAAGGTTTTCATGGTGCAAGAGCTGTTCTACCTGATGGCTGTTTGCCTCCCAGTTACCAATCAAGTTTTGATCAAAAGGATACTGGTGCCAAAGTTTAGGGCTGTTCCATGCACCTTGAGGATTAATCTTGATATCATATGGAAACGTATTTGAGTTTGGGAAAATTGAGTGTTTAACAATTTGCTGCAATTAGTGCTTTATTGGGTTTCGTCCTGAATGTGACATTTCATTCCAAATCTGCCTTTAGAAATTTGATTTGAGTAAACAGCACAACTTAGGAGTTATGGCAGTGTTTAAACCCCTTGGTTTCCAGCCTTTTCAAATCCTATCACCAAATGGAGGGTTTCTAACTGCACTGTGCTAAAGAGAGTTCGGACTTTGAAACCCTAATTCATCCAACCTACAAGTCAAAATTAAAATTTAGACTTCTACCTTAGATTGCATCAGAGATGTCAACAATCAATACAAGGAAGGAAATAGACTTCTCAGTCCAACTTGTATATTGGACTCATTTTTTCAAATGGTAAGTGATTGATTAAGGAAACTACAGAAGTCACAAAATCAAACAGGCATCATGACAACACAATCAACATATTGAAATCGAAACTGGTCAATTGGACTAGGAAATCATTGGATTAATAAAAGAAATTATTCTTTTACAATCCTATCAATTGGAAAAAGTTCAAAATATATATATATATTGATAAGAGGAAAATAAAATAAAATTAAACTCCATATCCCACATTCATGCTACTATCTCCATTTCATTGGCAATAGATAGGCCCTCAAAGAAATAAAGAGCCATTAACTTAACAGTTTGATCAGTATAATTTGACCAAATCCCAGCCTTTTTTTCAAATGTCAATTAAAAACTTGATGACCAAGTGGACTAAGAAAACATGACAAATTTGCAATTGTAAGCTCAAGAATTATTATATGGCGATGAAAAATAGTTCTAAGACAAAGAAAATAAGCTCATGAACATGTTCTTTCTCTCATTTAACTCATTAAGCATACATGTAATATCAACACCAACCCAACTAATTGCAGCCAACTTTTTAGGTTTAGATCAAAAGCATATGAACATAAATTGGAGGCCTCCTAATGAAAATTTTCAAAGTATACAGAGATATTCTCCATTTCTCTTGGCATTAGAATATCAGATTTTCATCATGCAAAACCTATTATGTTTCCTTCACCAAGAGACAAATTCTGAAAAGCATTTAAAAAATCAATGGCAATAGAATTGATAAAATGAAGAGAAAAAGAAGGCAACTCAAAACTTGAAAACCATAGTCCAAAAGAAATTGGAGTGAGAGTAGGCTCATATCATTGAGACCGTTTCTAGACTGGTCAATATGCCGTGAGATAAACATTCATTATATTTAACTCTACCGTTGTATAAGGGAAGCATCAGTTGTTGGCATGTCTAAAATGGGATTGGCGTAAAAGGAGCCTTTCAACATGTCTGCAAAATCAAGGGACTCAAAACAATAAGTCATCTTAGAGAACCAGCATACCAAAATCTTACACTCATTTTGAAAAAAGATAGAGCCCGCTTGTTTGCATGGAATTGAATACATAGGAATACATGGTCAAATGGGCTCCAATAACGGATTGTTCAAGACGTGAGGGGTGAAGGATATAAGGTGGAGATGTACATGGGACCTTGACTTTCTCCTAGGATTTGAATTACTCGGACGATGGCTGGACATTCAATTCACATGAAACAAATGGGCCCATAATGCACAGTATCCAAAGAACTTACAACATGATTTAGACTTGCACTGCATCAGTAAATGAAGCAGAAAATACATGCATCTCAAAACTTTTCTAGAAGAGAGCAGCAATAAACTAATTTTTGGTGCTTTCTATCATTCTGTCCTTACAAATTGCAATTCTATGATGCTTTCTATCTTTTTTATTTTATTTTCTTTTCTTTTGTGTTTGCTACTCAATGTTGTCTATAATGTGCAAGCACTAAGAGAGTTGACGTAGAGGATTTTAATTTCGCATTTTGCGAAGAGATAGAATATGCTTTTGCAGTTCTCCACATGGCATTGATTTTTGTAATTCTGGTTTCTATTTGTTCTTCAATGTTTTTTTCTTCTCCTCTTACGGTTACCCGTAAAACTATGTAAACCAGGTATGGATTAAAATACAAAATATAACTAATTTTTATATGAGAAAAAATATATGCGTATTATGGATATATATGTTCTATGGATCTTTTTATATGTTTCTCTTTATTTAGTTGTCGTAAAAAGAAATGACTAATAAAAATGATAAAAATTAATTTTATGACCTACCTGGTTAACTGGCTGAGTCTAATGGTAAACTCGACCTGGTAAGTGGCTAAGTCCACTTGATGCATGGGGTTAGAAAACTATGCATGTCTAGAGACATATATGTTCTTTCTTTGGATAGGAAGGATCTAAAGAAAGAACATATATGTCTCTAGACATGCATGTCTAGAGACATATATGTTCTTTCTTTAGATCCTTCCTATCCAAAAACAACTTATTACCACATGCTCTTATCAATTAAACTATGCAGTTCTAAAATAGAGGTCATAAAATGAAGAAATCACTTCAAACAAAAAACTTCATAGAAGCCGTGCATCCACTTTTTTTTTTTTTTGCTAATCCAGCCAAAGGGGCTGGGACCCAAGAAAACGCCCACACACATGGGAAGAAAGCCCCACAAAGGTGGGAAGAGAGCCTGCACACACGGGAAGAAAGACCACAGAGGTGGGAAGAGAGCCTGCACGTGGGAAGAGAGCCCGCAGAATGGGAAGGCAGTTGCACACGTGGGAAGAAAGGTGGCATACCCAAGGTTGGAACCCTGGATAGCCAAGTAAGAATTGCGGCTCCTTACTACTAGGGTAAGGAGCCGTGCATCCACTTAGTCACATAAATTCACAGAGAAGGCCATAAAGTTTGAACAATGTATTTTAAAAACATACCAGGTTTACCAGACTCAAGTGTCTCCTTCCCATAACTCCAGCCAAAGCTATACCTGTATGCCATACAAAATAGAAACTGGTTAGAAACTTTTCTCATGGTAGGTACTTAATATTTACAAGCTGACATCTTTGAAGAACATACTCATACTATGAAGAAATCACTGGAAAGAGAGAAAGGCGAGTAAAAAGGGGGGTTGCGGGAGGGGAGGGATTGGGTTTAGGCAAAACAGGCTACTGAAAAAGTACCCAAAATTTCAAGAAGAAAATGTAAACTTGAACCTAAGACATTTTGATGGATGCAATTAAGGTATACATGCAATATTCGTATGCCATTTTTTCCTTCATTGTTCAAAAAATCCTTCCACCAGTACATAGTAATAGTCCTGAAAGGGCCTAAATGAATTCAATTTGAATCAAACTTGCATGAGATCAAGGTCTTGCAGTTCTAGATACTTCCCTTACTGATACAAGGGGCATTGGCACTGGATAAATCCAAGGCAAAGAGACACCTATGGCAACACAGAAATCCAATCTTGAGTGGGCCTACTGTCAACATGATAGCCCATTAGAAGGTCTAAATAATGACCAGCTGTGATGTCCATTTGAAGATCTATATTCAGCTGATTGAAAACACTGCAGCATGACAATCTGGCCAACCATGCAGCAGTTCCAAAATGGATAATGATTTGGTGGAGATTCACATGCACTTCCATAAATCACCATGAAAAAAAAGTATTCTTCACGTCTAACTGATACAAGGGCCAATGAAAAATTTCAGAATAAACAAAATAACAAAATTCAACTTTTCCAGAGAAAATATTTGGAGAGCCAATTCCATATGCCTATGTATATCCTATAGCCACTAAGTAGGGTTTGAACCTTTGGGTTGATCCATTTGTACTGCATTTTAGAGTAAAAACCATAGATTAAAAAATTGGCTGAGCTCGAGTCGACTCAGACTCGGCCATGACTGAGTTGGGTCTACATTGACTTGGGCACAACTCGGCACTGGTGTGCAACATAAAAAAAAATAATGAGGTAAGGGGGGGTGGTTATAAAAAAGTACAAATAAAGAAAGGGGAAAGGGTTTATGTTGCATACAAGAAAAGTGTGAAGTATGCAAGAGAGGAAGAGAGGGTTCTTAGCTGTCCATGGGGTGGGGGGCCTGTTGCTCGAGCCAGGTATGCTGGTTTACTCTCTCTCTCTCATTCACTTTTCTCTTCCACTCTTGCTCTCTTTTTTCACCTCAACTGCACCTAGTTAGCTGGAGCTAAGGCTAGGTTTGGATGTCCCTTTATATATGTTTTTTAATATTTTTAATAATTTTTCTGTGCACTGTAGTGATTGACCCCAACGCGGGCAAGTCCCATGCGACTCAACTGTGTCGGGCGAGCAAACCCGGACTTGGCCCTAGCCAAGTCGGGTCCCAAGGCCATTTTTTTAATCCTTGGTTAGAACCCAATTCACTAATTATCTAGCAAATTGGTTAAAATCCCATATTTGTACCTTGAGCTGTGCAGACCATCTCTTGATTCATCCACCAAAACTATATCTCTTGAAACAACATACACTAAGGTACCTCCTGTTGAATATAAGCAGTTAACTTATCCATTATATATATTAAAGGTATAAGAATGGAGGCCTCTGGAGAATGCCACATCAGCATTTTTTTTTTCTTTTTTTCTAGAGCACCACGTCATCTTTTAAAGATATAAAGAAATGGTTTTTCTAAAATCTCTCCCTCTCTCCCCACCGTTTTTGCATCATCCCCTAAAATTTCTCCCTTTGCCCTCCTCTCTCTCATCTATTCCATTTATTTCCCAAAAATCTCTCTATTTGAATGGTATTCAAACCTCTTCCTAATCAATTCAAAATTTTTCCCTAAAATCTATCCTTATCCCGATTCAAAGATTACTCCAAGATGATCTCTATACCAATCTCATCAACGTGACCACGATGGAAAGGTGGATAGCATCGAATCAATAAGATATTTTTAACCACTAACTAAAGGTGGCCCAAAGTGGGCACATAGAGATGCAGCAATCCTACTTCATCCAACATGAGCGTGTTACCTTTAATCGTGAATGCAATCCGGACTCAACTCATTTAATTTTTCTTGGTAAGGCCCATTGAATAATAGCAACTGATAATATGTTCTCCATCCATCTCCTCTTTTCTCTCAATTTCTTATTTTGAATACTACCTAAAACCTCTCCATCTCCTATTTTTTTCTTAATCTCAATATCAAAATATTAGGACGGTATAGATTACATAATAAAGGGAAAGGCAAATCTACTAAATCTCTTCATCTCCTATTTATTAAAAGCTTCCTATCTTCATCTTACATAGTTTCATCCAACGAATTGAGCCATTGGAAGATGGGTGTTGTATATTTCTTAATGCCTACAAAAAAGTACTTGTAGATCTATGGTGTCTTCTTTTAAGTGATGTATTTTGAGAACTTGTACAAGGTAATATATAGAATTTGAATTGACTGAAGTTTGTACTTATTTCTACCATGTAAGATGTTTCTTTCAAAGATGATTTTAGAACTTGATTTCAGTGGGCTGTTTTGAAGCCTTGACTTGCCAAAACCATGAACACACCTAATTTTTGCAATTTTCCATTACATTCGCAACACATGACGTGATGGTATATGACAGATTTTGACATGTTTAAATTAAGGATTTTAACTATCAAGTGTTTTTTTTCCCTTTCTCATTCTCCTTTTTCTTATGCAACTCAATATTTATCCTTCTCTTTATACACTTACAAGCACATGTGAAATATTCACATATTTCTTCTATTCTCCAGTGCTTTAGATGGATATTTGAGAGAGAGAGAGAGAGAGGAGCTTAGATCATCAGGTTTGTGCATCCTATGTAGTTACTTTCCCAGTTATTATTATTTTTTTTTCATGCTGATTAGATTCGCTAGCTTTGGCCCTACATTCTATGCTATATATATTGAAATATTTTCCTTTCAACCTTTTTTGAAACACCATGCCATCACCAATTATAAAATGAAAGTGGCCACTTTATATGTTATTTAGAAATGTTCATGGTTGTGTAAAATAATCCTATTAATTTGTATTAGATAGCATGATATTTGTACGATTGAGGTTTGTACATCCTATGTAGTTCCTTTCCTAGTTATTTTTTTTTTTCTTCATGCTGATTGGATTTGCTAGCTCTAGCCCTACATTCTATGCTCTATATATATTGAAATATTTTCGTTTCAACCTTTTTTGAAACACCATGCCATCACCAATTATATAACGAAAGTGGCCACTTTCTATGTTATTTAGAAATGTTCGTGGTTGTGTAAAATAATCCTATTAATTTGTTTTAGATAGCATGATATTTTTATTATTGTTATGAAACTCATGTGACAAAAAAAAAACACAAATACCAAATTTTATAAAAATACATGACCCATGCTTACACAAATACCAAATTACATATTATAGAATCCTAATATGTATATTTTAAAATTCTATATCAATTACAACATATTATATTATATTATATTATAATCAAAGTTACTAATCAAATGTCAATATGCTAATATGATGTTGTTTCTAAAAATGTTTTAGAATTTTCTTGGCTTAAATAGGATTATATAGCTTTTAGAAATTTCTTAAATACATCTAATGAAAATTTTGAGGAAAATGCAAATAAGGTAATATAAATATAATTCTAACCTTATATTTTTTGCATCTTATTCAAATAAATTCATATTAACATCATTATAATTATATAATGAATTATTTGCATATAATGACATAATATATCTTTTGCAGAGTAATTGGTATGATATTTTTGCACCTCAAATTAACAAATCAATGTGGCGACAACATTTATTTCATTTGAAGATAAAACCAAATATGAATATATCAACTTTAGTCAGCGGGCTTCCACTAAAAAGGATAGAATAAATAAATATTAATCATGAGGCAAATTTCTTATTATCACATATAGGACAATGTGAGTCATTTATACCTTTCAAATTAAAGAATGATATTATAATTTTATTATTTTATTTTGCTAAATTGTTCTGTTCTTTTATCTACAGTTTTGCAAAATAAAAATTAGTCAGACCGCTGCAAACACTGGACCAAGTACTTCATATGGACAATTAGAGGCTCAACATGCTGCATCAACTTCTAATGATGTGCAAATTTGATAAAATTATTTGATGCATATTCTTTTAGATCATTTGAATTTTTTATTTAAATAATATCATCTAAATAACTTCGACCAAAAGCTATTTCATTCCTTCTTCCACTTTCCATTTAAAACTAAATTTACAATATGTTCTCTAATGTTTTCTTTTTCTATTTTACATTTACATTATCAATTATTCCATTATGGACGTTATTAATAAAGGTGAACTATGTTACAACCTTCCCTTTTGCTTTTCTCTTAATTGCTTTTCTCAAACAACTATTTCTGAAGTAGATTTTACAACTGCATTGTGAGATATATATATATATATATATTTTTTAATGTTTTCCATTAGTGTAGGTACGAGTTTGTGTATTAAGCCTGGGCCTTTGTTGCTAGTAATCAATACAAAGAAATAAGGGTTTAAGGATGACCTCAAATGCAAATCTATGGTCATTGGGAACTCGCTGGTCTCTCCACAGGTAGTTTTCACACTTGTTACTACTCCTTCATACATGTCTTTGACAATTTCAATATAATCTTTTAGAAAATTCCTTGTACTTAAAACCCACCAAATTAAATCTCTAGGTACCCTGTCATAAGCTTTTTCTACGTCAATGAAGATCATGTGCAGATTTTTCCACTTCACTAGATATTTTTCTATTAGGTTTCTAAGTAAGCAAATAACTTCCATAGTTGACCTCCTTGGTATAAAACCAAAATGATTTTTAGATATCTTGGTCTTTTGTCTCTTAGCTATGTATTTTATGTTTTGAAATCACCATTTTGTTGCATCATTCAAAATCTCATATGTAATAGATATTTTTCAAAAATGTTAAAAGCAATCTATCATCATCATCTTAACCTTGCCCAATAATCTAGGTCTGGCTTAATGTGTTCCACTCAAGGGACAAGTCATGGTAACAAAAACCTATCTTTCAACCATTGTCGTACAAATATGATCTATGCATGTGTAAGTGAATGTGTGCTAATAAGTACAAGAAGAAGGATAAAAGGTACGCAAGCTTGAAGTTTGCTTTTCCACTCAATCATATCTAAGGCCATGATCACAAGCGCTACAAAAAGTCCATACTAGGCAGTCAATCACTGCTACACCCATGATCTCAAGTCAAATCTCTATCAGTTGCCCCTTTCTCCTATATCCTTGAACTACTAACTATTGACATATCATACAAAGTCTGAACCAAGTGCTCTTCGCACATGCCGAAGCCATCTCAAATGGTATCCATTAATTATTATTTTTTCTTATTTTTTTTCCTATTATAGAACCTACCTGTAGGTTCCCTCATATGTCCTCATTCTTAAAGCTTCTTTCTTGTAACCCCACACATCCATATTAGCATTCACATCTTGGCTACAGGTATATTACCTCCTCCCCGCTTCTTCATTGACCGACATTAGCTCCATATAGCAAATCAATTTTGATTTTCATCTCATATAAATGGCCCATCAAGCAAAGTGGCACTCTCTAATCACAAAGCACTCCAGTAGCTTGACTCCGCTTTGCCCATCGTACTCTAATCTTATCCACTATATCTAACAGAAACGATCCCCTTTGTTTTAAATTTGATCCTAAATATCTCGTCACTCTTTATTACACAATTATCTTCAATGTTAACAACTCATCTCTACTATCGGACTGAGCACCACATATACCGTGTGTTAAATCTGAAAAGTCTCATTTCACTTGACTCAAACAGCTTCCTCCAAATTTCCATCTTATAATTTACTTGCCTAGTTGTTAGCTAGTAAGTACTACTAATACTATGTACATGTAAATGTTGATTGTAGAAAAATTCAGTAAAGATATGAGCAATTAAGTGAATTTCTCTAATTTCCTGGAAAATTAATCAAGATAGTAAAACTTGAGTAGCTACAAAGCAAAAATCTATACTTCAATTACATAATTTTGTAAAAAAAAAAAATCAACTGTCATAAAAAGTTTAAATTAACTCAAATTTGGAGTCTTAAATAAAAAATTACACAATTACCTGCTTCCTGGATCTTCAAGCTCCTTCTTCACCTCTTCTGGAAATCCTCCTAATCTTTTAAACAAGAAGGATCTATCAATAATATAAAAAAGAATCCTAGCTAAACTCATGCATGAATGTAGGATTAAAAAAAGACCCACATCAACTATTAACTGATGGGTCCATAGCATGGATGTAAATATCGGCTGCTACGCCGATATATAGCCCGCATGGGCGCTATGATATTTTGGAAGAAGCGGCGCTCACAAACGTTTTGTATCGGCTGTTACGGGCCGGGTGGGGTTAAAAACCCCACCAGGCAACTTTTTTCCTCCCTTTTTTTTTTTATATTCACTTGGTATTAGTGGGTCTTCTCCACTTTTTACTGCTCTAAACTCCTTTCCTTGCCTTCATTTTTCAAATCATCTAAAAAAAAACAGTAGAATCATAAACAAAAACATCAAAAACATAAAAAAATCAAGGTGGTACTCAAGATTCAAGCATCAAACTCAAAAAAAGTGAGTTTTTTGGCTTATTTTTTTCTACTTTGAGTTTATTTCTCTCTTTTCTTCCATGAATCATTTGAAAATGAGTTGTTATTGTTAGATCCATGTTCCCCTTTGATCAAGGCCCTCTTTTTTTTGCACTTTCTTAATTTTTTTATTTTGAATTTTATTTTCGGATTATTTTATTATTTAAAAAAAGAAATCTATTTTATTCATCGAAAACCAATCAAATGAGTTGAAAATGATTCCTAAATGTTAGATCTATGTTTCCCATAGATCAACCCCACATATTTTTGTGTTTTTCCAATTTTTTTTGTTTTTTATTTTTGGAATTTTGTATTTTTTGAAAAAAAAATTTAACAAAAGTAAACCCAATCAAATGGGTTGAAAATGGTCCCTAAATGTTAGATCTATGTTTCCCATAGATCAATTCCACATATTTTTGTGTTCTTCTAATTTCTTCATATTTTTTATTTTTGGGTTTTTGTATTTTTTATAAAAAATATTTTTTTATAAAAATAAACTCAATTAAATGGGTTGAAAATGGTCCCTAAATGTTAGATTTATGTTTCCCATAGATCAATCCCACACATTTTTGTGTTCTTCTAATTTTTTCATATTTTTTATTTTCGAATTTTTGTATTTTTTTAAGAAAAAATATTCTTTTATAAAAGTAAACTCAATCAAATGGGTTGAAAATGGTCCCTAAATGTTAGATCTATGTTTCCCATAGATCAATCTCACATAGTTTTGTATTCTTCTAATTTTTTCATATTTTTATTTTTGGATTTTTGTATTTTTTTTAAATATATTTTTTTATAAAAGTAAACTCAATCAAATGGATTGAAAATAGTCCTTAAATGTTATATTTATGTTTTCTATAGATCAATCCAACATACTTTTTTGTTCTTCTAATGTTTCATTATTTTTATTTTCGGATTTTTGTATTTTTTTATAAAAAATTTCTTTTATAAAAGTAAACTCAATCAAATGGGTTGAAAATGGTCCCTAAATGTTAGATCTATGTTTCCCATAGATCAATCCCACGTATTTGCGTGTTCTTCTAATTTTTTCATGTTTTAAAAATTTATTTAAATTTTAACCTATTACTTTTGAATATTTTTTTAGGTATTGTGATGTGAAAAGATGCCGCGTGAGATAGATCTTGCATCGAGTTATGGTGAGACAATTGAAAACAAACGGTTGAAGATTAAGCGCAAGTTTTGTCACAAAGTGACCAATGGGGGCATTACAAGATTTAAGCAACATTTGGCCCATGTGCAAGGCAATGTTGCAGGGTGTCATGAAATAGCCAAAGAAGTTAGGGAGCAAATGAGAAATTTATTGAATCAAATAAAATAGAGAAAAGTACAAATCAAAGAGAAGATGCAGCAGGGTGTTGATGCAACACGCTATAATGTATTTGGGGATGAAGGTCTTGGTGCTATTTTTGATGATGAGATTGAAGACCCAGAAATGATGGTTGCACGCCAAGGGTCCCTTATCTCGTGCCAAGAAGATGTAGAGCGTCGAGTATATAGTCAACGTAAAAACTATGATGCAGGTGACTCATCTGGTGCAATAAGCAAGGGCAAGGGAATTGCAGGGAAAATGCGTAGAACATTTAGCACCCAACAACTGGATGATGATATAGATATTATTTCTACTCGGAGGGCTACACTTATACAAACTGGAAGAGGGATTGGTTTTGTTGATCATCTAGCATATAGATTGGAGGCAGCTAAGCAACAAAAAATCTCTAATGTTGTCAAGGGTGTTATGAAGGGTGCAAGAGATAGATTAGCCAAAGCTACAACAAAATGGCTAATTCATAAGATTAGCCAAAGCTACAGCAAAATGGCTAATTCATAAGAACATACTCCCTATCGCAATTGATTCTCCTTATTTTCATACAGTTCTTGATGTTGCGGCTCAAGTTGGGTAGGGTGTTATGAGGCCATCCGTGTATGATGTGGGCACCAAGTACCTTGAAGATGAGTGTAAAGAAATAAAGGCTTGAGTGGAGACGTTTAGGCCCATGTGGGGGCAAAATGGGGTCACTATTATGTGTGACGGGTGGACAAGCGGCACCCAAACATAATTAATTAACTTTTTGGTGTATAATGTTGCTGGGACCGTCTTTGTGAAGTCCGTTGATGCATCTAAAGAGAAACAGACAGCAGATTTTATTTATAGGCTTATGGATAAAGTTGTAGAAATGTTAGAGAGGAGAACATTGTCCAGATTGTGACAGACAATGGACCCAATTTTAAGGAGGCCGGTAAACTGTTAATGGAAAAAAGGACGCATTTATTTTGGACCCCATGTGCAGCACATTGCATTGACCTTATAATGGAAGATATTGGAAAGAAGAAACATGTGGCCGTTGTGATCAAGGCATGTATAGGCATTACAAGGTTCATATACGACCATTCATAGCTCTTAAGCTTGATGAAGAGATTAACAAAAAATCATGCCTTGGTGCGTCTGGCATCTACCAGATTTGCTACCCATTTCATTGCTATAGAAAGCGTAGCACGATGGAGAACGGAGCTAATTCAGATATTTGCATCAGAAGAATGGCTTCATTCGAAATGGGGCAAAGCAACAAGTGGTCCAGAGTTCGATATCCCAATTCTAATGAGGGATAATAAATTTTGGGCCAAAGTAGAGAACATATTAAAGGTATATGAACCTTTAGTGAAAGTGTTGAGAATTGTAGATGGTAACGAAAAGTCGACAATGAGATGCATTTATGAAGCAATTGATAGGGCAAAGTAAGCCATTATAGAAAATTGCCAATATCATGATGAATACATAAGAATTATTGATGGCCGGTGGAACGATCAGCTGCACCATCCATTGCATGCTGCAGGTAATTAACAATTTAACATAATTCTTTAAATGCTTGCTTTTTTTAAAAATTTTTTTGACTCATTAACAATTTAACTCATTGTATGTTCTATTTTTTTCAATATAGGTTATTTTTTAAACCCTAAATTCTACTATCACAATGCCCCCACACCACACTGAAGCAATAGATACGAAATTGCGAGTAGGATTAAGGACAATGTTGAAAAGAATTTTAAGTGAAGATGATCACATCGAAGCTATACAAGAGGTGAGTTAGTTAAGAAATTTGTTTAATCTTTTAAATATATTTGAGAAAATTGTATTGATATGGTGTACTTATTTATCTCTAATTTTTTGCATTGTAGATTTCTACTAATACACGTAAAAGAGGGACTTTTGCTGACCCTCTTGTACAGCGAACGATTGGAAAATGTCCACCTGGTAGTTACACACAACTGACAACACATAGAAGAGGGACTTTCTACGATTTAAGATGTCTATTTTTTTTTTATTTTGCATTCCAGCTAATTGGTGAGAGAGTTTTAGAGAGAGTACTCCACATCTAAGGAGAGTAGCCATTCGCATCCTTAGTCAAACAACGACATCATCAAATTGTGAAAGGAATTGGAGCACTTTCTTCATGATCCATACGAAGCCCAGGAATCGGATAACCACGAGAAAACTCAACAAATTGGTATATTGCCATTACAATCTCAAGTTGAGAAACAGAAATAGAGAGAGAAAGGCGAGGGATGATCCTACTTATTGTCCAATTAATTTGGATTACATATTTAGAGACGATGATCCTTTACTTCCAAGGATAGCTGAGAATGAGGATCCATTGTTAGATTCAGATTCAGGCTTTTAACAAGAAGTGCAACGTTTGATTGCTAAAGATGTACAAATGTCAGGAGGACAGCCACCTCAGGGAGAAGGAAGTAGTGCAAGTGCAAGTGCAGGTACAACATCTAAAGGGAAGGAACCATTCCATACTATGTCATCTTCTCACAATAGTAGCTCCATTGTTGCCTCTTCCAGTAGCCATGGTGGAGGAGACAGCGGGACAAGTGGTACAACTAAATGCTATCAATTTGATGAAGAAAAAAATGTTGTTCCCATTGAGAACGTAGAAGAGTTTCCCCAACAATCAAGAATGGATCCGAAACGTGCTTATCAAAGGTGACGGAGAGTATCACCACCCGCATGCATAGATAAGCAAGGGAATATGGGTGGAAGTGGAAATGTGGGAGGGGAACAAACAACATCTTGAAACCCTATTGGCGCAGCCCTGGATCTTGGATCGATTGTAGAACAATCTCCCGAAGGATTGTTCGAATCCAACTAAGGATTCAAAAACACAATGCAACTCACGATCATAATTAGAGAGAGAAAATCTCTGGAAACTGAAATTATATTGATAAAAGCATGCCCTTACAATGACGAACTGCTCCTTATATAGGAGAGTTTAATTCTAAAATAGAAGGCCTAATTGTACACAGACATGAACTACTAAAAATAAAAATAGGAAGTAAATAAAGATAAAGAAGGATAGAGATCCTTGAAGAAGCCAAGGATCAATCGGATGTCCTTCGGGCCTGTGATCTGGGCCGGACTTGGGTTCGGCCTGCATCAGCTCTCCCCGGCTTGGAAAAACTCGACTCCGGCGAGTTGAGTGCTTGATATCTCTCTTAAAGATCAAGATTAATGCGCTGGAAGTCAGTAGCTGTAATCCACGTAGCATTAGAGATAGGACGATTCCGCCAGAGTACATAAAACTTTTGATAACCTCCTTGACGTGTAGAAACAATTTGATCATCAAGGATATCAATAATTTCATCAGGAGGTGGAGAATTAACTGGTAAAGAAATAAGCTGCTCTTCATTTTCTCCTTCAGTATCATGGCCACGATAGAGAGTAAGATCCTCGACATTGAATGAAGAACTGACGCCCGAATCAGTAGGGATATTAAGAATATAGGCGTTGGGATTAATCTTCCGGAGAATCTTGAAAGGACCTGAGTTACAAGGATGTAATTTCTTGTTAGCTCTAGGTGGCAATCTCTCAGGTCGAATACGCACCATAACCATATCGCCTGCATTAAATTCAACAAAGCGACGATGTTTGTCAACTTGCTGCTTATAAACATCATTGCTGGCCGATATATGACGACGTACTTCATTATGGATTTGCTACATGTGTTGGAAGAAAGTTTTAGCATCAGCACTCACTCTGGCATCAACTGGTAATGGAACAAGATCAACAGGGAGTCGTGAACGAACTCCTGTAACAGCTTCAAATGGTGAAAGTCCAGTTGATCGGTTGATAGAATTATTGTAAGCAAATTCTGCCATAGGGAGCACTTGATCCCAGTTTGTGATACGATCACGTACAAGGCAGCGTAACAATTGGCCAAGACTTCTATTTACCACCTCTGTTTGTCCATCAAATTGAGGGTGATAAGCAGTAGAGAAATTAAGTTTGGTGTTAGACAGCATCCATAATGTCTTCCAGAAGTAGCTCATAAACTTCGTATTGCGGTCAGAAACAATAGTTTTGGGAAGCCCATGTAGTTGAACAACTTCTTTGAAGAATAATTTGGCCACCTTGTAAGCATCAGCAGTTGCAGTGCAAGGAATGAAGTGTGGCATCTTTGAAAAGCAATCAACAACAACGAAGATGGAATCAACCTTTCTAGCAATCGTGGGTAAACCGAGCACAAAATCCATGCTAATGTCTTCCCAAGGAGTACGCGGAACAGGCAAAGGCTGATATAATCTAGCGTTCTTCTTGTTTCCTTTGGCAATCTGGCAAGTGCGGCATCTCTCACAAATATGAATCACATTGGTTTTCATGCGAGGCCAATAATATCTGTCGCTGACAAGAGAAAGTGTTTTGTCGCGACCCAAGTGTCCGCTACATCCACCTGCATGCAACTCGCGCACAACATATTCACGAATAGAAGTGGCTGGAAGACAGAGTTGTACCTTTGAATAGGAAGCCATCACGAAAGCTATAATGAGGATGTTGAATATGACTACCATTAAGGAGATCCACATAAATAAAACCAAAATCTTTGTCGGCTGCATAATCTTGTTTGATTTGCTCAAAACCAGGCACATTAATAGACATGGCAGTCAGAAGATGTTTTCTCCGGCTTAATGCATCCGCAATCAGGTTATCCTTTCCAGCTTTATGACGAATGCTAAATTTGAATTCTTGTATATATGCACTCCATTTAGCTTGGTTAGCGCTGATCTTCTGCTGAGAGTGTAAATGTTGCAGAGCATCATTATCAGAGTAAAACATAAGCTCATTTGCAATCAAATAATGCCGCCAATGACGAACTGTTTGGACAAGTGCATAGAACTCCAAATCATGTGCAGTATACTTTCGCTTGGCATCAGAAAGTTTCTCACTGAAGAATGCAATAGGATGTCCTTCCTGGCTAAGGACTCCGCCAATGCCAACATTTGACATCGCAAGCAATTTCAAATAGCTTGCTAAAATCAGGAACTTGCAGAACTGGCGCTGCAGTAATCTTTTGCTTGATCTTCTCAAAAGCCCTGGTGGCTGCATTGGTCCACTTGAAGTTACCTTTCCTCATGCAATCAATAATAGGAGCCATAATAGTACTGAAATTTCTGATAAACCTTTTGTAAAAATTAGCAAGACCATGAAAACTGCGAACTTCAGTAAGGGTAGTAGGAATTGGCCAATCAAAAATAGCGCTTACTTTTGCAGGATCCATCTTAATTCCTTGTGCATATACTACATATCCCAAGAAAACAACAGAGTCACTCATGAAAGTGCATTTCTTGAGATTGATATAGAAACGCTCCCGGCGGAGAAGTTGGCAGACCTTATCTAAATGCTGAAGGTGATCTTCTTTTGACTTGCTGTAAATAAGAATATCGTCGAAGTAGACGACAACAAATTTTCCAATATAAGGCTGCAATAATTGTGTCATAACCCGCATAAAAGTACTAGGAGCATTGGTCAAACCGAAAGGCATAACCATCCATTCAAAAAGACCATCCTTTGTTTTAAAGGCAGTTTTCCATTCATCTCCTGGTCTTATGCGAATTTGATGATATCCGCTCCGCAGGTCAATTTTGGAAAATATACATGCACCAGTCATCATATCTAACATATCATCCAAACGAGGGATAGGGAAGCGATATTTTACCGTGATTTTGTTGATTGCACGGCTATCTACACATATTCGCCAGCTTCCGTCCTTCTTCGGAGTGAGAAGTGCTGGAACACCACATGGACTGAGACTCTCCTTTATATAACCTTTCTGAAGCAAATCATCAACTTGCCTTTTTAACTCTGCATGTTCTGCTGGACTCATCCGATAAGCAGGAAAGTTAGGCAAAGAAGCTCCTGGAACAAGAGCAATAGCATGCTGAATGTTCCTTAGTGGGGGTAGTTCCTTGGGTAACTCATCAGGAACTAAGTCGGCAAATTTGTCCAATAACGGCTTCACTTCCTGAGGAATAGCATGAAAATCATCAGCAACTTGCTTAGTAACTAAGGCATACATGACACCTTGCTCTTTGCTTTCAACTTCAAATTTCCGCATGGTTAAAATATGCGATGTAGGAGAAGAGGCGGCGGCGGCGGGAGAAGAGGTAGGGGAGGATGACGGAGTCTGCAAAGGACGCAGCACGACCCGTCTACCTTTCCAATTGAAAGCATAGGTATTCTGTTCATGATCTGTAATCACTTTAAGCTTCTGTAACCATGGCCGCCCAAAAAGGATATGTGTAACGTTCATTGGGATGACGTCACATAGAAGAGTATCCTCATAAGTGCTAATCTTAAAAGGCACACAGCATTGCTAACGAACAAGAATAGAATAGTTATCAACCCATGCAACTTTATATGGCCTTGGATGCTTTACCGTAGGAAGTTTAAGCTTATCAACCGCTTCTTAGGAAATAACATTCATAGCACTTCCACCATCAATAATCATATTACATGCTCTGTCCATACATCTGACACGAGACCAAAAAATAGAAGCATGATTCCAGTCTTCTTCCTCTTTAGCATCTGCTACTAGTAAACGACGATCTAAAAAAAGAAGCGGAATACCATCATCAACGTCTGCATAATCTACTTGATCTGCTTGATCTTCATAAGGAGGATTTATATCAGCTTGCCTGATTCGACATGCTCATCATGCTGAGTATCAATATCAGGCTCATTGGAAGTATATAAATTAAGATGAGGGCATTCATTGGCATAATGTCCTCGTTGCTTGCAGGCATGACAAACAATATCCCTCCTGTCTGTTTTTGCATAAGCACGATTATCAGGTTGGTTCTGTGGAAACCTCTGATTCTGTTGGGGATTCATCTGTCTATGTTGAATGCCTGGCCGAAGATTCTGAGGAATCTGCTGAACTTGACGCTGAGGAGGAGGCCTATAAACTGTTGCTTGGTTGCGATTATAGTTAGGATCAGGACCTCGTTTCATGGAAGACTCCCCAGCTTGAAAAAGATTACGCTTCCATAACTGAATTTCATGTTGGGCTTTGCGAGCTTTATTGAATATTTCATCCACTGTGGCATAATCAAACATTGCCACCTCTCGTCTGATATCGGCACGCAGATTATCTCTGTACCTAGTGATAGTCAGACGATCATCAGTCCGCGAGTTACAGCGAACAATGTATTCGCGAAACTTGTTGGTATATTCTTCCACAGTCATAGTGCCTTGCTGGAGACTCAGATATTCTTGATGAAGTGTATCCATATAATCAGAAGGAAGAAAATTGCCCTTGAGTTTTTCTTTCATAATATTCCACTGGAGAATCGGCTGGCCTACTGCAAGCTCATTGTTTTCAACACCATACCACCAAATGCGAGCAGGACCCTTTAATTTAACCTTGGTAAAGGCTATCCGCTGTGCATTATTCATACCATACCAAGCAAAATAATCCTCCAAAGAATTAACCCAATCAACAAAAACTTTTGCATCACCACTAAAGTCAGCAATTTCAATTTTGACTTTCCTAGTGATGTCATCAGGTGGGGGTGCAACATGGTGAGCTTGATGATCTCGTTCAGCCAGAAGGCGCTGCATAAAATCACGAATGGATTCATGATTTTCAGGTCTTTCTGGTTGGACGGGCGTGTAAACCATAGATACATTGGAGGATCCTTCTTGACTAACAAATTGCTTTGTTTGTAGCTCAGCAATGGCAGTTTCTGCAATTTTGAGACGTCCCGTGACATCTTCTAATTCTTAACTTAGTTTAAGGATGGTTTCATCCCTCTGGCGGTCGGTCATCCAATGCTGAAGATCATCACCACGCCTAGGCATGATTGCTGTTTTTTTTTTTTTTTTTGGTATGTCGGCGGGCCGGTGGGCCGGACCAACTTAGGTCCAACTGGAACCCTGCTCCTCACGTGAGGGCAAGAGGGGTTCCAGATCTTTCGTTCTCTCGGTCTGTGTGCACAGAAGAAAATAAAACAGGGAGAAGTATCGACTTATCTGATGAATGCAAGAGGAGGAAAGAACGGAGAGACTCTGGCGATGGAAGCGTTCGTCGACAGTGCTATTGGCCGCTGCGATGACGGTGACGACGAAACGGTTGGAGGCCGCCGCTGCTGCTGATGGTGACGAGGGGGAGCAGTGATGGCGCTATGGAGGCAGCGGCTGATGGGGCCAGGTATGTTGTCTTTCTTCTCTGCTCTCTCTCGCTCCGGCTGCTCTCCTTTGTTCTCTTTTTTTTTTTTTCTCACTCTGGGTTGGGGAAGTTGGCCGAACAGGGGGTTTGAAGAAAAGTTCAGGGTGTGGGGGCGAGGTCGGAAAGTGGGAACTAGGTTTTCGGTGGTTTGATCAAGGTGAGGGTTCTGAATGGGGTTAGTTTAGCAAAGGGTAATCGACAGTGGGAGTAGCGTTTCGGTTTGGTCAGGGTTGGAGACTGTGATAGGGATCGAACCAGGTCGAGGTTGGTCGGGAATGGGGATGTGGGCTGCTGTTGGCAAGGGTGATTGCCGGTGGACAGTAGATGGATGGATGGATGCCGGGAACGACAGAGTCTCCCGGAGACCGGATCTGGGCTCTGATACCAATCTGGCGCAGCCTTGGATCTTAGATCGATTGTAGAACAATCTCCCGAAGGATTGTTCGAATCCAACTAAGGATTCAAAAACACAATGCAACTCACGATCACAATTAGAGAGAGAAAATCTCTGGAAACTAAAATTATATTGATAAAAGCATGCCCTTACAATGACGAACTGCTCCTTATATAGGAGAGATTAATTCTAAAATAGAAGGCCTAATTGTACACAGACATGAACTACTAAAAATAAAAATAGGAAGTAAATAAAGATAAAGAAGGATAGGGATCCTTGAAGAAGCCAAGGATCAATCGGATGTTCTTCGGGCCTGTGATCTGGGCCGGACTTGGGTTCGGCATGCATCACCTATTTATAATGTTCTACTTCAACATTCTGACTACAAGCTGTATCCGCATGAACTATCACAATATTGTCAGGATAGTCATGTGCAACAAGAAAAAGAACAATCTTCGGCTTTAGGGTCTTATTCATATGGTGACTATGATAATAGTCGACCTCAATATAGATATCCACCTCCTTCAAACTCCTTTGATTTCTTCTTTGCATTCCAAGATCCCAATGCTCACCAATAAATTCAATTTGGTGGGAATGTGCAATATCGTAGTGGCACAACAAATGATGATAAAGAAGATGACACTGACAACAATGTGATTCCTAGAAGACATTCCCTTTGGTATTAGAGCCAATCAGCAAGGTATTCCTCCATTACAAAGTCTTTGCTCTTTAAGTAGATTAGTAGATTATTTTTCCATGAAGTTTGAACATAGTTTATCTTTCACTCTTGAATGAATCTTGATGAAATTTGTTTATAGCATTTTTTTATAAGTCTTAAGTTAGTATTTAAGTTGACATAACTAAACAACATGAATCCATAAGAAAAACATTGATCATTCATATTCTTTTCTATTGATACAACGATACAGAACCTCATGCAATGAGAAGACCACTACATACCCATGTACTAGTTACTTTTGCAAAACAAACATATATTCCATCATTTTCCAATATTCTGGATTTTCTGGAATTTTTTTCGAATTTTTTTGAAGACTTTTTCAAATTACACCGCTACGCTGCTACAGCTATGTAGCGTTTCAGCGGCGGGTGTAGCATATAAGTCCTTTATTCCTGTGGGAACATAACAGTTTGCAGTTACCTTTTTTCTTTTACGGTTGAGACAAGGGCAAGGCTCTTTTATATGTGTGTGTGTGTGGAGAATATTAGTATGCATCCATCTCTCACCATAGGATGAAAGACACTTTCATATTTGGATATATTAATGTGCAAAAGACAAAAAGTATATGAAAAAGAGAAATGCTTAAGTATAAATAGGGAAAGCCATGTAAGCATCCCTCACCCTATGGTGAGGGAAGGATGTATACTAACATTCCTTTCTCTTTCGCTACCGCTATATATATATGGACAACATTCATATGCATGTCCCTCACAAATTTTTTCATAAGAACTAGGTGGGGCCTATCTATCACCCAATTCAAACCTTGCAATTCACAGGGGGGCCCCTGATAGGCACACACCCTAAGTTTTGGTCAGATCCGAATTTACTGGACCGTTGAATCAATTATGCACCGATCCATATGTAATAGAATTGTAGGCCGTGGATGATGTGGTTAGGGACATGTGATTGGGGCCAAACTTGATATATAGGATGGTCCCACTTAGATCTTTCCATTTCCCCCTGGTCTCATCCCTTGGTGGGGTCCATAATGGGCCCCACGGAGGAGTATGCACGGTCCCTCCGTGAGAGATGTATATATATAGGGAGCCCCTTCGCCAAGTACCAGCCACTTTCTTGTGGGGCCCACCAGGGGCCCCATTTAGCGATGGGACCGAGGGGAATCGAAAGATTTCCCCCCACCAATCCATCTATGGTGACGGAGGCTCAAATCATCATCCATCTATGGTGACGGCGCGGGATGGATCTTTCCATCCCCCTTAGTCTCATCCCTTGGTGGGGTCTATAATGGGCCCCACGGAGGAGTATACACAGTCCCTCCGTAAGGCATGTATATATATTGGGAGCCCCTTCGCCGAGCACTAGCCACTTTCTTGTGGGGCCCACCAGGGGCCCCATTTGGTGATAGGACTGGGGGGAATCGAAAGATTTCCCCCACTAATCTATCTATGGTGATGGAAGCTCAAATCATAATCCATCTATGGTGACATGGGGGGGGGTGATCTTTCCAACCCCCCCTCGGTCTCATCCCTTGGTGGGGTCCATAATGGACCCTATGGAAGAGAATGCATGACCCCTCCGTAAGGGATGTATAAATATATATTGCGAGCCCCTTCACCGAGCACCAACCACTTTCTTGTGGGGCCCAATTTGGTGATGGGACCGGGGGGAATCGAAAGATTTTCCCCCCACCAATCCATCTATGGTGACGGAGGCTCAAATCATCATCCTAAGCACTTGATCAATGAACGAAAAGTTTTCACTGTACAAAATGAGCGCAAGCCAATCCAACGATCCAATCCAATTAAATGGGCGCCAAACTTGGGATTGGTGAATATCACGAGGGGACTTGTCTTTTTGGTCCACGTAGATGGATCATAAGTTGGCCACTATTAGTGTTTTGACACGTAGTGCTCACCTTATCGTGAGCACCAGTGCTCGGCAGAGGTTTTCTCTATACACACACACATAAGGTTGTCATGTCTACAGTTACAAAACATTGAGAAGCATATAAATCTACTTGGTACTACATACATGGGTGAAAGACGTAATAGATTTTGACGCAGTGTAGGAAATCCTGGAACCTGCAGAAAAAGGGAGTTGAAAATGGCACTAAGACCTGATATTATGGAAAACCAAGTATTTAAATTTCCAAAGAGACAAACACAAGTTCTGGTATGATCATCAGCTAATGACAAAACATAACATGATAACAATTGATCAACATAGCAATAAATTCATGTTTTGGGTTAAGAATATAGGTTATGCATTCCCACATAGGCATATATGGCTAGCACTCTTCCATTTTAAAATGAAAGTGCTACAACTTCAACTCTTACCATCTGACGAAAAGAAAAGAAAGAAAGAAAGAAAGAAAAAAGGGTACCACATCTGCACTGAATGGTTTTAATTCATACCAAAGCATTATTCTCTAGTAGAAACAAATGGTAGTACAACAAATAACAATGTGATCCATAAAAATTAGGAAAAACAACAAGTAACACTTGTCTACAGGGTATATATATAAATTACTATACTAAAAACAACAAAGCCATTTAAAAAAAAAACACTTTGCAGGAAATATAACATCAAGTTTGATTTGGGTCATACCTAGCCGTATGCACTTCTACAAACCTAAACCCTATGCACTAGAAGCTAAATCCATAATGAAATATCTGAAACTCACAACTCTGTAAGGAAAAGAATGAAGAATGGATGATAGCTAAAATGACACAACCTAAGTTGGTACTAAACATAAATAGCAGTGAACATCAAAAACACCAAAAAACCATTAGGGTTTGCATCGATATCTAAATCTTATCATGAAAACAATGTGAAATTCAAACCAGAACATGGGATTCCATGACAAGCCCAGTACTTACATCTGAAACTGATATGATTCCCAGTCCACTGGGTCCAAATCCTTCTTCAATCTTCACTGACAAGTCAGCATCCTTATTCTATTGTTTTTCATCAAAACCCACCAACCAAAAGAAGCAAAAAACAAGAATCCAAATCACAACCCAAAAAAAAAAAAAAAGAGCAATTCATGAGCAAAATGAAATCTAACAAAAACCCAACAAACCCAGACATCATTTGATAGAAATAGGTGAACCTGGAGCTCCGAATACGAAATGGTGATGGGTCTGACCGTTGGAGGGGTGTTTTGGGTCTGGCAAGACATTTTCGCGCGCCAAACTCCGCGGGAAAAACGCCTGCTGGTAGAGAAGAATGCGAGGAATCGAAGAGAGGCGGATGTGCAGTGAGGTGTGGGAGATTTCAGGGAAAAGATTGGAGAACTAGGAAGGTGGTAATCCATCTGTCTCGTCCTCTCTCCGTTCAAAGAATAATTAGAAAAAAAAGCGCAGAGAGAGAGAGAGAGTAGAAGACGCCACTTTTCGTCGATTTTACGCGTTTGCGCGAAAAAGGGCGGCGCGTAGAGATAGTGGAAAATCCGCCGCCTCTCCTCACACATGAACATTTGCGGGTCAAAAGTGTGAACTTTCCTTTCCGCAGACAATGGTCAAGAGGTCCCACCAATACTCCATGGTAGCAAAAATTCAAAAAGAATAACAATAATATTAAATAAGTAATAGAGAAAAAAGAAAAAGAAAAAAAATGTTGAAGGACTTAAAAACTTTTATATATATATAATTTTTTTTCCATTTAAAAATAGAAATTCAAATTGCAGAGTATTAGACTGTTTCCTACAATGTGTTATTGCATCAAGATTTCTTGTGGGATGCCATGCATGATCTGTGTGCTCTATGAAAGGTAGTAGAGGTATATAGAGGTACAAGGAATTCCATGTGTAGAAAACTTTTGACACAGTTGGTATCTATAGGGCATTTGACATTTTCTAATTATAGCAAAATCGAAATGTCACTTTTAGCTTTCAAATTTTGGAATTGTCCAAATTTTAGCTTTTCAAATGTTGGTTTTTACTTGAGCATTTGGGAAACCTACTAGGCCCACTGCATTTGCAGAATTTCCAATTTTTCCTAATGTAAATTCTCAAAATTCCTGCAGACAGTATCGCTAGTATCAAGCTTATTCCAATTGAATGTATCTTTAATTTTTTACTAAAAAGTTTTAAGCACTTGAGTTGAACTTGCATTAAAATCACAACCATTTTGTAGAACTTTATACAAATATGTATATATTATAACCCAGATACCTTTCATGTTCTTTCCTTTCAAATCCTATTAATCGAGGACACATGGTCATTCCGAGGGGCGCCTTCACCAACTTTAGAATTTCAAAACCCTCCAAGATTTCTATCAAATATTCTCAGTAGAATGCCATTCTAAAGCCAATTTCAGTTAATTTACTCTAACAACTTCAGAATCACAATGGCTCAAATTAATGTAAAACATTTCATAAGCATCCATTTTACGTCCATAGAGTTCAACAAAATGCTCATGCGGGTTGCATCTGGGAATTTCAAATCAGCAATGGGGGACAAGAAATTGAGGGTTTTGAAATATTCCGACCACAAAATTTGAATTCTTGCAATGAAGTAGGTCCAATAGATGTTTGGTAAATGTAGAGCTTCCATTCTCCAAATATGGCAAGATGTGTGGGTCACATCAAAAATATAAAAAATCAATATTCACTCAATTTTTTTTAAAAACAAAAGTAAAAAAACAACCTCTTTAAACTACTACGAAATAAAAGACTAAATACTTTTTACACAAAACACAAAATGTTTCCTTTTCAAACCACCAAAAACAAAAAGTCATCATATCCCATTATATTTTATTCTCTATTTTACCTCACTACACTTCACTATACCACATATTTAAACACGTGTTTAAACCAATTGCAAGTTCTTGATTTGACCCTATAAAAAGGCCTACTCACAAGGGTAAAAGAGAAAGAACTCTACCCGTAGATTAGAGTATCCACACAACATTGTCCTCAACTATAGCTTTTTGCATTGTTGTAGCCCCAAAGCCCACACATACAACCTCAGGACTTCAACTATGTGAAAAACCTTCGATCATTGATCCTATGCTTATTCCATCAGCCTAATGGTCTCTTTTCACGGTGCAAAAATCAGGTCCATCACAATAAGATGGGGTTAAAATGTAGATAGCCAGTATTGTTGTGGATATGATACCGTTGTTGTAAGCGTGTGTGCATAAGCAACAAAGATCAACAATCAACCACACAAGAAGATAAAAGATTTACGTACTTCGGCAAAAATGCCTATATCCACTAAAAATCAATTTTCACTAAGTTCTCCTCCAATCTGTGAATCCACAGCCTTGGAATCTCGGCATATGTTTAGGCTTACAGATTACATCATATATATAATCATCACTTCTTTATCCCCAAAGAACTCTATTCTTAGACAAAGGAAAGTCATAATCCTATTAAGAGACTACTATTTAATAAATATGAAATTTCTAATACAATTAAGAAAACTAATCAAGACATTGAACCCAACTAGTCTGAACCTACTTCGCCAACAATCTCCCCCACCAGACCATGGGGAAGAAGCCTTGAACCCCTTACTAGGAGTTTAGCCCTGCCAACTCTAAATACAGCTCCAGTTTTCCCCTAAGCATGACCTTTGTCATCATGTCCGAAGGATTTTTGTTAGTGTGAATGTTTTCCAGCTTCTTGAAGTTCTTCTTGATCACCTCATGAATCCAATGAAAATTGACATCAATGTGCTTCATGAGACATGATATCTAGCATTCTCATGGAAATTCATAGCACTCTGACTGTCACAGTAAACTATATATTTTTCTTGCTTCAAACCTAGTTCTTGAAGGAATCTCTTTAACCAAAGCATCTCTCTTCTTATTTTATTAGCAACTATGTATTCTGCTTCAATTGTAAACTGTGCTGTACACTTCTGCAACTTTGATTGTTAGGAGATAGCTCCCCTTATAAAAGTAAATAAATAACCAAAAGTCGATAACCGACGATCAAGATTGCCTGCAAAATCAGCATTAGTATAACCTTCCACCACTAGTTTTGAGCCTTCGAAATATAAGCATAACCTAGAAGTACTTCTCAAATACCGAAAGATCCATTTCACTGCTTCTCAATGCTCTTTTCGATAGAAATTACTCATTAAACCCACAGCATGAGCAATGTCTAACCGTGTGTAAATTATGGTATACATAAGACTCCCCACAGTAGAGGAGTAAGGAACACATGTCATTCATTCATTTTCTCCATCTAAAGTAGGACACAAGCTCTTGCTTAACTTGCAGTGACTAGCTAGAAGCATGTTAATTGGTTTAGCATTCTTCATGTTGAACCACTCAAGTACTCGTTCAACATATTTCTCCTATGATAATCACAGTTGCATGGAACTCCTGCCACGACGAATTTGCATGCCTAATATCATTTGTGCGGGACCCAAGTCTTTCATGTCAAATGACTTTAATATCTCTTCTTTCAACTTGCTATCTTGTCTAACTATCAGCATGTCATCTACATATAAAAGAAGGATGATGAACCTGCCATCGATAAATCGACGAACATAAATACAGTGATCTGCAACTGTCCTCCGGTACCCATAACTCAACATGAATGAATCAAACTTCTTGTACTACTGTCTCAATGTTTACTTCAACCCGTAGAGACTCTTTTTCAACTTGCAAATAATCTTTTCTTTTCTTTCTACCTCAAACCCCTCTGGTTGAGTCATGTAGATCTCATCTTTCAAGCCACCGTGAAGAAATGCAGTCTTTACATCCATCTGTTCAAGCTTAAGGTCCATGCTGGCGGCTAGACCCAAAACGACTCTGACATAAGTCATCTTCACAACAGGAGAGAAAACATCATTGAAGTTTATACCTTTCATTTGTGCAAAACCTTTTACCACTAAACGTGCTTTGTGCTTCACCAGTTTTCCATTCTCATCCTTTTTTCAGCTTGAAAACTGATCTGTTTTTTAGAACATTCCTATTTTTAGGAAGTTGCACCAGCTCATAAGTCTTGTTTTTATTCAAACATCTCATCTTATGTAGCCTTCATCCACTCATTTTTATCATCATGAGTCATTGCTTCTCAAAAGCTCCCTGGCTCCCCCTCATTAGTAAGTAAAATATATTCGGTTGCAGGATACTTAGTTGATGGTTGACGCTATCTAAGAGACCTCCTAATTTGAGGTTCCATGGTTTTTAACCGAGGAGACTGCAGCTCTCTCTGCTAACACCCTCATCATCTAGCAAACTTTGTGCCTCATCACGATTCGGATCGTTTTGTCCACCTTCTTCACCTATAGTCTGCATCGAAGAAGGAGTCGGCGTGAGATCAACCACTCCATTAACTGTTTCAGAAGACTTATCAATCTTCTCAACATCTCCAAAGAACTGGTCTTCATAGAAAACTACATTCCTACTTCTGATGATTTTTCTTTTCTCTGGATCCCATAACCTATAGCTAAATTCATCTCCACTATAGTTAAAAAAGATGCAACTCACTACTTTATCATCAAACTTTGAACATTGCTTTTTTGGTATTTGTGCAAACGCCTTACACCAAACACCTTTAAGTGTGAATAGGAAGCGTTTTTACCTGTCTATCTTCTCTATGAAAGATCAAATTCAAAGGAACTGAGAGAGATTTATTAATCAGATAACCGGCAGTTAGAATGGCTTCATCTCATAATAACTTAGGCAACCGTGCTAGTCTCATCATGCATTTTATCTTCTCAAGAATAGTGCGATTCATTCTCTCTGCCACACCATTGTGCTGTAGAGTACCAGGAACTGTTTTTTTTTATGTCGAATACCATGTTTCAAACAATAACTTCTAAACTAATTAGACGTGTACTCGCCACCATTATCTGTGCGGAGACACTTCAAGAGTTTACCTGTTTGTTTCTCTTTCAACCATGACATGAAACTGTTGAAAAATCTAAAACACTTAATCCTTTAATTTTAATGCATAAACCCAGCCTTTCCTTAATGCATTATCGATGAACGCGACAAAAAATTTATTGCCACCCAATGATTTTACCTCCATGGGACTACAAACATTAGAATATACCAAATCCAAAATATTAGATTTCAATTTTAATGTTGAAGAGAAAATGTCACGCCCCGAACCTGAGAATTGGGGATTTATTGAGGATTCTGAAGCGTAACACGTACCCATGACAATTCGTGCTATAACAAGACACGTACGAATTGCCACAAGGGTGATCCCACATGTACGAGTGAGGAAGATTCGTAAACACGTATAAACAAGTATAATTAATTAAGTGAAAACCTCGAGAATTCACCTATACATATCATAGGCATCAATAAAACATTCACTTCAGTTCATTAATAAAACTAAGTCTGTTAATTATCCTGGCTACATATATAAGGTATGAAAAATCCATAAATAGTACAAAATGTCGAGTGTCAAGATGAACCCTAAGCCAATCCATGGCTAAGCTAAGGACTTGTTTGGCAGCTCTACTCTTTTTCTCACAAACCTATCTAAAATAGAGCCATTAAAAAAAGAGTTAAACAAAGAAGAGGGTAAAATAAACAAATGTGTTTGGTAATGCATGGATCTATTTTAAATAGATTTTTTGGTATACCCTTTATTTGCTTATTTTTAAAGGGCTTGCCTCTTATTTAGAAGGGTAGTTTATGTCTTTATGTAAAACAAAACAAACTCATATACATGTGTTCCCCCTCCATATACCATTCAGGAACACATGCAATATGAACTATAGATATTACATTCAACATATCATTGAAGAACATATTCATTATCTATATACATATCCTCATATCATAGTAACCTGTCATTTGGAAATTACAACTATTTATATCGAAGTATAGCTTGTAAATTGTTAACAATTTAAAATTTATAAAATCACAGACCATCATACAACTTCGACCATCATACAACTTCTCTATCATTCCATCATCATACATAATTACACACCACCACTTCAACAAATTGAAAATCATACCATCACACACCATACTCTATAGAAATTCATCAACTATACCAATTAGCCACACAGATAATATAAAACATACAAAATTTTAAGATTTTACTTTCTAATAATAATCCATCAAGTTTGCAAAAATCACAACTAAATAAGTAGCTAATCCTCATGTGCAAAGTTTAATGCAGCCATTATCACAACCCATTCATAAAATGTAGAATAACAAAAGATGAAGAAACAGATGCTTAAGAAGATTTATCTCGCTAAATAGCATCTGCAATTGAATTCCTCTTGGCATCAATCTCTGTCCTATCTATAATATCAAAAGTATAAGCTCCCATATCTTCCGGAACATTATTATTTTGCTCTACTTCGACATTTTCACTAGAAAATTGTAAAAATAATTGGTCTTCCATATGCTCTTTTCTAATGAAATTATGCATCGCCATTGTAGCGGTTATAATATTTCGTTGTACATGAAATGGGAAAGGAGCCATTTGCTTGAGGATAGGAAATCGAGCTTTTAATACTCCAAAGCTTCGCTCAATCATATTCCTCAACGATGAATGTAATCTATTAAAATATTCCTCTCTAGTATGAGGAATAGCAGCACCTTGAAAATCTGGAAACCAGTATTGAACATTTTGAAATGGAGAAAGAAACCCTCGCATGTTTGTATAACTAGCATCAACCAAGTAATATTTACCTAAAGAGAATTAAATACAAATTATAAAAATTAATACTTGAATAAAGTTTTGTATCATACATTTGATGAAATTAAAATCAATTTAAATGCTTTTTTACCAAGTGGAGTATGTGGAAACTTTAGCCTTTCATCAGAGATTGTGTCTAGGAGAATTCATTGATCATGAGCTGTACATTCCCATCCACATACCACATAGGTAAAGAGCATGTCAAATGAGCATACTGCCATTACTTGTTGCATGCAATCCCCCTTTCTACATCTATAAGGGATTTGTTTCTCTGGTTGGATAATGGCATGCACAAGAGTTCCATCTAGAGCACCAATACAATCCTAGAAAAAAATGTGAACATTAAAAAAATTTATAATATATAGAGTAAAGAAAACAAAGTTACCCATAGTATGGAAAGAGAGTGATAACTTAAAATATGGCTTAAAACGTGGATTCAAAATTATTTCCTTTGGCACTATATCTAGTGGAGGCGGCTTTATCATGTCTTTGGCAAATAGCATCATTGCTTTCAATACCTGACGAAAGTGTCTATGAATCGTTTCTCCTGAGTGTTGAAATCTATCTTGTATCACTCTGTTTGCATGGGCATGTGCAATGACTATCATAAATATAGCCAACTGCTCCTCCACAGGTACATATTTGCTGTCTTTCAGGAACTTCTTTTCTCTAAAATACATGCATAAACGCCGAAACACATGTTGTTCCATACGTAGTAATTGATGACAGATGATGGGATTACCATTCATAATGATTTGGACATGACCATATCCGATTAGGATCGAGTTCCTACATGATTCCTTAATTAAGCATCGTTGTCGGTTTTTGTACAGTAATATGATAAGTACTATTATTTTTTGAAGTAAAATTGGATCCATGTGCTCTGTATGTATCAAACAAAATATAACAAATCATTCATTCATAGTGGATATGATAAATAAATATTAATTAAAATATTTCCAAAAATTTCATTTATAAATAGTACGACATAACATCAATGTCTCAACCCAAAATAATATCAAGCCATGTTTCCAAACAACAAAAGAGAGACATAACATTCATCATCATCAACCTATCAACTAGATACCACTAACACCTCCATCCGCATTCCCTCTCTCTTTTTCCATTTGAGATTTGAGCTAATTCATCTTACCTTTATTTGACCTAAGTCGCATCCCGATCGTTCTTTTCTCCTTAACCTCAAAACAATTAAGAGCAGCTGCATATAATGGGCTATTATCAGTCAGTTCAAGCATGGCATGTAATAAGTCAATACATTTGCCAATGGTATCTCCTTTAGTTTGAACAGGAGTATCAGATAACTGATTTGATGCTTTTATTGATGCAGCGAGCTCCATTATGCATGTGTCTATTGCATCATTACTCTTCATTGATTGCTTTTTAGAAGGCCTTGGTCTCTTTTGCCTAATATTTACCATCAAGACATCTGTACCAACCTCACTAGTAATTGAGTCTTCTGGCATGGTGGACTGTGAGGTACTAAGGTCTGGGGATGGAGTATCTTCATAATGATTCAAGTTAAGGGAATCAGAATCCATATCCATTGTAAGATCTTTAGACTGACCATCCATTACCGGAGCCCATTTATCATCACCTCTAGCTGAAGTACCATCAAGTAAAGCAGCCATCTCTTCATGAAAAGGAAGGGGCTTGGACTTAAATACTTTGGCATCTTTGTGTGTCTATAATAAAGTTTAGCAATAATGGTCAAAGGCTATCACTTGTTTTGTAAATGTTAAAAAAAACTAGAAATTATATGTACCTTTAGGTATTCGATGCATCTGTCTTGCTCCATCTCCACACTGCCTGTATGAGGATTAAAGCCTATGCCAATTTGACTTGTCAAGTGCAACCAGGCATTGTATAATTTTTTTCATTTGATCCAATTGATTCTTTAGTTGCTTTTAGTTGAAGTTGTGTTTTGTCCTAAGATTAAATTTTTCTATAATCATTTTCCATACCTTTGAGCTAAACTGCACACCAGGGTGACCACCGGATTTAACTTATTCTAAACAAACATCAATGAGGCATTTTCTCATACTATCAGACCAATGTGTACGATCAATGTCATCTGTTTCTTTTGCCTTTCCCTTATCCGACATTTTAACTACATTCAACTACACAAAAAACATAAGAAAAAGTAATGATCAACTACCTTCATTTTGTAGAAAATGGTCAACAAGAACATACCATTTATGACCTGAGGACCTCTATAAAGTCCCATTTGCAACTGACCATTGTGACCATCCATATCCACTTAAAATAACATAATAAGTAAGAAATTTGAAGATTTTTAGGCATCGGGATCTAAGACATGTCCTCTCCTACACTTATTTGACTACCCATAGCCTATGGGGCGCTTTGTCATTTCCGTGTGATGGTCTGATGGAGAAGCCCTTGAAGTGGAGAACTGTAGATAGTTGAAGCATGGAATTGTTGTGGAGGACTGCAGCCTTTTGATTCTGGGTCTTTTCTTCATTCTAATTTCTTATACTATTTTCTGCCATTGATGTGGGTTTGGGAGTTTTGCAAGGGGGAATTTGATGGTTGGGTTTGGGTGTGCTGTGAAGAAATATTGGGAAAATTCTATTTTACTATGCGGTATAGACATTCATATTCCCTATTAAAGAACCCAAATTTGGTCTGGAACTATGTCTGGAGTTGGGTCCTAGAGTCTCTTGTTGGAACCAGGCCTATCATTTAAAAGACGGTTCTGGATCTGGTTTGTTCATGATTTGTTCATCATCTTAACCCTTTCCATCCATAAACCTCAAAGGCACAGTCCCAAACCCACACAAAATAAAACTCAAAGAAATTCCAAACCCTAAGACTCCTTCTATCCTCAAAAGCCCTAATCGAAACCCACCTTTGTGCTCTATCATTGAAAGAAAAAATAAAGAGAAAGAGAGATTAAAAAGAAGCATACCTGCTATGACGTGTTCCTTTCTCCTTTCTTTGTTGTCTCCTGAGTGCCTGTTTCTCTCTTCTCTCCAAACGAAACGACGGTTCTTCTCCTGCTCCTCTCTATTCTCCAAACGAAACAAGATGGAAGATGGAAAAGGTTGAAACGTGAGGTATATATTCAAAAGGACATTCGGTGCCAATAAAACAATGTCCAAGGGTAATTGGGTCATAAAAATTACCTCAGCCTCTATATTTTTAACACACAAAACCTTTATTTCTCAGCTACTGGATATGGGAGTATTTGATTTTTAAAGGATTTGCCTCTAAATGTCTAAATTGGGTAGAGGAAAAAAATTAGTACCAAACAGTTTAATTTTTTAAACCTCTATCTGCTTTAGAAATTTAGAGGAGTAAAGGCTCAAAATAGATATGCGAAACAAGATCTAAGTCAACCCAAAATAAGCCTGTTTTGTGATGTTGGGGAGGATCAAGAAAAGATATCTTCCTCATTCCACTCGTTTACATCCCGAGGTAATGCTAGGGTTCCCTCGGGGGGCGCGCTAAGTGTTGAACTGGCAACGGGTTCTGTACTTGTAACACCAAGATAACCTTGTTAACACGACGATTAAGCAAAGATAAGGATATATAAGCTTAACATAACAATACAATTGAATTAAAATGACGTAATGATCAAAAGAGAGTAATATTGAAATCTAGGCACTTATGCATATGAGTCAGCATGAATAAGAGATCATGAAAAGAGAGCACACCATACCAAATGGCAACCACATTGCTATTTTCTCTCTAATAAGAGAGTATATTGATCCGTGGGAAATCACTAATGATCGGGCCAAAGACCGACTAGCTATTCTAAGAGCGTCGACTCACTCTTCTGATAACTACTGCAGTAGATAACTGATAAAATACTCCCATTCAGTCCCGTCAAACCTCCTATGAGTTATAAGCTAAGTGGTGCTAAATCAAAGTATATCGGAATTAATCTGAAACCCATACTCATTGTATACTGATTTGTTTACACTCATATGGAAATGTATTTCAGTCTTGATGAAAATACAAATCATAGAATCACAACTAAGTAGAATACTGATCATTAATAATGCATACTGATATGAACTATCATGTTGAGGTCAAGGTTTGCTATTAATATAAATGCAATCAAATTGAGAGGTCATCAAGAATATTTACTAGCCAACCCTATGCTAGATAATCCGGGTTTCCAAGGTCATTCAATACGGTGTATTCATAAAACGTTCGGTGTCATTGTATTACCATTCTCAGCGTTACGTTATATATGAAAAGGACACTTCGTCTTATGCCAACACCAATGACGTAACATTGAAAACTAACCGGAGAATCAAAAGGGAATGAGTGACAACTCAACACTCTTCTTTTTCCATGTTTAGTTAGCGTTAGGTTAGTTTGGTGTAGCAAATGATCCCATTTCTATGGTCATAAATGCTCTTGGGTTAAACCTACAACCTATCATAAGGGTAGGTGGATACCTCGTTCTCTTTCTAAGGTAAAAAGGTGTAACCCATCATTAGGCTATTCTGTAGACTATAGAAAGTCCATAATCAAGCATGAAATTCATTTTGGAACACATTCCTATAATCTAAAGGTTAGGCTTACCCGACCGATCGGGTATTGGTCCGACCAGTCGGGCAGATTGGCTGACCGGTCGGACTACCCGGGGAGGCAATTTGACTGATCAAGGTTCAGGACCGACCAGTCGGCCCTGAAGCACTCTGTTACGGGTGTGTTCAGTTTCCCAACTGATTTACTCTTCCATTCTTCTATTCTACTTGCATTCAAACCAAAATAGAGGCTTCCATTCCACATTCTTAGGTTCCCTAAATGACCACTATCATTTTATTCATCCCAAAATCATTAAAATCATGAATCAATTCTATGCATTATCCATTAAAGATTAGAGGAGCTATAAAAAGGGCAAACCACAAGAATATATCAAGGATCAAGAAATCAGCCATGCATGTAAAGAAAATGTATCCTTATACTTGCCTTATGCGTGCTGTTTCAGTCAAATCAATCTACTCCTTGGTGTAGAGGTACAAAACGCTCTCTTAGGAAGAAAATCTAGAACATGCATGGAAATACAAAATCAGGAAATGCATGGATGCCAAATCCTTAGGTTTCCTTGCCCCCAATGAACCCAATGACTCAAATAGAGATGGGGTTTTCTTACCTCAAGTCTTCTACAAGCAAGAGGAAGGAGATGAGGCTTCAGTTTCCATAGAAGAGAGCAAGAAGAGCAAAGAGGGGGAAGAAGAACCTCAGATTCGATGCATGTAAACCCTCTACTACCCAAGAATGGAGACAAGATGAGGAAGAGCATAGGAGAGGAGAGGAACAGGTGCTACTGCAGCAAGAAGGAAGGTGGAAGAAAAGGGTCGATGGTGGGTTTGGTTTTTAAATGAATGAGTTTCTAGAAATTTACAAACAAGCCCTATTAGTTTCTTGGATTTTCAAGTTGAGTCAGTTGGGCTTAAATGGGCTTAAATGAATCCGAATGAAATTGGGCCAAACATGAAAGATGACTTTCAAGATGAGATGTACTCAATGCAATTAATATGATGCCCTAATGATGCAAAACCATGGAATTCTAAAAAAAAAAAGGGCCTTGACTACCTAAGTAAGGTTCGGACCCGACCCAACTACCTATCCATGACCCAAACCTTTTGAGATTTAAACTCAATTAGCCTAATTAAGACACAACAAGATTAATTAGAGCAAAATAAGATTAATTAGGGTAAATCATGATTAGCTCGGGTTTGGACCTTACAAAAAATAACCCTATGTTGTTTACCAAATAAACAATAATCACAATGGTCAAAGGATATACATTTAGAGTAAGTAATTAAATCCTTCTTTACCAACATCTGCAGGCTTTTCTCACTCTATGACCAAGTCTCTTGTACCATAGATTTGGAGAAGAACTGTCTTGAACAGCATTAAACACACCTTTGCACGGCTTCACATGTGTTTTGTAAAGTGTATTACCCACTAAGAGACCCTCGAGTGAACTTCTATCTGCCATTTCCGAAGTAATTCTCATAACCTGCAAGATCCAATGCAGTTCCAGAAATCAAATTTAATTGTAGATCAGGAACATGCACATCTTTCAGCATCAATGTACAACAAATATCGGTTTTAATGCAGACATCACCGATATCAACAATCTCTGAATAACTTGTATTGCCCATCTTTACAGTACCAAAGTCACCTGCTGTCACAACCCGAGAACGGGCTTCCCATAATTAGGGTAATATTCGAGGTGTGACACATGTACTCTCGTGAAATTCTTTCCCGACTCCGTGTCAGGTTAAAATCCACAATGGATACTTACAAATCTTAAGCACGCATGAGGTCACTCCATGACAACTGTCAAGGGTGTTCAATGTGGAAGTCTATAATTACCACCTATGTAATCCAAGTTCCACGTGGTATCACAGTATGAACAGTCCATAATTAAAACATTTCAATTTTTACATGACAATGGTTTCATTCATATAAATATATAACCCCCAAATTACCCATACATGATATGTATATAATGTTATGATATACCGTACGAACTTTAGTGTGTGTCCTGAAGTCATTGGCTTCGAGGTCTATGTACACAGGTCTGTACAAGTCTATAATATACAAGTGATGCCATCACTATATGTAAAACAAATAATATTAGTGAAATGTTTGATGCAATTACTATTCCCAAAATAAACCCAAATTGTAAACTCATGTTACGCGCTCCAAATCTAAGGACTAAGTGACGTCCTCAATTGACCCTGCTCTAAATGTGGAGGAACCTATAGAGTTTCCCTCATGTCCTTCCTTGGTCTCTGCAAGACCGGAGCTGCTCTGTGCCTGTAATATTAATAGGATAGCTATGAATAAAATGATTCAATAAAGTACAAGCAAAAGTAAAGTAGTGCACATTGCATCTTTGAACATTTGAGAACATACTGGTAATAAACTAATTAAACAACCACATACATCCCACCATCACTTAATTCATACTTCAGTTGATGATTTTGGTTAACAACTCATTAAGCAACTTAACTATACTTTTCCACTAGAGCTTAAACAATTAATGTGAGCTTAACTCATTTAGTGCGTTATGGGTGCTCGTCACAAGAGCTTAAATAAATCGTGTGGAAAATACTCAGTGTCCTAGTCCAGGTACAACTGATTACTCGATTAGAGTTCCCAACACTCGTATTGTCCGCTACAGTGGCCAAACTTAATCTTTAGTTCTTATTTACAAATCTCTGTGGTTGGAAACTTATTGGTGACTTATCTGTGCTCTTCCATGAGAGCTTAAACAAATCATATGGGATATTATCAGCGTCCTAGGTCTTAGGTACGACTGATTACCCAATTGGAGTTCTGGATACTCCTATTGTCCACTGCAGTGGCCAGGCTTAATCTGAAGTTCTTATTCACAAATCTCTATCAACTCATTTCCATTTAATTCCTCATTTACAACTCAAATTTCCATATAATAAGGAAAAGAATACAAACGTAGGAATGGAGATCAATACATAGTAAAACAAGCACCACCACTATATCAATTCAAGGAAGGACAATAACATTACATTTTCCACAAGCTGACAAGATTAGGTTGAATTACTATCAATCCTAACCCAGATTCCCATTATCTCTAGCTGTCCATTCGACGTACAGCTATTTGATGTTACATTATATACAAATTGTACGTCAAAGTCCACTAAACCCACACCAATGGTTAGGCGCTAGACTAAGTAAGTAATACACGGTTAATCATAGAAGGTTTTTAGTAAGAAAAATGGGTTAAACAGGCTTTAAGACCCCCAAATAGGGCCATACGCACAAAAGCCCAACCGACCGGTCGGATTTAAAGTTTGATTGGTCCGATCTTATCTAAAAGGGTGGTTCGACCAGTCGGACTTCAAGTCCGATCGGTCGGGCAAGTTACGGTAGGCTTCAGATTTTCTGAAGTCCATTTTCCGTTCCTTTTTTTTGTACCTACATGGAAACTTCATTAAACACCCCCTTTCTTGCATTGATTACAAGTTCCCAACACCTTCCATTCCATATTCATGCATTAATTCATTAAGAGCACATCCATCCAATTCAACAAATCAATTTATAAGAGGGTTGAATGTAACTATAAGCAAAATATAATTCATTTAAAGCATCATGCTATTAGCATGCATTCACCAACTTCTACTTATACTTGCCTCTTTAACTAAGAGCTCCAACCTCAATTGGCTTCTCTTGCATTCTTTTGATGTAAAATTCTCAATTTATGCCAACCCTAGACATGCAATAAGAAACGAAGGTATGATAGGGAAATCCAAACATGCACATCACATAGTGTGTTGGACCATTTGCCTTCTAAAATCCCAAATAGCCTTTCTAAACTCTCACAAGTTGCTGGAAAACCCCAAAATAGAAAGCCCCAAATACCAATCTAATTTCATCCAAAAATGGAAGATAGGAAGGAAGAAGCAAAACCCTTTTGCATGTGGTGTTAATGGACTGTTTGGAGCCTAAAGATGCATAATTCAAAATATGGAGATCACCCCTTACCTGCAAGTGGTCGAACCAGCAAGAAAGTTGAAAATGGAGGAATGTCCAGTGCTCTATTCTATGAAAATGAGATCCTATGAGAGCTGGGTAGATGAAGAACAACATGGTAGAGTTGGATCTTCGATTTGGCGAAGATTGGAGTTGATTTAGGGAAGAAAAAAGCTAAAAAAAGGGAAAAAAGAGAAGAGCTCGGTGGTACTGCTGGTCGAGTGAGGGAGAAGGGAGAAGAAAAGAGGGGTTGGGGTATTTAAAGATGTGTATATGTGGGGCTCACCTTATGTAAACTTTGAAGGATGACAACTTAGTCTTCTGGGCCTCAGATCACTTTGGTGTAAGAGACGAATGTGTTTGAAATAAAATCTAGTTCCCAATGAATATAATTTTGGCACCCATTTTGAAATTTGGCTCAGATTGAGTGAAAAGATTGTTTTACCCTTACTTGTGCAAAAATCATAAAATATGCGATTTCGGGGCATCAACTGGTTACAGGTGAGTATGAAAGTCAGATGAAGTGATTTCCTCTATTCCATGGCTTAAGATTATACATGAATGGTGTGTCCAATGAATGCATCGCTCAATGGGTTTAATTAAACTTGGCCCAAACAGCCTATCAATGATCCAAACTCAACCCACAAAAAATAATAAGACAAAGCAAAATTAAGTTAATATAATTAGGCATCCAAATGAGATTAATTAAAATAAAGATATGTTTAATTAGTAATAAGCATGATTAATTTGTGACAGGGTGTCACATCTGCTTTGTATGTCATGAATATCTCCCTACAAGGAGTAACATGGTAGGATGTTGCTGTGTCAACAACCCACTCAAGTTAAGCATTTGCAATACTCAAACACTCATCATCAACGCCTGCAAGCACCATTATTTCCTACCCCAAAGTAGCATAGTATTATCACTGTCATTCTTCTTCTTATTGTTAGATCCTTTTTGTTCTTTCAATGCAAAATAATTTTTCCTGATGTGACCCATCTTGCTATAGAAAAAGCATTTTATAAACTTTTTTCTGGTCTATGATCCACCTCTAGACTTACTACGACCCCCCCCTTTGATCCTGTACTTTTACTCCTCCCCGTGTTCTCAGTAACAAATGTCTGCGCATTATCTGTCCCTGTAGTTTTCCTTCTAATTTTTTTCATTCTATAAACTAGTAGTAAGCTGACTCATAGATAATACACCATCTAGAGTAGAGTTGCTCACGGAAACAACCAATATCTCCCATGAATCTGCCAAAGAACTCAGAAGCAACAAACCTTACATCTCATCATCAAGGATTATCTTCATTGTGGTTAACTGATTGACAACACTTTGGAACTCATTGATGTGATTCTTGAACTAACCACTGTTCTTGAATTTCATATTTATAAGATTTCTGATCAAAATGATTTTGTTCACTGTGCTCTTTTTATCATACCTTACTTCTAACTTTTCCCAAAGGGTATGTGCATTGGTTTCATTAGACAAGTGGTAAAATATGCTGTAATGAACCCACTGTCAAATGTGACCAATCGCCTCTCTATGCATCTTGTTCCATTTTGCATCTTTCATATATTTTGGTCAGGCACTATCCCCCTCAATGGGATCATAAAGGTCTTTGCAATAGAAGATGTCCTCCATCTTCGGTTTTAAGATCAACCAATTGAAATGGTTGAGCATAACTATGGCAGTATTTACAGTGTTGTTCTCCATCTTAATTAAATTAAGCAACAAGAAAAAACAAACAACTAACACTGATGTTAATTTCTACATCAAGCTGTAGATCTCGTCACCGCGAGCACATTGGAAGAAATGGGTCCGCAATCCGACCCCGGATGGCTTCGATATTGGAGAAATTGTCTTTTACGATCCTAATTGTTCAAACTCTTCCTTTGAAGATCAAACAACTAATCTTCTTCCATAAACACGTAGATATGCTCGAAACGAGTCCATAAGTACAAACGAATCTCTGATCGAACGTCGGATGATCAAGATACAACATAAACAAAATTTTGCCATCGATTCCTGGTCAAATAGCTTTGACCGTAGGATTCTGTTGACGTGGTTGCGCTTGGGTCAGTAACTGTTGCTGGTGGTTGGGCCTGATCACTGGTCAAGCTGACCTGATCTGGAACCTGACTTGGACCTGACCTGCTTGCTAGCTATGTTGGGCTGAGCTTCACGGGTCAAGTCGAACTGCCTTGAACTCGACTTGGAACCGACCAGGGCCCCAAACATTACCTTCCTCTCCATTTCCTGCAACCAATAGGAACAAAAAAAAAAAAAAAGAAACCTTCTGCCTTCTTCTTCTGCTACAGTAGAAAAGGGCAACGAATAGGTCCTGCGCCGATCCGGCGACGAAGGGTGACGGTGGTGACGCTTGCAATGGAGGCAGCGGCTGGCGAGGATGGCGGAGCAACCCTCATCTCATGTTCCGAAAAGAGTTATAGAGGAAACCGGTAGCCTTCTACCTCTTCTCTGATGTCTGCTCTGCAGCAGCAACAAGAGGAAGCCCTTCTTCTTTGCTCCTAGCCAAACCTAAGAATCCTAAATCCTCTTTCTTCTTCTTTGATTTACCAACGGCAAAAATTGTGGCCCAACCAAAGATCACAAATGTGATCTCTAATTTCTTTGCAACCAAGATTGCAGAAATCCGAATCCTCAACCAAGATCCGATCCGTCGATCTTCCGCACACCAACTTCAAGCCTTAGAAGGCCCTAGCCAGGCTTTGATACCACTTGTTGTAGATACGATATCACTGTTGTGTGCTTGCATGCGTAGGCAACCAAGATCAACAATCAACCATACAAGAAGACAAGAGATTTACGTGGTTTAACAAAAATGCCTACGTCCACGGGAAACCAATTTCCACTAGGTTCTTCTCCAATCAGTGAATCCACAGCACTTGAAATCTTAGCATATATCTAGGATTACAGATTACATTATATATATAATTATCACTTCTTTATCCCCCAAAAACTCTATTATTAGACAAAGGAAAGTCCTAATCCTATTAAAAGACTACTGTTTAATAAATAAAAAATTTCTAGTATAATTAGGGAAACTACCCAAGACATTGAACCTAATTCATCTGGACCCACTTGGCCAACAAGTACAACATAGATAAATTGGAAGATCCCGAGCATTCTCAGTTTCTATACTTCTTTTGGATTTATTCTAGATCATAAATTGATTTATTTCTTTGTGCTGTGACTATTTGGAGTCTTAACTATTTGACAGTTTGAAATGTTATAACAAAGATCATAACTTCGTGAGACTCAACCCCAGCTCAATTCAGGTTAAAAAAAGAGAATATGCTGAAACATAAGCGTGATAAATTAAATTATAATAAGAAATGAATGTTCAATATCAAATTTTAATCAAACTGAATCGGTAAACATTGGAATTACAATGAGAAATGGTTGCTTTAAGAACGCCAATATTCACCACCATTTATTGGACACATACCACACTTGATACACAGTAACACAATACACTTGAACTAGAGCTTTAGTATGGAAAGCCCACACACTTACTCTACATGGTCTTCCCAGAAGACATTAATACAGAATTCTTTGTAGATCAAACATCATTGTTTTTATTATTCTTCTCCAATTGGAATTTCTATCATTGTCAATTAACATCCACCTGCAGAGGAGAAAGATTTAGGTGACTGGAGTCAGTCATATAGAGAAAAATAGCTGAAGACAAATACACTATTCAGTTAAATTAGCAGTAAGAAAATCACCTCATGGCTGTGTAAATTGACTTGCCACAATCAGGTTCAATCACCTTCAGTCCCATTTTCGGAAATAAGGAGCGAAAGCTTTCTTGGTGTTTTCATCTTCCCAGTCTAACTCATTCCACCATGCTTGTCTACCACGGATTCCCTGCAGATTCTTCTTAATCCCGACAGCGGTTAGTGGAAGCTTCCTCAGATTTGGACAATCCAAAATGTACAAGTCCTTCAAGCATGGAAAAGGCAGTGCATGACTGCAGATACTCTTCAATTTTGGGAGGCCCCTTAGGGCCATTTCTCTGAGTTTTGAGAAAGCAAGCCGCTCTTCCTCCTGTGTTTCTCCTTCACTGAGTATAATCTCTTCCATTCCATTACATGAGCTCAAATACAAATTCTTAAGGTTCTCAAGATGTAAAACCCAAGTGATGTTCCTCAACTTGTGACATCCTGTAATGTGTATGCTACGAAGGTGATGAAGGCAACCGTGGGGACCCGTCTCATTCCAGATGATCTTTACATTGGGGAGTGCCTCCAAAGTGAGTTCTTCTAGGCTTGAAAGGCATTCCTTCTCTTCCTCTGTTTCTGCTTGAATTGTGACATTTTCTAAGCTTTTACATGTCCTGATTTCCAACACTCGCAGATGAAGATTACGGTCATTTCCATGCAAGGAGGGCAACCATAGAGAGAGCAGGTCTTGACAGTTACTGATAACTAGATATCGTACGCATTTCAACAGCTTTGTTGACTTGAGAATGTTATTAATATCAGTGGTGCTATTCATGTTAACCCCCAAGGTGCTCAAGAATTTCAGGCGCCTCAAATCCTGTACACTACCTTCTGAATTCTCACAGCTGCAATGCAATAGGTTCAGCACCTGCAACTTGGTAAAACTCGGGATCACCTCGTAGGGATTTGATGAGAGATTTGTATAGCTCAGATTCAAGTACTTAAGTTTTACAAGACCCTTTAGCACTGTAGGCAATGATTTGATTTTAGTATGCATCAGATTGAGATATTGCAACTCAAGCAACTTACCAATCCCTTCTGGAAGCTCTTTAATTTCAGTCATTGAGAGATCTAGCACTTTCAGAGCAGGCATGTAATTGAAAAAGCTAGTAGAGACATGAGCCAAACTCTGATTGTTGCGCAGTATCAAGGTCATGAGATTTGGGCAATTTGGGTTCTCACTTAATGACTTCATACCTGTATCCATCAGCAACATCCGTTCTGCATCTTGCCATTTCTCAAATTCAGGTACTGACCCCATCTCTCTTTCATCTTCAGCTTCAGGTGCTTCTGTGTGCACATGCACCAGAAACTTATTCTTTGTTTGATGCTCAGAAGCAATCCAAAAGGCCAAGTGACGCATGACATCATGCAATTTAACCCACCGTTGTTCATCATCATCGTCTCTCTCCAACAAGCATGCAGCCTTGAGGTCTGCAATGACGGAATGTGCCTTGTTTCTAGCGTCTTCAGCATTATTAAATGCATCAAAGAATCCCTCCCCAATGTAATAATCAACTAGTTGCTCAATTGATATGGAATCCCCTTCAGGAAACAGGCAACAATGCAAGAAACAAGATTTCATTGTTTCGTTAGGCAGGCTATCGTAGCTGATTTTCAGCACATCAAATAGTTGAGATTCAAATTCTTGAAGCTCATGGGGTGAACTTTTCAGCGCTCTCACAACATCCTTCCACTCATTGATTGTCTCCTTGTTCGCCATCGCCCTCCCTACAGTGACAAGGGCAAGCGGCAAGCCGCCGCACCTGCCAACGACGGTTTTTGCATGTGGTTGTATAAGTGAAGAATCCACATCCACATGGGCACCCACATTCATTTGGAAGAGCTTCCATGCCTCATCATCCTTCAAAGGCTCTACTTTTATTCTTCTATGAGCACGCATGCTGCCGCAGACTCTCGCAGACCGAGTTGTGAATGCTATTTTCGATTTGTTTTGGCCGCTGGAATAGGGAATTCCAACCTTATGAAGATCCAGTGTTTCCCACAGATCATCTAATAGTAGCATGAATTTCTTCTGCTTGAGAAAAGTGTATATTTCTCGGGCGGTCCCTTCGATGGTTTCTTGCAACTGCAAGCCCAACCTTGTGACGACGTGTTCCTGAACTTCTCTCAGAATTACATCCGGCGATCCCTTAGGCACTGTGACCCAGATGACCACAACAAAATCATGGCTTTCCTTGACGAACTCATTGTTGATTGTTTTCAATAGTGTAGTCTTGCCCTCACCTCCCATTCCATGTATACAAATGATTTCAACTTCCTCTTCTCTCATCAGACCTTTAAACTTGTCTAATGCTTCTTCAAGTCCCACAGCAGGTATGCTGGGCATCTCCACAGCAGTTTCTAGTGGTCTAACCGTGCCCTCAAGCAAGACCGTGGTGAATGACCCATCTTTCTTTGTTTTCTCTACTGCCTGTAGCAAGGATGCCGATTTCTTTCCAAGCCTGTAGGTCGACCAGCAGTTGGGGTGGCAGCATCCAAAACATTTCTTTCTCTGGTTGAAACGGCGTTCTAGTTCCTTCACTTCTTGCTCTAATTCATCTACCTTTTCGATCCAGCCTAAAACCTGTTGTTTGCATGTCTGTCTTTGTGCACGAGCTGCATCCACCAGTGACTTCACATCTACTTTTGCATCCTTTAAATCCCTCATTGCATCCTGTAGACTGTCTTTGTATTCTTTGGAATTTATGCAGAAGTCAATTTGTGTTGTAATGGGCTTGAATAGGAAGGAGACGACGCCGAGGACTTGAGATGCTGCCTCTTCCATTGTCTCCTGGAGAGATGATGATTGATGTTCACATGCAGCAGATCTCTTCTTTCTCAATGAAGAACGGCTCTGGGCAACAAGTATGTCAAACTCATATTGATAAGTACTAAAATATGCACTTTTTCGGGATTAGTTTCGAACGTTTTAAGACTGATTAAGATAAGCGGTGATATAATGGTTTCATTCATTTTAATTTCATTGTAATATTTTTCTACACAATTTGTCCAAAAATCACACTATTTGTATAAATTCATAGACCTACCATTTTTTAAAATATATTCTTGGGAAGTTTTGTGTCAAAACTATTTTTCTAATGGAATGATGTAACTTTTCATCATCATTAGTTTAATCAAGTTAAATTATGTATAATGATGTGCATTCGTGCTATCATCTCATGAGAGTTGAACCCCAAGTCATGTATTTGTGAACGAAGGGTAAAATTATCTTTTCACATAAAATTCATTTTTTGGCTTGCAGGAAATGATGAATTGGGTCCTACAACATAAGATTAAAAAAAGGATTGTCTTTCCGAAGAAAAGAAAGGAGGCAAATGTAGAAAAGAAGAAAATTCAAAAAGGATGGAAAATGACTTTCTGGGGCCCACACACATGAGCATGTCGGCATGTGTGCAGCAAACATGTGGGATGGCCAAGAGGAGACCACCATCTATGCTTGCATCATCTAAGAATATATTTCAAGATAATTTAAGATTTTTCAAGAAAATGCAAGAAAGGAAGGTCTACTAATTGAAGGATTTAAGATAAAGAGTTACTCAAGTTGGAAGGACTGCATACACATTATAGACATCCACATCAGCAGGGTTGACTTTGAATTTTTGCCAAGAAAATTGTTGAAATTATCTCTCCGATAATCTCTTACAAGCCAAAGAAGAAAGGAAATTTTGTCAAAGTGGAAACAATGCATAAAGGAGAATAAGGAAGAGAAAATAAAGCAAAAATCCAGCCACCATACCTCACATCCAACTCACCCAAGGATTTGGTTAGTTTTTGTCAATCAATTGAGGATGATTCTCTCTCTAAAAGATCTCTCAAAAGATTTTCAAGTCAAAGGGCCAATCCACAAAATTGGAAAGCAAAGCTTTGCAAGGGGCCAATGTAGAAAAGAAATAAAGAAAAAACATGTGGCTGGGCATGCAACCCAGCCACCTAATTCAACCTACGACTATGCCATATTACGAGGAACACAACTCTCTCTAAGTGTAGTGCTTTGAATATTATGGTGGGTCCCATCTCATTCTAAGTTTGAAGCTCAATGAAATTAAAGGTGGACCTATTCAAAGTTATTTTTGCTTAAATCCAAGAATAGCAAGTGAATGTGCAAAGGATTTTTCAAGTTTGGAAATCAAGATTCTCTTTAAGAGATCCTAAAATTTTACAAGGAAGAAGTTTTCAAGTATGAAAATTGCGAGTAATGATCAGGGGAACAAAAAATGGAAAGAAAGGGCTTGAAAAAAATATAAATAGCCCACTCCTTTGGCATTTCAACGCATGATTAGAATTACCCACCTCTCACATCTAGATTTCGCATGCTCCATCTCTGCCTCTTTTATCTCTTCATCTTATATCATCAAGGAGGCTTAACCCTAAGGCCACATTACACCCTTGTGTGCTCAACTAGAAGGAGGAATTCTTTTCCATCCTAGCATATGTAAGATCTTTGTTTTTAATTACTTTCTCACTTTATGTAAAAAGATTGCCATGCTAGTTGAATAATATTTTTCTCATTATTCTTCTTCTTGTTCTTGTGGATATCTTGTTGCTTGTTTTATGTTTTTATACTTGGATTGACGACCTAATGCCTTAAGACCATACTTGAAGTGATTTAAAGCCCGGTTGAGAAGGGATTTTGAGAGAATATGCATAATACTTGAACTACATTTAATTTTTGCACCACTACATTTAATTTTGCACTACTTCTTTTAAATTTTTGTTTTACCACTTTTAATTTCTTATTCTCCAATTTTAATTTCAAGTCTACCAACTTTGATTTTTTGCACATTTATTTACTGGACACTTCATATTCATGAATTTATACAGTTTTGTTAGGACAGTTTATTGCTGAAGTTGCATTAGGTTTCATGCATATTTTCGATTTTTTAAATCATAGTTAGTGGTGTCATTTATTTCCAACTCAAAAATCAAACTCGAAAGTTACTGCTGCTAAGTATATTCGTTATGAAAACAGTCTACAAAACAAGTTATAGATGAAACTATTTTTGGCCAAACTGTCCTACCAAACTTGTGCACATTTTTTTTCTCATTGTGGGTTGGACATTGAAGTAATGCAGGGATATGAAATTCAGGGCTACACCTTAAATTGGATTCAAGTGATAGACATAGTGTTGTGCACATGCGGAAGCACTATTACTAATTATTGCTGTTAGATCGGATCAAGGCCAAATACATCAACATCAACATACACATAGAGAATAAGAAAACTATGCAATCTTGACACAGATTTTACATGCTTCACTATAAAGGCTACATCCACAAGCTATAAGCATCTTGTTCGATTTCACTAAGAAAGATACTGGGCAATTCGTTACAAAGACTCCCGCTTGTGTATCACCTAGCACCTTGATCTTCATAGGCCTTTATCTTGCTCTCATAGCACCCCGCTATACACACCACGAGAAAGAGAGCTCACACCTCTACCACATCTCCTTCACAAAGTCTAGGGTTATATTACATGAATATATAATGTATGCTTTCTTAGTCACCAGGAGAGCCTGGTACAAAGACCAAAATACCCTTGATCCTAACCTGGTTATTGGTTAGACCAATGAACCAATCCGGTTAAATCGAAATACAAGATATAAACCTAACAAATAGTGCACAATTTATGTTGAAACATAATTGAAATAAAGATGAAATAGGTTCATAGTGGACGAGTTTCATAAACAGATTTACAGATTTGCACATGTGAGTGTCTGATGTTTAAAAAAACCATTGAAATCTGAAATCAAAACTGAGTTACAATTGAAATAGTTGTAAAATCTGATCTAAATCAAGCAGTTTGGCTAATTTGCTCAAGTGATTAGCATGCAAAATTAATGGATTGTTTGGACTGCTTTCCAAATTGATTTTCTACACCTCAACTGAATGAGTTTCAGATTTGGAACTAATATGAATCAGTGATTGAAAATAGATTCTTGATGTGCTAATACACATCCATCTATCTTATGCATCATACACTTACACACCCTACTCCATCATGCATATAGTCCATAGAATTACATACTATCTTAAGTTGTTTTTTTTTTTTTTTTCATAATCGTTTCATGCATCCTAGGGTATAACAAAAGTGTAAGAGGTTTTTAGTTTCAGACTTGCATTAGTTTTCATGTATGACATAGAAATTTTTGCTCTAGACCTAGGTTGCATCACACGTCACATGCATCATTGTTTTATACTTTATTTTTTTTGCATCCTCATAAATCTTGCATCACAATTAGGTTTAGGAAAGTTAGTTTTAGAATTGAATTCATTCTTAGAAAGTCTCTTATGATAAATTAGGAAAGTTGCATTCTTTAGTGTTTCTTACATTATTTAGTTTTTAGAATTGTTTAACATTAGGAAGTTTCCAATTTTGTTTTAAATTTCTAACCTAATTTAGTTTGCTAACTTATAACGTTTTTAATTTTGAATGTTTAGTTTTTAATTTTTGTTTAGTTTTATTTTTAGTAAGTTTCATTATTGGAAGTTCCAACCTGTGTGCTATTTCATAGCAACTTAGTCAAATTTCTTTTATATTTAGGGTTTTTAGTTATAGGAAGTTTGATTTTATGTAGTTGTAATTGATTCAATTTTGGCAAGTAGAATGCTTGTAATTTTTAGTTTTTCAAATTAGGATAGTTTTAGAACTTTTTTATTTAGGACATGCTACAAGTTGGAAATACCTTAAACATAGGTCTTTAGGATCGACCTGGTCTCACCAATTTATTATTACATCACGGCTCTGCACTTAGAGCTCATGATCACATACCGTACATGTAAAATGTACATGTTTCAAAGAATGCAAAATTGTTGCCTTTGATTCATGTAAAAGTAGATTTTGCCTTTGATTCATGCAAAAATAGATGTTAATTGTAAAATGTTCAACTAAAGCCTTTCTTTTTTCATGTAATTGAAGTCATATGAATTCTAAGACTTGAATTTTCTTTTAAGCAGTTAAAAATGATGAATCAAAGGTGACTATCCAAAAATGGCCATCACATAACCTTTGAATAAAAGGAAGTGAGAAATGAATACCAAACTATTACTCTAGTAATTCAAATTCCGCTATAATAAATCTAACAGTAAACTTTACTGATGGGAATGGAGTTCAAGCACTCCATATCATGGAAATAGAGATCTAAGGAGCGTAGATTAATCCTCACATTGCACAAACAAATCATAAAGTGTCAAGTTTATTTCTTGTATTCCGATTTAACTGGATTGGTTTATTGGTCTAACAAATGAATAAGTTTAGAGTTATGGGTATTTTGGTCTTTGTACCGAGGCTTTCTTGGGGGTCAAGAAAGTAGATATTATATATTCATACAATGTAATCCTAGACTCCGTGTGGGAGATGTGGAAAATCTTTTTCCCGTGATGATCAACCACATTTGGCCATATAGGGTGTATGAGAGGTGATAGCTCTCTTTTTTGTGGTGTTCAGAATTTTACCCACCACGTTTGTCAAGGTGCTTGAGAGCGAGATTAAGACCTACGCAGATTGAGTATGCTAGGTGTTAGAGGAGCGGGAGTCCTTGTAATGAATTACCCAATATCTTCTATAGTGAAATTGAGCAAGATGCTCATAGCCTGTGAAGGTAGCATCTATTTGTCATGATTGCATGATTTTCTTCTTCTTTATTTGTGTGGTTGATGTTGATGTGTTTGCCCTCAATTTAATCTAACAGGTGGCATCGTAGCCACAACAATTAATATCAACTAAGACCAGCCTCATAGCAACTTATCCAAACTCTAAGCTATGATACCCTTCTTAAAGAGGAAAATTGGTTGAATAATACTGATAAATTAAACCAGAGTCAGTTGAATCTTATAGCTATATGAAAGATTTAAAAGCTATGGAAGCTATCATCAGCATCATTTATCTGGGTCAGCTTTGTAACTATTGATGCACATAATCTATGTTTTAGTATATTAGGCACAAATAGTTCCTCAACATAAATACCATGATTCATACCACAAAAAGGCCATAGTTCCTATACATCAATATAAGCAACAAATAATTGAAACACAAAATAGTTCATCCGGTTATTTGATCATTGTTTTAAGTGCATGAGGAGCAATTTGAATTATAGGGGATTATTCGAGATAAGCTTATGATATAAATCTATGTTTTAGATCCAAACCAATTGCGACTAGTTGATTAATCTAGCATATTTTGTCATAATAGTATAGAAGATTCACTTTGGTCCAATTTGGTTTAAATAAAACCAAATAAATAACACCAAAAGATAATCAGACCGACATTATTATAAATTATGGCTAATTATGTGTACATTCAATATAAGCTTAGAACAGATCTTGATACTTCAAGTAAGGTGTCGTGGTGTATCTAATACTTTAGTTTTTATGTATAAAATCCACCTTTACTGTATCTATGGCATGTCCTATCTGTCTCCATGCATATCTAGGCAGCATAGTGTATGGGCCTTTCGATCTCCCTCCCACCAAACGATCGACATCAACCTAAATAACTGCTAAGAACGGTTTGACAGTCGTAAAAAAAATGGCTCGTATACCATAAACATGTCTGTTTTGGTTTTGAGCCCAAATCTATAGGCTTAAAAACCATGTGAAAGTGGACTCAAATTCTTATCCCTTACATGAAACTTAAACGGTTTCAAAACGCATAAAAAAAAACCAATTTTATTTTACTCTAAGTTTGGGTATTAATGGGGAGTCAGATATAGATAAATAAGAAATCATTGCTATATATAGAAAACCACATTCAAATGTAGAAATTATGTTCCTAAAGCTTATTGAAGGATGATGATGATGATCAGCATGTAGAAAAAACTCAATACCAAGTCAAACTAAAACATGTACCTTGCTCTCCTCCCCAGCTGCTGTCTCATTCGAGCGTCGACGATAACCTTTAATAGATGTGACGCTTCCTTCCCCGTGAAGTAAACAATATAATATATGTGAAACATGAGGAAGAATGGACGATTCCTTCTCCAAAGAATAAATCAAAGGGACAGCCATGTCATCTCTTTAAAAAATGCACTGTTGGCATCTTGCCAACATGTAGCTTATTGCCTTCATAATGTGGGTCTTAGAAGTTTCAAGCAAAGCTTATAATGATCATTCTAACTTTTTTTTTTGGTTTAACCATAGTTGGCAACTTTTTTATTTTTAAGACAAGTTATCATTTTATAATTGAAATGAAAATACGAAAGAGATTAACTGGACGTAAACCTCACCAAAGCATATCTGGGAAGACAAACAAAAACCCACAACCAAGGTTTAGGTAGTACATATTTAACATAGCATCAAGCACATTTGCATCTATGGCTACTGGAGGTGCATACATATGTTTGAGCCGCCTAGCAAGTCTCCATGCCATAGGCGAAATTTGAGAGAAATGAATCAGTCCAATGGTTTGCAATATATTTGCCATTTTTCTGAATTAAAATCTGAAGCGCCATGCTTTGGATTAAGTTTACATCCACTTCTAAACAAATAGCATTAAGATGCTAGGGGATCTATCCCATTAAGAAGAAGAGCTCCTAGTGGTAGAATGAGTCTTTCGTGATTTGTGCCTCTGGAGGACGTGCATTAGGTTGTACAAAATATTGCATAGAAATTCTGCAGAGTGAAGAATGGAGAATTTCCATTCTTGAAATATAGTGTTCTAACACAAAGGAGTGGGGGTCAAACCTGCATCAAGGGGTAAGTTCCACAAAGCATTGTAGGGAGAAGGAAATGATAGATTGAGAAAGACAATTCCACCATGCAGCTACTGCAAAATTACTTGTAGAACTTGAGGTGGTATTTTTTATTTTTGGGAGAAAATACATTAATTGCATTCTCTCCATATATGCCACACAAATGCAGAGAAGATGAGGTGTGCAAAAAATATCAACCCACCTGAAGAGCTATCAACAACAAGTACTACTGAAGAGACTATATCCCCAATAGTGTTAAACTGACTGAGGAGAAGTCTTCACAGTAAACCATTCCATTGTTGGCAACTTGGCATTTTTTGGATATGTGTTATACAAACAATTAATATATGTATATAAACAGTATTTTGGGTCCAACAACTAGAATTAGGACAACTACAAGGTAATTGAAGTGCACCTCTCCGTGATCAAATAGTTTAAATCATCCACAAAGGGGCAAGTCCAACACACATGGAATCCCAAATGAGCACTTTTAGGAATATTTAGGGAGATCATTAATAAGTTATAAAATAAAAGAAACTCGTCTTGAGATGATTTGGACATGTTCAACACATGCCACTATCCATTGGGGACAAGCTTTTCTGTGGAAGTTAATGGCTTACGAAGGAGGGTAGGCAAATGATGGATTAAATGGAAATAGTAACAATGCATCTGAAAAAGGAACATTATTCAATAATTTAGCTGAGGATAAATTGGAAGAAGAAATAAAATTTATGCATATGCACGTCTTGAAGAATGGAAAGAGTTTTTAGACACCAACATCATATAATTGGCATACTTTCAGATGGAACCCACAAGCTAGCTATACCATTTAAAGAATAAAGTGTATATAGAGTCTGTGGAGCCTTTATATTCACCGTGTTTTCTTTTCAGGAGCAGATCATGGGTTCCGCATGTTTAGTTTCTGTTAGAGAGATTTATTGGAAGAAGAGGAAAAAGTGAAAAACAACAATGCTAGGATTATAGACGAATGATACTAAAAAGAAAGAAAGAAAGAATATAAAAAGAGAGACTACAAAAAAAGACAACCCATGGGACCTATGTGTTGAATCTGCATCGATGCAAAACACAGAACAAATGCTACATCATTAAACTTTAACAAAGAACATATAGACTTGTAATAGAATAATACGGGCTTGCTACTTTAAAAAACTATTATAAGAGGAAACCAAAGATCATGACACAGAAGTGGTATTATCAAGGAGAATCACTTATAACATGTGTGAAAACTCAAAAGCCTAGAGGTCATTGAATGCCCGAAACCTTTTATTCATCCAAGCGTCTCGGTACATACAATAAAAAGCTAATAATCTAAAATTAAAATAATAAAGTTAACCCTAGTATCTTTCTAACTCTCGGCAATATTTTTAGTAACCCCTTATTTCTATTATCTCCAACAATATATTAGTGAGAAAAAAGAAAAATAAAAGTGTGTCCCATTGGAACATCCAAACCCCTAGGGTGCATTTAGGATCATACCATTCAAATGTTCCCATATTCCCACAAGAAAAGTCTGTAGAAAAAATATTTGGTATGTGCAAATCACTATTCTGAACTTTGGTCTCACGAGAAGGAATTTCAAAATCTTAACCTGCTGGCATAAGGAACTCAGCATAAAAAAACATTATTTTTTTAAACAATCTGCCGCACAATTGCTTCCTACTTGTCTTAAGGTAACTCTACTACCTAATTTCTAAAGTGGGTTACATGATAATAACCACAAATGTGGGCCCATATTATAATTTCTAATTTCTTATAATGGTAGGACCAAATTATAAATCCTTTGAGTGTGGAACCTGTATTCTAATTTCTAAATGTGGGTTATGTGGTCAAAAAAATTTTATTTAATATTTAAAAAAATATTTAATCTTTCAAAGAAATATTTAATCTTTCAAATTTTCATTATTCTTTTAAAAAAATATTTTATCTTTAAAAAGAATCTAATCTTTCAAAGAAATATTTTTTTCAAAGAAATATTTTATCTTTCAAAATTTTATTTATTCTTTTAAAAAAATATTTTATCTTTCAAAAAAAAAATCTAATCTTTCAAAAAACTATTTAATCTTTCAAAAAAATATTTAATCCTTTAAAAAATATAGTCTTTCAAAAAATATATATTTAATGTTTAAAAAAAATCACAAAAGGTAGAGCCACATTGTAATTCCTATAAATATAGCCACATGTTCTTATTTCTAAAGGTGGGTACCACGTAGTTTTTAAAATGAGCCTCACGTTCATAGTCAATAACAAGATAACCCTACATTATAATATATTATGATTTCTAAATGTGGGTACCACACTATAATTTATAAATATGGGTCATATGTACAAAATCACAAAAAAAAAATGCTACCCAATTTTGTAATTTCTAAATATGGGTCATGTAATCACAATCACATTATAAATCCTTTGAATGTGGGCATATATTTTAAATTTTAAATGTCTGTACTATGCTATAATTTATAAAGATGGATCTCATATTTATATTAAGAAAGTGGGCCCATGTTATAATTCTTATAAAGGTAGGCCCACCTTATAAATCTTATGAATATGGGCCTCTTGTTTTAATTTTTAAATGTGAGTACTACATTATAACTTCTATAGGTGGGTCCTATGTATGTCAATAATAAAGTGTCGCGAACTTTCAAAGGTGGGTCCCACATTTTAAATCCTAAGATTTTCTTGCTTTCTTTCATTAGAGAAATTTATTTACACCATTTTCAAACAAATTTTGTATGGCATATTCTTAATTAGCAAAGTATTTTAATATAATGTTGTTAAACAAGTTCTACAAAGTTTAATCTAAGTACAATCCTATTTCAACACAACTAAATGTAAGCACAAAATTAGGAACAATACAGGAACAATGCCAAACAGGCCCCTAATGTCTCCCACACGCGTCCCATGAGTAGGATGTGTGGATCTCGAACGTGAGGTCCATCTATCAATCATTCAAATATTGGTTCAAAATGAGTTTCATCCTCCTCCTAGACGTATCTTGAAAATTCATTATAATAGGAGCTGGTCCACCTTAAGATCAGGTATATGATTAGAACGTAATTAATGTATTTGATTAATAATACATAAGATGGTACTATAAGTTGTTGGTAATTACATTATCAGTTACATGTCCAATCTTAACAGTGTAACTAACTTCTATTTTTCTAACTAATAGTCGAGAATGTATCACCCAAGTGTGTGGGAGACGCTGACGACGAGTATACTTTACAGGGCGCTGCAGAAAACATGTTCTCGGCCAGGTCATGCGGAACATGCCATTGTTGGCAACAACCGAGGAAAAAGGAAAAGTTCAGGCTTGTTTGTTCTTTCCCTTCCGAAGGAAACTCTGTTCCTTCCAACTTGATGATTTGACAGAAGGTTATGACCACGTCACTTCGCAAGATACCAAAGTCCAAAGTGCAAGATACTAGATTCTTTCCTTAACGCTTTCCATTTTTTTGTGTCTTACATATGGAAGGGTTTTCTTTTTCTTGGTTTTTAATGATTTGGCCAGCTATGCATATCCATTATCCATTGATAGGGTCTACATTTTGAAATTTAGTCTACCAAAACCCATTTGCATAAGTTGAGGAAATGAAGGAGGATGGAAAATTGTTGTTATTATCTATTGCCATGGGTTGGAATTTGAATTTATGTGTGATGGCTAGAGCTGAAGGGATAGTCATCCGAAAGAAGAAAACAACATCCACAATTTGGAATTGCAAAGGCTGTGGTGCTTCTTAGCATTCCGAAAACCAATTTTGCTGGAATTTGGATATGTCGGGATTTCTAAAAACCCAAATTTCTCCTCTCTCAAATGTGAAATTCCTCATAGGGTGTCCGACAATTCCCAACAGTCAAAAATCCTATCAGGAATTCCCACAAATAAACAAGCCCTAAGTTCGTTTACTATATGATTTGAAAGAAGATTCGAACAATTCAAAGTAGCTATGCCTTTAAACTCTCACTTATCTTAAACTAAAGTACAGGATACCTTTTTGATCGTACGTAATACATGGAAGTGTTTTCCTCTATTTCAAGATTTTTTTTACCTCCTCATTATTATTGTTTTTAATAATTGGGTCAGCTTTGTATCAATAGGATTTCCATGTTTTGGTTGCTCAAAATCAGTATCGTCTCAACATCAATAAATTTCATTTGATTCAAGTCTAAGCTTACCATTAATTCTTTTTTTTTTTTTTGATACACTAAGTTTACCATTAAAATTTTTTTATACACTAAGTTTACCATTAATTGATTACATGTACACAAGCAATTTAAAGCAGGAAAAAATGTAAAATTACTTAGTTTGGAATTTCTGAAGGCCCTTTTTGTGCAAACTAACCAGCCCTAAATGCATTGCTTGGTGCATATTTGTTTGGATAGAATGGATAAGAATTCATAGCGAAATGAGCTCCATCAAAAATTATTAAAGAGGTAATAGGTTTCTGTATATAAAAAATAAAGTGGTAACAGGTAAAGGATATAAGGTATTATTTATGAGCCCCATTTTTTAATTCGAACCATTTAATTTATTTATTAAAGTAATAAATTCATAGACTTTAGTCTATTATTTCAACTCTTCATAAATTTTGAGAAATTTATTAAAACACCTAGAAAGTTTCACCTAGATCCTAATTTCTTGCGTATTGTGAGCCCCTAATAGATTACATGAAAGGGCTTTCAGACTCCAGTTTTGGCTGTATTGCTTCCAGTGCTTCTTTGTGCCTGTAAACGGTGGACTTCACTACTCGTGAACATAGATTCTATAAATTATTGTGTCCTGTGATCTAATACACTGACCGGTATAAGGATATGCCTTTTCTGGCCTCAGGAGAACTGATGGACCAGTGCTGAAACTCATGGATAGGTCATGGACAAGGTGAGGTAAAAAGTAGTTTGGCTCATGAAGTGGATTGGTACTGCTCATTATATAGAAATTTTTTATGATTCCAAAGGTTGGAACAGTCTGACCCCTGGGATCCACCTGCCTCTTGTCCCTATCAATCTGTCCTTTATATTATCCTCCCTCACCCCCCATTCATTAGAAATTACCCAAATTTCACACTTTTGTTAGTTGTAAGATGCCCGAACATGCAAGATTTAGAAACATTTCAATTTTATCTACTACATAATTTGGATTCAAACAACTTTGAAGGCTTCAAAATTGTATCTCTCTTCATGGGAGTTTTTTTTTTTTGTTATGCACACAGAGTAAGTTATATAGAGACTTTTTTTATTAAAAGAACGGGTATTAAAGCACATGAAAGATAAATTGGGTCGAGTGTGAGTTCCAGTTTTAACTCAATCTGAAAAATGCGCTCGAATGTGAACTCCATTTATATCTAAATAAGTTATTTTTAAATTTTGAAGTGGGTCGAGCATGAAAGATTGGAGGTTGCTCCTAAGTATGTGATTTTTTTTAAATTGCCAAATAATTACACAATATACGGCAGAAATAAAATAAAGCAAATAAGAAACCACCACAAGAAGATATGATTTTTATGTGAAAACTCAACATGGAAAAAAACCACGAATCTATACTAGACCAATAATAAACCACTATGAATTTTATAGTATAAGAATATATACTCACAACTTTATCTGGTTTTCACGCAACCTAAAGATTGTGATTCTTCTTACACAATACACAGTCACAACCATCTGCTGGTTACTGCAACAGATCCAAATCAAATAGACACCTTCTAATTGTTATGTTTGACTCCTCAAATAATTTTCTGCAAAGAAATGTAGAAGACGAGAATCTCTAGAACAAAGTTTCAACACTTTTTCTCTCCCATGAATACCCTAAAGAAGGAAATCTCCAATGAGTAATTTCTACTCTAAATAAAGAGATTGATTGCTTAAGGTTGAAAGAGAACCCCTTTAAATATGCTCAATTTCGTGCCTCATAATGGCATTCCTTGTACAACATTAATTAGCTCAAATAGAAAACTTCCACTTCAAAAAAAAAAAAAAAAACAAAATCTAGCAAAGTCGGTAGGGAAATTTCCATAGTTCGATTGGTACCAATTCGATCAATCGAGTATATGTTTTGTCTAAGTACTTTTTTCGAATTTCAACACAAAGTTCTATTAATTTTCTAAGGTCATAACTTTATTGTTTTAACTCCGATTGACTCAATCTTGGGTTATACGGATATTTACTCGAAACGAGCTTTTCAACGGTAGGTAGCCTACCCATATTTGATATTTGGTTTGTGAGATATGATGATTTTAATCCATGTAATTCTTAGAAAAGTACTTCAAACACTTCAATTTGTCTTTCTTTCTTTGATTTCTTTACTTTACTGCATCCGGTGACTCATACCAAAGTTCATACTAAAAGAAATATAAAATACAATTTAATGGATCTAAAGTTTTGTCCAACCCACGAATTAGCCAATAAATAAAAATCCTTTCAGAGCTTGAGCTTGAGCTAAGCTTACTAAGCTCCGTGATGATCCACTGGAATGTCGCTCAAAAAAAGGAATGTAATGGTGTAGAGAGGAACTGTAACCCCTAAACTCTATATGTAGGTATTTCTCAAATAACTCCATTCCCATCGTGGAGTCTTAATTTAATTAGAATTTAAATTCCTCTTAGCATAAGAAACACTATTAGGTTAGCAACTTTATTTAAACACAAAGATATCTCCATAAGGAGACTCATAGGAGTCCTAATGAATAATAGTTCTTAAAAGTGGGAAACCCACATAGGCAAGTGGGAAACCCACATAGGCATGTGGTCATTGGGCCACACTTAAGCCCAGTAATTCTAACAGGCTCCTCTTCTCACATGTCGACACCTATGCTTGTTGAGTAAGGAGGAAATCTTTCCGTATTTGATGGGGCACTCGTATTAAGGGCACGTTTGGCAACGGTCCATAGAGATGAGGAGATTCTATAGTTTCAAAGAATCCCTCATGAAACTTGGAATCAACTCATCCTCCCTTAAAAAAATCAAGTTTGGTAAAAGAGAAGATTTACAGGGAAGTAATATTTAAGAAATCAACGGCTTGGAAACGTTTTGGCCAATATATCATGATCCGCAAGACCCCACGTTATAAATTTTGGTCCCATAGCCATTATTGGCTTCTAGATCAGATCTAACGGTCTAAATTTTTCAAAAAAGCACATAGAAGTCCACATGTATGTGTGGAACATTGATTACCTTTTCTAAAATATCATCATATTTAAGAATAATCAACGGCTAAAACTTGGTCCCAACGGTATTTTAGGGGCCCTTCTCACATCTAATGGTCTAGATCATCACTGGGAGGCCCACCCATTGATTTGATGGATAAAAGGCGTGATACAGCAAATCACGCCTTCTGCACAGCCTGACTGCAGATTTCCACTGAAGGGCGGAAAGCTGAAGGCATCTTTTCGCTTTCCTTACTATAGTCAAATGTGGATTTTTCATGAAAATCAGCGTCAAGAACCATTGCCAAACGTGCCCTAAATATACTTGGGTCTCTCTCTCTCTCTCTCTCTCATCATTAGACCTATCATTCATGATGCAGTTTGCTTATCTAGCTAATGAATTTCTTTGAATGAAAAGGTTAAAAGTCCAAAAACAATTAGAGAAGCCTTCGGAATTTTGGGATTCTAAATAATTTTATGGGTGATAAAATCTAAAAATGCTTGAGTTTGAGCTTTTAAAATTTTTGAAAATTTTATATTCCAAAAATTATAATAAAGAAACAATCAATTTTTTAATGAAATTAATTTAAAAAATTCTTTTACGTCAAGTTTGGTAACATATGAGGAATCTACATATATGAGGATTCCTCATTGGCTCAAAACATAGTTTTACTCACTAAGAACTTGTATAGTGGAGGATTTCTCAGGTCAAATTTGCTAATTGTTGAGGAATTTGTAGATTTGAAATTTTATACTTTTCCCCTTTCAGATAAGGAACTTGATATCATATGTAGTTCAAGCCTAAGAATCCTAAAAATCGATAATCTCTGATGTCCCAAATCCCTAAGAAGTACAATTGCAAATATGAGTTTTCCACGACAAATCTTTTTTGTTTTCAAAAATTTAATTTCCAAAAGTGAAACAAAAAGAAACATTCCCTTATTGGTAAGCCTCTTAAAATATCATCTTCTTTTACCAACGAACTGTTCTCTAATTATTCATCAAAAAAAAAAAAAACTCTTCTCTAATTAGATTCGTGTACTACCACGAATGCTGTTATTTAGCATACTTTTTTTTTTCTCTTTTTGTAAACAGTTATTTATCATGCATTCATACTTGATGATACTTTTTCTTGTATGGCCGACCCGGTTGGTTGCGTTAGAAGGGGAAAAAAACATTAAAGATTACACCCATGAATGACCAATATGTTCCTCACCTCCCTCCAAAGCTGATATATGGATGCTTCCTTCCTTTAGGGACCCCGACATGCCAGCCTAACTCAAGGACAAAGCTTGCCCCACTTCTCCGGTATATGTATGGTTTACGACCCTGTTTTACAACAAACAACTGACTACCTCTGTATTCTCCTGTATTGTTGCCTTCTTATAGTTTCAAAAGTCAAAAGCACAATATGCCAAAGATGTGACACCCCATCACAACTTAATTATATTTAGTACAAATTAAATTTAAATTTATTATAATAAAACATGTTTTGATGCTTAATTATATTAAATTAATCTGTTTTTGTCTTGTTATGCCTAATGGGTTAAGTTTGAGTCATAATTATGTAGTTTGAGTTGGACCTGATCAATCTTAAGAAGAAATTATGATTATTTTGGTGATTTACATGTCATGAGTCATACACTCATTGAACACATAACTCATGCATAACGTTAAATTGGTGGATAGAGAAAATCATTTCGTACAACTTTCATTTTCACTGCGTAGCCATTCAACGCTCCAAAATTGCACATTTTATGATTTTTACACAGGCAAAAGTAAAATAGTTTTTATATTTAATTTGAGGTAAATTTCCAAAATTTCAGAACGGTACTAATACTGTACTTATTAAAAACTAGATTTAATTTCGTGAATAATTGTCACTTGCACCTTGTCCATCCGAGGCCCAGAAGACAACGTTGTAAGCCCTCAAAGTTTCATTCAATGATGGGCCCCACATGTACAAATGTATTTAACCTCACACCCTCATCCTTCTCTTTGCCCTCTTGTTTCTTCTCTCTGTTTCATACCCAAAGCGATGGTGGCAAGGCTGTAGTGGTGGAACTTCACCATTGTTCCTCGGATTTGCCTCAAATGACTGGCAATCTCTTCTTTTTCTTCCCTCTTCCTTTCTCAAGAATTCATGCATACTCCAGCCCTTTTGCTCGCCAAATCCAACTCGTGGAAGCCACTAGCATGTGGATTTTTCATGGCTTGAGCATTCAGAGGTAAACCCTTCCTTCCCATTTATAGATTTGGATTTTTGGAAGTGTTTTTCACATGGATTCGAACATGCAAGTTCTCATTCCTTCATTTGCTTGAATTTCTCTTTTTTGGGACTGTTTTGGTGTAGGAATGGGATTTGTTTCAGCTGTAGCTTCTTCCTCTTAATTCCATCCCTTTTCTTCCATTAATTCAATCACCAAAGAATCTGTGCATGTCAATTTGAGTGGAGGATTCATCTTCCTCATTTTCTCATCTATCCTCTTTTAGCTTTGGCCTCAAAGATCTCTTTCCCTTATGTTTCCTCAGATGTGAGGTTTTGATGACAGTCCAGGGAGAATTATATAGACTTTTTAATATGGCATGCATTTAAACCTATCATCAGTATGCATTTTTTCATGTATAGGATTGGAATGTTAGGGTCATGAGATTGGATTCTCTCTTCAATTGAACCAGAAGAAAAGGGTTTTGTGCAAACACCAAGTTTGAGGCAAGTATAAACAGAAGTTTGTGAGTGCATGCTATTAGTATAATGATTTGGATGAATTATATTCTGTTTATGGTTACATTCAGCCCTTCTTATATATTTAACTTGTCAAATTGAATGGATATGTTGTTTATAAATTGATGAATGAGGAAGATAGAATAGAAATGGAATTATAGTAATAAAATGACTGTGAAAGTATTGGAAGCTATTAATTAGTACAGGATAGAAGGTTATTTGAGTGGAACATAAAGTTCCCTACAGTAGAAAGAAAAGGAACCGAGAAGGAATTTTAGAAATCCTGAAGTTAATTTGAAGTTAATTTGTGTCAGGTCTGTTTGATTGGACCTGACAACAATTAATCGATTTAGCCCTTGGGCTCTAGGTCCGATCGATTGGACTAGGCTAACTTTTTGGCTTGGGGTCCTGTTCTGAGTCCTGAAGCCTGTTTAACTATTTTCATTATTAAAGACCTTCTATAATTAACCTAGAAGTTAATTATAGTATAACCTTTAACCAACTAAGATCATTAAGAGTCGAAGACCTTGTAAGGCCCTAGCAATGGAACCATAGCCTTTAATACAAACGAATGGAATTATAAAACACATAAGCAATCTTGAAGATTGAGACACATCATGTGTATTACCTAATCAGTCTAGCATCTAATCATTCGTGTGAGTTTAGGAGACTCTAATGCACAACTTATACACAATGCAATATCAACTAAGGATAGTCGTACATTGGATAACTTAAAACTACATAGAAATGGACGGTCAAAGACAATGAGTACCTAGATTAGGATCAGCTAGTAATTCTCCTTGATCATGTTAGCATATTAAAAAATGTAATGCTATTGTTCTTCCATAAATTAATATAGCAATAGTACTTGTTTTACTATCTATTGATTATCATTCCTTTATCCATATTCCTTTTTATTTACGTTGAATTGAATTGTATAAGAGGAATTAAAATGGAACCAAAATTTGGAGATTTGGAAATAATGAACTAAAGATTAAGTTTCATCACTGCAATGGATAATAGGAGTGTCCAAAACTCCAATTGGGTAATCAGGATTGTACCTAGGCCTGGGGCACTGATTATATCCCACACGAATTGTCTAAACTCTTATTGAAGAGTATAAGCCACATAATGGGTTCTTCAGCTCTCATAGAAGAGTATACTCAAGAAAATTGTTTAAACTCTCATAGAAGAGTATAAGCCACATGATAAGTCCTTAAAAATGCATCTTTTCGTATACATTTTAGGTCATTTTAAGAACTTATTAATTAAAAAAGCCTCATTTATTGTGAAATCATTATTTTGTGTATTTATATATCATTGTAGTGTATTTATGCATAATTTGTTTAAAAATCATCATTTTTGCAGAAATTGATGATACCTACCATTCTTAGAAATTTATTTTTGGAAAGTCTTGCCAAATGTGTTTTTCTTAAGAAATGAATCAATTTTCCATCGTTCTTAGTTTACTTAAGTCAAATCATGTGTTTTCACATAGAATTCAATTTTTGCTTATAGGAAAATGATGACATGGTTCCATTTTCAAGTATTGAGGTAATGAAAATTATTTGCAAGAAAGAAAGAAAGAAAGAAATAGAATGGAAAAAGGAATTTTCAATAAATGGTGGAAAATTGCACAAGTGTACCCCACACACATGTGGGGCATCCAAGGGGGGTCCACCACCATTGTTTATATCACGTCAAATTATCTTTTGGGAGATTTCAAAGAAACTCCAAAGATATGCCAAGAAAATTCAAGCAAGGAAGTCAGTGGTAAAGATTCTTTGTACACATGAAAGAATGACAAAATTGGAAGGATTGGTCATGCATGGAGGGAGTCCCACCTTAGCTGGATTTGAGTGAGATTCTTGCAAGGATTTTTGGCAAATTTTATCTCCAAATATCTCTCAAATATTGCGAAGGTCAACGGAGAATTTTTAACGATAGAAAACAAAGATTGCATGAAGTTATAAAAAAAAGAGAAAATCTCTCCAAACATGGATGTCCAAATTCAGCTGTGATTGAGTTGGAATCCTTGCCAACTAATTGAGATTTATCTCTTCTAAATCCAAATCAATAAAGTGAATAATGCATACAAGGCAAGTGCATGAGACGACAAAAAAGACAAAAAGAAAAAAAAAAGAAAAGAAAAGAAAAGAAAGGAAGAGATGTGGCTAGGCGTGCAACCCAGCCACTTAAAAGTGAAGTCACGGCCATGGTGTTTAAGTGGGGTCCATATCTCCCTAAGTGTTGCACAATGAAATTTAAGTGTGGGCCTAATCAAAGTAATTTGCATTGGATTGCAAATTTAGAAAGTGTGTTGGCAGGATTTTTTCTTGCAAACTTGGAGGTCAAGAAAGATGCATTTCATTAAAAGAATTGTTCCAAACAAGGAAGAATGGAAGAAAAGATGGAAAGTTTGGTGAAGAAAAAAAAATATAAATAGGGCACCTAACGGACATTCCATGGCATGGAAGAACTCCCCCTCTAGCCTCCCTACACTTCATCTTCTCCCTCTCTCTCACCTCTCATCAAAGTCCTTAAGGAGACTCTGCCGTAGTCACACTACACTTTTGAGATTTCCACTAGAAGAGGTTTTCTTTTCCATCCTAGCATGTAATTTTCTTTGATTTTATTTTTTTCATCTTACATTAAGATTATACATGTTAGTAAAAAGTTATTTTTCTCATAATTCTTTTTCTTGTGGTTTGTTGATGCTTTGTTTATGTTTCTTGCTTTGGTGCTTGGATTGACGAGCCAAGTTCTTGAGAATCTATTTGAAGTAAATATGAACCGGACTAAGAAAGAATTTTTGAGAAAATAATATCACTACATTTACTTTTCCCACAAATACTATACTTAAAGCCTGCACCACTGCATTTACTTTTATTGCACAACTACATTTAATTTTTCTATCTCCACTACTCTTATTTTCACTACAACACTACATTTAATTTTCCTGGATATTTGCTTTTATTTTCCTGCATATGTTTATAATGCATATGTTTATAATGTGTTTACGTTCCAAATTATTATTATTTTTGTACATGATTTGATGGTTTATTATTATTTTTGTACATGATTTGATGGTTTATTATTATTTTTGTACATGATTTGATGGTTGAATGTGTATCGTGGCATCCATTAGTTGTGGGTTTTTGTTTGAACATGTTTAAAGTATCAAAATAGAAGATTGAATTGAAATTAGTTGCGGAAATTAGTTGTATTTTTTTTTAACATGTTTATGGAAGAGGTGGGATCGGTTGTGGTGATCATGATGTGGATAAGGATCTTGAGTACCATTCAGTTCTGGAGATTGAATTGAAAACCCAGTTTTGAAGACTGAGAACGTCCCCAATAGTTGTACACTGCAGAAATTTCATGTTAAAAAAAAATATATCTCTTTATTTGAATCAATGTTTATGGAGTTCAAAATCTATTTGGAAGACTTGTATACATTGAAAGGCAAAAATTAAAGGATGTCTTTGCATGCTTATCAGATCTGAAATTTGAAGCTTGTAGCACAAACAGAAATTCTGCAATGTTAATTGGTACCAAAACTTGTTGAACAGTCATGCATTCATTCATAGCGTAACATGCATTCATACATAGTTTAACATGGAAAGTTTATGAACAATGTATATTGCTGGAGGCATTTTTGGAAATTGATCCTTTAACTTCAATTGTGGCGTAAAATCATGCAGTTTTAGATGCCAAAAAGGACCAAGAACAATCCACATGCACAGTAAAATTCTGCACAGCAGAGTTTTTGTAAATAGTCTCATATATCATCCATATCTTTCTTGTTTTTAAATCCTTTTACTTGCTTTTTTTTTTTTTAATTCAAGCATTCATTAAGTGTGTTTTTCAGCTATCAAATTTAGATTAGGTTTGCATTAGGTTAGGCTAATTTTATTTTATTTAAAGTTTGCATATCATTTAAATTTCTGTATTTTCTTTTTATGCAGCATTATGTCACATTGTTAAGTTTTTCTAACTTTTTGATTTTAGAATTGATTACTAACTTTAATTTAGCAAATTGATTTAGGAAAGTTTCTAATTTAGGTTTTTAATTTTAGAAAGTGAATTGATTGGTTTAGATTGTTTCTTAAAAACAATTTAATTTTAATTTAGGTTTGTTTGATGATTTGTTTTTTTTTCATTTGTCAATTTGATTTATTTTAATTTTGGTTTGTTTTAATTATAAAATGTTTCTATTGGTGTTCTAATTTGTGTGTTCTTTTGCAGTTAATTTAAAGATTTCATTTTAGATTAGAAAAATTTTTATTTTGGGAATGTATTTAATTTTAATTAGGAATGGTGAATGTAATTTTTTTTTGGTTTTAGGCTAGTTTTAGATTCTATTTAAGGCAAGTAAAAGTTGAAAAGTCCTTAAACAAATTGCTCCCTGTGGATCAACTTGGTCTCACCAGTTTATTACTATATCGTGGCTTTACACTTGGAACTAACGAACACCACATAATGGGTTCTTCAGCTCTCGCAGAACAGTGTATGCAAGAAAAGTATAAGCCAAATAATGGGTTCTTCTATCAACAATCAACGCATGAGGTATGATTTGAATTATATTGCAATGTGCTTAGGGGACTCAAATCTCCCTTTCTAAATCAACTGTCCTATAAATCTATTGATACAGTGTGTGTTGCTTTATATCTACTTATACTTTGTTAAATTGTCATATTAATAGTTATTTAATTGATGTTATAGGCATAAATGCCTGTACTAGTCTTATAGAGATGGAGGAGGTACAAGAGGAAAACTCTAGAGATTCTTTCAGATTTAAAGAATGATCAACTGAGGACGTCACCTAGTCCTTGGATTAAGAGTGCGTAACACAAGTTTACAGTCTAGGTTTATTTTGGAAATAGGACATGCATCATACTATTTCACTTACTTTATTCAATTTACTTTTGGTAATGGTATCACTTGTATATTTTTGACCTATACAGATAATGTACATGGATTTCAAAGCCAATGACTTTAGAAAACACACACTATGGTTCATATTGTATAGATAGGGCACATTAATACTCATCTTGTATGGATATTTTTGGGGCTTCTCTATATGGTATGAATGAAATCCTTAAATTGTATTTATGGGAATGTTATAAATTATAGACTGTTCACATTATGATACCACGTGGAAATGTGAATTGTATAGGTGATAAGTACAGACTTTCGCGTTGAACACCTTTGATAGATTTTATTGAGTGACCTCACACGCACGAAGATTGTAAGTATTCTTTGTGGATTCTAACCTGACGCAGAGTCGGAAAAAAATTTCACAGGAGTACGCATGTCACACCACAAATATTACCCCAGTAAAAGGAAGCACAGGCTTGGGTTGTGACAAAAGGTCTAGTGTAATGAGATGAAACTCAGATACAAATGCCGAATGTCCATTATTTTACATTCTACGAAAGAGGTACTTCTTACAATTTGCATGGGTGGTACAGGTCTAAGTCTTGTGGAACCCAAAAGGATGCATGCCGTTCATAGTGAGGATAGTTTCATAGCGGAAGAGTCTCGTAGTGGATAAGATTTTGGGCAAAAAATCATCTCAATCATATTATAATAACTATTGACATGGGGGCCATAAATTGAAAACGAATTATACAGTTGCATTTTTTATGAAATTCATTTTGTTGGTAAATATCAATCAAAGTAATGTTGAATTAAGATGAGTGTCAACTCATGGAGGGTTGGTGTCAATTCTTAATTACACATTTGTTTTAAGAGTTGTCACTAAAAAATTTTGTGATTCTGGAGAAATAAATACGACATTAGAAGTCAAAAAGCACAATTGTCAATGGATCAACCATTATATAAGTGCCCCTTATCCACCAATATACATGGGATTTTCTTCTTTTGCCGGTTGATGAGATATCGGTGTAATTCTGTATCATGTGTATTGTCGATACAGGTTTTCAGTGTAAAATGTTTCAGTATTTTTATGTAGACAGGAACAGCAGAAGCTGGTCATTATTTTCATACTAGAATAGTAAGATAGCCAAATTCTCCAAAGTGCCCCATTTATTGGTCCTGTTTTTTGCAAGCACACAGCCTAGCTATTAAATTCACTCCCTTTACAAACACCTATGTTTCAGTTCTACTTTGATGCTAATTCAGACATCAGTTACCATTAGATGTTATATAAACAGAAGCTCTATAGATCATTTGAAGATGAACTAGAGTATTACTCACCATAATAAGGCCGAAGCTTCACCCACATCTACCTTCTCTTCTATGAGAATGGGCCTCCATCTTAGTAAGTGTTGAGAGTAATTACGAATTTTACTCCAAGATTGGAGGGGTCGCCAGTAATTCTACTGAATATATGTGAATTAGAATAAGTCAACAAATTGTGCTATTTTTTTATTTAATAGAGCATTTGCCATTTTCTAAAGAGAGATTTGGGAGATTAACAGGTGGTTTCATAAGTACTTGGAAAGGGAAAGTGAGAAGGGGGGCTTGGATTTCACCACATGCCTATGATCCAGAATTTCATGGCTTGGGTACCCAGCAGATAAATTCATTCCTTAATGATGTAATAAATTAAAATTATATTTTGTTACCATAAAAAGCCATTAATAAAAGTCTATTTTTCCATGCTTTGGAGTATATTCCATTTGAATATTCATTTTGAAGTGTTGTGACATTGATCACATAAAAATTTGTTGACCAGAATGCAAGCAAACTGAAAAATCAACCATATATAGCTTCAGCCACCATACAACTATAGTAAATCATTAAATCAACAGTGTATTACATATAAACCAGTAGTACCATCCCCTCCAAAAACTACTCAACTAATTATAGAATCTAGTCAACCCTTTACATCAAAACATGAGATGCTCAAAACCCTGACCAACCATTTTCAGAATTCTATAGAACTACACTTGCTCCTTTTCAGTCCATTCTAAATCACAGTATTATATTGCGGACTCAATATCTAGATGGATACTTTTTCTTCTTCCTCACATCCACAAGCCTTCTTCTCATCAGAATCAGAACCCAATATTTTATCCAGTGTAGAAATGAACAGCTGAGGGCAGGTGAGATGAGGGAAATGCCCATCAAATTCAATGACCTCAACACAAGCTTTTCCCTTGATTTTCTTCTCCATGTAATGGGCCACAGACATGGGGGCCACCATATCATTAGTGGTCTGGATAATAGTGCATGGGACTTCAACTTTGTCAAGAACATCTCTGTAGTCACTCCAAAAGACAGTTTTGGCCAGAGAGAGTGCTACATCGGGCCCCATCTTCTTTAAGCTTTTACTAAACTTGTCAATGGCGGCAGGGTCTTGGACACCCACAGCAACTGCAGCAAAGCCCATGATCCAAGAATCGAAATTGCATTCTATGTCGGATAAGATTTCATCAATCTGTGACTTTTCAAGTCCTCCTTCATAGTCCTCTGAATTCAAATACCTATTTAAAAAATAAAAATAAAATAAAATAAAATAAAAAACAGAAGAAAAGGAAAAGGAATGAGGGGGTTGTCTGCAGGTGTCTATAGAAACGCAAATACAAGCGCTAAAATATGGGTTAGTCCATGGTGTCTTCAATTGTAACTTCAAATACCAGTGACTATGGTGGTCGAAAGTGCACCAACGGCTGTGGGGCCATGCTTTTGTCATCTAGATCGAGCATCTGTTGGCACCCGCCCGGAGAGGTAGATGCAATTGTGTTATGCACGTGCAGACGTGCGTAATCTGCGATCGACAGTCAAAGTCACGCGCAAGAAAAGAATGCAGAGGGTTTATATAGTTTATCCAAACAGGGCTATATCCATAGGCACAAAGACGATACCATCTTTACTATCACAAGCAAAGGCATACAGAGATACTCATGCTCTCATCGTCTCTCTTATGTGGTGTGTGAATACCACGAACAAGAGAGGCTACTCTCTCCAGTACAAAATCTAAGGTTACAGATTATACCAATATATAATCTACGCTTTTTTAGCCCATAAGAAAGCCTCGATATAATTATCAAAATACCCATGACCTTAACCTGGTCCTTGGTTAACCCAATGGACTCATCTGGCTAAACTAAAATATAAGATATAAACCCAACAATTTCCACCATACCTTGAATTTCGCATCTCGAGCCACAAGAGATAAAACCAGCAATTTCTTCACGTACATTGCTAAATTGTACATCACTACAACAATGGTGTAGTCTTCTCTATTCAACACTGGGACATGTTGAACCAGTACATGAACTTTAAGCGAAGTTCATCTTCTCATCAAACTCTAACTCAAACATAATACTCGAATCCATTGACGAGTTTAAAGGATATCAATATCTGAATCACTCACTATCGTGCCCCATTTTCAACTTCACTGTGAAGATCCAATTACCACAAGCATGCAGGCAAAACAGATCGGCAATATGAGGTCAAATGACTCCACAATTGCAGAACAACTTCTGCCTCCGAATAGTTAAAACCTCTATTTTACCTGGCCTCCAATCAATCAAACACATATTTAACAATTGATGATGTGGGTATGCATCAGCTCCACCTAGTTGCTTCTTCACTGGCTCGGCCTTGGCAATATGAATAGCATTATATGAGATCCGGAAACATGTGAATCCCAAACGAACAAGTTCGTTTGAATACACAAACCCTCAACAATTAGGCTAGCGACTCCTACTATTGGGTTTGCTTCTATAGCCAGGTCCAGTTGACCCAATTCTGACCAGAACCCACATCCGTTTAGATCTTCTCCACCAAATAAGTTGGTGCTGCTTGAACTTTTTCTTCCTTCTGTAATCAAGACAGAACGTCTCCTGGTAAGGTATGCAAATTCAGATTTCTCCGATTTATGTGAGTGGGGAGCAATCATCTTCTTTTTTCTTGATTTCTAAGGAGAATTCGGATCTTTAAGGAGAATCCAATTTATCAATCACACATCACAACTTGGTTCTGATACTACTTGTTATGTATATGCAGAAGCACGTAATCTGCGATCGATAATCAAAGCGACATACAAGAAGAGAACACAAAGGATTTACGTAATTCACCCAAACAGGGCAACATCCACAGGCACAGAGATAATGCCTCATCTTCACTCTCACAAGTAAAGGCATATAGAGACACTAATGCTCTCATTGTCTCTCCTGTGTGATGTGGGAACACCATGGGTAACAGAGGTTACTCTCTTCAATGCAAGATCTAGGGTAATTATAGATTACATCAAGATATAATCTACGCTTTCTTAACCCCAAAAAAAGCTCCGATACAATTACCAAAATGCCTATAATCTTAATTTGGTTCTTGGCTAACCCAATGGACCTATCAGCTAAATTGGAATACAAGACATAAACCCAACAAATTAAAACATCCATACCTCCAAATTGGTATCTTAAAAATGATAGCTAAGGAAAATAAAGAGCAAAGAAAGAGTAAAGATCCCTTGATTCCTTCTTGAAGGGTAAGACTCTTATTTTCTCTATTGTTGTCCGACCCATAATTAATCCTTCCAGAATCTAGGCACATTGTCCCTCATGCATCCTATTGGGCACCTCAGAATAGGAAATATAAGTTGACCAACCACATATAGGTTGAGCCAAGTTAGGATAAAAAATAGTCCCCCAAATTTCCTACCATTACTGAATCAGAGGTCAGAACTTTGAATATGAAGGCATAAATTTCAAACTCCCATCACATGGCACTAACTATGGCTGGGTCAATGTTTAAAAAGTCAAGATTATAGTTATGGGATAATCCTGACCACTCATTGGCTATAAGCCTAAAACAGTCGTCGCTATGATCGTAAGAAAAATCCATAGACCAAAAAGCCATGAACGTTGGAACGCATGCAATGCAAGAAACAATTGCAATGCATGCCGCTTGTTGCGCTCTAATTGTCTATGCCGCCAGGGCGGAGGGGCGGACCCCTGTGCCCCCCACCCTCTACCACCCAAAATTTTTTTAATTAAAAAAATCTCTTTATATTTTTAATATTTTTAAATTTTTTTAAATATGACTTCTCAAAAAATTTGGATAACCTTCTATACATTTTGAAAATTATATTTATTTTTATATTGGTCTTCTAAACGAAAAATAGATAGTGGGCTCCCCCAAGGAAAATTTTCTAGATCCGCTCCTGTATACTGCATATAGTGTGTTTTTTTGGTAAAATCGGTGTGAAAAGTGGAATGCTTTTTCGGCAAAATAGTTTTTCATCCTTTGATGTGGAAATGATTTTCCACGAGAAAAGACATAAACATCGGCGTTCTCATTTGGAGGAACAACAAAAACGTGCCTGTGTCTTCCTTTGCTTTGCCATATTATTATGTTTGTTTCTCTAAACTGGAGAAAAATTAGGACCCACCGTCTAACTGAACATCATTAACGGTACTGATCATCTCTAGGTGAAGCCCACAGCGGGAATGTTACACGGTTCCGTGTCCGTAACAGCTGGGGGACTCCTGAAATTAAAGATCTGAAATACTACCACTAATTCAAGGGGCTGTAGACATTAAATAATCTGCGTCCTCACTCCTCAGTGAGGGGGCCGGGTTCCCATTTATCTACCTATCTGTCTAGACCACAACACAGAGCTGTTATTTTCCCTGCAATCTATGCCACAGGTTTATTAACAGGCCCATGAGTGCTCTCAGCTTTCATATATACCAAAATCAGCTCTCTATTTTTTTTTTTAAAGGTGTGGGGGTAGAGTTTTATTTATTTATGTTAAGGTAAGTACAGTCACCCAAGTCTCTTGCATCATTGCTACTGTAATACCCCATTCCACATCGCTTATGAGTAAAATATGAGTTTGGTATATAATGAACCATGTATGTTACTACTAGTAACTTGGGCTTAAGCATTTTGGGCCACGTGACAGGCCTACTAAGTTATTGGGCCAGTGGACTACTCGGGTCATTACAACTACAGCCCAGAGAACTATTTTTGGAGAAGAGAAGTGCCTCACCAACTTAACTACTTTCTTTTTTTGTGTGTGTAAATATGCTTTTAAGTTTTTTAGACTAGTAATTTTTTGTTAATGGCCTTTTCATGTGTAAGAGAAGAAATTTAAAAAATAATTTTCAACTCTCAAAAAAATAAATTTCTATGGGAGGAGTTAGGAATCCAATTTAGCACAAACACCTCTGAAGGAAAAATCAATATCCTGCTTAAAAATAAAATAAAAATCTAGTTTCTCCACAGAAATGCCAAATGTTGCCGCCCCCTCCACAACAGCAACAAAATCACAAGTTCATCCTTTTAATGGTCTGGAATTGTATGCTGCTGGATTCGTCACGTGGAGGGGCCAACTCCAGCCGTTGGACTGTCTCAGGGCCCCTTGAAATGTCAGACTCATACTACTTTTTAGATTTGAGCTTCAAGTTCAGGATAACCATGTGTCTACTAGTACTAATTCTATGAAAAATGGATCATGAGTTCATATGACCTAAAATTCCTTCAGAATAAAAGAATATTATACTCTAAATTCTGGACTGGAACCATCTCCATGAGTGGTTCAGTTTCACCTGTCTGGTGACTTCGGTCAACACTCATCTCCCACCACACACTCAGAGTATCTATCATTGTTTATAACACAGTTATAACTTAAGTACTTGATATTTGTTTTTCCATTTGCTGTTTTGACAGGGAACAGCAGCTAGCTTTTAGAGTATTCAAAGCAAGGGAAATTTTCACCTACCATCATCTCATGCTCTCAGGGGGCCTAATTAGATGCCTTCTTATTAGGGTGGGGTTTCTGAAAGGTCTCCTAATAATGGATTAGGGTTAGGAGGAAGACTCAGTCTTGTCAAATCACTCAATCCCATATAGTCTATTGATCTTTTAACCATATATTTATTTAAGATTCAATCCAATGATTAGCCGACGTTTAATAAGAGTTACAATCTCGTCAAATCATCCAATCCCTTAGCTTACTGCTTAACAATATAAAGTTTAGTGATCTTTTAACCATATATTTATTTGGGATTCAATATTCCAATTGTGAGTAGAGGTTTTATAAGAGTTACAAAATTGGGTATTATGCCATATCACGGCAGGATAATTGTCCAAAAAGGCCGGCACAAATCAGAGGAGGCCTAAATGGGCCCCATGGAGATGGACCGCACATGCTTTTACTCAAAGAACATTTTTCTGCAAAGCAATTATTCTCACTGTCAAGCTGATGGATCTCTTCATATATTAAAAAATAGGGATACTATATCAGCTCCTATATTATAACTGCCACTCCTGCAACAGAGTAATGAAATTCGAAAGGAACAAAAGGATAATGACGAATATGTGGAGTTCATTTTATATCCTAATATATAGTTAACATAATAATGGGTGGCTTCCAGTTCAATAGGTGGACCCTTTTCTCCTACTTAAATTCTTTCCAATTAAGCTTTTTTTACATTGAAACATCTAAAATAATTCCTGTGCGAGGCGTTACCATTGTAATTTATTTCTTTGAACCAGGATCATAGCATTCTTATGCAAACATGTATTCTTAAAAAATAAAAACCACTCTTTGCTGAATCCTGAGCAATTCATAGTAAGATGAGTTCCATCCAAGGAGAGATAGTGAGTGACTCAAGGATATAGGACAAAGATGATAAAAGGAGTTTTTCTCTTTTTTTTTTTTACCTGGGAGAAGCTGTGACGAGGATGAGGCTATCAAAAAGATCAGGCCTTTTAACGGAGGCGATGCATCCGATCATGCCGGACATGGAGTGGCCAACAAACACGACCCGCTTCAAGCTCATCTCCTCCAAGAGAGAGATGAGATCATCAGAGAAAGCTTCGTAAGAAGAGTACTTGGAGGGGTCGAAGCTGTTGGGTTCGCTCGCAGCACCCGAAAATTTCCAGTCAAAGACTAGAACTTTGTGTTTTTGAGCCAGGTGGGGAAGGACTTGGTCCCAAACGGCTTGTTCTCCACCATACCCATGTGCTAGAACTAGTGTTTTTTCACCCGAACCGACTATTTTGGCGTTCATGGCTCCAGAATGGCCAAGCATCACCATGTTGAGAGAGGAGGAAGAGAAACTAAGCAAGGAAAAGGAAACAAGAAGGTGAAGAAGAAGAAGAAGAAGAAGATGATGAGCAGGAGGGAAACAATCTGATGGGAGAGTGTTGGGTAACGGGTGTTGGGTCTTTTATAAGGAAAAGAGGGGAGAGATGATTAATTGCTAATTTAAAAGAACGTGGATTTTTCTACGGAGGATCCGGTTCTTTTGAAGGAAAAGAGCTTACAGAAATGCCGGTTTTTGGGAACGAGTCATCAGATTGCCCATGCCATCTTGTAAAATGTAATATTATGTGTAGGATGTTTAATTTTACCTTTACATTTATTGGGCCTCCATACTCACATCCATGTACACACCATCCAAAGTTACTATTCAATAGAATCAAGTGAGAACAAGTTTACACATGCTTTCGTGAGAATTATTGGTGGGGCATATCTAATAATCCATCCAAATCATGCACAAAGAGGAGCCCCCCCTATGCTCGCTAATCTCAAAGTTTGGCGCCTATCCAAAAGGTTTTAACCATTAAATGGAATATTGAATGTTTTTTTAATATGAAGCCATAATTTGTAGGTCATGGATAAAGGAGTTAGGAGCATGAGATCGGAATCAAATTTAACTCTTATGGTAGACCCACTTAAAGTATTGATCTAGTGTACGAGTCGCACACTAAATCATTGAGCACAACTCCATGTGTAGCCCACCTGGGAGTAGGACTAGGATTAGGACTAGGAGGATTGAAAGTTCTCCCTGAGCCCTCCCTCTTCGTAAGTACTCAAAGGTACATCCCCAATACACAATGACCTAAGTCCCTCACTGTATTAGTGATGCAGGCAATAATTGATCGACAAAAGTTTCTGTGAAGGAACACTACCTCACCAACCGAGCTATCAATGAATGTTTACAATAATACAAAGACTTGTTTTATAGGTTTCTTTTAAAAAATTTATTTTCATTGTTTGCCATAAGAAAGTGGCATTTATTCACATGAGCTGAAGTTAGGGCATAGAAATTTAAACTCATAGAACCTCAAAATAGGGAAAAGTTCACGTTAAAAATCTAGACTCTTATTATCTTACATGGGTCTTTATTAATTAATTATGGGTAAAACAATTGAATAAAATTACAAAATTATTTTGTTAGTAAAATATCTCTAATTAAAGTGAGATTTGATGAAAGCTAATATCATTGGGAGAGTTACCTCCGTTATTGAGGAATATTATTGTTTCATGAATCAGATAACTCAGATTTTCGTTCAAGAATTTGTTTTAAAGTTGCACTCTCTAATCAAGGTAAGCCCTTTTATTGTACCATATTAGTTTTTATTATGAATAAATAGATTTTAGTTTGTGATGTGAGCGGTTGCAGGGAAACGGCTAGAAAAACCCAAAGAGCACTCTCATGAGTAGATCGGTGGTGCATGTGCATCCATGCTGATTCGTGGATATAGCTGTGTAGGCATCCATTACAGAATTGCAATTACCGAAAAGAGCCGCCTGCCTATGTACTATTTAATTAATGACGTTGGGTGGACGGCGAAGGTAATAAGTTCCTGGTACAAAAAGGCAAAGTTGACATCAGTTGTGTACTGACTCTGATGAGTTGTTTGTCTTCATGTGGTTCCTCTGAGAACAGTCCAAGACCCGCCTTTTCTGGCCATAAAGATGTGCGCCCCACAAAACATGATTCCATGCACCTACTGAGTAAATGCCACCAAACGGACGAAAAAGTGGTCTTGTGGAAAATAACTGCATCAGAGTCAGAGGATAAAGTTTCCTCTTTCTGACTTGAAAATAGAAATGAAAAGCAGCACTAGAAAGGGGTTTTTTTTTCCCGTGAAAAAATTTAGTAAAGATTCCTAGGATTTTCTACAACAAAATGCTAACATGCAGTTTCAACTCAATTTTTTTCACATCTCTGTTCATCCATATGGTGACTAACTGGATTAGAATTGTTAATTTAAATTATATATAACATAAATTTTATATTTAATTCAAAAATCATAAAAATTTAAATAAAAACTTATAGAAAAGAAGGAATTTTTAGGCACTCATAATATTATATATTTATATTTGGATGAATATTAGTACACATCTTTATCTCACCATAAGGTATGGAATGCTTACATGGCTCTTCTTATTTATACTTGAACATTCCTCTTTTTTATTTAACCATAAATGATATTTTCTCTTTTACACGTGAATATTACTAATTATGCAAGTGTCTCTCATCTTATGGAGAGAGGGGATGCATACTAACATTACTCATATATAGTAATATATGAGTTATGAGTAATGTTAGTATATATCCCCCTCACCATATTGTAAGGATGTTTATATGACTTTCTTTATTTGTATATGAAGATTCTTTTTTTCATATACCATTTTGTCTTTTGCACATGAATATTTTTAATTATGCAAATGTCTCTCACTCAACGGTGAGAGAAAGATGCATAGTAATTCCTTATTGATACTTCATTTTTTAACCTAATAAGGTAAAAAATGTGTGATAAGGTGTGATGGTTTTATCTTTTTGCTCATTAATACTTTTTCAAAAAGAAAGTATCCCTCACCTTATTGTGAGGATTAGATGCATAGTAATATTCCTCATATATATATATATATATATATATGTCCTTTCATATCCAACTACCTATTATGCATATAACGATGGCCATACTCAAAGCTCTTTTTAATGATCAATTCAACCTTTCACATGCACAACACCCGGTAATGCAGGAACCTACCCTTAGTTTTTCTCCAACAACCTACTTTTAATTATCAATCGTCTCAATTTGCCTTCATCTAAATGTTGCTCCTGCTTGAATTGATCACCTAAAAAATAGAAAAATAAGAAAAATGTGATCATCTAATGTATAAAAGTTGTACAAACTTTGAGCCCTTTAAATCAAGGATTAGAGTCATCATCTTTGCATGAGTACTAAATAGCTTAGCTTCAAGTTCTTTCCCAAAATCTAGTTTATGGAAGGGTGAGCAGATAGTTTAGTCAGTTCCATGGATAGCACTAAAAGATCACATACATACTTAGCAAGGCATTCACCTACAAGAACATTTGCATCCAAACATTCCCATTGGAAGCTTAACATAGTGCGGGGCCCGTCAAAATAGGAGAATCCCTTGAATTTAAAGGCATCAACTGTGACAACGTCATTAGCAACATCTACAGTAGAAAATTACTCCCACAATGTTAACCGATCGGCTCCAATTTGACAAACTATACATTACGCAAAACTATCACTTGCTCAATGTTAATTCATTCAAGATTTCAAGTTGTTAGGATATTTGTGTGTTGCCTAATTCATGGATTGGATGAAACTTTGGGTCCATTGAGTTGAAAATTTTTATTTATTTTAGAATAAGCTGTGTTATGAGTCGTCGGATACACTTAAGTGTGCACTTAAGTGAAGAAATCAAAGAAAAAATATAAACTAAAGTGTTTTGAAGTGATTTTCTAAGGATAATATGGATAAAAAGGGTTATATATCACAAACTGAGCGTCAAATTAGGGCAAGCTACCGATTGTTGAAAAGTTCTATTCTAGTAAATATCCATGGGATTTGAAGTTACGTCAATTGAAGCTAAAACGATAAAATTATGGCCTCGAAAACTTTACAGAAAAGTGTAGAATATACATATGCATTTGAGCTCTGTGCATTTGTGCTCAAACGCCGAAGATAGTTTTCAGCTAGAAACTATTGCGCTTAGCTCCCATTCAGTTGGCTCAAGTACATTAACGAAGAAAACTCACTTTCCTATACGACATTGTTTCTTGTTTGTATCAGAATTGATAGTTATTATTCTATAATGACTCTACCCCTAAGGCACAAATTATAGGTTATTTAAATGGTGTTTCTCTCAACTCTAAACCATCCATCTCCCTATTTTAAGTTGATAATATATATTGGAGATACCATTCTTTCCTACAACAGTCATTCAAGAGATTGTGTCTAAAGCTTTGAGTTTTAAAAATTTATATTTCCACTTCCTTGTAGAAGATTGGCTTATCTTGTAGAAGGTTCGTTTACCTTGCGAATTCAAGGTGGTTGATTCAAGCGAGGTGAAAGTACATAACAAGGAGCCGACAAGATTGTTACAATCCTTAGATTAAGTTGCGACCGGGGAGAGTTTGTGAGTACTTCTTGTAATTTTTCTTTACATAGTGCTTGGTTTGTCTTCGGTCTAGACGATAGAATCTGCTATATTTTTTCTCAGGAAGATTTTTATGTAAAAATTTGTGTCTTTTTTTTATAGTGTGTGATAAATTTATTTATTAACTCTTTAATTTTTTCGCTCATATATTTTAAATTACAATCTAGAAGTCTGCGACACTCTTCCATTAAGTGAGAGGCCATTTTGAATGGTTGTTCATGGGCTGGTCGGTGATAATTTGATGGGTGAGTGTGTGAACTAGTTGGACGGTAGAGATGGTTTGTATGCCCAAAAGGAATATTCACAGAGGCAGCCACCAATTTAGACCGAGGCTCACATTGCCACTGTTGGCATGTGTTCATGATAACCACGTACGTCTTGATATTGAAACTTCTTGACTTTATAGGCCCGAAGCCATGCTTTTATCTGCATCACATCAATTGAGACATTTGAAATGGGTTCAGAAATTTGGAAAAACGTAGAATAAATTTCAGAAGAAAACGTAGAATAAATTTCAGAAGCGGTCACATTATTTCTGGAAGACCAGAATTTTTTTCGGGTGTCATGTGTCGCTGGCTGCTCCTATAAGAATGACAATTACATGTGGTATTTGGTTTGAAAAGTTTTCTATGACCTACCCATTTTGAAAAAAAAAAAAACATAAATATCTTTCGTAAGATAAGAATTATTATAAAAGCTTAAAAATAGTTCAATTCATATTTGGTGGGTCTCAAAATTGGTATGATCACTCGGGGCCTTGGAGTATTTCTTCATCTTTCTTATTTTTCATTTTTGGGGTAACGAGTTGGAGTGGCTATTAAATTCTAGACATGTCAAATATATTATAATAGCAACTTTAGTTTAAGTGGTGGGGCAAGGTGGAGCTACAAAATTCAATTGAGTAACAAATTCTGGTGATGGCGATTTAGTTTGGGTGTGGGAAAGGAGGTGTAGTATGTTTCAAAGTTTTATTTCTCATAAGTTGCTGCTTGACCTCCATCAGTTGAACCATTCCTTATCTCAAAACAATCCATCTATTACCAAAATTGCCATATAAAACAATGGCTCATGTTTTGTCAAGAGATATCTCAAGTCTAAGTCCTTCTTAACTATACTTATATGCATGCCAATTAATGCAAAGATATAAAGGTGCAATTATGAATATGATTTTGGATAAAGATCATCACAATCATTGATTTATAGGCCTTATAGTTTATTGGTTTTTTAAGTTAAATTTTGTATGAAATTTAATTTAACAATGAACATAATTTAGATTGGCGTCAAATTATAGTGAGTATCAGCTCATATAAGATTAGTGACCGTAAGGGGAGTTCTATATCATGGTTTGAAACAATAAAAAAAAAACCTCTCATATAAAGTGCCTCTTAATAGAACGTAGCCATATAAATATTTACATAAGATCGATCATACATACAGACAATGTCATATGAGTTCAAATAAGTTTGTGCGTGCAGTATCACCTTCAAAAGTTCTAACTCATTAATTTGCCTTATATATTGACCCATTTCTATCGCAAAGGACAACAAGTCATCCATTCATCCAATAATATAATTCACAACTTAAGAATAACATTTTACTTCACTAGGATTCAAATATAGGTAAGCAAAATTTTCTTGTCTAAGATCTGGCCACTTCTCTCACCTAAGTATTTTATCTACCTTTTTGAGCTTTGCTTCTCTCTATAGAGGTGGAGCTATTGAGATGCCAAAAATATATATAATTCACAACTTAGATAACAAATAACGTATAAGAATTATGATATCCACAATTATATGGCATATTTGTAACGTATTCCAGGGTGTAGGTCGTGAAATAAGTCAAATCCGGGCTATGTGCCAAAAGAAAGCTTTTATCGCACTCCTTGTCAATTGAAACATAGAAAGTAGATGCCAAACAGAAAAATCATTCTTTTGGCAGATAAAACCAAATGGATGTGTGGAGAGGATTAAAACCAAATGGATGGGTGGGGGGTGGGGACACTTTCAGCTATAAACGTAACAAGTTTCTTGTCGAGCACGCCAGCACTCAATAGACAAAGATCTTTCGGGTTCGACAGAGACGTCTGGTTAAAGTAGGGTACCTAATTGTTTTTTTTTTCTCTTCCCACATTGGTTTTCTCTTACCACATTGGCCTTTTTTATATGGACATGGAATCTTCAAAGGAATGGCAGTTGATTTTTTTTTTTTTTTTTTTTGGTAAAGGGCGGCAGATGAATTGTTGAAATTAAGAAATTGGTCGTGCTTTACGACTAAAATTTTACTAGTCAATAGTCTCCAAACACATTTTGATTACCATATTCATCTATTGCAGACCCCAGTGGACATAAGGGCCGCAAACCCGTCGGGGTTGGGTGAGGCAACCTGCACTCAATAAGGTCAGTTCGACCCAACAAACATAACCGCATTCAATTTGTATCAACCCATTTAACCTGAACCCTCCTAAAAGCCTAATCCATTTCGAGTATTAAGATTATATTTAAGTTTACTTGCTAAAAAAAGAAAGGAAAAAAAAACCCAATGTACGAACATATTAAACCACCAAGTCATTTAACTTGATTTATATATGCGAGTTAATTCACCCTATTTAGCCTATGTGGGTATTTTTGTAACCCAGCTGAGTGGCTGGGATCCGCTTATGTAGGTTGTATGGGTCAAAACTAACCCAACAAGTTAGATTTATCTACCTTGAGAACAACCCATATAATTGGTTCAAATTTTGCAACCCCTAAATACACATCATGTTGCTAAAGCCCATCTTATTTTTCATGACTTGATCACCAATCACCAATCCTCACATTAGGGTTTATTTGTTTGCAAGAATTTTGATGTTGAAAGGTTTTATAAATCTCCCAATTGTTGTCCTCTGCCTACTTATGTAGATTCTAAGTACAATGTAACATTTTAGAAATTGGAATTTGAAAACTCTGGAAGCCAAAGTTACTATTCCATGAGGTTGGTATTATGAATTCTCACAATTCAAATAGGGAGTTCAGAATTTTGGTGGATGGCAATCATCATAGCTATCAAGAATCTATGATATATAAAGTTATCGTCAGAGATGCCTCCAAACAAAGGGACCTAGTGGTTTGTAATCGTCCTGGTGATCCCCACCTCCAATTACCTGCCAGGCCCACTAACTGCACTTAGTAAGGATCTAGATAACAAGGAAATGTATTGGCAAATACACTCGTTTTTGTTTCATTATAGGACTTTCTAATTGTGTTTTTTAAGCTGTTTGAATGATAACTTATTTTTGTTGCCCCATCAGCTCAGTGGCCTCAGTCTAGTGTTGTATTTTGTCTTGGCAACTGTTATCAGGTTGCTATCAGGTTGCTTGCTAGTCTATCATATGCCCGCGGAATGCAGCTATATGGTTTAAATGAGCTAATGGTATTCTCAATTTCAAATAATCATGACAGTAAACACATTAAAGAGTTGAAGGACGAAGGATATAAATATAGACGTAGATGAGATCTTATGGTTTGAATTACACTAGAGGATGGTTTTTATTGTCTTTTTTCATATCCATCTTTATTTCTTTATTTTTAATCAATTTTAAAAACAAATTAAATGAAATAAATAAATTTTTTATGACGTGCATATTGCTGAGGTCTTTGAACCAACTAAACTAATTTTCAGGTGGCGCCCGCTAAACCCACACTAACCCAAAACAAAGGAGTTCACCTACTTAACAAAGAAGCCCTCGGTAACACTGCAACACTTAATCAAAATAGTGGAGTAGTGCATTAAAAAAAGTAAAGGACAAGATAAGAAACTTTAATTCAATTCACCTAAAGACTTTGCTTTGAATAGAGAAGATGAAACTTCGAAAAAGGAAAAACAAGGAGAAATAACACAGAAATTGCGAATGCGATTGATATGAAAAAAAATGAAAATTTACTAGATCTTTCTTATCATTTGAAATAGATAGACAATACGACCTTTGTCTGCCATATTTTTGTGCCTTGTAATATTAGTAGATTCATGTTTTGAAAATTGAGCTTATTCTCCAAATCTTCAAAAATAAGTGAAATGTGCTAAATGGAAATTAATTCTCCAATAGTATGCTACATCGAACCAATTCGCATGCACATCTTATGAAGTACAAAATACCTTCGCTTGCTTTTTGGCTTGATAATTAATAAGGATAGAGAGATTGATGACAATGTTGAATAAAAGATAAAAGCAGGATGACTGGAAGTACAAGCTTACTTCTGAAGTGTTTTGTAATAAACGAATGCCAACAAAATTAAAGAAAAAATTTTACAGGATAATGATTAGAATAGCTATAACCTATGAGGCAAAGTGTTGGCCAATCAAGAAGGCATCGTATCCATAAAATGGATGTGGTAGAGATAATAATGTTGAGGTAGATATGTGGTTCAAGTAAGAAACAGAAAATTAGAAATGAGTAATTTTGAGAGCATTTAGGTATAACATTAATAGGGAATATAATTAGAAAGATCTATTTGAAATGATTTTAGCATTTTTAACGTAGACCAGTTATGGCACCGATGAGAAAATATTTGGCTATACAGGTGCATGGCTCATGATAGAGAAAGTGTATGTAGAAAAAGACGTGGATGGAGGTAATAAAATTAAATCAAGATAATTTTAATTTTTCTGAAGATTTGGCTCAGAATAGGTTAAATGAGAGAAACACAATTCATACTTCTTTTTGTGTGTTTTATTCTTACTTTATACTTCTTTAAATTTTTAGTCTAATTTATTGTCACTGTTAATATATATTATATATTTTTACTCAAACTTCCTTTATACAAGTGGATGCATACTAATATTCTTATATATATATATATATGAGGATATTAGTATGCAACCATCCCTCACCATTAGGTGAGGGACATTTATACAATTGGAAATATTCTTGTGCAAAAGACAAAAAAAGTATATAAAAAGAAGGAATACTTATGTACAAAAAAGTAAAACCATGTAAGTATCCCTCGCCATAAAGTGAGGGAAGAATGCATATTAATATTCCTCATATATATATGAAAAATGCTAGTATGCATCATTCACCTACTATAGGGTGACAGACATTTGCTAAATTGAAAATATTTATATGCAAAAAACAAAAAGTTATATGAAAAAAATGAATGCTCAAGTACAAATAAGGAGTGCATGTAAACATCCCTCATACTATGGTAAGGGATACTTCCATTTGGTGAAGGATGTGTACATGGCTTTCCTTATTTATATTTGAGCATTTATCTTTTTTATAAGCTTTTTGTCTTTTATACATTAATATATTCAAATATGGAAATATCCCTCACCATATGCTGAGAGATGAATGCATATTAATATTCTTATATATATATATAGAAAGATAGAAAGAGAGGAATGCTAGATAATGCCCCGGCATTTTCACTAAAAATGTCCATTTTTGCAACGAATAGAAGATAAGGAAAATTTAATACTAAGGAGAAGTAATTAATATTACTTTTAAGAGACTTATCCTTCATTGGAGAATATAAAGAGGGCAGAAATGCTCCTTTTTAAATAGAGAATTCCTGAAAATTTTTCATATATATATATATATGAGGAGATGTCCCTAATGGTGGGAGACACTTCTTTTTTTAGATCTATCAAGATAAAAAATTAACAATGTATGATGAGGTGTAATGATTTTGTCCTTTTATAGATTAATAATTTTCAGAAAAAGAGTGTCTCTCACCAAAATGGTGAGGGACATATACACAAGAATATTCTCCTTTATATATATATGAGGAAGATTACTATGCATCTATCCCTCATACTGTGGTGAGGGATACTTCCTTTTTTTGACCTAACAAGATAAAAAAAAAATGTGTATGAGGTGTGATAGTTTTGTCATTTTGCTCATTAATACTTTCCAAAAATGAAAGTGTCTTTCACCATAGTGTGAGAGATAGATGCATAGTAATATTTTCTTTTATATATCTATATGAAAAGTTCTTAAGCATGCCCCATTTAAAAATGGACATTTCTGCCCTCTTTCTATCATTCAATGAGGTATAAGTAATGTGGTGACTTTTTATCCTTTTTAAAAGTAACAATAATTGTTTCTCCATATTTTTAATCTTTATTCATTGCAAAAAAAAAAGGCATTTTCACTTTTAAAAATGCCCAAGCGCTATCTGGTGCTCATATATAAATATATGGGAAAGACTACAATGCATCAATCCCTCACCTTGCAGTGATGGACAATTCCTTTTTTAGACTAAATAAGGTAAAAAAGGTGTTATGATATGTAATGGTTTTATCATTTTGCACATCAATACTTTTCAAAAATAGAATTGTCCATTACCACAAGATGAAAAATTGATGCATAGTAGTTTTGTCCTATATATATAAAGAAGATTACTATACATCCATCCCTCATCAAAAAGTGAGGGACACTTCCTTTTTTGACCTAACAAGGTTAAAAAGGTGTGATGGTTTTGTATTTTTGTATATTAATACTTTCTAAAAAAAGAAGTACCCCTCGCCCTATAGTGAGGGATAAATGCATGCTAATATTTATATATATGAAAGATGTTAGTAAACATCATTCCCTCATTTTAAAGTGAGAAATGCTTATATAGCTTTTTCTATTTATACCTGAGCATTCCTCTTTTTTATAAATCTTTTATCATTTACATATTAATATATTTAAATATGAAAATACTTTTTACCCTATGACGAGAAAATGATATATGACAATATTTTACATATATATATATATATATAACGAAAATGAGGGTAAAGGGCGCTGGTAGGCTGATTAATGTAAGTGCCATCAACCAGTGGGTGAATATTTATTGTGGGCACGGGCTCGGAAAAGTCGGTGGCAGTGACAATGCATCTGGGTCCTGAAAGGTGCATTTTTAGTGTAGCGATTGTTGGGTAGATACGATTTCCATTTATCATTACCTTTTGGTATTTATAAGTGGGCCAAGGAGTCAATTGTCAATGTCAAGCTCTCACATGTTTTGAAGAAACAGCTTTTGGCATTAAATGTATATATAAAAAGCTTGCAATGCACATGCAAAGTTTCTACCTCTTCATGGACCACCGCTGAAGGTGATGGAAACTCAAGGGCACCTCAGGGGATACCGACTCATCATCACACATCATTTGGTATCTTGTCAAAGATTACCCCAAAGTAGAATCTTGTCAATTGTTTCAAGCCAATCTAATAAAGAAGAAAGTGAATGTGTGCATCCTTATTCGTCAGATGACTCAGGCCCAAGCAGTGAGAGAATCAGCTTCATCTTCAGTGGGACCCACTGGAATTCCGATGGCTTAAATAAGGTTATTCACTTATTCTGGTTCCATGTTTACTGGTCCAAAAGGGTAGAGGTGAGAGTACCAAAAAATATTGCAATTTGAAAGATTGGAGCCTTGGGGGACAGTTGCCTTTGTTTCTTGGACCATCCATGTGTACGGTTATCAATTTCCCCTCAATAGACGGTTGACTAAAAACCCAAACTGGGACCCAATGATTAATCAGGTCTGTGTCCATGCTACTCTGGTTACCTATGCACGGGAAATCTTGAAGAGGTACTCTGTAAAAAATATTCTGAATAAGCCATTAATAAAAATATATTCTAAAGAATATTAGATATGAGAAGGATGAGTCCATTATTAGAATATATTTAGATTAAATTATAAGATAGGCTCCCTAGTTTATGATAGGCTCCCTAGTTTAGGCTCTAGCCATTTTGTGATCACCATATTATGTGATTTGGTTTCTAGGCACTGAAGACCACCTAATTTTGCCCCTTGAGAGAGTATATAACATTCACATATTGTAATAAGGTCTTTTATCATTTTTTATTACATGTATGTAGTAATTATATAGTAATGTTCTTGGGTTCTAAATCAACCTCAAAGGTAGGTTTGCATGCTATGCATTTCAATTATTGAATAAGCTCTATAGTATGCTATAATCCCCAATACAAACTTTGAATGAGCCATTTAATCCCCACCACCCTAGTTTAGAGTGCCCCACGTTTTAATACTATAAACCACTGATGATGAAAAAGGAATGTGAGGAAGTTTGGAAATCAAATCCACATTTAAAATTTTCAAGCGGTTATGAGCTCCACCAATACGCTGGAGGTCCCGTTGCAAAATTGTTTGGGGCTTTACCTAATATAAGTGTTAGCGGATGATGTTATGTATTCGAAATTTTACCAATTATCAACTAAAGGAGAGTAGATGGATTCCTCGGAAAAAAACAAAAAAGCAGTTGTGCAGCTTAGGATGCTTGAGGAGAGATGGAAAACTCTTTCAAGCTGTAACTGCCCTCGGCATTAGTGGAAAGCAAGTTTCGCATCGCCATGAGCGGTGTATAGTTAAATCCGATGGTCAAAGACATTGATTGAGTTGGCGATATTGTCAATCCCATTCTCCTCTCTCCAAGAGCAAGGCAAACAAGTCAGAATTCTCTATGTCAGTGTATGGACCATTAAATCACAAATGTGTATTGGGATGTCAAATGGACCGTTTGGGCGGCCGTTCGCATTTTGATCATGTATCCGACGTGGATTGGGTTTATCGTTCATTATAACTCATCTCTGGTGTGATTACATATCTGGATTTCGTATGGCAGTGTACACAGTTCACTTGAAATGCAGAAAGTAAGTAGCCTATTCGTTGGTCAACCATTGAAATTTAACAAAATCCAGCAACGCTCTTCATGCCATATTTTAGGTTCATGCAATTTTAGAGTCGTGCCCAGCGATGAGCTATGTGATATCCTACTTCCACATTTTTTGTTGTATGAGAACTTTTTGAACTTTGAACATTCAAGGGTAAATGTTTGATCTAACAGCAGGGGCGGGCCCAATGGTGTTTGGGGTTGAAAACACCACCCAGACCTAAAAAAAAAAGCTCAAAAAAACCTTTCTATAAAATTGAAAATTCAATGATTTTTTTTAAAACTTGCCTCTGACTTTTTTTTTGTAAACCATTAAGTCCTCCTAAGGAAAATTTTTTTAGTACACTCTGTCTACGTGCCTTATGGTCAAAATCCATTTTTTTATCTCCTAGTATTTCTTATGGTTTAGTTGCTAGTATTTCTTATGCTTTTGTTTCATTCAACCCTCCCCTTTTTTAATTTCTACACACACTCTCTCCATGCTACACCTTTTTGAAATGTATATTCTCAAGTCTCGTAAATTTTTAAAATTTTGAAATGCAAAAAAACAAAGAGAAGATAAAAGGCACCTTTATCGCAGTTTGGGCCATTCCATCAACTTCTATGCAATATGAATGATCCTACGGTGCATAGGTGTGGACGGCACCAAGATGCTAATTTATCAACGGCGGGCCTGCTTTGATCATGTCACAAACCTGCTCATGTCACACAGACATATGTAAATCAACCTGACATGATTTTTCCTTTCATTGAAGTGATATTAACAGCCATACGATCATGTGTATTATAGTTTCTACACAGTCAATTTAAATCGGGATCCGCCGAGGGGAAAAATCCATGATGATCATATTGGGTGGATTTAATTATCAAGTCCACCAAGTCACAACGGTCATTCATATTGCATAGAACCTGCCTTCGATGGGGCAGTAGCGTACAATGGCTAGGCTTAGGGGTAGAGGGTGGCATATATATATATATATATATGAGCAAGCTTCTCCTAAGTTCAAGCTTATATAAGAAATTTCGTACGCTCGAGTCTTTTGGATCCACCTTTGGTCCATTCAAATGGACCAAACACACGATCTTCCAGAATTGCACATGGTCACCAATTTTTTATCAAATCTGAATTTATCAAACAGTTGGATCGATTGTGCATCAATCCAAATGAACTGTAGACTATTAAATTTTTGGGGACCAAATGGAGATTATAGAAACCGCGGTTAGAGTTTATTTTTTGCAAAAAAGAGGGTCTTAGGGAGTCCTTCAAATCCCCCTATCCCATCCCCATTTGGTCCCTCAGTGGATCTCACAAGTGTGAACCACATACTTGAGCTTACCTTATCCTAGGCTTGAGCTTAGGAGAGGGGCTCTATACAAATATATATATATATCCCATTGCCCAAGGAAATAAACTTTTGACAGAAATTTATAATAAAAAAACAATTTATTGGAAGTTATTGTTTTTCTGATTTTAGAATATGAGATGAACTATTAGCAAATAAATGAAGAAGTTTCTTTCTTCAATTTTTATTTTATATCATTAAAAAAAAGCTTGCAATATCTAATGTGTGGATTTTCTATTAACTAACTTTAAATATATTAAGTTAAGATAGTAAACGGGTAAAATAACCAATACATTTTCTTTTGGAAAACTTTTCCTTTTTTTCATAAATTTTTATCCTAACCTTTTTTAATTAAGAAAAACTTCTCACTTGTCTAATCTAATAGTAAGTAAGCATTTAAAATTATTTTTATATTTAAGTGGCTTTTAATAATTGTTCTGTTAGAGACTTTCTCAAAACTAAGAGTGGAGCTATGAGCATTTTTTAAAAATTACTTTTGATTTTGGGCTTAAATTAAAGGTGTTTTAATATTTTCTTTTGCCTAATGGCAATAGAAGATGATGAAATTTGAAAACCACTATTTGAAGGTTTTTTTTTTAAAGAAATGTTACATAAATCGAGAAGGTTTAGAAATTCAAAATGTTGGGTGTATTTTAAAAATGACTCAAATCACAAAGTGGAATTAGAAAAATCTTCTATACATATATTTTGCAAGAAAAGAACATAATGTGGGGCCTTACTCCATCCCTTAAAAGTTTAACTGGGATTTATGGATGATATCTTAAAATAATAGATCGCATTGAACTATAATCCTACCATCATTTTGTTGGAAATTTATACTAAAAGCATACTTTTATGTATTTGTTTTTGACTGATTTATTTATTAGAAAAATTTGTCTTTTCATCTTAATGAAAATTTGTTTGGGCAAATGGTTACATTGTTATTTATTATGCATTAGTATGTAATTTATTCTATAAAGTAGACAAGTTGTTGTGTAGAATTCAGCTTACACACGGAAGACTTATTTGTCGGTTTTTATAAAATATAAGTTATTGTTGTTCACAATCTACATGGAGTTTGACACGCCATCGATGCTATTGTAGCATGATGTTTTAGCATGCTTATCTTGGCTGCGGGAAATAGTATAGTTTAGCCTCATTATGTTAGTATGCTTGTATATATTAAATAGAATTACTTTTGGGTTTATTGTCTTTATGCTAACATTATAAGATGATTAACATCCAAATGGTTATTAAGAGTGCTTGTACTCTTAATGCCGATATAAATAATTGACGCATACATTTCGTGTTTGACATTTTGATTTACAAAGGGCTGAGACCTTTTATAGGTCAATAATCTCAGTAAATTGAATAACTACACTACATGTATGATGGATATTAGTTTATTGACAGAATCCACATCTCGTAATAGGGATTGATGATATCCCCTTGATGAAGCTTATAAGTCTTGATTATGTCAAACCTTATAAATGGATTTTATGTCTGATATATCAAATAAGTTAAGTGTAAGGTTTCAATGAATTATAAAGATATTGATTAAACATAGATGTCAGTAATTATTTAATCGATAGATATCTGAAATCTTAACATGGGAAGATTAGTAAGCATTTAATAACAAGAAGCTCAAAATATCATTTTGAGAATAAGGGCAAGAGTGTAATTATAATTCTTTAGTGGACTGAATTATTATTTATAAAATTGAGATTCTAATTTAGGTTGAATTAGGGTTTTCTATTTCTATAAAAAGCCTATTACTTATTTTCTTCTTAAAGTCCCTATTGTATCCTATAAATATGCGCGATTGCTCTCTAGGAAAAGAAGCTTTTGAGATTCGTATATGAGGCCCACACCCCAGTGCGAGTTCGAGCATAAAGGAATACAAGAGAAGCTCTTGAGATTTTTTGGTTGCTGTAAGACCGAGATCGAATCAGAGAGATCTCGCAGGTATAGTTCTTGAACCATTATCATCTAAAGTTACTTCCGCAGTAATCTGTGCGTAATATCTAAAGATCTTGGAGGCTGCCTCCCAACACATTTGACATGGTCACTCTAATTTAAAAGACAAGAAATCAAGTTCCATTAAATAATATTATAATATACTATTATATTTATTGAAAGAGATATTGCTAAAAAATTTACAACAGAGTCAATCATAGATGACTTCCGTGACTTGAAGACTCGTCGAGCATTGTTTTAATTGATTGATCACTTTTTTTTAACGACCCTACATATCCCTCAGCAGCCCAGTGTCAAACCTTTAGCCTTCGGCTTAAGAATTATCCAATTCTGACGAGCAAGGAGTATTCCTTAGGTGTATACACATGACCGCAGATATAATACTCAGATAACGTAAGGGGCGGGAGTCGAACTTGAAACTTTGGAAAGTAAATCCAAGACTCAAACCAACTGAGCCACTGCCTTAACGGCATTGCTTCTTGTAAATTAAGAAAATCATATTTGTTGTTTTGAGGATTTAAAATAAAAAAAAATGTTCATTACAATTTCCGTATACTAGGTTTTTTTTTATTTTATGAATACATTGTTGTTTCAATTCCCTCTCACTATAGAATCCTGGCTTCACCACTGCCCATGTGCATAGCAGGCTGCCTGCCATGACATACCATACCCTAATAGATCTACTCATGGCACCGTGAGGTTTTCCAGCATAGGATCCAGACTCAATTAATTTTACTTGTACATTTAGAGTATGACTTGAGAGAATACATATATAGAGGGGTCGGTTTGAAATAAGAGGACACTTATCATATTAAAGCAGGCCGCAAACATGGCAAATTGGGCTTAAGCTGCAACCAACACCATGTCAATGGCAACATGGGATCATTCCTTATACTTATATGCTAGTTTCATCGGAGTTCATGGTTCAGGCCACCTATGCCAATCCAAGCCTAGTCCTAGGAGGCTGGATTTTGGTTCTGCCAACATATTTAGTATAGAGGGTATGTATATTTTGCAAATGTTATTGGGTTATGCCTAAACTATATTAGTCTTCGCAACTAATGGGCTGAGCTTAGAGAAGCTTAAGTATATACTAGCATAATAACCCTTGCTTAATGTAAGTACGACCAGCATTGCAATGTATATATTTATGCATTAAAAAATTCATTATTTTCAAAAGAAAACAAAAGTAAAAAAAGATTCTGTGAATACATGTTCAAGTATCCAAGGGCTAATGATGGAGAAAGGAAAGAGGAGAATATGAGCAAAATGAATGGTATCATTTTGATGACAACGGAGTCTTTCCAACCAAAAAAAAAGGAGAGAGTAGATATGAGTTATTTTGATAAAGAGATAAAGTAGGTAGTTGCATGAGATAAGGAGTGAGAAGAAAATATACAGAATTTCAAAAAAAAAAAAAAGGTAACTTCCAATCAAAAGTATAACCACCGATCAAAATCTAATTCAAAATCCTCTTCTTTAATAAAGTATAATGGCTCGACATAGGTCGTGAATACACCTAAACCGTAGCTATTGTGGGTTTCAACCCACTTTTCTTAGTCATGATCTAGATATCAACCCATGCAAGAGGAAAAGGGGTTCCTCAATTGGTTCGCAACCCCACATGTCACCCAGTTGTCTAGGGATAAATGCCTCGGTATGTTCCTCTTTCTACATGTGTGGGTTTCTCTTTCCATTTTATGTCTCTCTATTTCACAATGTGGGCTTCCTCTTCTCAATTGTGTGGGCTCTTTCTTGGGTTTAACCCACTAAGCAACGGTATTTGAAAAAAGAATCACGTTATATTTATGAGGCTAATTAGTTTCAAAGGTGCTGGAAATGCATGTGTAAGGATTTTTGTGTTAGTTAATTTATGGGTTGGATAAAACTTAAGTCCATTAGTGTTGGATTTTTTATATCTTTGAGTATGGACAGTGATTTGAGTTGCTGGATGCACTGAAGTGAAAAAATTGAAGAAAGAGCGACAAATTGAAGTGATTTTCTATGGACAACATGGTTTAAAAAGGTCATATTTCACAAAATAAGCGTTAGATAAGGGCAAGTTACCTACCATTGAAAAGCTCATTTCCAGTGAATATCCGTAGAGCTTAAAATTATGTCAATCAGAGCTAAAACAAAAAAGTTATGACATCGGGAAGTTTGTATAAACATGTGCTAAATTTTCATCCGAACAATGTTTTAATCCGACCGATCAAACCATTAATCCGACCGATCGGCTTGTGTCCGACCGATCAGATAGGTGCAGGAAATTCCGTCGTTTTGTGATTTTTCAATTCGATTTTAAGAAAAACTTGCTTGTTTCATACCAACTTTTTTCCTAATTGAAATATACTTATGAGACATGAATTTGGAGCTATAAAAAAGGGTTCTCTCTCAACCCTAAGATATGAACATAGATCTCATTGTTCTAAGTAAATATTGCTTATTGGAGATCACCTTCTCCAGAGATTTTCATTAGAGAGTTAAAGGGCTGAAATTCTATTCTAAAGATACATGTTTTCTATTTCTCTAAGTGTAGAAGATTGTTGTGGGGAGTCAAGTACAACATTTAGAAGGCGTTTAAGTGTTTCGATTTATAACAGAAAACAATAAGAGGTCGTTGCAGCGGGGTGCTGTACAAAGGAGTTACAAAATCCTTAGGTTGCGCGATAACTGGATAAGGGTTGTGAGTATTCTATCGTAACTGTGGTATGATTCATAGTGCTTGATTTTTTGTCGTAGCTTTTTTTCGGTTTAGATTTCCACATAAAAATTGTGTCTTTTTATAGTGTGTACTTTTATTTGATTTATTTTCACTGAGTAGTTGCTTGTTTGCATACATAATATTGAGATTGATTGCATTAATTCATTTTAGAAGATCTCCCCAAAAAACCTTCAGCATAGACTTGTCCCACTTTGATGTAACTGATCAAGCCTAAATACCCCTTTTTTCTTTTATCGGTAACAGTAACTTATATTAAAAACTTGAGAAAGGTACAATAAAAAAAAACGGAAAAAAAGAAAGGAGGTGAAGGTATTAGAGCTAAATATCTACGTGAAAACAACAAATTCTAAATTACAAAAGGAGCAAATAAAGCTTACATTTCTTTCGACCCCCAACTTAGTCGAAGCATCTACATGCCACTGATACACTTTGATGTAACTGATCAAGCCTAAATACCCAGTGTTACATGTATCCTATTAACAACCAAAAGATTAAGACACTGCCTATAACACAACACCTACATGACATTCATTCTGGACATCCGTCATCTCTCTGCAGCACAAACCGAGCAGCGACACCAGGCCACTGAGAGATTGTGTATTTGATTGTCCTCTTTTTCATTCCATTTTTCACATTGATGAGAACCAGAAGAGAAACCGAAGCCTACATACAGCACGCAAGCGTGCTTTCTTATGATCGCATGGGCCACAGAAATCACGGCATAGTTTCTGCTGCAATTAATACAGGGCCACATGCTGCACACTTCCACGTCTGCCATTTCTCTTCATATCTATTTCTCCTCCCTCTCTTGTCCTTCATCCCCTTGTGTCATTAAGTTGAATCTTGAAAGTTGTTGCAGGAAAATCACAACCGTCGGTTATATATAACTAATCAGATCATTATAATAATAATAATTATTATTATTATTGTATCTGCTGTTATTAAAAAGTAGAATTCGCTCAACTTGAGTTGTTCGTGGTGGAGAATGATATGGAGGCTGTGTAATGTAGATAGTTGGAAACAGCATCCAACCGAGGGCCGAGTGCTCTTCCACTTTTAGTGCTGTTGCACCTGAAAAGTCTTAGTTTTGACCAACTGAAAAGTCATTTTTTGGTTTTTTAAGTTGGGAAGGAAAGAGAACAGAAGGTACGGTAGATATGTAATATACGAACATAATAGGTGACTTTTTGGTTCTACCGAAAAATCAAAAAGGTCACTTCTTGGAGACACTATTTTTTTATAGGGATGAAATGGGTTAGGTTCAGTTCGGGTCCACCCTACACCCGAATCACTAAAAGTAGCCTGGATCTAAACCTGAATCAAGACCTAAACACTCACATAATATGTTCAATATACCTACATAATTAAAGAGAAATTACAGGAATTGCCATACCAATCCTAGATCAATCTAAGAGTTCTACACTTGGGGACCTCATCCCCCATGAGTTCAGTCATAAAAATACCTTTCAAACCCCTAGTCCTATCTTTCCAAGATCCTAATCCTTCTGAGTAGGGCCCACATGTTAGACTGTAAAAATTATCAAATAATTCTAAAAAGTAATTATCCATTTACATTAAAAATACATTTAATACCATTGAAGTTTCTGTCTTTATACTTTCTAAGCATTTAACAAAACAAGGACCATACAAAGTTTGGACCCCACCAATCATCCATTTAAGTTTGAAGTAGTTTTTTTCACAATTGGATTCGTCAAATGTCAATTCAACGGATAGCTCCACATGGATATCTATCCTTTCATGATCGTGCCTAACGATACTGATCATGTTCTTATATGGCTTTTTAGGATCACTTACATGCAGATAGCCTGTGATCTATAGTATGAAATTTGCGGTGTGAGTTGCCTAAGCCACCTTGTATTGGGACCACTGATGCTTTGGATCATCAAACGACCCAAACTCACATGTGCCCCATCCACCTGATCATGAAATACAGTGACATGTGATGCCCATATTCCATGCATGTGCGTGGTCCATGTTCCATTGGTATGTGAACTACCATCCTATTCTATGGTTCCAACTTCCAACTTCTACCCATTTAATTGCGGAACCTCATTTGGGTCATGAAAGTCAACTGTTGACCACATTAATAAAATAAATCTGTACAGACAACATTGTATCTTGCAAAGCAATGTAGTTATTGGCATTTTCTTTTGGATGGTGTGTGAGTTGGGTTAGAAATGAGATTTGAAAAAATCATTTTCCGAGAGCTTTCCAACTTTAAAATCCAGTTAAGCAATAAATATCTTCATTCAAGCAATAACAATGAATTACAACATTTATCAACATAACGTCAAATGGTAAAAACAGAGACTTACCCACTTGCCATTTACACTACATGCACTAGGACCCACTAACCCAACTTCTTCTCCCAAAATCATACAATATCGTGATTCCACCAGTCTCATTATCCCCAATCCAACCTAAAGCTACATACCTCAATCCAGTCATCCAACCATTTATAGTGACCATTTTAGAGACACAGCATAAAGGAGGATGATGTTATAGAGAGAGAGAGAGAGAGAGAGAGAGAGAGAGATGTAATGTTTTGAGAGGAGTGGAAGCGATGTTTTGGGTAGTGGGTTTTGGAGGAAGTGACCCATTATGCAGTTACTAAAGATTAAAGAATGCAATATACTGGATTTTCTTCAAAATACCTTTTTTTAATCCTCCCTATTTCAAAGAACCAGTTCTATTTTCTAACTTCTTTGCAATCAAGTACAAGATCACTGCACTTTTGTCAAAGAACCATTTCTCTAAACTGGGTTTGCTCAATCACTTGTTTTTTCTATTACATTTCCATCTATTTCTACAATTTTCATTGGTCTAAACACCGTCTGCATGCTCTCCCAATCAGTAATCCATGAAATCGAAGGTATACTCGGTCCCAACAAAGCCACATTTCCATCCCAAAAATAACCAAGAAAGCTACCCAACAATACATTTCTTTCATTAAGAGACCAGTTTCCCCGTTGGAGAGAAAATGATGGAAGCATGAAAATTGGTTGAAGTCACTGATGACTGATGCGTGACAACAGCAGGGACCACTAACTTTTTTCATTTCAGTTGTCAATTGGCCCCTCGTAGTACCTGCTGTCTCTATCCAAGCTATCTACCGTATTTGCTATGTTTGATCACTTTGAACTGATGAATCTTAAGAGATTTGTTGCTTGTTCCGGCTTCCAACCTTAAAAATGAGGTTTAAGTTCATGGATATTATCCCGAGGAAAGTAATAGCATTGCTGGCTCAATTGGGCCCTCTCTCTGTTTTTTTTTTTTTCAGCCCAACCAAGGGAGCCACGATGCGCCATGATAGTACCCGCTCAAACCCAGAGAGTACCTACATGTCTACGGAGTGAGTACTCGTACATGCGAGAAGTATAAAGAGAGCATGCGTCAGTCCTTGATCATTCTGGTAGGTGGCAAGGTGGCCAATCACCTGAGCAACCCCTTAAAATCAGATGCATTTAATAGTTTTAGTTTTAATTTAGGTGGAGAAGATTAGTTTGGATTGAGTTTTAATGCAAGGAGGTTAGATGGTAGCATCTGAAGAAATAAAAGGGGACCCCGTAAGGTCCTAATTCCTTGACATAAATGAAGAAACTTCTTTCAAGATGAATCCATGTTCTCCTGTATGGTTTCTTCTGGAAAGGAAAGCAGTCCTCCTTGTAATTATTTTTACAAGAAAATAAAGAGAATTTGTTGTCTTAAGTGGGTGGAGAAAGCATTGTTGGAGCCTATTCCAAAGTACAAAAAAGGAGTGGGAACTTTTTTTTTTTACCGTTTAAAATTATTTTCCCTTATCTGGATACACTATAGGGCTCATTTGTATAGGTCGCAAACTATTTCCTCATCCACGGAAAATGAAAAAATTTGAGACCACCCCACAATGGAAATGCTTTTCAATGGTATGGCAAAAAGTCTACCTCATTTTTGCACTTTCCACTTTTCTTCATGGAGAAGTGGTCAAACCGGACATGAAAAGCTTTTATGGTGGAAAAGCACCTAGATTTTCTAGACCTTTTAGGTGGAAGCATGGCTACAGAAACGTGCCATCTACTGTACAAGTCTCTTTGGATTTAGAAAAAAATGATAAATGGAGAATTACCACTAAGTGTAAAGAAAAAATGAGGAGAGAAATACTTAGCACTATAACCATCAACACCGTTTAAACAAATGGTTGCGGCCCTAAAATCAAAGCCCATATCACTATAGCCATAGAAATAGATTACTTTTTCTTGAACCATCAAAAAGGTCACAGCCGTGTAACAACAACATTCTTCATTTGACCAATCCATATTAATGATTTTTTAGGTGTTTTAAACATGATCAAAAGCTTAAAAACAAATATAATAAGCTGGTAACAAGATTTTAACGGTTTTTAGGTATTTAAAAAAAACAAAAAACCATTTTGTCAAAGTATGGGTTAAAGTGGCCATCGAAACCTAGATGCAACTGCCACATTTGAATCGTCAATCCATTGTTAAGACTCAGTTGAATGATTGATTTCAATACTCATTTTCCACATTTATAGTCTTTGATTTGATGTAGAAAAGAAAAAGAGGCACAACCTCTGGGACAAAATAACCCTTTTGATGATAATCAGCTGTCACCACCTTTAGGCTCAGGAAGTCTAACCCGGCACAATAGCAGTCAGGAATAAAGGACCACGTCGACCGGGGTGGCCTATTTGTTATTGCTTAAAGCCTTTAACCTCAATCCACCGGTTGGGGTCCAAGTCCACTAGACTAAAAGAGTTGGCTAAAGGGATCTCTTATAAATCCCAAACAATAGTTGATTTTTCAAAGGGCCGTTTTCAATGAGATTTTCAAAACTTTTTCACCATTAAAAATGCAAAACTATGAAAAGAATTTTTCAAAGACCAGAATCCAAACATTGGATCTTATATTTTGCAAAATCTCAAGTAATAACTATTTCACAGCTTCTAGTTAGAATTTATCTCTTAATTAATGGTATTAGATATTCTTACCAGTACTACAAGCAAATTTAATGGTTCCTGACATTAGGCGACATTACAACCCTTTTTCTGTCACAAATCAATCAATTTTGAGCTTCCTAAGTCCTTAATTTGGAATAGGAGTGGGTTTGACAAATGGGTATGAGTATTATCTAGAAAGTTTACAGTCTTAAACATAATCAACAGGGAGAGAAGATATTCATACCTAACCCTGACGGCATTGGATAATTGTGTAAGACATCAATTGGAAGAACCTCAACTACACCAGGTGACTTTCAAGTCATTGGAATTCTCCATCCGTATCGCATCTCCAAGCAACCGATCTTGGTAGGAAATTTCAACGTGAAGGTTAAAAAAGTAGATCATACCATCTAACCTCACTAGTAATTGTGCCAAGAAAAAAAAGTTTTTATCTCAATTTTTTCCCTATGCACGCACAGACCTGTACCTGTTCTCAAACTGACACTTATCCGCACTGTGCTAACCATTGGATTTGAGTCTTGCAACATGTTTAACTGTCGCTTTAAGGGGACAGTATATCCATAATTTCCATAATCTACAAGATTTGATTGCACCCATCCAAACATTACCCTTCCCATCCTTCCCACTGGCGCTCACTGACAGATCACCTGGGCCAGATCACCCAGGTGATCATCAATGATGTAAAACTACCTTGGATGAACCCATGTGGGACCACCTCACCAAAAAGAACACCAATCTAATAGAACACCCACACCCCTGACTTAACCTCTGTGTGTGTGGAGAGAGAGAGAGAGAGAGCTCCAATGTGGATTTGTATTTCTAGCTCTGATAACATGGGAAGGCATATACAGCCTCAAACAGGACAAAATATAAGAAATTATGTATTTTTTTTTCGGTTGAGAAACTATGTATTTTAACGTCAATACATACCCAATAGAATCATGATGGACAATAGTTTTGTAGTCATTGAACTCTTAAAAGCACAGTAACAGATAACTGCAGTGACAACTGCAACGAACGTATTATGGATACACACCGACCAAAAATAAAATACAACAGATACATGATGAGATGGGCTCTGAATGCAACCCATTTAGCTGATAAGAAAGCAGTTCCGATATTATGAAAAAGATGAAGAAGATTTTTCTTTTAAAAAACCAAATAATAGCATTGACATATCTGAGAAAATCAAGTTAAAGATACAACATCAAAATACAATTGCAGCTCAATGAAAAAGACTATTATTACAGACTGTTGCTCTTTTACTGAAACATGGATTTGATACATACATGACTATAGACAAGGATGATTAAATGATTCATTCCATTATAGCTTCTGTAGCTGACCAATCACGAAAAATCAGGCAGGCCAAGCTCTCTGCTACATCACAAGACATTAGTAAAAGCTGCCCAGTTTCCTTCATTCTTTTTTCACCTGATTTAATTTATTTTCAATTTTTTAATGTAGCATCTGCAGGAATCTTGGCCTGTGCTCGAGTTGGTTGAGGAACATCTACTAGCCGCTCTATCATTTGCAACTGATCATAAGGTGCTATCTGCATGGCAAAATGCAAAAAATAAGTTGTTTTAGTAATATTCTTATAAGAGCTAAAAATGGTATTGGTATTAATAATAGAAGAATAAAATATTACAATCAGAAAAATAAAATGTAGCAACAGCATCCATGATAATAGGCATCGATATCTGCATAAACATGTGCCATGGTTCTAACATCCACCGCCTCAAGACTCAGCTCCGTGACAGTTAAAACATCCACCAACTCCAGACTCAGCTCAGTGACAGTTAACTTTAATCTTGAGCAAAGTCAACTCCCATTTTTTTTTGGATAGGTAAATAGACTTGATACCGCGACCTTCTGGTTGGACAATAAGCACCTTCCTGCCGCACTAAGGGCTTCTCTTGAGTGGTCTCCATTTTGGATTCCGATCATATTCATATCTAATTCCATAATTGGATTCATATGTCATGTGTAAAAGTGTTTGAAGATCTGGTCAGCTTTACTAAAATTTATGCATTGTATCTACTTACCCACTGAACCTAGCCGTGGGCACACATGCAAGATCAACTGTTTCATCAATGGGTGGCCCAATACAGATTCCCTGGACCAAGGATATGCAGGTTCACTCATTGGGTAGTCCGCTATAAAAATTATGCATGGTAAAAGAAGAAAGGTTAAAACTTATTAGTCAACATTCAACATATATTTTCTGGCCCACCTAGTGAGGAGTCTGTCACTCTTGAAATTCATACAGGGAGTGATCTAGTTACTGCAGGGACTGTTGTAATCGTATGGAAGTTCTATCAACTTCTATATTTCATTAGTATAAATAAATAGAGCTAGTAGCCCAGCAGAAGGCTAAACAACCCTCTCTCTCTCTCTCTCTCCTATATATATCTATCTATCTATCTATCTATATATACCTATATGAGGAATTCTAATGAGTAACGAGCACCCCACTTTAAAAACGCCCCTTTTTCTGCCCCTCTTCTTTTTTGTTATAAGGTCCATGTTGATTCAATCTAGTCTTTTCACCCCCACCCCCACAAATATATATATATGAATGGCCATAAGTACAAGTTTGACACTCATCCAACTTTTTGCCACTATTGGATCGAAATCATGATAACAACCCCCCCCCCCCCCCCCCCCCCAAACCAAAACAAATATATACATATATATATATATATATGAATGGCCATAAGTACAACTTTGACACTCATCAAATTTTTTTCACTATTGGATTGAAATCATGATAAAATGATGCTTCTAAACCATTAAATCTGACTTATGGACTCAAGATTTTGCATATAGGCAGGCCTCATATGGATCTTCACATCTAATGAACTTCTATGATCATCATGCATCTCAGTGGACTCCAACCAAGAAGGATGTTTTTTCTTAAAAAAACGCCTAGGTGTTGTGTAGCGCTCCATATATATGTATGCATGCCTACAAGCATGTAGAGAGAGAGAGAGAGAGAGAGAGAGAGAGAGAGAGCTTATCCAGTGCATGATTCATGCACTGGGGCTCCCTCTACTAAGTTTGGGTCCCATTCGTTCATCCCATCATCTTCATCCAGGCCCCACAAATCTAACGGTGTGCAATCCATCTGGCCGAGTGTACAATTGAACCAAGGGTGTACAGTCCATTTGAATGGCTGCAAACCTAGGGGTACATGTGTACTATAGGGGGTATTGGTCCACTCAGATGGACCCTAGGTAGTCCCCATTGCAGATGTGCAACTAACTTGCTCACCAGGCACATAGAATAACTAGTGTATATCACCATCATCATCAGAGCCTAGTCCCAATTATGTTGGGGCCGGCTACATGAATTATCTTTTTTCATTATGATCCATCCTGAGCCAATGGATAACCAATATATATACATGTATATTCTTTTCCCTTTCAATTTTTTATTAATTTAAGTGAAAAAAAGCTGGCATCAAATCTAGAACAGAGAACATAAAAAAGCAAACGTGAACAGTGGTAAGCAAACAGTGCATGAACAGTAATAGTATGTGCACAGTAAATGACAGGTATGTCCTTGTTAGGGCAGGGTTTTGGTATTTGTAAGTATTTGTAGAACTTTTTTTTAAGAGGAAAAAGTCTCTCCCATTTGAAGTTTATCTGGTATACAAAATATTTCTCTAGGACTGAACTGGCAAGATCTATTCTCAGGGGATTATAATTTCATGACACAAGCATACACTGGGCTTTTTTTTTTTTTTTTATAAAAAAGAAGGGAAAGCTAGGTGTGAAACCATCCCATAAAACAAATTCATGGTCTTGAACCTAATATTGGTGAGTTGTAACATGATCGTGATTCATACCAGAGGTTGGTGAGGTAAGCTAATCTATACTGCTGTCACACAGCTAGATATCTCATAGGCAGCTAGTGCGGCTAGCTAATGCCTGCATGCTCAAAGAACTGGTCATTTGGATGTTGTTTCATTGGATTTTCTAAGGTACTTGAGGGTCCCCAAGCCAAGTAGTATTGTATGCTCATCATCGCCATCTCAACAACAACGCTTTTATTCATGAATACAGAGCATGATCAAAGCCGAATGGTAGGCCTATTATTGGTTGCTGTGTAATTAGATGATCAAGAAGAAGAAATACAAACAGATTGCAGTCAAGGTCTGATCAACCATTGCCAATCAACTATTTATTTATAATACACGTATTGCCAAAATTACAGATTACAGTAAATCAAATAATAATTACAATTTATTAATTTGTGTCATCAAATCTCCCATAATTTCAATTGATTAATTTGTGTCATCAAATCTCTCATAATTAGTAGTAGGGGCGGACTTACATACATCGACATGGGGGCAGACGCACTCGTTGAATCTCGGCCTGCTTTTAAAACCATAGCAAAAATTTTGGTTTTAGCTCTCAAAACCGACATAAAAATTTAGAATTGGTTCCCAAAACACAATTGTCTATTTGGGTCTGCACCCCTTGGACAAAAACTCTGGGTCCACCACTGTTTAGTAAGTTGACAAGGATCCACGTGTGTGGACATGGTCCTAAGCTTCTAGTTGAATTGAGCCAGATGGGCCTGGGTCATGTGGACCTGCCGATGAACCTGGGTCAGGTTGACATCTTCTACATACTGCACCGTGGCTTTCAGTAGAATAGCATTGGAAGAGTAAGAAGTAGCTGGCTGTTGCTAGATCTAATTCGGAAGTGGAGTGTCATACGCACAACCACGTGAACTAATTGTCCCTAGGATTTTCAGGTGGTCCTATGATTCAGCATAGTAATTCCTTGGGTCTTTTAAGTTTAAAGTATCACTCTCACCAGTTGTCCAACTTACCAAAAACAAAACAAAACAAAACAAAAAATACAAGTTATTTCATTAATATACATGAATAGGACTGGTCACCGAGCAGAAGGCTGAACAAGCAACCATAATCTTCCTCTCAATTATCTCTCTCTCTTTTTCTCTCATTCTTCTTCCTCTCTTTCCCTATCTTTTTTTTTTCAATTTATTTAAATGAAAAAAAACTTTGTGCACCCAGCAGATATTTGGGTAATGTAACCTACACATGGAGTACCACTAATAAGCATGAATAATGCATGCTATACATAAAATGACAGCCATAGATGTGCAAATAGAAAAGTGCGTGACTAGTAACAACATAAAAGCTATTCATATTGATCCAAATTCAGTGTATTTATTGTGTGCATAAAAATAATACATTGAACTTGATTTCCATTTAATTCATGACATAGTTGCAAAAGGAGATACGGTTAAAATTCTCATGGTCTGAAGATCAATTTACTAAGTTCCTTATGAAAGGTATTCCAACATAGTGACCAAGGCTTTAATGATGATTTATGGTATTTTATCAGAGCAAGTATAGTATATATCCATGCATAGCTTGAGAGGGAGTGTAGAGATTCATACAGGGACTGATCTGTGATATATATTTGCTGCAGGGACTGTATTGTTATTTTATATAAGTTCGGGACTGTTTTTGTAAATAATAGATATCTCACCAACACGCTCATGATTGGGCGTGTTGGCACCTTAGTATCACAAACATGCCCTGGCTTCAATCCTTGCTTGCGTGTAGACCTACCCCATAAAAGAAAGATAAGAAATAGAGTACGTCCATAAGATAAAAAATCACCTGGCTAAATCCATCAGGCCATGTTATAGACACTGCATAGTTTCCCATTGGTCGGATATCCTCTGGCTCAATATCTTCTGGAATGTCAGAATACTGTAGTTTTTGGTCTCCAGTCCACTCATCCTGGTTCAAGGAATAAGTCACACAACCGAAGGATATAAGTCATAAACAAAGATTTAAGGAGGAAAAAAAAACTTCTGGGGAGTAAAATATTTGACAAATGTTAAGTTGTAATTCTGTAAATAAGGGACTCGGTACACCCAAGAAAAAATTCGTAGCTTTGGAAGAGTAATGTCGAAAAGCTGACCAACTATGCATCAGAATGATTGGACCAAGAGGTGCCCCTTGGTTCTGTTTCAGACCAGTGACTTCATTGGCACCACAGTAGATGGGAGATTCCCTAGAAATCAGTTTCGAAGGATCTTGTGTGTCCACTTATTGCTGTAGAATTGGCAAGTTAAGGAGAACAAATCAAGGGTTCAAGACAGCGATCGATCATTGAATGTACAGGATCTTCCATCTGGACAAGTTAAGGAGCATCCAACGTTACAGTTGAGCCTGTCCGTTCAAAGGTATGGGCCACCAAAATATGGGCCCTCAGTAGTATAGAATGATTTCACTGTTGATGCATCAAGACTAATTCCTCAAAATAACAGACAAGTCGTTCAACACTAATTCAAGAAAAAACTCCACGTACAACACTTTGGGCAGACCGATCGTTCCGTCTCACTGTCGCAGGATGCAATAAGAACTCTTCATCAGAATCTGGCACCTTCACCCTGATTACTCTTATGGATTTATCGTAAGTTACTGCAGTTGACACTGAAAAGCCGATGATTCTGGTTAGAATAAAGCCAATACCAAAATGAAGTATAGCAATAAAAGTTCATTCAATGACTAGGCACACAATCTCACCATCAATTTTGGAGGCAGAGATCCAACTATTAATAAGTGAAAGGAATTAATTTATATGGAAAAACTACTAAAAAAATGCTACTTTTCGAAAATGGTAAATATACTCTAAAAGGTAAAAGATACAAATGAAAGGGCCAGTGCTCCCGATTAGCTGCAATGCATAGACTAACATTCCATAAAGACTAGAATGGAAAAACAGAATTCATTTAGTCAACCCCAACTTAGTTGGGATGACTTTAATGATAATGATGATGATTTGTTATGATTTCTGATCAACTGCAATTAGGATATGTTTATACATACGTTACATACGTGTACGGACATATTTCATAATTGTCCATGTAATTCTAATCGATAACATGTATATCTGTCCCCTATTATGTAGAACTTCTATGTTTTCATTAGTGAAAAAACATATATGTTGCAGTACATTCCGTTTAAAGCACCTGGTATTGGGTAGGAAGATTTCCATTTCGTGGATTGCTTCCTCTCTCTCCCTCTCTCTCTCTCTCTCTTGAACAATAACTTTGATGCAAGACAGACCCATGGTCCCCATGGGTCAACCCGTCTTTGGGCCCAACCCACCTATCCTAATTTATTTAGGATTTCATTTGTTTTAAGCTGTTTTAATAATATGTTTTAATCTTGATGGTCAAAATGTTTGGATGGTCCAGATTAGTCCTAGGGTTAAGTCTTTTATCTATTTAAGCACCGTAAAGCCTCTTTAGCCTAGGAAAAAAATTACTAATGATTAATGCAAAGTGTTGGGATCTTTGCCAAGTTTCTTCGAGAACTCGAACTCAAAGAAACTTGGGGAAGATCCCAATGCTTTTCATTAATCATCAATAATTTTTTTTCCCAGGCCAAAGAGGTTTTACAATGCTTAAATAGATAAAAGACTTAACCCTAGGGCTAATATGGACCATCCAAACATTTTGACAATCAAGATTAAAACATATTATTAAAACAGCTTAAAACAAATGAAACCCTAAATAAACTAGGATAGGTGGGTTGGGCCCAAAGACGGGTCGACCCATGGGGACCATGGGTCTATCCTACATCAAACTTTCATTAAGAAAATAAAATTGAAGAATATATGAGATCTATACATTCAAGGCTGAGGAGAGAAAAAAAATAAATGGGCCCAAAGCCCAAAGCAAATATACAATCAAAGGAGAAAGGTTAGACAGTAACATCCCTAACCTGTCTAGATGGACCACACTCGGCCAGCCCAAGTCAAGGGTTGGGCTGGGTTACTTGTCCCAATTGATGTTTTGATTCAGTTGGGTTGTATTGGTTGATTTGTGGCAGAGCCCATATTCCTTAATGAATAAGTTATTACTAATTTGGATTTGTTTATGTAGGGCCCAAAGACTTATTACAAGACTTGGCCCAGGCCCATAGGGGTGTCTTTAGAGTTCCAACAGGTGTGACTTTAGGAGTTCCCAATAGGGACTCTCCAAGTTGAAGATTTCAAGTGAAAGTCCAACACTGGACATCCATGCTTGTTATATAAGGGGCTTCCCCCCTTACCCTCTTCACACTTTTTTTCATGGTAATTGTGAAAGAGAGAAACTCGGGTCTTAATCAGAGTGTTTGATAGGAGCAGAGGAGGTTAGTCACAAAGAGTACGGCGATGTCCTACTCAAGACCATAGATTGCACAGGTGACCATTGTCTACACAAGGCGAGTAGAACTTCCCATTCTAATTGATATGCTGTGAATTCTCCTTGGATATAGTTGGTCAAGATGCATAACTTTTCGGAAATATCAGAAATGCCCCTCTAGTTTGAACTAATTACCCTTAGACCCTTTTAGACTATTCCATTCAGAATAACAAAGAAGGATCATAGCCGTAAATGTGAACTTACTGGGCCACTACTCACTGTCATTATTTCTCCTTTACCCATGAACTAGATCCTTTATACTATGATTTGTGCCTATATCAATTCTATGTGATGTATCCTTGAGAATATGGTGTGGAATTAAATTTAGAATTCTTGATGAATAATTAAGAATATTGGAACATGATCTCTTTTGAATTTATTATTTATGACCAGCATATGTGATTAATCTTATGATAAATAATTAGAATTCTCAATAGATATGGGCAACGCCACATACATGGGTACCGATTCCGATTCGGAGTAAGGCAAGGACTAACCTAGTGTATGTTGAAGTGGCCAGGTACTAGAGGGGGATGATGTTGCATGTTATGATGCAGACCAAGCCTCATGGAAATTGAAATTGATGGTTGAATTTGAGTAATCAAACCCATTGGCACTGAGTGGTGATTTTGAATTTAGAATCAAAGTGGCAGACTAGCCATGATAAGAATCAACAAGTGTGGTGGCAGACAAGCCACATTGTTGGCAGGAACATAAGCAAGCATGGTGGCCAATAAGTCATGTTGTTGAGGAAGATCAAGTTGAAATGGGAGTCAGCAGGCGCGGTGGCCGACAAGCCACGTTATTGACAAAGAATAAGAACTCCCCTCATGTAAGTATGGTCAACAATCATGGTGGTAAGACAAGCCACGTTGTTGACGAAAAATAAAAACTTCCATGTGGGGATATTGGAATTTTCCAGTGCATGGTGTGGAAAGGAACTTGAGAAAGAATTGATTAAACACTGTAACATCCTTATTTCTTGATGTATTGTATATCTATATGAATTATTTGCAATTATATTGATTTCTTGATTTTAGAAATTCTGCTCACCAATGTTTTCGTCCCACTCCAAGTAACAGGAATGTGGATGAACATATGATGACCAAGATGAAGTGGGCATTGGGCATGAACATTATGAGGGCAACAGACAGCATGAGAATAGCCGAACGATATACATAATGTTTAAATACTTTTGCGTTCCTTTTTAAATTTAAAGATTTATTAATTTATGCCCATGAAACTAAATTGTTTATTTGATTTATATGTATGGAAAAATGAATACTTATAGTAGCAACACGGAATCCAAAGGACCTTGGGTTCTAGGTCATTACATAGACAGGCCAGTCATTAACACCCATTGCAATTAGTCCTACCTCAAACAGAATTCTCACTTTAGACAATCAAAGGAGAAAGGTTAGACAGGCCTGTTATTGGGTAGGAAGTTTTCCATTTCGTGGATTGCTTCCTCTTTTCTCGTTTCTTCTCTCTCTCTCTCTCTATTTTTTTTACACAGTAACTTTAATTAAGAAAATAAAACTGAAGAATATATGAGATCCATACCGACACAAGGCTGAGGGGAGAAAAAAAAAAGTGGGCCCAAAGCCCAAAGCAAATATACAATCAAAGGAGAAAGACAGGCCTGTCATTAACACCCATAGCATCCATAATTACTAAAAAATTAGTCCTAACTCAAATAGAATTTTCACTTTAGACAATCAAAGGAGAAAGGTTAGACAGGCTTGTTATTGGGTAGGAAGTTTTCCATTTCATGGATTGCTTCCTTTTTTTTCTTTTCTTCTCTCTCTCTCTCTCTCTCTCTCTCTCCCCTTTTTTGAATAGAAACTTTCATTAAGAAAATAAAACTGAAGAATATATGAGATCTAAACTGTTACAAGGCTAAGGGGTGAAATAAATAAGTGGGCTAAAAGCCCTAAGCAAATATACAACCAAAGGAGAAAGATTAGACAGGCCTGTCATTAACACCCATAGCATCCATAATTACCAAACAATTAGTCCCAACTCAAATAGAATTTTCACTTTATAATGTGTGTTTATCTTGTTTTCTTCTCTCCCATTGGCTTATGTTTTGAGGTCTATTCAGAATTTAAGAAAATAAGAAATGGTAAGAAGAGATATGCTGGTGCATTGTATAGTGTTGGTGCAGATACCTTGTTCTTTGGGCTTTTGCTTTCTAGCTTGATTTCAGTGAAATAAGTTGGGTTGATTTACTTCAGATAGGAGTTGAAAGGATTTAATATCTACAATCCCTTAAATGAAAGAGGTCATTTTCTACTTCTTTATACAGAAGCGAACATGGAACACTTTTTTCTATAGTTGTCAGTAAGTAACAGTGATGCTATTGACTAGAAAGTGCAAGTACCTTGTTGCCGAATTTTGGCACATTGTTGAACAACGCAAACTCCAAGATTTTGAAATGTCTTGGCAACTTCACCTTGAGGATCGGCTACCACTTCAGGCATTCCACTGTCTCCAGAAGCCGATAGCTGGCCAAATGAAAAATGTAATGAATGTTAGAATTATCACAGGCATCCCTACCATTCATATCTTACAATGTTGATGGAATCAATATTAGGTGGTTGGATCTTCTGTTGCCCATTGTATTTACTGCACCAATTTGTTGTTTCAAAATGGGCAGAATGCTAAAGGATGTTTAAGGAACTAATGTATGAAAGAAATCTCTAGAAGAAAATCATCCAGGTGCTCATCAGTGGATACAGGCTGATCCGCATCACACCATGAAGAAAGCATCTGATATCTAGGTTCAACAAACAAAATGTACACTGATTAAGAAAATTACTCAAAAAATCCGTACAAGATTTAATGGAATTTAAACTCATTTTAATGCATCATACTGCCCTAACCTTCATCAACTTGTAAACATTCCCAATCAAAAGAAGAAAAAATATATAGATATATATGTGCACGCACAAACACACAGACATCCACACGCGCGCACGTGGAGAGAGAGAGAGAGAGAGAGAGAGAGAGAGAGAGAGAAAGAGATTTTAATAACAAGGTCTGACCAAATTTGTCAGTGGATCACTAATATGAACCCGGGAACCAGAATACCAATGACGGCAGTCAAGGCATAAAATTCAACAAGTGGCTTAAAATTCAACAAGCAAGGCTGAAAATTCAAGCTTCATGTGCAGCCCAATTCCCAAAACCCATAACTGGACAAGAATGAACAAAACCTAGATGGATACATAGCATAAGCCCGACTGAGAGGAGACAACATGATGCATGTACTTTAGTAATATAGCAAGCAAGAATAATAATACTCAATAGATCTATAGATGCTTCCTCGCAATCTAATAAGAGGATTCTCTAGCCAGTGAAATAGACCAAAAATGAAGGAACCATTCACCCTTTTTCCTGAGAAATTCTTGATCTAGTGCAACAAAAACATCCAGATTATCACTATTCAATATTAGAATAAAGCCTTGATATACAAAATGACATCAGAAAACATATGTGTTTGAGGCAAGTATAGAAATAGTTAATAATTGAATAAAATACAACATAGGTACATCAACTTTCCACAAAATCAGTTTTCAAGGTATTTTGGGTGGGAACAAGGATTTTTGTAGAACATACTGTTGGTCTGATGGGAAGATCAAAGAGATGTGGGATCCCAAACTGTTGGACAACCTGAAGAGAGATGAATCAAATAAGTAAAACAACAAAATCATGACAAGTTTACTGTACAGGAAAAGTATTCCTTGTTCACTTAGTGTCCTGCCTCATGGCCTGAACCTCTACCAAATGGATAGTAGCGTTGCCCATCAGCATCAAAGTGGCACATGTTCTCGACTACTGCAACACATGGAACCTGCAAAATCCCTCATGTCAACCAAGATGTTTTCAAAAAAAAAAAAAAACTAGAAGTACAGTTTTGTAATTGGAAAAAATGATGCTGACAGCAATTCACTTAGGGTTTTCTTCTCTAGCTAGAAGCCTAGGAAAGATCTTAGTGGCGGTTTCCTCGTCATCCAGGATGAAGGATTCAAATGAGATGGATGTGGTCACTATTAATCAAGCTTGGAGAATTTTCAAGCAGTCTTTAACATCAAGCTAATTGTGGAAAAAGACTCCTCTAATGTGATCCCTTGGGTTTTCTTCTCTAGCTAGGAGCCAGCCCATAGATGTTTTAGTTTGTCATCAATGAAACTAGAGTAATATCTTCACTGGATGTGGATTTCCACAGATAAAGAAGCAAATGAGTAGGAAGACTCACTAGCAAAATGGGGTGGTTAGTGGTCAAAATTGAATTCTTCTTTTTATTGGGCCTTTTTTGTAATTGCTCTCGTTTGGTTTCTTTTGTTCGATTCATGCTTATATGGATGCATTGTAGCTCTTATACCATCCTACTTCATTATCAATGCAATTAAATGATCTCTGTTACCAATTAAAGAAATATCAAAAGTTGAATAATAATTGTTATAACTAAGACATCCAAGTTAAAGCAATGAACTTATAATATTAACATGACACATAATCAGCTGAAAAAAAGTAAGTGATTTTAACCAAGCATATGGTAAGAAAATGATGCAGAAGGTTTACAGAACCCAAAAGGCACACCTTGAGCTTTGAAAACATGCGAACCCCTTTTGCAACATCAATGAATGCCAACTTCTGAGGAGTGGTAACAATCACAGCTGCAGTTAATGGAACCACCTGGAGAATTGAATTCATCATACCAAATTAAATTGAGGACCTTCTTGGGCAAATTAACCAAGATTTGTGAGTACTGTTTCTCTATGGTAAAAATAATGACATCTCAACTGTTACTTATTTAAAAAAAAGACAAAAAATAAAGAAGGATAAAAATTAAAAATTAAAAAGACAAAACCTGGCATAACGTAAGTTGAATGTCACCAGTTCCAGGGGGCATATCAATGACAAGGTAATCTAGCTCTCCCCTATATGGATAAAAGTAACAATCATAATTCACAAAACGGGTAGATTGAGTTCAAAAATGGAAATTTGTCACCTTATGATGAAAGCATGGATTGAACTTGTAATTTTTTGGTCGTGCAAATAACCTTGGGCATCAATGAACTAACAAAAAGTACACTACAAAGTGGTAGCCTCTGAATGATCTTTCCTAAAACATTCTAGGAGCTTTCTCTTTTCTGTAAACATGTAAGTTTCATGTGGTATTCATACAAAAACTGCACAACTAAAATGCAGTTCCAAATCAAAGAAGTTGTATGAAAGAATTAGCTGAATGATAGATTATCCTGTGTCATAAACTGGTGACTCAGTGAGCAAAATCAGATCAATGAAACAATCCAAATAGACAAAACAATCATTGACTGGTTTGCATTTTGACTAGTTCAATTGAAGTTCACAGTTAGAAACTTGTCAATTTGGCGCTTTTTTTTTTTTTTTTTGATAGGTGCATCCAATCTGTTCCTTGGTTTGCCCAAGTCATAGTTCATCTGCTTTAATTTACGAATTCAATTTTATAGTTTTATACTTCTACTAACCATGGATAATCTTTACGTCCAATTCACCAAGTACATAAGAATATAGTTAGTGTGCCCTCTTCAAAATGACTTTATCGAAGGTTATATATTAAAGTGCTTGACTCTGTCCTGTAGTCTTGTGCCCTCTTCAAAAAAAAAAAAGAAAAAAAAAGAAAACAAAGGAAAACAAACTCTGTCAAGTGAATTTTAGAGTGTTGTATAAAATTTAAAGTATGCAATGAATTTTCAATTATCATATACAAAAATCAAGAATTTAAAATACACAATCCTATGAATAAAAATAGGATTATTTGAGTTTCGCTCAAAATCAAACTAGTCCAATCCAATCCATAAGCTAGACCAACTCAAATGCCAAACTCGCACGAACCTATTCACAGTTGAAGCACTGTTAGTATTATCTAGGTGAAAAGATCGTAAAATCCAATAAATGCTCTAAAAAGAATATATCTTTTGCGTAGTTCTTCATGTAAAATTAATATAAAAATGTTCTCCTAATCAGATTGATGTTAAAAGCTATCTTCATCAATGAATACGACCAATATGGATCACAGGTTCTGTAATTAGGAGGGTTACCAAGCCTCGTCATCATCTTGGAACCAGTCAAAAAGTCCCTTTTTATTGGCCAGTCCTTTGAAATACTCAATATAGAGGTAGCAATAAGTCACATTAAACGGTTCGCGCAAGATTAGGGATGGGTTTGGTTGTGACACCCTGTCACAACTTACTCATGTTTATTACTAATTAAACCTATCTTTATTTTAACTAATCATGTTTGGATGCCTAATTATATTAAATTAGTTTAGTTTTGTCTTATTATGTCTAGTGGGATCAAGTTTGGGTCATGGATAGGTAGTTAGGGCAGGTTTGACCAAACCTATCCATTTTGGTGATTTTCATGTCAGGAGTCATGCATTCATTGGGCACATCATTCATGCATAATCTCAAGCCATTCAATAGAGAAAATCATTCCATACAACTTTGGTACTCACCTCGTAGCCACTTGATGGCCTAAAATCGTACATTTCATGATTTTCGCATAAGTAGGAGTAAAACAATCTTTTCACTTTAATCTAAATCAAATTTCCGAAATTCTGGAATGGTATCAATATTATACTCGATAGAAACTAAATTTAATTTTGTGAATATTTGTCTTTTGCGTTGTCCATCCGAGGCCCAGAAAGTGATGTTTAAAGCCCGCAAAGATTCATCTTCGTGGTGAGCCCCACTTTCCATTATATATATATATATATCAAAGCCAAGCCATCTTCCACCATGTCTTCTTCTTTGTTTCTTTTTCTCTACAACACGATCAGGTAAGTTTCCACTCACCACTCTTAGTGCATTCTCCTCCTGGAAACCCTCCCAACTAGAAGCCACCACCATCGTGTTCCACTAGACGAGCACTTTCCAAAGAACCCATTTTCACAGCCGACAGCCCCCATCCCCATTTTCTTCTTCGCTGCTGGTCATCCACTAGGTGAGCTCTCTCCCTATCTTTTACTATGTTGCTTAGGAGTTCTTCCTCTATCTTCTTTCCAACATGTATGGGGTTTCTTTTGGTGGTTTGCAAGTGGTGATTTTTGGGGCTGTTTTGGTGTAGGAAATGGGTGTTTGAAGAGGAGATTTGTTCAGCTGTACTAGGTGTTTGGAGACTGTTTTAGACATTGAAGGAAGTGAATTTTGTGGCTGGGATTTAGGTAGGAACCCCACTTTACAGCAGTCCATTGCTTTTTATTGGGTGTAGAGGACCTAAATCAATTACATGCAACTTCTCATATACCCATTTCATACATTTGTCATGCTAGGGTTGCATACGTAGTTGTCATCTTGCATTTGAGCCAAGGAGAGGATAAATTCCGTTTAAGCACTATTAAGGCAATTCTAAGCAATTTTATAGCTAAATGCATGTTGGTATACCATGATTCTACAATCTGATTTTCATTGAATTACTTTTCAGCCTCCTTACAATTTTGTTGTAAATTGGAAATAGGTTATTCTTTAATAAATGGATGGATGTTGAATTGGAGTTGTGAATGATGAGAATGGTTTGGTGATGAAGTTTGATGGTTACGATTAACTATAGAAAGATGGTTTTTGATGGGGTGGAACAGAGGTTCCTAGCAAGTATAGGAGAAAAAGAGCGGAGAAACACTTCAAAAATTCTTAAGTGATTTCATGTCAGGTCCGATTGATCGGACTTAACACTGATCGATCGAATTAATCCTCGGGTTCGAGGTCTGATTAATCAAACCTAGACCCTATCAATCAGATAACCCTTCTAGCTAGGGTTCTATTATGAACTCAGAAAGTCTGTTTAACCCTTTTCTTGTTTAAATACCTTTTTATAATTAACACAGAGGTTAGTTATAGTATAATCTTGGACCCCTTGGACTCTTGGATGAAGGGCCTTAGCATTGGCACCTCATACCATTAATATTGCCCTATGAGATTAAAAAAATACGAGCAATCTTGAAGGCTGAGACATCACATGTGTATTACCTAGTCAGTTTAGCACTTAACCATTAATGTTAGTTTAGGGGACTCTCATGTACAAACTTATATACAATGTAGCATCAAGCAAGGATAACCGTGCATCGAACAACCTAAACTACATCTAAATGGCCAGTTAGAAACAACGAGTAATTAGATTAGGATTGGTTAGTAAATCTCCTTGACTTTCATCAATCTAATTGCATTAGCATATTGAAGATTAATTATCATTGTCTTCCATATAGTTGATACAACTATTATCTTGTTTTACCCCTCACCGGTATTGTTGCATAATTTGATTCTTTCCCTTTTTTTCTATATATAATGAATCGAAATGAAATAGACTTGAATTGAGTAAGAAATGAATTAAATGAATTGAATTCCCCAAAATCAAACTATATAAGATAATCTTATTCAAAGTTCCTTTTATTGAACCCGAATAGTTAGGCACTACATAACTGTAATTTACAAGGCCCGGAGTGGTTGAGTTGGTTAAATTTAGTTTGGCCGTTGCAGGAGATAATAGGAGTAGTCTAGAACTCTAGAATTTGGGTAACCAGGATCGCACCTAGCCCCGAGGCACTAGTTATTCCCGCATTTGTATATATATTGCTCTCACCTAAATACTAACTTAGCTCCATTGAGGACAAATTGTATTGCTCTCACCTATGATGCCCGGATATGAACATGGATACGGACACGGGAAACAGCGATTCGATACAACATTTTAAAAAATTTAAGACACGGAGATGGGTATGGTATCACCTATAAGATACGATATGGACATGGGATACGACACCGATAGGGATACGACACCAATAAGGATACGTATGTCTAAAAAATATAAGAGATTTCACTAAGTATCTAAACCACTTAAGATACTCAATTAAATATATCTAAGAAATATATAAAACAAATACTAAACTTTAAAATAATATAAGTTAATACATTTTGTTTTTATAGTGAAGTTTTAAACAAGACTTATATATATTCATATATTGTACTAGTTTTAAATTATGTTTTTACTAGTAGCACATGTTGCATTGTTATAAATTTATTATTTTTTTACTAGCAGCACATGTTGCATTAAAGAAATTGCATTTGAGTGCTTTTCCATAGAGATGGACAGAAATGCCAAAAAGCAAGCAAATAATAAAAGCAGTGCATTATAAAGGTAGGAAAAGAAAAAAGAAAAGACAAAACAAAGAAAAAGTAAGGTAGGAAAAGGTAGGAAAAGAAAATAGAAAATAGAAAAGAAAAAAGGTAGGAAAAGAAAAAAGTAAGAGACAGTTGGAGTTGTCAAACAAAGAAAAGTAAAAGACAGTTGGAGTTGTCAAACAAAGAGAAGAGCCCACTTGCATTATAAAAAGAGAAAAAAAAAAACCGAAGAGTGGAGGGAGAGCACTTCCATTAAAGAAATAAAAAGCTGTCAACAGTAAGGAGAGGGAGAAAGCACTGCATTAAACAAAAAGTATAAAACAAAGTACTTGCATTAAAAAATGGGTAGAAGAAAGAGAGGACCTAAGAAGCATGGACACGGACATAGGACACGGATACGACACGACACGGACACGCCGACACGGCATTTCTCAAAAAAGTAGGACACGGACACATCGGGGACACGTTAATAATATAAATTAATTTATATATATAATCATCTACTAAAAAAATAATATCATTTTAACTTTTTAAATCAATTTAGCAATCAAAAAATAAAAATTCAAGTACCAACTAACAAACATATCAAATTATCAAATATCAATATAACACTAAAACATAATTCATAATCATTAAACATGAAATATCCATAGTTCCATAAAATCCATATAAAGAAAATGGTGGATCATCTCTTTCCCCTCCCTAAAAAAAAAAAAATACAAAAAGCAAAAAAGAAGCTAATCTTGAGGCCTATTCTTTAGTGAAATATTTATTTATCTTTTGCTTGTGATATGATTGATATTTACAATCATATATTTTACCATGGTATAAAATTGTTATATATTAAGTTTATAAGTTTTAATAACCACATGTTAACAAAATGTTCAAGAGATATGAGCGACATGTTTATTTTTTAGTCATAGGCACGGGCTAGGAATTGTGGGACACGTTGCAAAAAGAGTGTCAAACATGCGTCCGAAATTAAGATTTTTAATTCTTAATTATGGACACGGGTAAATAGTATCAGACACGTGTCCGAGAGTGTCCTACGAGTGTCGGTGTCCGACACGTGTCCGACACGGACACGTCACTTTCCTAGAAGTGTCCGTGCTTCTTAGAAGAGGACCATAAAAGAGAAAAAAAGGGAAAAGAGAATGAGAAAGAATCAGAAAAGGAAGGGGGGGGGTGTGGTTTGCTCGCTTAACTGATTCACTAATTCTCTATTATCATCTCCTCGTCTCATGCTTCAAATCTGCTCATGCTCGCTACTTGCTCATCTCATGCTCTCTGCTGATTGTCAATGGAAGATCAAAGCCATATACTAAATCGCCTGGTGCTTTTCTTCTTTCTCTTCTTTTCTTTTTCTGGCTTCAGAAGTCTACCAAATCTTTGCTGCTCTTCTTCTGCTGATTTTTCCTCCCCTTTTTTTAACACATTAACATCTCTCTCTCCTGCTTTAAATTTCTTTTAAAGGAATGAAATCCCGACCAATCGAGCACTGTGTCTTGAGATTGGGCGCCGTATCCAAACCATATCTTGTCATATCCCATACTAGTATCCGTATCAAGCCGTATCGGTATGGGTACCTTAGGTCAAATGACATATCCGGGTATCATAGTCTCACCTAGACGTTGACTTAGCTCTGGTAAGGGTGGATTAGCCGAAGTAGTTACCAACTAGTTATAAGATCTTTCAATAACTCATAATGCATAATAAATCCAATATTGCACAATGTGCCTAATATACTTGAAATTGATCGCTTTTAAATCAATTGTCTATTAATTCTAATAGATACAACGTGCGTTACTTTATATTTGCTTACACTTTGTTGAATTGTTATATTCATACCTATCTCATGGATATTACAAGCGTAGAGGCAGATCATGGCCTTGTAGAGACCCTAAAGCCGGAGGAGGGAACTCCAGAGATTCCTACAAATTTAGAAGAGTGGACAACTGAGGATGTCTTCTAGTCCTTGTTTAGGAGTGCATCACATGAGTTTACAATTTGGATTTATTTGGGAATGGGATAGGATTTGCATTATACCATCTCACACATGTACATATAGCGATGGTGTCATTCACATATCTTGGACTTATATGGTTATAGGCTTGTAGCCATTGTTCATAGAACCCACTCTTGTTCATATTGTGTAGGCATAGCACATATGTACATCTTCATGTATAGGCATTTTGGGGTTTCTCTATTTTAGATGAATGAAATCCTCAACTTGTGAATATTGAAATATTTTAAATTATGGACTGTTTATACTATGATACCATGTGGAACATGATTTGTACAGGTGATAAGTATGGACTTCTACTCCTTGACAGATGTCATTGAGTAACCACATACGTGAGAAGATTGTAAGTATCCTTTGTGGATTCTGCCCTGGCACAGTATCAGGAAGGAATTTTACGGGAGTACATGTGCCACACCTTGAATATTACCCTAACTAAGGGAAGCCCGAGCTTGGGTTCTGACATTGGTAGTGGCTTTTTCAAGCTCACAAGGTTTCAATTTTGGGTGCCCCTGCATCACTGTCCCCATTTATGACATAAGTGTTAATAGAACATAATGTACAAAGCTGCCATAGCCCAATTGGTATGGTACGCTTACAAAAGTGGGAGTAACGTGTACGTTTCAAGTTCAAGTTCTTCCCTGCTTTGGGGATATAGTATATATTTTTCCATTTTTTACTATCTTAAAATAAGATTATAATTAATTAATTAATTAATTAATTAATAATTGAGAACTGTCAAACCTTACCCGACCCACACCTGTCATTGGGTATTGGGTATAGGGTAGGCCGAGTGTGAGTCAGAGTAGGTTTGTGTTTCACCCGACCCATTGCCATCCCTATGACCATAACTCAACCATCATTATTTCATGTCATTTGATCAATGCCTCAAGACCCAACATTTGCTAAGAAGAAGAAGAAGATGGCGGTGGTGGTGGGGGTGGTGATGGTGGTGATTAGACCAGTGCTTGGAGCTAGAATACACCTTAGTTGCACAAAACTCAAGAGACTTTCTGTAGAAGGATATACAACTAAAGATCAGACAATTTTTTTATTTTTGAATGGTATGTGCCGACACTATCATATATTGAATTTGATATAAAAAATAGAATATAGAAAATAGAACCATGCTAACTGTAGTAAGAAAAAATAAGATGAAAGTTACATCAAAATTTTCATCAGAGTGCCATGTCAGGCAACAAAACCTTTAAATAGTGGCATGACCTTCATGCACAGACGATCAGCAAGTGTAATACCATTAAATGTATGAGATTGTTAATATATTATGTTTTTAAAAATAAAAATAAAAAAGAATATCAATTCCATGGTTTATAATATGAATGACTGCTTCATGAAAACCAAAGAGGATGATTTTTAACAAAATGAGATCTAATGCACATCAGCACACCTAAACAATAGACATTATACAAATTTTCTAAGCCATACTTATGGATAAACAATTTCAACTCTTCACAGACCAATTTTCAGCAAAATATGATTCATAAAGAATTGTACAAATCTCAGATTCTATGTCTTATGGTTGTTTCCTTTTCCTCCTAAAAATTGTCTATGAAATTGTTAATGTAGCATACCACTCAGCTGTAGTAAGTAGTTGATTGATAACACCAGAAACCATTGGACCACGCATTATCGCACGTCCTTGTCCAGCAAATCCAAAAGACACCAACTTTACACCCAAGTACTCAGTTGGAATTATGGTTCTCGTCTCTGGATTCTACAAAGCATCTGCTTTAATGTCATTATTGCAAATATACTTAATCACTGCAGTTAATGTTGACTGGCAAAAGAAATAATACCATCTCCAACAGCCGTTTTTCAGGAGAAACCATAGTTGGTAAGCTTGGACCGTAAACATCAGCATCAAATATTCCAACTCTAGCACCCATATCAGCCAATGTGTATGCAAGGTTTACAGCTACAGTAGACTTTCCCACGCCTCCCTGCAAAGCATAAGCAATAGCAACTATGATAAATACCAGGAAGGAGATATCACTAACCATTAGTCATTACTCAATATCTCTTACTCAAATGAAAAAATTTCAATCTTAAATAACTGTTTAAAGAGATCCGTGCATATTAGAGCGACTATTCTCAACAACTACATCAAAGGTAAGATGAACTTTTCCAGAAGATTTATATTTTATAATTAGATTCCTCATCTACTGAATGAAGGAATAAAATTTGTTTTTCTAAAGGCATCAAATCTGAATTAATCAAGGTTTTGGAAAGCGCATTTTAGATGGCACAGAATGACAGGTATCACCAATTTGTTTTGGGCATCTGGTCCATTAATGTAACACACAACATAATGAATTTAAATATATTTAGAAGAACAGCTGGTAATCCTTGCTGCTGTGAACTGATTTGCTCTATTTTTTTCTTTTTTCTTTTTTTTTTTGAATGGTAACCCTTGCTGCTGTGCATTTAGAGCGGCCTGGAAATAGGAAATCAAATGAGATGTGATATCGTGCTCTCAACTTTTTCAATCCAAACTCAACAATGACAGTAGTAATAATTATTTACATAGAATTTCTCCAACCTAACCAGCAAAATCCCAAAAGAACAAGAAATCAAAGGATAACTATCAGCTCAGCAAAAAACCAACTACTAGTGAGCAGGGACAAATACACGTGTATAATATATTTATGATATTATTCATTGTAATGGAACATTAAAGGACCACATGAAGTAGAAAACAACTATTCAAATGAACCTTTTAATTATATCCCAAAGAGACCAACTGAAAACTTTAGGTTAGAAGTTAAAATATGCACTTCTAGGGTGGATTCTCCTCAATCTCTCCTCTCATGATATGTGTGTGAACCAAACTTCTTAAAATATGTCCAAAGAAACCACCTATGTTAAATCTAACTTACTCATACTACATGGTGACCTTAACTGTCTCATGCATGAATAGGGCAGAAACAAAATGTCTAGGACATTCACTGCCCAAAATATCGTGAAATGAAAACAGTTGTCTGATTTTAATTGATGTTAGCACATGCAGCGGGTGTCATCCAATATACGGAAAGCAGTATTAATGGAAAATATAAATTGACTATATGACCTCCCTAAAAATGTTTCAAGGTTCACATAGATACGGATAACACAATAGTAATACCAAACAAACTTACTGTAGTGTCAAATAACACGCATATGATTAAATTTTAGAAGGATGAGGCCATGGAAAGAATACCTTACAACTTGAAACTGCTACAATATTAGAAATTGTCTGCAACCCCTTGGGAAGTTGATCTGCAAAAATTGGTTTGGCAGGTTGTGCCGACATCTTCACATTGACTTTTTTAACCCAAGGAAGCAATGACACCACTTCATTTGCCTTCTGCTCAAACTGACAAAATGATGTCCTCTTTTAGATTTTTGTAAAAGAAATAACTGACATGGAAATGACTAGAATTTAAAAAAAATGCGTATATGAAAACATACAGGCTTCAGCAAGACTGTGGACACAAGATCAAAGAATAGAAGCAATACCCACCAAAGAAAAATCAAGTACTTGTCAATCCTCTGTTTATTAGGAATTACTTCATATAGCTTTCTGAGCATAATAATCTTGGTATATATAGCTATGACAAACGAAAAAAAAAAGAACTTTCAGGTGTTTGTTTTTAAATATAAAATGCAATCATGCAGATACTACATCCTGAATACATGAGTCCAAGTCATGACAAGATTCCCATTTTCAAACAACTTTTTTTTTTGTTTACTTGAGTAATATCAAATTTGTAGTTATAATTTATTGAATACCAATTCCAAAGATTGAACCACATTTAATTCTAGTAGTTTTGGATCGGTATTGTTTTCTAGAATCATATGAAGTTGTGCATGCTAAGCGGAAAATTGGTAGCCACACATAGTATGCCACCATTGACTGGCAATGGATATTCTATTAAGGTGACTCTCTCACACACACAAAACAGAAACTAACCAGGGCAACGTCCAATTTTAAGAGTAAGTTCTTAGATAGTTCTTTCATAACTTAACTTTTTAGAAAGGATAAAATCTTAAATGAAGAATAAAAAAAGACAAAAAAACTGCCAGTTGACAAAAAAGAGAAGTTCTTAATCAAACAATCTTAGTTCTATTTCATTTACCACATCCTTAATTGGGCATGCCGGTGTTGTGAGCTCCAAGCGAAATGAAACCTGAAATAAGCAACAAGGAAACATATCATAAGAATATCTTCACCCAAATGCATATGATAGAAAGTAAGTAATTGTCCGCCGTTTCACTTAATCACCTCCCCCAATGGTTCTTCAATATGAAGGTCCTTTACAAAGCCACATGAGACAATGTCAGTCCCAAAGTCTGGATCAATGATTTGAGACAAGGCTGTCAATACATCTTTCTCAGCATTGTCGGTTGATAATCTGGATGTCTCAGCTACAAAAACAAAATCAGGAGCAAAGTTAGAAAAATAGGAAAGATAATGTCATAATCTTCATGTTAGAAAAATAGGAAATATACTGTCACAGTCTTCAAGACAGCATGCATGGACCAGATATATCATGGCTAAATTCCCAAAAAAAATTGTGAGTAATTCTTCCACAATTTTCTTTTGCTAGAGTGGATCACTGGTCAATTAGTGATACTTCCAACATGAGGACCAGGAATCAATCCCAAGCCAATATTGTGAAACTGAGGTGCCTTGTCACTGAGCTATCAGATTCAATTTTGATTCTTCTACTATTGAATGTGATAAGTGAGTCCAACAAAGAATGCACAAAATGTTCTCATATTAGAAGAAATGATTCATTGAAACAATGAGAAGACACACAAATGCACAGAAATGGAAAAAAATAATTGTAAGGAAACAAACAATAGGACAAAACAATCATTTCTCTCCATGAAACTACCAAATACAGGGTGCCATGTACCAAAGGCCATCTGTCGTATTTTTCAATCAGTAACTAAATTCAAGTTCCATGTACTTGTAAGCTGACCATCATAACTGTTAGGACAAAGTACAACATCAATATTTCTCCCACCTTTTCATTTTCTTATGTTCTCAATGTGTTCAAGTTCTAACTTTTGTAGATCAGCAGCCTCACCAAAATCACTTTAATAATATTCCATTTTCTCCTTCAAATTGTTTATTTAGGATTTGGTAGCAAATAGACAATTGATGGTGGGCACACAAATAACAGGATCTATCTATTCTACACAAGGACACTTCTACTCTTCAATCTTCCAATAGTGTCAATCGAGATAGTAACAATGCGGACCATGACTTGTATTGGCAACATTGTTTAAAACATATAAGCATATCCCATCTGAACTATTTCTTTTCAGTATATTCACCTCTAATAATGTTATGGAAATATAACATGAGACATGTCAACTTTCAGAGAATGTGGAAATCGTTATCCAATAATTTTGGGTAAAAAAAGTGTAATGTTGCAGACAGTAGAGGAAAACAAATAAAATTGTATGATTGTTATTCCCTTGTTTCTGCCTAACACAGTTTGTAACACATTATTTAATGTTTTCATAGTTTGGTTATCCCTTCAACTCATCTATCTTTTTTTCTCTCCCTTCTTCCACGTCCCTTTTCTTCTCCTCTTCATCAACCAACAGCAAAACCTCCTTTTTTGTATTACAACCTTTTTATGACATTAACACATAGTATAAATTTTCTTTAATAAGGGAATTGATCAGTGATCAGTAACAAATGCCTGATGGAGTTTGGGGCAGTAGGCTGACATCGTATAATAGCTGCACGCTATTAGCTCAGTAGCACTATGAGTATGAGCACATACATTTCTCCACGAAACAGATGTGTGCAGAAAACACTTATACGTGCATGTATGCACGCATAAATGCTATATACATTCCTATTTAAGTGTATATGAACTCATCTTCAAACGTATGAGTCCCATAATAATAATAACAGATCTAATTAAGACATAGAAGTCCTAAATTATGGAGTGATGATTTAAGGCACTGACTAGTTTCTTCTCAATAAACAAGAAATTCATAAACAATTAGAAAGCCCAAAATCCTGGACTCTCATCAACAGATAGTCAAATGGGTCTCTTTCTAAGAAGGAAAAAAAAACGTAGTCTCGAAATTTTGCAAAAGACTGCAACTTTCCAGTTAAAAGAGAAATTGAATCCTGGGTTTTGCTTTGAAGCAGCAAAAAATCATGGGTTTTAATTATCTTTCAGAAATAAAATATGGGCAGTGATTGAAGGGACATAATACCTTCAACAGAGGCAGCTCTAGTAGAAATTGGGCCCCGATCCGAAGGAACCCGCGAATACCACATAAATCTCCTGCGCTTTTGATATGCAACGAAACAGCCAGTGGTGGAAAGGAAACAAGATTTCTTTGGTGGAAGGACTACTACAATATGGGGGAGAGAAGACAAAGGTATAACAGTTGCAGAAAGCAAAAGGTGAGTAGAGAAAGGTAAGAAAGAAGTATTGACATTGCATGAAGCTAAACAGGAAATACCTCCTCCTCCTCCTCCATTTGAAGGTGATTTTGAGATGGGAAAGGAGAGATTTGGAGAAGCTAGTGACTGCAGAGTCTGCATTTTAGAGAGCGAGAGAGAGAGAGAGCTTTGGTGGGGATATGGGAGAGCAGAAAGCTTTTGAACGTGTGGCTGTTTTATCACGTCAGGAAATCTCTCCATGGCCAGGCAGTTTTATGTGCGTGTGACATACACGTGGAGAGACAGAAATCAGAACCACACCCCAGTTTGCCTGGGGCCCACCCACCTGAATCTGAGTGTGTGAACGAACCATGGGTAAATGAATTTGAGGGAACATGATATGGATTTTGATTTTTATTGTTTTCAATTTGATGAGGCACTAATTTTTTTAGAAAAATTATAAAATGTCATTAATTATGGCATGCCAAACAAATAAAAAGATTGTTTAAAACAGGGGTTAGAATGGAAGTGCATGCATTCTTTTGAAACATTTCCATACTAGGATTTATGAGAAATCCGAGGCACCCTAATGGTAAGGCTTATGCAGCTATCCAGAGTTTGATTTATAGATAATAATTAAGTTGAATCAAATATTATGTACCACTCGCCCAACTAAGAAAAGTATAGCAAGAAATCAGTAGCAAAATTCGACTTTTATTCAATGAAATAACTACGTTTAATTATGGAAAAATTTACCTATGTAAAACAGCAGACCATATGCAAAAAACAACTTTTTGTCAAAAGGAATTCTCTACATTCAAATGGAAAAAAGAGTAATAATTCGAAAATGCTTTTCAATATTCTTTTGTGTCTATTATCAGCTACCTTACTCACATTAAGGCCCCGTTTGGCATCCATCCGAGGGACCATTGCCATGTTTCCATGGAATAAAAAATTTTAAAAATGACGTTTGGATACACTACTAGCTTCTTCTTCCAAAATTTTCTCATGGAAATTTGCTCCACCACCACAAGAAAATAGGAACAAAAAATTTTCGTTTCTCATTTGGTATGATAGATGCCAAGAAAAGCAGAACAACTCCTTTCCCGTCAATATTTCAGCAAGAAGCACTTATAAATCTTAGGATCTTTGGCTTCCGGTATCATCCCCATCTCTCACTCTCTCCCTCAGCATTGTACCCTAATTCCTATTGTGCGCGTGTGTGCAAACGCAACCAAGATCAAACAATCACCCACACAAGAAGACAAGAAGATTTACGTGGTTCGGCAAAGATGCCTATGTCCACGGAAAACCAATTTCCACTAGGTTCTCCTCCAATCTGTGAAACCACAGCCTTGGAATCTCAGCCACTCTCAGCCTCTCTGACTGACTGACTCTCCAGGGTCACAGATTACATCATATATATAACCATTACATCCTTATCCCCCAAGAACTCTATCTCAAGAAAAAAGGAAAGTCCTAACATATTAGAAAACTACTATTTGACAAAATAGGAAATTCCTAATATCATTAGGAAACCACCCCTGATATAGAACTCAATCATGGTCTGGACCCACATGGCCAACAATCTCCCCCTCCAGACCATGGGGAAGATGCCCTGAACCCCTTACTGGGAGTTCAATCTGGCCAACTCTGAACACAGCTCCAGTTTTCCCTTAGACACAACCTTGGTCATCATGTCCGAGGGATTCTTGTCCAAATGAATCTTTTTCAGCTTCATGAAGTTCTTCTCGATCACCTCACGAATCCAATGGTACTTGATATCAACATGCTTCATGCGGCCATGATATGTAGCATTCTCACTGAAATCCATAGCACTCTGACTATCACAGTAAACTACATATTCTTCTTGCTTCAAACCTAGTTCTTGAAGGAATCTCTTCAACCAAAGCATCTCTCTCCCTGCTTCATTAGCAGCTATGTATTCCGCTTCAGTTGTAGATTGTGCTGTACACTTCTGTAACTTTGATTGCCAGGAAATAGCTCCCCCTACAAAAGTAAACAGATAACCAGAAGTCGACAACCGACGATCAAGATCGCCTGCAAAATCAGCATCAGTATAACCTTCCATGACTGGTTTTGAGCCTCCGAAACATAAGCACACCTTGGAAGTACCTCTCAAATACCTAAAGATCCACTTCACTGCTTCCCAATGCTCTTTTCCAGGGTTTGCGAGAAATCGACTCACTAAACTCACAGCATGAGCAATGTCTGGCCGTGTACAAACCATGGCATACATAAGACTCCCCACAGCATAGGAGTAAGGAACACATGCCATCCGTTCCTTTTCATCATCTGTAGTAGGACACAAGCGCTTACTTAGTTTGAAGTGACTGGCTAGAGGTATGCTAACTGGCTTAGCATTCTTCATGTTGAACCGCTCGAGAACTCGTTCAACATATTTCTCCTGTGACAACCACAGCTGCTTGGAACTCCCATCACGACGTATTTGCATGCCCAATATCGTCCGTACGGGACCCAAGTATTTCATGTTAAACGACTTTGACATCTCCTCTTTTAACTTGCCAATCAACTTGCTATCCTGTCCAACTATCAGCATATCATCTACATATAAAAGAAGGATGATGAACCTACCATCGATAAATCGACGAACATAGACACAATGATCTGCAGCTGTCCTCCGGTACCCATGACTCAACATGAATGAATCAAACTTCTTGTACCACTGTCTCGGTGCTTGCTTCAGCCCGTAGAGACTCTTCTTCAACTTGCAAACCATCTGTTCTTTTCCTTCTACCTCAAACCCCTCTGGCTGAGTCATGTAGATCTCTTCTTTCAAGTCACCATGAAGAAACGCGGTCTTCACGTCCGTCTGTTCAAGCTCAAAGTCCATGCTGGCGACTAGACCCAAAACGATTCTGATAGAAGTCATTTTCACAACAGGAGAGAAAACATCACTGAAGTCGATACCCTTCGTCTGTGCGAAGCCTTTTACCACTAACTGTACTTTGTGCTTCACCAGTTTCCCATTCTCATCCTTTTTCAGCTTGAACACCCATTTGTTTTTCAGAACATTCATATCTTTAGGAAGTTGCACCAGCTCATAAGTCTTGTTCTTCTTCAAAGAACTCATCTTATCCTGCATAGCCTTCATCCACTCATCTTTATCAGCATGAGTCATTGCTTCTCGGAAGCTAGCTGGCTCTCCCTCATCAGTAAGCAACACATATTCGGATGCAGGATACATAGTTAATGGTTGACGCTCCCGTGTAGACCTCCTAACTTGAGGTTCCGTGGTTTCAATCTGAGGAGACTGCTGCTCCCCCTGCTCAACACCCTCATCATCTGGCAACTCCTGTGCCTCATCACAATCCGGATCGTTTTGTCCACCTTCTCCACCTGTAGTCTGCACCGGAGAAGGAGTCGGTGTGAAATCAACCACTCCATCAACTATCTCAGAAGACTTATCAATCTTCTCAACATCTCCAAAGAACTGATCTTCATGGAAAACCACATCCCTACTTCTGATAAATTTCATCTTCTCTGGATCCCATAATCTGTAGCCAAACTCATCTCCACCATAACCAAGAAAGATGCAACGCACTGCCTTATCGTCCAACTTGGGACGCTGCTCCTTTGGTACATGTACAAACGCTTTACACCCAAACACCTTCAAATGTGAATAGGAAACATTTTTACCTGTCCATCTTCTCTCTGGAAGATCATAATTCAAAGGAACTGAGAAAGATCTGTTAATCAGATAAACGGCAGTCAGAACGGTTTCACCCCAGAATGACTTAGGCAACCGTGCTAATCTTATCATGCATCTCATCTTCTCAAGAATAGTGCGGTTCATTCTCTCTGCCACACCATTGTGCTGTGGAGTACCAGGAACTGTCTTTTCATGTCGAATGCCATTTTCAAGCAGTAGCTTTTGAACTGGTTGGATGTGTATTCACCCCCATTATCTGAACGGAGACACTTCAAGAGTTTACCTGTTTCTCTTTCAACCTGGACATGAAACTGTTGAAACATCTGGAATACTTGATTCTTTGATTTCAACGGATAAACCCTGACTTTCCTGGATGCATCATCGATGAACGTGACAAAGTACTTATTGCCACCCAATGATTCGACCTCTATGGGACCACAAACATCAGAATATACTAAATCCAACACATTGGATTTCAATTTTGATGTCGAAGAGAAAGCAACCCTAAGTTGTTTACCATATAAACAATAATCACAAGGGTCAAGGGATATACCTTTGGAGCAAGGAATTAAATCCTTCTTTGCCAACATCTGCAAGCCTTTCTCACTCATATGACCAAGCCTCTTATGCCATAGATTCAGAGAGGAATTGTCTTGAACTGCATTCAACGCATCTTTGCACAGCTTTACTTGTGTTTTATAAAGAGTATTACCTGCTGTACCTCTCGCAATAACAAGAGACCCTTTAGTGAGCTTCCATCTGCCATTTCCGAAGTAATTCTCATAACCTGCACGGTCCAATGCAGTCCCGGAAATCAGATTCAACCGCAGATCAGGAACATGTCGCACATCTTTCAGCGTCAGTGTGCAACCAATATCGGTTTTAATGCAGACATCACCGATACCAACAATATCTGAATGACTCGTGTTGCCCATCTTCACAGTACCAAAGTCACCTGCTTTGTACGTCGTGAACATCTCCCTGCAGGGAGTAGCATGGTAGGATGCTATTGTGTCAACAACCCACTCAACCTGACCATTTGCAACACTCAAACACTTATCATCATCGCCGACGAGCACCACTACTTCCTGTTCCAAAGTAGCTGTAGTGTTATCAGTGTCATTCTTCTTCTCATTATTGGATCCTTTCTGTTCCTTCATGGCAAACCAATTTTTCTTGATGTGGCTCATCTTGCCACAGAAAAAGCACTTTACAGACTTTTTCTTGCTCTGTGATTCACTGCTAGACTTAGACTGTGATTCATCTCTAGATTTGCCACGACCCCCCTTTGGACCTCTACTCTTACTCCTCCCCCTGTTCTCAGTAACAAAGGCCTGTGCATTATCTGTCCCTGCAGATTTCCGTCTAGTTTCTTCATTCTGTAGACTACTGGTAACCTGACTCATAGATAACACACCATCTGGAGTAAAATTGCTCAAGGAAACAACCAATGTCTCCCATGAATCTGGCAAAGAACTCAGAAGCAACAAAGCTTGCATCTCATCATCAAGGATCATCTTCATAGTGGCTAATTGATTTACCACACTTTGGAACTCATTGATGTGATCTTCGATCTGACCACCATCCTTGAATTTCATGTTCACAAGCTTTCTGATCAAGAAGGTTTTGTTCACCGAGGTCTTTTTATCATACATTGCTTCTAGCTTTTTCCAAAGGGTATTTGCATTGGTTTCATTAGACACGTGGTGAAATATACTGTTATCAACCCACTGTCTGATGTGACAAATCGCTTTTCTATACAATTTGTTCCAATCAGCATCTTGCATATCTTTCGGTCGGGCACTATCTCCCTCAACGGGATCATGGAGGTCTTTACAATAGAGAATATCCTCCATCTTCGGTTTCCAGATCAATCAATTTGGAATAGTTGAGCTTAACCATGGTAGTGTTGATAGTATTGTTCTCCATCTTAATCAAATTAAGTAACAGGAAAAACAAATAATTAACACTGACCTCAACTCCTGCACCAAGCTGTAGATCTCGTCAACACGAGCACGCTGGAAGAAACGGATCTGAAATCCGACCCCGGATGGCTCCGTTATCGCAAAAACGGTTTTCTGCGCTCTCAATTTGGTCAATCTCCTTGTTGACAGTCAAACAGCCAATCTTCTTCCGCTAACACGTAGATCTGCTCGAAACGAGTCCGTAGGCGCAAACGGATCTCCGATCGGACGTCGGATGATCAAGATATCGCAGAAACAAATTTCTGCCGTCAATCTGGTCAACTCTGGCAGTTGACCGTCTGTCTGATGACGTGGGCTGACGTCAGCCGGATGACGTCACGCTGCTGACGTCTATGCGGCGGCTGACGGGCTGGACCGTCTGTTTCTGGGTTCAGGTCGACCCGACCCGAACCGGCCTGCACGGCTAACTGAACTGGGCTTGTACCGCAGGTTGGTTCGGACCTAACCCGAAGCTTGACCCAACCTGAAAAACAGGCGCTGGGCTTATCTTCTCCGCGGGTCAGTCAAACTGACCCGACCCGACCCAACGGACCCGAACCCAGACCCAGAAAATTGGGTCGTCTTCAACCCAGCGACAGGCGTGCGTCTGGGTCTGCAACAGGCTAGCTCGCGTCTGGGTCTGCAACAGGCGAGCTCTCCGCGGTTTGCAGCGGCCCTGGCGACCGGTGGAGAGGCGCGACGGCCCCATGGCGGGGGACGGCGACGATCAGCAACAGCATCCGGTCTTCTTCTCCAGCACTGAAGAGGAAATCCGTCTTTGATACGGCTTCTTCTCCGGTCCTCTTCCTCAGATCCGAGAAATCCGGTCTCCAACGAAGATCGTCCGCAGAACCTTCTCCTTATTCTTCTTACCGATTTCAGTTTCTCTGTCTTCAAACAGAGATCCCCGATTGACGTGTGGCCAAGCAGAGATCGACCAACGATCTCTCCTCTTCCCGTTGATCTTCCACGCACAAGCAATCGCTCTGATACCACTTGTTGTGCGCGTGTGTGCAAACGCAACCAAGATCAAACAATCACCACACAAGAAGACAAGAAGATTTACGTGGTTCGGCAAAGATGCCTACGTCCACGGGAAACCAATTTCTACTAGGTTCTCCTCCAATCTGTGAAACCACAGCCTTGGAATCTCAGCCACTCTCAGCCTCTCTGACTGACTGACTCTTCAGGGTTACAGATTACATCATATATATAACCATTACATCCTTATCCCCCAAGAACTCTATCTCAAGAAAAAAGGAAAGTCCTAACATATTAGAAAACTACTATTTGACAAAATAGGAAATTCCTAATATATTAGGAAACCACCCCTGATATAGAACCCAATCATGGTCTGGACCCACATGGCCAACAATTCCAATCACAATAGATCTCTCTAGGGCTCGACAAACTCCTCTCTCGTGCAAATTCTCCCTATAGCAAACTACTAATTTATCTTCATCTTGTGCACTATAGATCATAGGAGCTCGAATTTGTACGTCATTGTATCTCCTTGTCTCCGTGCATCATCCCATCTTTGGAATAAAGTGGCCACCCAGTGGTTGGATGTCTCATTCTCATTCAAGTGCCAAGGGTTTGATCCTTGGTTCTTTACTTGGGTGTGCCAACACTCCTCTCACCTCCATGTGCTCTTCTCTAGTTGTGTGTTGGGACTCACTCTTGTGTTAGTTGGGTCTATCAAGGCCTAACCACCATATTTGGTGAAAAATAATAATAAAAAAATTGAGATTTCTATACAAAGGCCCCTATATTTTTAGCCAACTCAAAAAAGGAAAAACCCCTATGTTTTGTGTTTTTACAACGAGGCCGCTAGATTAACCTTGTCAAGCATAAGTGGTTTTTTTGGATAAATAACAAAAATACCCTTTAGTTGGCTTAGCAAATTTCACTGACTCAAATACTTTTAGTGGGGCCCACTTGAATGCAAGAAGACCAAGAGAGACACGACGATGGAAGGCTTGGAATCTAGATAGAAAATTCAAACAGAAAGCCATTGAAATGATCATAGCCTTTTTGGTTTAAATCCTCAAAGTTTAAGAGGCAAAACTATCTTTTTAGATTTTAACTAGAGGAAGAAATCATTGAGTTTTTCATTAGGGTAAATCGGTCAAAATGAATTAAAAAGAACTTTTTAATTACTTATTTATAGTTGAACTATTTGTTACGAAGGGTTTAGTTAATGCACAAAATATAGGGGCCTTTTTGAGGTTGTGGAAAAATATAGGCGCCAATAAAAATTTTAAAAAAAATACCTTCTTTCCCTCCACATTATTATATATTAAAGTAGAAGTTTTTGCTTTAATTTTGCCTTAAAAGTTACACTACTTTATTTTAAACATCTATGTACTCTCCCACTGCCAAACTCTTCTATTACTTTCTCACTTCCACACGCTTTTATATTTTCATGCAACTAACTCACTTTTATATAATTGCTCTTCCATCTTATTTTTTATAATAGGTGATCTCTCATGCAATTAATCTTTATTTAAAAATGTTTGGCTTGTCCTCTTCAGTGAAGATGTAATCTGAAAATGTTTGAATTTTTTTCTTCCTTGTTTCTCATTTAAAATTGAATAAATGATGATGAAGATTAAGGATAAAAAAAATTTTCCATGTAATTTATTTTATCATGATTCCCTATCATGAAGTTTCTACAATTAAGTTTAAAAATTTTCTATTTATATGATTTCATAGCAAATACATTCAAATAATATATTTAAAAAATATTAAATCACAAAATTTTCACTACGATTTTATGTTAATTATTTATTTTTATCATTACTTTTACATTTATATTGCTCGCGCTAAGCACAGGCATATTTTGCTAGTTAGAGATTATCTTGGGCTAATAACATCATTGATTGAGTAGATCTCAATCAATAGCTTGCATTGATTGGGCAGTTTAAATCAGCCTGTAAGTGACGATGATCCATTGATCCTTTATGGGGCCACAAATATCTGTTAGTGTAGACCCTCTTTCCCTGATGTATGGCCTATTTATATATTTATTAGGCTTTCTTAACGAAAAATTAAAAGAAAAAGAGTATATGATAACACATGGCAGACCTAAGAACGGGACCTTACCCTCGTGGTAGGGACGGGCAGTTCATACCTGCATGTTTGGGTCAAAAACCTGAATATGCCATCTTTTCCATAGTGCGGACTTCTTTTTCCATGTATGTGGCCCTATGTTTCCACTTGTGCAGGCTGTCTCATGGGACGCCCCTTGACTGGGGTGAAAAAAATATTAAAAAAAATCCAGCCACGACCTGTAAGCTGGGGATAAAGCATGGGAGAGTAGGGTGATATGAGTTTACCCAGACTAGAACCATACATGACCAATCTCTAGGATGAAGGACTCAGGTGAATTTGCAACTTCTTTCATACGGGTTTGATAATTGGGTTGTCTGGATTCTGCTCCACGATAGCTGTGACATGGCAGGGTTTACACAAAAAGTGTGTACACTTTCATTTGTGTCCGGATTTGACTTTGGGAATCCATTTGCTGGCTCAGCCCAGATCATTCACATTTGAACTTGGTCAACCTTGTGGCGTAAAAGTAAGGCCAAGTTCGACCCACTATAAAGGCAAAGATGCAAATGGGTAGGCTCAGGTCTAGGGTTTGGGCCAACAAGCCAATTTCTGCTCTGGGGTTATAATTTTCGTCAAGGAAATAATGGGCTCAACCCCAATCTTATAAAAAACACTGGGTTCAAGTCCAATCTCCTTTTCTTATCCATTGCCAACCGACTTTTCTACCATCCATTTTCAGGTCCTTACCAGTTTTTTAACATTATCTTATCTGTGAGATACTTCTTCCATGGCTTGGTCTGCAGAGGGAACCATCTGATGCACTTGGAGCCTCAACTACAATGTATTAATTTTTGGAGTGGGGTGTTGAAAAGAACTTGATTGGGAGACTGCTCTAGTTTTCCCCACTAGATTTGCATTTGTCCATTTTGGACATCAAAAAGCACTTTAAATCCTAGATTGCAGTTGAACACACCCGGCCACCTAATATATGAGCATTGCAGCATCCAATCCTGCTATAAGAATGACCCCAACCATTCATCTGAATAACTCATAAAGAAAAACAAATGTATCAGAAGTTGAAATGAGGGTTAAAATTGTCTTAAGTGACTTGCAAACTATGGACCATAAATCATATCAATATCCAACGGAATTAGACACAGAATCTGTGATCCTAGTCACCTTCTTTTTTTATATTTCTTTTTTTTTTTTCCTCTTAATGCTTTAGCTTAGGCACAGTGATATACACTGACCATGTTTACGGGGCTTTAATGTGGATTTTTTTCCATAAATCACACAGATCTTAATGCCATATAAGTAACATACCAAGGAAGCTTGGATTTCACTATTAATGCCAGTGAAACGGGTCTCCGTGTACTAAGGAAACTCGTGCGAGATTAAGGGGCATTAATAAATTGGGGTCATATGAGACTTTTCCTCACGCTCACTTGTGAGTGAGCTAATCATAAGCCACCATGTTAGCATGGAGGAGCTTGCCTTAGATGGGGCTCCCACTGCCCACATGAATGGAAGGCTTCCTTAGGCTGAATTGGCAGACCGTGATTGGTCCACTCATGGCCAGCATGAGGGAAAAGCTCGGACGATCCAGACTCGGCTTGAATGAAATTATCTATCACCAAAGAGCCTTTGAGGCATTGTGGGTAACCATGTGGAACCTATCAATCCCCACCTACCGACACTATTTACTATATGAACCTTCTATTTTATTCTTCATCACATGCAAAATTGTGTATACTTTCTTCCACAACAACTATGCATGCTAAACAGCTCATCAGTCATGAGAAATCCTAAAATAAGCCACTTTTTTATAGGAGTTAACATTGTCATTTGTCCCTTCTAATTGTCTTTCCCTCAAGAGAGCTAGTGTTAGACTAACTGGAATATCCAGGAGAATTATCCACTGACACATGTGACCAAATATAGATAGATCAATACATAAACATACTGTTTCCAGTTTAGTACTGACGATCGTATACATTTGTTTCCAGAGGTAAGTGATGCTAAAAACACCTCTTCACCACCAGAAAAAATTTGCTAACAGAGATAACAATAAATTTGCAAACATGGGTTCAATCCATCAGTAGAATCTCAAAAGGAGATCAGAACATTATAAATCTGATCAATTTGAGATCTGATGTTTACATGAAAGAAAAAACACCCATTATCTTTTTCAAAATCTTGCATCTAAACTATCTCATGCCTACTTTCATGTTGAACATACGAGACGGCCCACCAGATATGTTGTGTTTTTTCTTCATCAATAAGGAGAGGTCCAAAGCTCTGCGTTCTTAACTTTAGAAACACTCTCCAACACTTCAAAAGGAATAATGTCACCAATCACAATCACCTTCTTGCTTTCCAAGTCTACTTTAAAAGAGGTCACTCCTGGAGAGAGAGAGAGGGGTCAGTGAAGGAATTAACTAGTAAATGACATATTCAGATTCTATTTAGGTGGTAGAGTAAGTTTGAGTAGACAGTACTGAAGTTTCTCTTGACCAGATTGTGATCCATGTGGATCCTATAAGCCATCTAGAGCGTATTCATAAGCCATGCCTGAATGATCATGTTTCAAAGGAACCAGTAGGCATGTTTGTTTGCATGACAGGAAGGGTAAAGGAAAACAAAGGGTCAAATCAAAGGAAAGAGGAGGGGTGGAGAGGTAGTCAACTGGTGGGCCTTTTTTTTTTACATTTATTTTTGCAGAACCTTCTAGTGAGAAGTCACACAACAAGATTGTTCAAGCCCTTTCTGTAATTTGCAAGAAGGTAAAAGAATTCACAAAACTAATTGCTTTTAAGTTTAACGCTGTCACCCAAAATCAACTGTGCTTCTAACAAAGCCAATTTAATTTGCAAAATGCTTACTAAATGCCACTTCCAGGAATAACTTTGGTCACGGCTAAGGGAAGAACCAGAAAACATTCCTTGGGCTCCTCTATGTTAAAATATAAAAATGAAAAAACATTCTTTGTTGCAGATAATTTTTATTTACACTAATCCATCATGAACTTTGATGATAATGGCAATGGATAATTTTAGTTGTAAGGAAATTGCCTCCACCAGCTAGAGGTCAAAAGAGAGAAAATTATTAAGCTATTTTTCTAATGCTGAGATTTTGGTAAGTACTCTTGGATAGGCTGCCTTTGGCCATGAAAGATAGATATGAAGTTTCAGTAAGTTTTTCCTGAGCTAAAGTTCGAAGATAAGTGCCAATAGCCTGTTAATGGGAGTATGGTACCCTGTTTTTACTTTTGAGAACTGGGGGTTGGAACATATTAAAATGGAAGTGTGATCTGCGTTGAATGAAGGATCATGCAGGAAACCTACATGGACCATGAAGGGCTAAGCTCATTTCATACCATCCAACCTTGAGATGTGTTTCTCTACTTTTCTTGCACAACCATTGCAATGCATGGATACTCTTAAAACCACCGTCTGCAAAAGCAACCAAGACAAAATTCAAAAATTCAAAAACCGCATATTGGAAGCTTAAAAAATGAATGGGAAGTTTAAAGTGAAGAGATGAAACCAAATGTAAATTTTTTTTTTTTTTTGGATAAATAACACCCCTTTCATCGGATGACCCTTCAACATTAGTTGTTTGTAATCATCATTTGTAGGGCGGTTCATACTCAGCACAAATGCACTTATATCCGGGGGGTCAAGATTGTGGCCCCAGTGTGAATTAAAGTGCCCCCAAACGATCAAACTAATCAATCATCCTGACTATTTGTTTGGAGCCTATCAGAGAAGCAGTTGAGAAAAAATATCAACCGTTCAAATTTCAAGACAAATGCCCACCAGTCAAAACATAAAGATATATACTCGGATGTGTGGCCAATGGGCAATGACCCGTTCATGGAAGGGCACAATGAATGGTTTGTATTTGAGATGGAATTTGTATGGTTAATTAGGATGAGTATGCCCGCCTGGTTTGTTTTTCCTTCTCTTTTTTCGACAAAAATCTATAAATGTTAGCTTAAACTTAAGTACATCTAACAAACAGAAGACAAGTTGAAATCATGGAAATACAGAGGGGGAAGAAAAACTAAAACTAACCTTGGGCTTCAATTGAAAAGCCAATGTCTGGTTCCCGGTCCCGCCAATAATGTCTTTAATTCTCATCATCTCAACTCCATCACTGCCAATGAGTGCCTTCCTCTCCATACTTTCTTTCCCTTCCAAACCATTCAAGCAAAAACATGTTGAGCTTGAGCATGAAAGGCAAAGGCAATCTAACATCCTGCCAAGCTTTCGCTTCCCCATGACTTTCTACTTAACTTCAAAGAAAAGCCCAAAACACCTCCCACCCTTTTCTCAAAAACCCACTAGTCTATATGGCCAACAAGTGAGTGATAGAAATCCACAGAAACCCAAAAGCTCACAAAGGAAAAACTAATTTTGGAAGAACTAAGATTTCATTGGAGAAAGACCCATTTGGCCAGTGTTACATATATGACCAATGGAAGAAACAGAAATCTTAATCAAAGATGAAAAGCATAAAGAACGGATGAGCAAACTAGTAGGTAAAAAATTAAAAGATGTGTAGTGGAAGTTGCATGTACATAAAAGAATCAGGGACCCATTTCCCATGTGACCAACAGACCAAAAGAGCTAGAGGGGAAGCTTCATGTGTGATTACATGAAGTGGGGGTCTAATCCCATGAAGAATATTTCAGCGTTTGGGGTTATTGGATATTGCCCCCATGTGACCAGTTGCTTATGAAGGGAAAAAGAGAGCAATAACTAGCATGAACCAATGGAGAATTCCCAGCTTCATGACACTAGATATTTGCTAAGGGAGGGTATATATAGATAGGTTTGGATAAGCATCTTAACATTGTATATGAAGTGTAGATTGTTCCATGTTGCATCATGATTCGTCATCCATGCAAGAAAGAAAAGCTCAAACAAGGAATTATAGGTCCTGAGGCATCAGGGCATGCAAATCATCCTGTTGCACCCGTTGATCATATTGTTGGCCCATTTTCTTGGCAATCCATACAGCTGATCATAATTGCCATTGTTGGATGAGTGGAATTCCTTCAAAATCTCTGAATTAGAAGATCTTATAAGCCATTCAATGTAGATTTTCAAAGCTATAATTTAAGGGTTAAGATTTCCAATATGGAAATTTTAGCGGCATCTTTTAACCATAGTAGTCCATCAGTGGTGTTTTATATATATATATATTTATATATATATATAAAACACCAACACATGGGTCCTACCAAAATGTAGGAATGGATCCAGATACCACATACGGCCCAATAAAGTGCTACTTGGGGAGTCATGACTCAATGTAATGGATGCTAGTAGATCAGTATTCCCGGAATTAAATCATTACCCTCGAGGTTTTCCTTATATACTAAATGTAATTTTTTTTGTAAAAGTACTTTTATACTTGTAACATGAGCTACAAAGAATTTAGATGTGTGTGGCCTACCAAGGGCCCCAAAAGGGGGTAATGTATCTAGAAATGGGCATGTGAACTCATCTTTTCATTTTTCTTTTTCGTTTTTTTTACATAGAAATCTATAGTCAAATGAGTTTCAACAGTAAATTGGTGTGGGAATAACGATATAAGGTGAACATGGGCCTGGGAACTTGATTTTATAGGTTTTAAATTAGCCATAGTACAACAATATTAGATATATTTGATTACAGAGCCATAAAACAGATCTTTTAAGCATATATGGTGGCCCTTTAAAATAGCAATATGATCTGAGGTTCTGTAGGCTGTTAAATGGAAACATAATCTCAGTTTTGTAGACTCTCCAAAATATATAAAATGTGGCAATAGCTAATTTCATATTTGGATTCTAGAGCACGAAACACAACAATTCATATTGTATATGCCACTTTGGTCTTGTCAAGAACCACGGGTAATTTAGATAATCATATGGCCATTAACTTCACCAAGTGCCTATTTGTTTGTATAAAATATATTAAAATCCATTCTGTAACTTAAAAATGAAGATCAGGCGAATATACAAGTCTCATTTGAGGAAAACTAAATTAAAAGGAGATGAAAAATAAATACCCAATTATGACCTTTTAAATCTTTGAAAATGTCTACCCTATATCCTTTATCTCTCATCTCTTATCATTCAAATTCCACCTCTTTAATAAAAATTTGGTTAAACTCATTCGACCATGAATTTTTATATATTGAATTTTTAGATATTCTAATATAAACAAGTGGGCCATAAGTTTTACAAATTATTGCAACAAAAAGGTGACCCAACTGCAACTGTTTTAGAAGGTGTGCCAAAATCCCATGATTCAAGCCCTTCCTTCGGACTAAACCACATATCATTGACGGAATGACAGCCCGTCCACCATCAGCCTTCCTTCATCAGCCTTCCTTTCAAGTTGTGGCCCTTTACCTCTTTATCACCGCAGATTGATCAGTGACAATTTCTCGTGTGCAGTCTCTGGAATCTGGACACATTGATATGAACAGCTGATGTGACAGTCCAATAGTCCAACTCAACACCTCATTTATTAATTATTTCTTCCAATTTAATATAATGGTTTGTTTTGTAATATCAAGTCGACAGCCATTCTTGGTTACATCAGTGTGTCCGAAGAGCTGAGAGGTTGAAAAATGAAAAGAAATGGAAGGACGGCTAAGGTGGGGTTCAGATGAGAAGCACTAAAGCATAAAAACATAGTCATTGAAAGACAGTAGACTAGAAGCACTCAATTGTGGAATCTTGTCTTTGGCTCTGGGCCCTTTTTTCTAGACTGATCGCCTCAGAATTATTAAGGAAGGTATGTGCTCATCACGTTTTCATTTTTTTTTTTAATGAAAAAGACTCAAAATATATTAAGTAGAAACCAATTCTGAGCAAGTAAGTATATGTGGTTTAATCATAAATGATATAGAATACCACCAAACTATCATATCATCTACATACTTGGCATTTCTAGTAACTTTGTGAGCAACGGAATTTCCCTTTCGTCCCATCAAGAACACTCCATATTTGTTGAAGTAACTCAATTATTGGATGCGTTAATTTTCTTTTTCCTAGTTTTAAGAAAAGCTTGAGGGCTTTCCTGAAACATAGGTTGGCCCATCATCCATGTGATGAAGGGTGTGAGCAGGGGGGGATGCTGGGAACATGAGGGTAGGTGGATCCTGTTAACAGCTCATGTGGGTGGAATTCGGAATGGGTGGGCCCTGGAAAGACATGTCTTGTCCACCAACTTTTTGAGCAATGAAAGTGAGATGAAGGCACTGAGATGAAGGCTTCGAACAATCAATCAAAGGGTGCACCTTGATATGACCCAACCCAATTCAAATTGGTCAGATCAATCAAAAGTAGTGTCCTCTTGAAAGAGAAATGACAAGTAGGCTCACTCCAACTACCTAATGTATGGTGAGTGGTCACATTAGAAATGTAGTATTGATTGCATATGATCAGGATTTAGTGTGATTTAATGATCATAACCATTGAATCAAGAGCATGCAAAACAAAAGATTGGGCTAAATTGTGCTAGTTGACCATTTCGGACGTAAAAGAGTACGGAGAATGTTCTCCATACTCTCTCTGGGATAATAAAGAGAATATTAGTTGAGTATTTATAGATGCATTACAACTTTAATCTAGGAGATTATGTCTCCAATCAAATAGTTTAGCTTGCATTATAATCTATTAATATAAATCATGAAAATCTGATTGATAATCTACAGTGGATTTGGATAGACTCTGAACCCAATAATTCGAAAGATGCCAAGTGCCACATGCGATAATATTCAAAAGATACATATTATATTATTCAAATCTTTTAATGAAATTCATACTACGAATAAACTTTCCATGTTTCTTAATAGAACTGTATTATATAGCTATTTCATGGAAAATATTATATGACTTAAAGGGCGAAAAAACCTTCGCACACAATCTTATTTAATATACTTAATTTTAAAAATATCTTTAAAAACAAAATAAAATTCACACATGCACCAACACCTACACATGTACATGTACACGCATGCAGGCCGTGCACTCACACAAACAAATACGTACATTATTTTTCGGCTAATCAAACAAATTGCTTGTTTAGTAGCTCTACTCTTTTTCTCATTGACCTTTCAAAATAAAGTCATTAAAAAAAGAGCCATTAGAAAAAGAGGTTAAATTAAAAGTATATTTTTGGAAAAGCAATAATCTATTTTAAATAGACTTTTTTAAATCAATGGTTGAAAGTTTTTCACAAATATTGAAATCTATACAAGGTATCAAGTGTTGAAATTTAACCACATAGCCATGTTCATCTTTTCAAATAGATCTACTAATCTTGATCTTGTGTTTTTAAAAAATAATATCCAATAATTCACATTTTTTAACAAATATCTTGAGATTGGTGATGACCCAACGGCTAAAATTTGATTATTAACATTGACCTTGTAAACAATTTTAAAGATTTGGATTGTTATTTACTATCCCCAAAAATAATAATAATAATGATAAAAGGTACTACCCGTGGACTAGGTTAAAATTGAGCATGTGTACATTAATGGTTCAACGTTTTTTACAAATTGCTCAAGATCCATCAAGCATAAAGCCCTGACAATTGACTTCATAGTCAAATTCAACCTTCCAAACATCTTCAACAGTTGGAATCTTATTTTTGGGACCTATAGAATTTAGAAAATGATTTTCAATAGCTTGCTTTTTTTGCACATATCTCGATATTGGTGTAGATCTAACATCTAAAATTTGGTTTCATATCCGTGTTTGATTTTCTAAATATTTTTCAACGGTTTGGATTTTAATTTACACTTTCAGATTTCAAGAAAAAAATAAAAAAACCGGTCTGGGTATGATCCACTAAATGTTACTGTAGCTTCGTCTCTTACTTTTAGCCTCTACTTTTCACATGCATCCTTTAGGGGGCTGTAAAAAATAGAGGTAAAACCTCTAATTGTCTAAACTTTGTAGAGTTATAAAACACATGTCAAACACTCTTATTTTTCAAAGCTTTACCTGGTTTAAACATTTAGGCAAATAGAGCCTAAAAATAGCAATGCCAAACATGGGCAAAGTGGTACTCGTACCATACTCAATATATTCGTATCTTACATTTTTGGGATTTCTCATATTGGATAGAATTTCTAAATGTATTTTGGAATCCTCAATCTATACTATTTGCAGACAGAGTCTTTTCTTCGTTTTGTCTCTGTCGAATGGCTAAAAATGGTCCCAATAGGCATTCGGTGAATATATCAGCCAATCAAAAATATATGATGATACAAATAAGCAGTGAGATCACAGATGAAGTGATTATCGATGCCCAATTTGTTTGGTCCAAGTATGGAAGAGTGAATTTGTCATCATATTCACATGTAGCTATAACATTGTCATAATATAGCACAAAGGAGAATGGAACCAAAAGACAAAGGTTCTGAACATGCGAAAGCAACAAGATTTCTCTTGACTGCATAAATGGGAACTTGATTAACAACATACATAGTATGAAAGTCACGAAAAATGACTAAGAAACAGCAACAAGGCTTCAACACCCTGAGGACCAGCCGTTGCTCTATTGCTAAGCGACTCCGTCTCTCTCAACCAATTTCTTAACCAATTGCCCAAGGTTCAGTTCTTGATGTGCTGCCCACTTGTGTGGACTGTCTCGTCACGTGTGTGCTTTCTTGTGTCCCAGCTCCATTGGCTAGAGTACCCAAAAAATAATAATAATAATAACCATATGATTAGAAACTGAAAAGCCACCCCAAGAGCAATTGGTGCGGGATGTCTCAGGTTCTACCAGGTCAATACCAAGTCTAATGTATACTTATTTGAGTGAGGACTAAAAACAAAGGGGGTGGGGCACTTCCATTGCGAGAGAAGTGCAGATTGTCAAAATCTTTCTTAGCAAAAATAGTAGTAAATTGACCAACAAAAGTAATATGATAATGCCTAAACCCTATAGATAAAAATGGTGAACTTGAATCGCTCATGGAATAATTAAAATCAATAAGAGCATGTTTGTTTCCATTAGATTATATAGGAATTCATGTTCAAATGAGCTCCACTAAATTATTAATAAGGTGAGACTATAAGGCATCAATTTACATAGGACTTTGACATTTCTAGTGTTTCAATTATTAGGTGGGCATTCATTTCTCATATTCCCTTGATTTAATTTTTTTTAAAAAAATTATTTAATGATCATTTTTATATATTCACCATCGGGCTTCATTTTTAAGAAATGACAGCATGAATTCAATTATCAGCTCCCCTGCAAACGATACGGGACCTAATGCAACTAATCGTTTTTACTGTCATCTATATAAAGCCCATCTTTTATCAATTATTATTGACCTTGTTACTAGGCCAAAAGGGGCCCACAAACTTAAATTACAATTAGTTTAGAAACCTCATATGCCAGTTGGCCCGAAAGTAAAGAATCTACGCCTGACTATCAGTACAAATAGAACACATGATCTCATCAATTATAATAGCATACAAAGATTTCTGTTAGCTCACTTCATTGTCTACAGTCGATCTCATCAATTAAATAAATATTTTCCAACTTTACGCCACGAGCTAGTAGCAACATTTAACAACAAAAAGGCCCACCCCGCGATGCGGTTTTCATAATTCATGTCATATTGTTAGAAAGTTTTCTAGCGAAAGTACGATGAATCACAATTCACAAATTTTTTGGCGTATACCAGTCTGCCACATGCAGCGTTAGGTTTACTTAATACTGCATCTGCCCCATTAAAAATCATTAGGAACAGCTTTACTCAAGTCATCTATTTCCATTTCCCTTTTTTTTTAAGGACAATGAGAGCACTCATGCGAGGTCTCCTACACATGTAAGGAAAACTCATTTACAAGTAAAAAGGCGTCATCCACACACCACAAGCAAAGTTCTCATGCGCATGAGCGCGCATACGCGGAAAGATGTCTTCACACAGAAGAAGAGATTACTAGCGAAATTTAATAATAACCATAATGAAAGGCGGGACTTCCAACCAAACGAGCCCTTAGTTGTCCTCCCACCCCATCTATCTCACTATATTAAATGAGCCATCGTCATCATCAATAGCATCATCAATTCAATGGTGAAATACAGCAGCATATGGGTGGGAAATGAGATTGGTACAGCAATAAGTAGATCCAGCAACTATTAGCCAATTTCATAATCGCACGGCATTCAACTGAGGTAATCGGATGCTTTAACAATGCTCGGACCCTGGACATTCCGACATTAATGATTTTGGACTTTTTCCTCCCTTTCTTTATCTTGGTAAAAGAAGCCAGTAATTGCAGCCTTCTTGTCTCGAGAGACCATAAAAAGAGTGTAATCACAAGAAAATTGGTGAACGTCTATAGGGTTAGCTCAAAAAGTCTAATTCGTTCGAAATAGGCCTATCTCAATTAGAGAAAAATTTACAAATAAACCAATTGGCAAGATGCACAATATATCTAACTCAATTAAAAAGCAAAATAAAGGTAGTACAAACAATATTGCAAAAAATAGTAAAAGGAATTTTTTTTTATTTAACCGGTGGACTCACCATCTTTCCATACGCAACATGCAAATATTACAACCATAGTCACAAATATCAGGCCGTACGTAGAGATGCTAATGATCCGGGACAGCCCTCTTTGGGCTGGGCCTGGATAAAACTAAAAACAGCCCCAAGCCCGCCTCACCTCACCAGAATAGGGAGTCTGTAATTTCATTTTACTTTGTCCGTCAAGAACTTTGGTTTGGCCCTGCCCAAGTGACAACATGGATGAGCTTGGTTTGGCCCATGTCGTGCTCCAGTCAGAAACAGGCCTGTGTTTCAAAACTCAAACCATGCTTGGATTTTGCCTCGGCTCAGACAGGCCCATGATCACCCCTACTGCCCATATGTACCTGGACTGGCATTTTATCTGTAATAACGTGGCATTTTAACTATACTGCAAAATTAAAATATGAGAAAGTAGCAAGCATATCTCAGAAAGGAGAAAAAAGTTATAAAAGTTACTTCTTATAGTATCTGATTAATTTCCATTTTATCTCCAGACAACAATAATAATAATAATAATAATAATAATGCGAGAGAACTATAGATTAAGATTACATGGACATCTTAATGAATTGATAATCTCTATGAATGATATCTGGGGCAATGATTAGCACACAAGCGGCAGAAAAAAAGTTTCCAAATGAGGCCCAGTAAAGGAAGGGAGAAATACTTTAATACCTTGACAGGTTTCTAAAATACCTTTTTTTTTTTAAAGGCTGATTTGAATGATACATGTCAAAATTTCCCTCTAAAGGATGGTCTTCTTTTCTACACATCTCCTGCTCATTGTTATTAATATAATGTAGTTGCTTTTTTATGTTATATACATTTACGCAAGCTCTTTCCGTGAAAAACCAACCAATTTTCTGAGGAACCAATCTTCTGGGGAACCGCAGACTTCATGTTTGGTTATGACGTAGAACACAAAACACATGCATCCGCATTCCACACATTCACGAAACACGCTGCTAAAATGCCCAAAACAATGCTACCATGTATGTTGCCGACCACATATTTGTGGGTCCCATATACTAGATTAGAACCATTAAGAATGTTTCCCGTCTCAATAAGGGCTACCGAACCAATTTTCAACCGTTGAATCATTTTATATGCTGAGATATTTTAGAACACCTAATAATGCTAGAGATGCAAATCTAGACTCCTTGGGCCCCTTTTCAAAAATCCACACAGTTAGATGTGATCTAGAGGCCAAGAACAATTATTGGACAAAATTTCAGAACATGTAGCATTGTGGATCATGAGATATTAGTCAAAACATTCCAAACCGTTGATTTCTCTGAGGTCTCTTCTTAAAAATCCTCTATTTTGCCAAACTTAGATTGTTATGACAAACTTCGAATTTTTTAGAGAAGATGCACCAATTACAAGTGTAAGGAGGGAATATCACGCACATAGAATCCCTTCGTCCCGATGGATGTTTGCCAAACCGCATGCATTACAGTAGATTAATACGTTGTATGCCAAACCATCACGTAACACGACGGTCTTATCTTTGGGACCCCGGATCCACCGGACTGCTAAAGTACATGAATAGGTATGACTCCCTTTTTTATCCCCTACTGAAAGTGGAAGATCCCACAGTATAGAGTATACCTGAGCACTGAACACTGATTGATGAACTGCACCACCGTGCATGGGGACTAGATGATAGAAAGTGCAGGTGTCAATTTCCAGGATCATTGATGGATCTGCATAGCACTTGTTACAAAAGCTCTGATAACGGTTCAACTGAAACCCCAGGTACTATTAAAAACTTATAAAGCATCAGCATTAAGCGACCACCAATATTTGTTTTCAACTGTCACAATAATAACCACAAAGGGACCCCCATAAGAACAGACATAACATAAACCTGAACATATGCAGTAAACCTAGTAGAAGCCCGCTTCCATTTCTCACAAGCTTCGGAACACCACAGATCAAGCAACCTGAAACTTAAGGAAATCAATGCATTGAAATCCACACACAGGCATCATGGCCAACAATAATCTGTTAGCGGGAAAATCACACATTTATCATACCACAGTTCAAATAAGGAACTGCCACCCATCCTGCCACAATTGCTCCTCACATCATAGCGGCACGAGCAGGGTGTAGTTACATAACTACAATTGTTCAAGAAAAAAAAAACCAGTGTAGTTAGAACCTGAATAAAAGAATTAACTCATCCAGTGCTCACAAATATCAAATGCCAAAAAAGAGAAACGCAGACAAGTTATGATGTAGATATGGCGTGAAAGAGCAAAATAGCAAGCTGTACCAATTTATTTAGTTTTATGTTGCATCATCTAAATAATTTTTGGAGGTAGCTGAATGCTTTATCCTGCATCTTATCTTCAGCAATTCTTGAAGAGGTTCTACAGTTCTGCTTTTTATTCTCCCTGTACACTTGGCACCTTGGATCTTAGTTTCTAAAATTTTTTCATTTCCTATCTAACAACATCCAAACTTTCGATTTTGGCAAACACAATTTTTTTCCATTAAAAGGGAGATGCTGGTCAACAAAAACTAAAGGCAGATGCTGGTCAACAAAAATCACAATTTTTTTCCATTAAAAGGGAGATGCTGGTCAACAAAAACTAAAGGGAGATGCTGGTCAACAAAAACCAATCTTTAGTGTATTTTATATAGAGAGTTTTTCCTCATCATATTTGGCTCTAGTCAATGACTCAACTCAAGAAACTGAGCTTTTAAACTATGCTGACACAGCCATGGCTTCAGGATGCGATTCTGGGGATGCATTCTCTTTCCGTTTCCATTACAAATGAAGTCAGGTGCATTTGCCACATTAAATAATAACATCTGAAGCTTAGATGTTATGACTCCTGGTTGGAGCAACCTCTCAGATGGCAACGAGTAATAAGACTCAACAACATGTACTTGATCAGAAACTATACAAGACTCATCATTTTTATAAGCATGTATATTTATAGATACTGTGTCAAATTGAAAATCCATGATCACAGGTACAAAGGATGGACAAAACATTGGCAGTGTGGTAAAAGAAAACACAGGCATTTAGGTGGCTGCATTCCTATCTCAGCAAAGCTTCTTTGGCAGACCGGAACCTAGATTGGAAGAATTAGATAAAGAAATTGGGCCCTAAGAAGTAAGTTGCAGGAGGGGGCAGAACTGGAAGCCGTATCGAAAAAAGTATTGACAGAGATGGAAAGGGTAGCAGGGTGTGGGAAACGGGTAGAGTGGCTAGCAGAAAGGGATAAAGAGCTTTCAGAAGTCTTCTGGTAAGTTCTTCATCTACCCCTTTCTCCAATGCGACGTGTGGCAGAATGATTTGACATGGGTGGAGCCACCTGGTGCTGGTGTATTTCAGTTGCAGGTAAGGCTCTCAACAGTCCAGATTAGGCATAGAGTCACCTGTGGCCAGGCCTGAGTCTGTTGACAATTGAAATGTCTGAGTCCCGGTTTGGCACTAGAGCTTGAGGAATAGGGATGGAGATGATTGTCTTAAATCATGTTCTGGTTTGGTTGGACACAAAAAGATCCACTCAACCGGAGATTCTAGCAATCAAGCAAGCACTCAGGGCCCATTTGTTTGCATGAAATTGAATTTCTAGGAATTCATGGTAAAACAAAATCCAACAAAAGATTATTAAATTGGTGAGGAACGAAGGATATAAATTAGAGATGTCGCTGAGACCCTGACTATCATAGGATTTGATGTACTAGTGCAATGGTTGTGTATTCATTTTCCATTTCCAAAACATCGTTGGATAGCCAATTATTGATCTTCAACACTGTTTCTTCAATTTTAGCCACTTCTAGGAATTTCTTATAATTTTAACCTCTGTTCCTTCACTTCCTATGAATTCAATTCCACAGGAAAAAAAAAAGGGCCCTGTGAGTTTTCAATTAAGGATTCTCAGAAAATTCAATCTCAATCATTTAGGGAGATTCAAACAATGCAGATAAGTGGGCCAAGAGATAAGGGGAAAGCCATCAATGTTTGCTTCCATTTTAGAGGAGATTAGGCAGTCAGCTTAGGAAATGAAAGTAGTGTTTTCACATGTTTATAATGAAGCAAATAAAGATGCCAATACTTCAGAAAATCTTTTCAGCAATTATGTTTTAGGGAAAGGCAAAATTGTTTTCCTTCTATTCCTCTTTTTTTTTTTTTTCATTTTTGGTGTTTTTGGGGGTGGGGTTGGGTTGCGCTGGAGGTCGGAAAGATGAAGTATATGGTCAAATGCACCTAGATCAATAAAGCTAAAATGATGATGGTGGTAGTGGTAAAGAGTGCCAACCTACAAGAACAATAACATCTAGATGTGAATTTTTTTTTTCGCATAACTTTCTCTCATCAATTTCTTTGGGATGCAGACGGTCATTAACTTTGCTCCGGTTTTAATGGAATGGATAAGGTCAAGGTTCACATCCAAAGTTCAAACCCCTTGTTCTGCATCAAGATAGTAACAACCTCAGAGAAAAAAATAAATCCAAATTTTCAACAAAAGTAGGACAACGAGCATTCTGGTCATGCTATACAAAACGACATGCCAGTTCCACAAGATCTAATCTCAAATAACCCTTCAGTTCAATGAAGTTTTCAACAACTAGAGAAAAAACTAAAATAGAAAGCAATGACTTCAAGACTTTGAACATGACATGAGCCTTCCATGACTAGAAAGAGCAACTACAACAGAGGCATACAAGCAGTACACCTAAACAAACTTATCAACAATTGTCAGTTTGCCCTCGCATGCAAAATAAACAAATCGCAACTTAAGCTAGTTCTTCATCCTAGGAAGGGCAAAAAACAACAGAAACAATCATGTTTAAATTAGCATTTAGGTTGATCAATTGATACATTCCAGACCAGACAGCTCCCCTATATTCAAAACTCAGATGAGTAAAAGGCATTCAACTAAGGGGGTTTCAGTTTATCAATCAATAAATACGTACAAAGCACTCCTGAATATTCAACATAATAAACAACAATTGTTTTACCTAGAATATCAAGGTACATGCTGCACCCAGAGTGCTCAGAACGGAAGCTGAGATCACATGGGGCTGGGCAAGCAGACCTGCTGCATTAAACACCAAGTAATTGAGAAAACAACAATACAAAAGAAAAATCATAGTAGACAATAGCAAGCATGAAAATGAAAGGTATACTGACCATTAAATGCTTATTCAAATACACACCACCTTATGTATGTACTTCACTGGCCAAAGTTCATCTCTGAGTATCTGCAATGAGCAGCCCATTCAATTCAACAAAAAGAAAAATAGAATGCATATCCAGAAGAAATGCAATAAATTTTGTACATATTTTTAAAAATAAAAGATATGAACTTAAGTGATGTTTAGACTAATTTCATTGCACTACTTAATACAAATTGATCAAGAGCTAGAACTTGCCTGCGAGGTTTGTTTTGTCTTTGGCCAAATTCATCACTTACAAGCTCTGGCAATAAACAATGCAAGTTAAATTGCAACGCCAGTGCAAGACAAAACAAGAATCAATAAACATGAATGAAAGTATGAAATCAACTTCAACATTACAAAATGTACAATCAGAGAAGATAAAACAAATACAAATACTTTACCAGGTGTTTGGCGAGACTTCATTGTGTTACTAGACTTGTCCGTGCCTGTTTCTCTGCCACACAAGAATTCAAATACGAGTCTCCAATATTAGAATGGCCTAAAAAAATTAATTCTCAATGGAAAAGTACACAATAGTAGATGCAGTAAATATACTGAGGCAGGCTATCCACACTTATTAATGACAATGGAGTCGGTGATATACAAATTAAAAAGTAATAAAAATAAATAAATGAATTGGAAATGAGGGCATCCAGATAAAGCAACCATAATAGAGACCTTTTGCCAATATACCTTGGGGACTCTTTCAGTCATGTCAAGAAAAGTGCCAATAAAGTGGCAGGCAATCTAGCTGAGGAGGGAGTGATGTAGCAAATGTTGATTTTCACTATGATCTCCCTTGATTTCTTGTTCTTTATTTGATTATTCTAGTTGTGGGGTCCTTTCGTGTGATCTTTTATGGCTTTCGTTGCTTTTCAATTGTTCAGTATACTCCTCTTGCACCTTTTAGTTGTCGTTTATAATGAATATTACCATTCCAAGAAATAATAATTAAATAATCCAAGGACCGCATGATTCACACCTGGTTAGATGAAACTTGCTGTTGAGTTAGCATGTGGCATATTTGTTTTTCTGGGTCAAATACTAGACACAAGACAAAGATCTACAATCTCAGTTCAATCGTATTTGTCACCCCACTTATGGATGATGATAGTTTTGTCTCAATCAAGTCGTGGACCATCTACCAGCTAAATCTTTCTATTTACGCTTTCAGATCATAGAATTTATTTTTGCCACTATAGAGCCATTGGAACCAATCATTGTTTGCATTTGTCTATATATTCATTTGTTATAGTGATTCAACACTGAAATGGATGTTCAATTGCCAATCCCAATCACCTCAAAAAATTAACAAATAACTCATCATCAAAGCCTTGTCCCAACTACATTGGGGTCGGCTACATGAATTTTGCTTCTCCAATCCAACCTATTCCAAGCCAAATTCTCAGACAATTTAAATTTCTTCAGATCTGATTTTATTACTTCCATCCACGTCTTCTTCGGCATACCCCTTCCCTGTAGTAGGCCATCCACCTGTATAGCCAAACTTTTTTTCACCGGCACCATTACCGGTCTACGTTTAACATACTCAAACCATCTTAAATGGGTTTCTCTAATGTTATCCCCTATTGATGCTACCCCTAAATGCTCTTGAAAGCGTTTATTTCTAATTTTATATTTCCTTGTTACCACACATCCATATCAACATTCTCATCTCTGCAACCTCTACTTTATGGATATGTTGCTTCTTGATTGGCCAACATTCTGCCCTCTATATTATAGTTGGTCTAATTATTGTCCTATAAAATTTTCCCTTCAATTTTGCTGGCATTCAACTATCACAACACACTCCAGAAGCAAATCTCCACTTCAACCATCCCGCTTTTATCTTATGTTCAACATCTTTATAAATCTACCCATCCTTACTAATTATAGAGCCAAGATACTGGAAAGAATCTCTATGTGGTATCCCCTCTGCTTCAATTCTCACAGTAGTTCCAACTTTTTATATATGCTCACTAAAGTTGCACTCCATATATTATATCTTTGTATGACTTATTTAAAGCCTTTGAATTATAAAGAGACAAGAACTTAAGCCTAACCCCTAATGCAAATTTATTGTCACTGGGCATGCACACATCTCTCCACATGTAGTTCTCACATTCGTTACCGCTTCTATGTACGTGTCTTTAAAATTTTCAATATAACTTCTTGGAGCATTCCTTTTCTTCAACACCCACCAAATTAAATTCTCGATACCTTGTCATAAGCTTTATCTATATCGATAAAATCATATGCAGATTTTTCCTATTTCCTCTTCACTCAATGTTTTTCCATTAATTGCCTGAGTCAGAAGATAGCTTTCATAGTTGACCTCCATCGCATAAAACCAAATTGATTTTCAGAAATCTTGCTCTTATGTTTAAGTCTTTGCTTCGTTACTCTCTCCCATAACTTCATAATATGACTCATAAATTTAATCCCGTGATAGTTGGTACAAATTTGTATATCTCCCTTATAATTATATATAGATACTACAATACTTCTTCTTCATTCATCCAGCATTTTCTTTATCATTAATATCTTATTGAAGGGTCTAGTTAACCAAATCATGCAAACCTCTCTTAAGTATTTCCAAGCCTCTATCGAAATGTCATCTGGACCCATAGCCTTTCCTGTCTTCATTAGCTTCAATGCTTCCTTTACTTCCACCACTCTAATTTTGGAGAAAAGAGTATGTTCTCCTAACAAAATATTCTCTCTTATACTTGTATCTCTTATATTTTCTCATTTAAAATATTGCTAAAATATTCCTTTCACCTTTCTTTAATATCGTTATCCTTCACTAGAACCATTCGGTCATTGTCCTTAATACACTTGGCATGATCTAAGTCCCTACTTTTCCTTTTCCTTATTTTTGCAAGTTTAAAAATATCATTCTCTTTTCCCCAACCTATTATAATAGTCATAATATGCTTTAAACTTTTCACCACTTTCTTTCTTTGTCGCCTTATACATCTCATAGTCTTCCATATTCCTAATCCCCTGCCAAACTTTGTAACGTCTTTTCTCTCAAACAGGTTCCTAAACTTCTATATTCAACCACCATGTTTCTTTATTATAGTATCTTTTCCCTTTTGACTCTCCAAGTACCTCTTTTGCAACCTTCCTAATATAGTTAGCTATTTTATTCCATATCACCATGGGCGGAGCTACATGTAGCTCAGTAGGTTCAATTGACCACATTGTTGGATACATATCTAATAATATGAAAATTTTTGGGGCGCTTTACATAAATTGACCCCAGTGGAATTGCTAAAAAAAAAACATACTAAGGGTCAATTTTTAATAAACGGAACTTAGTTTAGGATCACTCTTGACTTCAACTAAAAATTGCACTCTTTTTACTTCTTTTCAAGGAGTTCAAAAATGGTATCAAACTTTTGTTAAAAACAATAGTGTCAATGTAAGCAATGACACCAATGTCCCTAAGATTTTTTTTTTTAGTTGTAATTTAATAAGTTTGAATTAATTTTCTCGATGTTATTGAAAATATATGATACTACAAGGTATCATGTGAAAGTTTGTTTTGATAAAAATATTTGACATTGATGGTAATTTGTTGAATGACCCCACTCACCACAATTCTTGGCTATGCCATTACAAATCACTGTAGTATCTCCTTCAAGATTTCATTCTCCCTTCTCAATCACTTTATCATTAAATATAGCTACTCTTTCTCCTTTCAAGTTTCAAATCAATCCACCTTGTTTTAGAACACATGTTGTTTATAACCCCTCCCTTTCTACTTCTAATACAAATATCTAAAACTAGAAGCTGATGTTGTGTGGTCAAACTCTCTCCTGAAATAACCTTACAGTCTTTATAAGCCAATCAATTTTTTTTTAACTAGGAAAAAGTCTATTTGGCTCCTATTAATTCCACTTTTATAAGTAATTAAATGCTTATCTCTCTTTTTTAAGTGTTTAAAACTAAAAAAATCAAATGCTAATACAAAATCCAAAATAGTGTTTCCTAACTCATTGTTTTCTCCAAATCCTTGTCCTCCACGCACTCTCTCATATCCTCTATTATCCCTTCCTACATGCCCATTTAAATCCCCTCCTAGGAAAATCTCATCACTATTCGAAATTTCTCGCAGTAAAACATTCATCTCCTCCCAAAATTGTCTCTTCATGCTTTCATCTAAGCCTACTTGGAAAGCATATGAATTGTCTTCCTCTAATACTAGTTTAATTGCTATAATTTTATCACCCTACCTCTCTACCCATACAATTTTCTCTTTCAAATCCTCATCTATAACTATAACCACTCCATTTCTTGTATTATTCTTTCCTAAATAAAAAATCTTATAACCATTTGTGAGCTCTTTAGCTTTATCCTCTTTCCACCTTGTCTCAAGGATACATGCTACACTGATTCTTCTTTTTTCATTACGTCTTACCCATCAAGGTTTCTATATTCCAAGTAGCAAGACGAATATTCCTCTTCTTCTGGACTAATTTCTTTAGCCGCACTCGTTCACCACTACTGATTGATCCTTTACGTAAGAACCCGTGACAGGATTTTTTTCCATTTGGTCTTTTCCGCAATAGGACCTTCTAGCTTAAGATCCATGGCATGTGCATCATCTACATGACAATAATTACTCACTAACTTCAAATCACAGCAATTTAGCACAATCCTTCACCCAATCAAAGCAATCACATTTATTTCAGTGTTGCCACTTGCTTCTAATGCAACACAGTCCCCTTTCAACTAACCAAATGATTGAATTTGTCCATTAAATGGTCCAAGTATTGCCTTTGCAGATTGGGACAACCACAGTCAGTTTGGTATCGAAGGCATGTTCGGAGATGGTACAGAAGTTCTTCTTCCCTCTCCTCCGAGTTGTCTGATTGTTGTTTGGTCAACGAGCAAAATCACTTGCTTTGAGAATGGGCCTCCACTAAGCCGATCAGTTGGGTGGTTTGTTCAATTTTTTTGCTGAAGGAGCTTGTGCTTGCGTGGGCTAGGGCTCTTCTAGACCCCCTCGGCATCTCGTGGATGTTGTGGAGGAGATAATTGATCTTGGTTTGAAGCCCAATGTTTCGTATGTGCACATCAAGAGATTTGCTAAGAAGGTTGCCAATCACTTAGCTAAATAACAGGTTGGGAGGCCAGATTTGCTTATCGAGATTTCTGCTTGTCAGGGCATCACACTGTTGTTTAGGGACTAATGGTTTTTTTTTTTTTTTTGCTTCTTGGTATGTCTTTTATGCTGCTTAGCTTTAATAAAATTTATCACCACTCATACAAAAAAAAAAAAAGAAAGGTTTTTGACTTCGCAAATGGATTCTTCCAATAGTAAGAAGTAAGCATTTTCCTATCTAACACGCTGATGAGATCAAACTATGCAATGACATCAAATTGGTATCAGATACATCAGACTGGTAGATAGCAGTTTTTTATCCCATAGGAGAATCAGAAAAAATAATTAGAGAGTGAGAGACATATTTTCCACAAGATTAAGCGTCTTTTATCTTCACCCAGAAGCATGGCAAGAAGTTCAAAAAAATCTATCAACACAGAATTAGAAAGCTGCTTACTTAAGGCCACTCATGGAAGATGCTTGCCCTGATGAACGAGCATAATAGCCACCATCAACTGCAATATAGGGTGGACAATATGATGCCCCTAAAGCTCCAGCACCTCCAGCCAACACCGGCAACCTGTAATAAGGACAAGATAATCAATCACTTGATGGCATTTCCTCAGCATGAAGATAACAAAGAAGAAGAAAGCAGAGGAGAGGAGGAGGAGAACAGCAAGAAAAACAAAAACTCAAACACTATGTTAAATTATTCAGTAAAAGGAATGCAAAACAAAAGCTCCCGATCAAGCCAGAAACTTGTTGAATACCGAACAAAAATAGTAATAATGTAAGACGAACACTTCTAAGAATCATTCTGCAGATTTAGGACAGTCAACACAATTTTCTGGCCACTTAAATTGATGGATTAACCATTGGTACATGCAATATTCAACTTTATACCCATCACCACTCATATTGTATGTACCCCACACATTCCAACACCTTTTTTCCTTCCCTTGCAATTTCAAACAACAATCTTGACACAAACTCTATTCTCTTAGTCGATAGAGTATGGTTTGGTTGCAACAATGAGCACCTTCCAACTGTGCTGCGAGGTCTACTGTGGCTACAAAGTCCAAAGCAGAAAAACGATGATAGGAAGCAGGTTTTCAAGTGTAAGAAAGTCCTTTTTTCTGCTATTTTCAAGTTCAGTATTCACAGTGCCTGGGGAATGCGAGGTAATAATTTAGGATAGGAGACAACTGCTAACTGAACCCAAAATATGAAAGGAATGACAAGAAAGGAAAAATCAACATACCATGTCATTTCAGAGTTCCCAAAACCAAGCTGTGGTTGAGCAACATATCCAGGAAGTGCCATGCCTACAGCAGGAACCCCAAGACCACCATGATGTTGACCCCCAAATTGCATAACTGCAGATACACATACAAAACATAAGAACAAAAGTTGTCATTCAAAAATAATTAACTAAATTAAATTTTACAATCTAGAGATGAATGTTGCCTGAGCATTAGCTGTACTCATTACCAAGCAGAATCTATGATCAATTAACACTTCACTAATTATGAATATTGGGTAATGTATAACAGCAGAAGTATATTACATTACAAAATTTTTTGTTTGTAAGCACATTCTATATTGGTATGCAAAAGAACATATTTGAAATATCATTTGCTACAAATAGCACAAACTGAAGCAATAACATCTTTTCCCAACCAGAGGTGTGACACATTGTGTATGAATTCTTGGAATAAGGCACCAATGATACAGAAAATTCTCAGCAATCATCACCATATATGAGCCAAATACCAGTAAGTATCCGTCGTTAGGGAGCTAATTGATACAAACTGCTGAAATACTGAATAATTAAGCATTGTGCAGGAATCATACATCAATCACCAGCATACTGCCTCATGTAAATTACTAATATTATAATATAAGCATGTAAATCGTTGTCTTGGGATTCCCTTTGGCAGACCTTCATCGATCATGGCTGGCTAGTTTTGAAAGGGGAAGGCGTAACACAATGGTGCATAAAATCAGTTAGCGTTCTCCACCAAAAGGCTATGATGCTCAGATACGGACATGGGTACGGATACGAACACGAGGAACGAGGGTTCAATACGCTGACTTGAAAATTTTAGGATATGTACGGATACAGTATTTCAAAAAATATATACATATAAATACTTATCGTAGTGCTCAAATATTACGAGGCCCATTGTGTGGATCAAATTTTAAATGAGGTGGGCCTAACAGTATCGAAACATAGAAGAAAATAAAAGAAAAGGAGAAAAAAGTGGGCCAAGTGTCTTGGTTGGCCCAGTAGCTCAACATTAAAATAGAAAGAAATTTAAAAAAAAAAGCCCAACCGACCCGTTCTCATTAATAAAATGTGACGGGTACTTTTGCCCCTTTTGCATCTCTAGAGCATCATCGAACAAAAAAGAAAAATGAATGAATGAATAAGAAGAAAAGGAGACGTACATGGCACCTGAAGCTAGAAGCTTGAAGCAGCAATAGTAGCAGAAAGCAACACAATGGTCTACCACTTAGTTGAAAAAGCAACCCATCAAAACGAAAGCATTAGCCCCAATCAGTTTAATTATCTTCTTCCTCGCTGCCACCTTCTCCTCCTCCTCCTCTTCTCCTTCTTTTTTGCTTTCCTTTTGATCAAACTAAGAGATGGCTTATTTAGGAGTAAATTGGTCAAAATGGACAAAATCTATCATAATTTTGGGTAAAAAATATTGCATAGCCGTATCCTAAAATTGGGGGCCGTATCCAAGCCGCATATTGCCATATCTCATACCCGTATCCATATCGTATCGTATCGTTATGGATACCACAGCGCATTTGGGGTATCCATGAATGATAGCCAAAAGGTATCTTAAAGCTGAATTTTTAATGTAGTTTTGTAAATTAAAGTTGTGGGAGGAATCAGAGGTGTTATTCGTGATTGATCAAATCAGGTTGTGAAGAATTTTTCGAGTCCTATTAATTCTTTGGATGCTAATGGTGCCGAAGTTTATGCTCTATTGATGAGTTATCGAGAATTGCAGAAGTTGGGCAGTTACAATGCCATCATTGAAGGAGATTCTTTTTCCGCTCTCTAGTGGGGATCGGCAAAATCTTCTTTTCCTTGGAGATTGGCAAATTAGGTGGAGGAAGTTTAAGATATTTCTTCTCAATTGCATCTTACTTTTAATCATGTCTTGCAAGAGGCGAATGCCATGACAGATGGTCTTGCTAGAAAGGAGTTTTTTTTTTACACATTTCTTTTTATGTTTAATTTTGTGATTTGATTTTTTTCATTGGTTGTATCCCTGTTCTTCTTTTGGTTTCCGTTTTCCAATAAAATTTACTGTTATAAACAAAACATGTAAATCTCTTTCGTTGTAATAATTTACTAATACAGAGAAGGTTTAGTCAAGAGCTTGTGGCACAGTGGAAGGTACTCACTATTGCAACCATGAGGTTATGGGTTCAAGTCATGTTTAAAAAAAAATTTTCATCGCTCCCAAAAAATTTAAAAAAACAACAAATACAAGAACAGGTTCAAGTCATGTTACGGAAAAAAAAAAAAAAGAAGGATAGAATGAAAGGACAAGGGCTCATTTGAAAGAGGTCAATCTTAGCATTCAAATGCAAACTATTTTTCAAGAGGACACCTAAACAGTGCTTAGTTTTCAAAACATCTCTCTGCTTGAAATATCCTACAGAAAACATATATATATAACCATGATCTCAGATCAAAAGGTTTACCTGGCAACAATGCCGGAGTCGCTGAAAAGTTTTGATCACCATGAGCAAGACCCATAGGTCCTGTGGCTCCAATAACCTGTGAACCATAGAGAATTGAACTCTTTCCACTTCCGTGAATACTGTCCTTTGCCCTTCCAGCTAAAGCAGTGTTAGCTTTACTTGAACCTGGTGGAGATTCCATATCCCCAGCCTCAGATGAATCAGCCGATGAAACTTGATTCAAAGAACCCTTAGTTCCACTCCCGGGACGTTGACCCAGCTGCTTAGGAGAACCTCGCGAAGCACGTTGAACTGGACTCTGAATGGACCTTTGCTGGACAACAGGGACCTGTGTTTGTGCAGAACCTCTATTAAATAGGTCAAGAATATGAGATGCACTTGCCTGATAATTAAGTTGCCCACGGATGGCTGGACCCCTCTCTTGACTCCTGAGCTGAGCAGTTTGCTTTGTATTAAGTGGTATAGATGATCCAGAAGACTGTGACTGCAAATTGTTCAATTGTTTCACACTAACTCGATGAACAGAGCCATCCATGAAAGACCTTTCAGGGCCATTAAGCTCAGCAATGGCTTTTCCTCGCATTAATGCAGTGGAGTGAGATGTAGATAACTTTTCCCCGCTGAGTGAAGATGATTGAAGGTTCCTGTTAGTACTTCCTGTCAGTGCATCCCGCTTCTGTGAAATTGGCATATCATGTCCGGAAGACCCAGAGGGATAAAATGGAGGAGAGGCAGAGTTCAAGCTTGAAGCAAAAACTTGTTTTTGAGGTAGAACCATATCAGGTTGTGCATTCTCTCTCCCTAAATTACCATTTGATACTGTATCAATAGATTTTCCAGATCTGCAGAAACAAAGCCAGGATGAAAAATAGAGTTCATGCCATATCTAATAGATAGAAAAAATTTATTAAAAAAAATGAAGATAAAAATAGTGGCTTACTGCTTGTCATGTACAGCAGGCATCTCTTTGTTTTTTGCTGGAGGCTCATACCTCCTCGGTCCTCTCCCCCTAAAACCTTTATTATTACGGTTCTGATTGTTTCCATTGTCAATAGCTCTAGGACCATTTCCTCTTACATAGCGGTCTGTACCTCGATATCGACCCCGACCTCTAAAATGGCCTTTACCATTCCTCCTCTCCTGGTAGTTGTAAAATAATATTATCAAAACAACAGATTTTTTTTTTAAAGAGCAAGGGCACATTTGTGCATTGTGAGGATTCCGCGCTCTACAGATTTTTCCATGCACTCTCCACCTCCTCATATCAGATTTGAGGTTTCTCTACTGCAGAGAATGAATCTCAAAAGGCTCAGAGAAATCAAAGCTCTTTTCCACTCCATCACGGAATCCTTAAGTTACCCAAAAAAAAAAAAAAAAAAGGGCCCTAACAGAGAAAGGTGTTCTCCTTTTTTTTAACTTATCGGTAAAAAAATTGAAATCAAGAAAGGAAACTAAAGTTAATCATGCATATAAAAAAGTATGGCGAAGTTCACCTTGTCAAAACGGTTATCTTGTAAACTCATCTCTTCAAACCTATCATGTACCCATGCACGGTTATCTTTGGATTCCCACAACTTTCGTCCACCAGAAGTGCGCCTGACAAAACACAATCCAATCAGAGCATCTTATGGAGTCAGATACAGTCACAGCACCTAAAAGAAGATGGGATGGGCAACGGTGATAACGATATGAAATGTATGAGAGCAAAAAGGAAATAACATGAGCCACGAGTAATGCCAACAGTGATTATTACGAGAAGTGCAGAACTATGGGTCTGTTTGCTTGCATTAGATTAGATACGAATTGAATATACAGGAATTCATGTTCAAATGAGCTCCATTGAAGGATTATTAAAGAACTCTTCCATAAAACCAGAGTCCATGCCGTATCTCACTTCAATGTTCCTAAATCTAAAAGAAGGGGATTTTCAATTTTCGTCATTGCTTTGGTCGGTGCACTGGTACAAGTATATAGAAATCAAACATCAACATTGCTAACCCAGAAATCAATCATCAAACATAGAGAAATAAAGTTAAACTCTTGAACCCAAAAATAAAGATCGGATACACAAAAGAGCACCTGTGGCGACCACTTCCGTTCTCCTGAAACCTATCATCATGCATGTAGAAAGCACCCGCTGTCGGCACCGCAAACGGCTCGCTTTCCTTCTTCTCCCCCTCCTCCTCTGCTCCCTGGTTCTTCCCATGAGATCCAGCCCCAGATTCTCCACCAGCTCTCCTCCCTTCCACACCTGATTCCGCCGCGGCATAAGCCACCGCGACCTCGCCTTCTCCAGCATCCACTCTTCCGCGGGTCCTCCTCTCCTCGAATTCCTCCTCCTCCACCAATCCATCACCACCATCTTCTTCTTCCTCTTCCTCTTCCTCTTCCACTTCCTCATCCAACTCCGACTCCTCATCATCGTACACCTCGGCGCCGCCCTGGCCGTCGGATTCGCCGTCCGATCCGATCCCAATCCCAACCCTCGCCGCCGGTTTCTTCTCTCTCCGCTCCCCGTCTCCTTCTTCGTCATCGCTCGCCTCTCTCCTCCGCATTGCCAATGGCAGCATCGCCTCCTCAGGATCGCTCTCGTACTCCGCCTCTTCGACTTCTCTCGCCATCCTTCCAAAGCCCTAACCCTAATTCCTCCGAAATCTCAGATCTCGCGCACTGTTTGCAAAGCCCTAGCTCCGGATTCGTGGATTCGATGAAACAGGAACGATCGTCGAAGCAGTGTGTAGGTAATCTGCGAATCAGATCTAGGGTTTCACAAGATCTCCAGAGATCTTTCGTTCGATTCGTTTGGTTGCAGAAGAAGTAGGAGAGATGAATCTCGTGACGGATCTTGTGGGGGGAAAAAGATCCCAACCGAAGGGATATGATATGTCAGACTTTGGAAGTGGGAGAAGACTCTGAGCGTATGACGTGAGATTGTGGGAGCTTTTATCCTAAATTGGGGCTCGTTGGGAAATCAGAGCCAGTGTTAACGGTAAGGGAAGTTGCCACTTGTGACATTGGTTGCTTGCACCGCCAAGCAAGATCTGGTCCACTCATCACTATCACTCGGCCACCTCGACGGTTGGGAGTTAAGTTGGATCTGATATTTAATCAACGGCTGGGAAGAGGCAGATGCATGGATAAGATGAACGGTTCATATGTTTCTACATTGGAATCTGAATTCTTTGTAAGAATGCTTTATTATAAATTAAATTAGAAAAACATACCTAGCTTTTGATGTCGCATGGATTAAAAGCTGATTTATTTTGTGGAGTAGTTTCGAGGTGCTAGGTGTCTACCACAATTTTGATGCTAAGTGCTAACTACAGTCACTCATTGTGGTACAGTCACAACTAGCACCTCAAAATTTCACCATTTTGTGTCATTTGCTCTTGGATTTATTAGAGGTGAAATTTGCACATGTTAATTCAATTATGAGAGGGATTTGCATATATTAATTCAATTATTTGTAGGGCTGGCCTCCAGTGCAACAGAGCTACATCATGACATAATGCATCGCCGGGGTCTCCCTATTAGGATTCGGATTCGCTATGTGGAAAGATTTTGAAGGGTTTTATGTCCTCAAAACGTTAGTCCTTCTGGAATTCTTATTAAAGAGCTATTATTTCAACATCACTTGTGATTCAGTTTAGACATGTTCTTTTTATAAACATGTGATTAAGTTAGTCACATTAATTTTTTACTCTTTATAGTCACTCATTTACCCAATATACCTCCACCCATTCAAACACATATTCCACTTTCTTTCTCTATTTTTTTTTTCTCTCTTTTCTTCCTCCATTATCACTTTCTCTGCACATTTGACCCATCTAAACACAGAGAGCTCACTCCATTTGATTTTGTGAGTGTTTAGCTTGAATAAATTTGAGTTTTTAAGGGGGTTTTTTGTAATTTTTCTTCTTTTTTATTTCCCAACCGTTGCCCTGTTCGGCGTGCAGATCGAACAGGATAACTGACTGTTCGGCCTAGTGCATGAACCCACTTTGATTGAAAGATGTAATAAATATTTTATTTAGTGGTCTCACTTTATATTTCACCCATCTCTTTTTTTTTTTTTTTTGCTGATGGCAGGTGTTTCGGCTCTTTCGGCCGGACTAATCGAGTTTGACACTCATTATATTGGTACATTTTAAAGATTTAACTGTTTAAATTGCTATCAGATTTTGAATTTTAAATTTTAAATTAGAATTAAATTAGATTTACCTTAAATCTTAAGTAAGAAATTCTATATGGTTAAAATAAAAGGTCCTCAAGGGTTATCTACACTAATTATATATGAAAAGGTTCTACAATTAAAAGATTTGAGCTATGAACATCAAGATTTTTTCTTGAATATCAGCCCCATGTTATGGGGTTCATGAAAATAAATTATTGTTGTTTTTTGTAAATAGAATAATGTGCTTACAATTAAATATGGTAAAATTATGTAATTTCTAATTCTTATATAATATTTTGTATTCATTACTGAATGTTGTTGGATGTAGAGAGCATGCAAACTTATAATTTTGTTTATTATCTTTGAGAAACAACCTAATAAATATTTTTTGGTAAAACTAAATTGAACACATGATATCAATATGTTGATACTATGTTAAAGATGTTTTCTATTTTTTTTTTCCCGTTATGAAAATTTTTTTGCCCCGCCCCCAAATAGAATATCCTGGTCCACCATTGCACAGATCGATATGTGCATGCTTTACTTGCTCACTCCATCACTGAGGCCTTATTACAGTATTTTGTAATTTAGATGGGTCCAATGTAGTTTGATCATTTAGATGAAACCATTGGGACACTTATGGGGTGCACAGATAAATTCCAGCGAAGGAGAAAAATGGATAGGCACATGAGACCGGAGGGTAATTTTGGAATAAAAGACAAAAATTGCTTAACTGTAATATTAATAAATGCGATGTTTTGAAGAAATATATACTTTCTAAATCTCTTCACACGATGAATTTGGATAGGAAGAGAAGATGCATTATATTATGATGCAACTCTGCTGCACCGGAGCCCAGTCCTTATTAGTATCCCTCTCATTTGAGGTGAAAGTTGGACACACAAACGTGTACGTGCTGAATAAGCTGGTTTTGTCACTCTAATGTGGGATCCACGCATAGTAACTCGGTTATAATTGTTGCATAATTGAATCATACCTCAAGTGCATGTGCCCCAGATCATCTTATTTAAATCAGGGCTCTAACATTAAGCAAGGAAATCCCTTGCTTTAGGCCTCGTTAAAATGAAGGCTCATAATCTTGTAATTAAGCAAGAATATCTTTCCAAATTTCAAAAACCACAACTATCATTCCTTTATTTCTCCCAAAAAAATAAGGCTTTTCACATTCCAAAAATGCATTAATTCCATTCCACCATTTACTATTGAGGCAATTAATTCCTTTAAAAACAAGAACATCTCCATTGCATCTTCTCTCTCGTGTTTTTTGCCTTAATTTTCTTTTCTAGCGCGAACCATCAAAAACAAGAAGAGGAAAAGGAAGAATTGTGTTTCTAGATAACTGCTTTATCTTTTCCATTTGAAACTTAGATTATTTGGCAACCACTATTTGAATATTTTAACAGTCAGTCTATTTTTTTTGTCCACCCACCAAATTAAGATATAAATCGTTAGATCTCTTAATGACCTTCAAAACGGTAACCAAATAAAATTTGGACCATTGATCTTACACAAATCTTTAGATATTTGTGGAGAGGCATAACTTAAAATGCAAATAGAGTGGTTGAATTTTAAACGTAATGTATACTGGTCTATATTTTGCCTTTTTCGTTTTTGTTTATGGCCATGAAATCAAGATCTAAGTCATTAGATCTCTTAAGAAGTTTTAAAAAGATCACCACACGGATCTTCATATATTTGTGAAAAGGTGAAACTTTAAATGCAAATAGAGGGGTTTAAATGTGATGAATACTAGTCAGTTTTTTTCCTTTTTTATTTAATTATGGCCATTAAATTGAGTTCTGAACCATGTTTCATATTCATAACATAAACAGCGGATATCATGTTAAGTTTGAACTATTGATTTGACATAAATCTTGAGAAATTTGTGTAAAAATAAAAACTGAACATTAGATATGCTCTCAAAGGCTTTTGTAGACCCTAAATTATGATCAAAACCGTTCATCCTCTTTAGAAAGATGACAATGGCGATATGACCAACTTTCATGCCCTGATTCATGGTAGATCATTGTAAATTTTAAATAAAATATTTATAAGGATAGTAGAAAAAATAAAAAATACCTCATTTAGGATTATTGCTTTAGGCCTCAAATTGTTTTGAGCCGGTCCTGATTTAAATGGGAGTTAGATGATAATAACTTGATTAGTCTTTGTCGGGCTCTAATTCTATTAAATAAAGAGGAACAAAAGCAAAAAAAAAAAAAGAAAAAGTGTAAGCTTTTCCTTACTTATTGATAAATTTATATTTGGTGCAACCACCTTTTGTGGAAGAAGACTGTTGTCTTTTAAAAATTCCCTACCATTAGGCAAAGCACCTTTCATTTTGGACAAACTACGAGAGAGGCAATTGTTTTGCTTGAAAAGTGGTAGTTCATGAATTGGCCCTTGAGCGTCCTCTTGCAATAAAGGGTCTTCATGTTCTATACATATTTGTTTCCAAGAAAAAGGGGAATTCTCTTGCCACTCCCATAGGTAATAAGGGCTAGTTTAGCACTAATTCTACTCTTGCTTATGTGCTTAGATTGGGTATGTTGAAAGTGGGCTATATAGAACTTGTTTGGCAACCCATGATATGTTTGGTAACATTAAACCTACCACGTATAGAATCCAAACTACATGTAATTTTTCATGATGCTCTCACTTTTATACATGGGAAGCCTTCCTCTAAACATAATTGGCACCATATATCAATTCACCATTGAAAAATAACATAAAACACAAATCATAAAGACCACATTAGTATTGTTAAAAGCCAAATATGCGTAGTTGTAAATCAGGTTTTCATCGTTTAATGTAAAAGAAGAAGTAGAAGAGAATTTTATCAAAAAAATCATCATAGGTCACCTCTTAAATATATATACTAGCAACATATGCCCGCACTTAGCACGAGCAATGTATAATTTATAATATTTAAAACAATAAAAACCTCAAATAATATTTTGTTTAAATTATATTAAGATGGCAAAAATTACAATCAAAATTAAAACATATAATAATAATTATTATTATTATTAAATTTCAAAATGAAAGCACTTTAATTTGTTTGAGAAGAGATTAGTATTTTACTTTAAACATCCCTTTGAAATAAGAAGAATAAACTGATACTGAAAAATAAAATTTGATAAAAATAACACAAAAATATAACATGAAAAGAAAAGTCTATAGAAAATCTAATAATAAAAATATCTTAGAATAAATAAATAAACCCATGATTACCCTATGCCTAAAAGTATAAAATTGAAGCTAAAAAACAAAAGGAAAAACATAAATCAATGAAAACCGATAACCATGGAAATTAAAAGAACCCTTCAAAATTGATAAAAAAATAATAAAATAGAACTATGATAAAAAATTAAAAAAAAAATACTTAAAAAGGAACAAACATTAAGAAAGGACAGAGATATAATATGATCGTATAACAGAAATCATTAAAAATACAATTGTAATAATTCTCGTGTTTTACTCACTCTCGTTAATTTGAATTACATAATTGAAGAGAGATTAAAGAGTGTAAATCCAATTAAATTCCATCTAAAATTGAAATGGATTGCATGAAATAAGGAATGAAAGGTTCAAATAATATACTCTTTAATATACCATTAGATAAGATTTGCTTAACCCTGACATTAGATATATAATAGAGTGCTCGTGAGCTAGATTAGGTTGGGTTGAGGAATGTCCATGCTCGGCTCCACTTCGACCTTATGGATCAAGCCCGACGAAGGCCCAAATTGGGCCATACCTCGCTAGCCCAAGCCCAACCCACCTGAAGCATATTAAGCTTGAGCTTAGCCCAAGTTAACATGTCTCTTTTTATATACTTGCTCTTATCTCAATTGGTTTGGGTCCTGATCCATGAACATCTTTATTTAAGAAATTTTAAATGCGGATTAATTGATTTGAGACCATGAAAGATTGAGCTCTTTAAAAGAAACTCATTTTAGATTGACCTCTTTATATGGATGGATCAAATCAAATTTTTTTCTCAAATCTCTAAAATTTTTCCCACAAGTTAAAATTAATTTAAAATTAACATCAAAATTGATTTCCATCTTTTCAATTTAGTTGTGAAACTTGATACATTCACATCAAAAGTGGCTACATTATTGGCTTGACTTATCAACCAAGTTCGCATGAGTTGGAATGCTAACTTGTAAGAATCTTTCCTAAAATATCGGAGTCATTGCCATTAGTGCAAGTTTAGGACAACTTGATACATCCACATCAAGAGTGGCTGCATTGCTGATACTCACTAAGGTTTTATTGGAATGCTAACATGTAAGAATCTTCTCAGAAATATCAGAGTTACTGTCTTTTGTGCAAGCCTAAGACGAGAAACATCCACATCAAGAGTGGCTGCATTGCTGACTCGACTTATCAACCAAGCTCACTTGGGTCTTATTGAAATGATAACATGAACGAATCTTCCTAAAAATATCGAAGTCACTATCATTATTGTAAGTTTAGTAAAATCCTGAATTGAATGAGCAGGACCCCACAATAAGGCTGACTCGCTAAGATCCAAACTATTCAAAATAAATGTCATCCAACCAATTAACTAAGAAAAGTAAGAATTACATCAAATCAAATATAAGTAATAGATATTTCACTCTATTTCTTAAAATAAATAAATAAAAGTAATAAAAAAAAGTCACACGCATAACAAATATCTTTATTACTATAAAATAGTTATTTGATTATCTCCATCAGTCTTAACATAAGGAAGCATGACAAATAACTAAGGAGTTGATGAAGAGGAATGGACATTTCCTTCGTGTATATACAAGGTGCATGAGTTAGTGATCAGAGAGGAAAATTTCTTAAAACTTAAAGAGACTATTATTGAAAGGCATTAAGAATAAAAGAAGTATTAATGAGAGGTGATGAATATAAATGGAGTATTAATAGGTAATGAAGGAGTACTAATAAACCATAAAAGGAGTATTAGTGAAAGAAATGGAAGGGTTGGGCACAAACGTTGGGAAGGAGTAGAGCACAAGTTGGGGAAATGGTTTGAATAATGAGGGATAATGGTGAAAATCACTCAATGACTACTATTAAGAGCACGTCAAAAATTGAAGGACAGTCAAAATTGAATTTAAAATTGACAATTGAAATCAACTGGCTTTATATATTATAATTAGCAATGGGTGCGCCCTGTGATTAATTTTTTAACATTGGGGGGGGGGGGGGGGGGGGCATCAGATTCGACGTTGATGTTTTAGCCCAGCGTCGGATCCGATGCTCCATGTTCCTTTATATCATAAAGAAATTAACTATACTTTCTTCATCTTCTTTTCTATTGGTTCTTTAGCCTTTATTGAAGTAGGTTCTTTTAAATTGGTTAACGGGTATGCTTATAGGTATTGAGAAATTTGTGAAACAAACATATGGAAAAAAGACTAATGAAAGCAGTAACGATGAGTTGAACATCTCAGACTCTAGATCCTAAACTCAGGTTTCTAAGAACAAATTGCAAAAAGAACCCAAACCTTCCAAATTCCAATAGGTGAACATGTGGAAGTCCTCCTTCAAGGTCTTGAAAAATTCCATAAAACCCAGACCCAAACATCTACAGTGGAGTAATCTCAGCACCCAGTTTCAGAATACCCCAAAAGAAGTTGTAGATTACATTGTGATTGGAGTTAAGAGTAGTTGGAATTGTAGTGGCAAGAGAGCTAGTTTTGAAAGGCAAAGATGTTCTTGCGGTCGAATCCGCTTCTACATTCGGCACAGGTACCAATTCTCGCAATAGCGAAGTCATTTACGCAGGGATTTATTACCGCCCAGGATCTCTACAGGTTCGATCTTTGTGATCAAGAGAATAACCCCATTTGGAGTTTCAAGTTCTGGGTCGTTAATTTCTTCGTGAAATTTGATTATATTCTCTTTTTCATTTTTTTATATTACAGGTTCCTAGTGTTTGCAATGATAATTCTGAATGACCCAAAGTGCCAAAGGAAGGAACAAGATGAAGAAAGATGATTTCATCTTGGTGTATAGGAACAAGGAAGCATCGGATCTAATATTGGGGTAAAAATATGAGCGCCGTATTCGATGCTCTCTCACAGCGTTAAAAGAAATACCGGAGCGATCATGTGACAACTTCGGTGCACCTATTATCAATATAATTTTTTTGGGTTAAAGGGTGATCTATGCTTATTTTTTTGGTAAAATTCTAAAAAAAAAAACATTTTGCATTGGGTAAAAACAAGAGAGACTCTTTCTACACTGGAAGAGGTAATGAACCATTATTAGCATTGCTCTCTTCAACCATCTACAGTCCTCGACCTAACTTAAAAAATCGAGAGAATCTGTTGGAGCTCCATGTCAGCTGATTTCATCATTTTATTCGGATTTTATGGCGACCTCTATTTGTACTTGTTTCTAACTCGCCAATCAACCCTATCCCTATCCACCATGCACCCAACCTGCAAATCAATCCCATCATGTGTGTCACCTGCAATTCAAACCCACCAATCTGCAGCCCGCCCATTCGCTTTATCATCCACATCCCACGTGCAGCTCAATCCAACCTGCCATGCACCCCACCTCCAGATCAACCCAATCCAACACACACCCACTTTTGTCCATCCCTTTATTAAGAAGAAGTGCAAAGAGAGAGGGAACGGAGAGGGATATATATATGAAGAAAAAAATCTGGCCAATCATGAAACTGAGGGGAGAGCGAGAGATGGACGCAGATGCTAGGTGAGGATTCGGCCTCAACAGAAGGGGAAAACAAAGCATGGAGGGAGATCAGGGAGGAGAGTGGTGGGAAGAGAGAATGAGGGAAGATTTTCCAAGTGAGTAAGAAAGAGGTAAGTGTAAACTTTGATATTTATTGTGTGATCAGGTTTCGGGAAAGAGCGACGAAAACGAAAGGCTTGGACGCACAAGTATTTGTAGGCTTGTAGCTGATTGATGAGGCGAACCAACGAGTTGTTAAAAAGATATTCATGTGTATTTATCGTTGTCGTAGGGTGCAAGTCAAACTTGATACGCCCACCTAGAGGTCCACTGATTGTGGAACTTAGAGAGATGGAAGGAAATAATTTGGATGGGCCCATATACCAAGTTTGGATTTGATTATATATCTCTGATCTCTTCATTAATGGCCCATAAATTTAACGGCTTTATATCAAAGAGAGATATTAACCCTTGGTCAAACTATCTCATTGATTCGAACAAGTGAAAACTCAATGAAACTAATATAATTCAAAGAGTCTCATGGGTGTAGATAGTTCGGATGATCCATAAACTTGCCCTCATATATTATCTCTCATCGAAATGTTGTGAAGGAAAGATGCATATGAACATTTTCTAATCTTATAAAGCCAACGACGAAATATTGGGCCATGTGGTAAATCACAGAACTGCTCTTCTTTACACAATAGCAACTTGCCATAATAACATGTTTTTTTTGTTGGAGTTGCTGAAATTTTTGTGTCATGTTGTAACTTTTAAACTCACTTTTTTAAGTGAGTGGATAAAATAATTTTTTGACCCAAAAAATTGAAAAGGGAATATTTAAAATTTTACAGTTTTTTACAAGTGAGTTATCAAATAGGCCAAAACTCTAACGATTAGTACGTGGAATTTAAACTCATAATAATTCTTTATATTTTTAAATAATTAGCCTAATCCCTGTATCACACAATACTAAATAAATAATTACTTATTAGAAATTAAACCCTGTTAAATGGCATGCTAATGTTGTTGTGCTTGTGCTACTTTCCAATTGTTCGTTCGGTGACGTACAAACCCAGAGGCTTTAGAATTTAGACCTGATCCCAACTCTATATATTGCTTTTGGCCAAACCCCTGTCGCAGTGGTCGGGCATCGCCTCCCTCCATCAACGCGAACGCCATCATCATCATCATCATCTAGTAGAGGATTTCTTTGGTTTGGTTTTCTGCTTCTGCCTTGCTAGGGTTTCTTCCGCGACAGCTACATCGCTATCTACATCAACATCATCGAAACCAAAGACATTCAGATCTAGGGTTAGGGTTTTTGCTAGGATGGCGAACCGCACGGACCCAGGTGCGAAAAGCATCCATGGGACGAATCCGCAGAATCTGGTGGAGAAGATACTGAGGTCGAAGATATACCAGAACACCTACTGGAAGGAGCAGTGCTTCGGCCTCACCGCCGAAACCCTAGTCGACAAGGCCATGGAGATCGACCACATTGGCGGCACCTTTGGCGGCAACCGCAAGCCCACGCCCTTCATGTGCCTCGTCATGAAGATGCTTCAGATCCAGCCCGAGAAGGAAATCGTCGTCGAATTCATCAAGAACGAAGACTACAAGTACCGATCCATCAATCTCTGCTCTCCTCTCTCTTTCTTTGGTCTTTGTTCCTAATCCTTTTTCTTCGATTGCAGATACGTGCGCGTGCTCGGTGCTTTCTACATGCGACTGACTGGGACGGTCACTGATGTGTATCAGTATCTCGAGCCTCTCTACAACGATTACAGGAAGCTGCGGCAGAAATTGGCTGATGGACGTAAGACCAGTTTCATTACTCTATGATGGTGTTTTAGGGATGGTTTTGGATCTGAGTATGATTTTTTTTTTATCGGTTGCCTCTTACAGGCTTTAGCTTGACTCATGTGGATGAAGTCATTGATGAGCTCCTTACTAAAGATTATTCCTGCGACGTTGCCCTCCCACGCATCCAGAAAAGGTGTAGGCACTAGACCCTAATTTACTTTGTGCTGTTGGCTGTGATTTTAATGTCTGGTTTTTGTGGCACAGGTGGCTTCTCGAAACTACGGGGAAGCTAGAGCCTAGAAGAAGTGCATTGGAAGATGATTTTGAAGAGGAAGAAGAAAAAGAAGAGGATGAGACGGCCTTGGCTGGATTAGACGCCGCCGCGAATGAAAAGGTTGGAAGTCTCTAATTTTCCCTAAACATCCCTTATTGTTTTATTTATCAATGCATTGTACTGACATTTGGCCATTTATTCTGCTGTTAGGATTATTATCGTGGGCGTAGTCCTGCAAGGGAAAGGGATCGAGATAGGAAACGTGATAGCCACAGGCAGTACAGGTATAGCCCACAACAAGAATGCTATTCTTTCATTGTCCATAATTTTTTTTTTTGTGCATTTATGTCTTTTTAAAGCCACTATAAAAAAAGTATGTATTTTTAAAACTTTCGCATCTTAAACTTAGTTTGAAATTTCTGCTGGCGAGTTTAAGCATTATTTGGTATGTAAAGTTTCTTTCGAACGTTTTTAATAATGGGCAATGCCCTGTGGCTACCTTATTTTCTTTTGATGCTTTTGGCACCTTATGTTACTTTATAATGCATAGTTTATGCTGCAATCCTAGGGTTAGGATTTGCGATCGTAGGTACCGCATCACAACTGTAGTTTTCCTAGAAACAATCAATGTTGAAGATGCCTCTCAAACGAGAAAATCCCAGAGGGAACTTCTATTAAACTTCAAAACTCTACCATATGAATGACAAAAGAAACTTATGGACTAAGACTCTTACACTTTATCAAGCTAGGAAACTTGATAAGAATCCTACAAAAATTAGGAAACCTTCCTTATTACAGTTCTTAAATTAAAATTAGAAACTAAGAAAAAATGAAAATTTCTAGACTTCATTGAGTCCCACATGTGGCCCACGATGACATCTCCCATGAAATGTTAATGTTGCTGCATCAGTTTACTTGACAATAGATTGAATATATTGATGTTGTATCTGAATTAAAGAAGCTTCACTTTAAGTAATTATACCGAACACTGATATTCTGATATGCTTGCAACTGGTTGAATTTCCTGTCCAAGTATGATAAGAATATAATGAACTATATGGTATATATAGGCTATGCTGTAAGAACAGTGTGTGGGTTAATTTTAGGGCTTTTATCGATGATCATGTAAACATTTTATTTTCAGAGTCCATGTTTTTAATTTTTAATTTTTATATTTTTTGGGGTGGTTGGGTTTGGGCTTGGGGTTCATTGGTTCAGATTATGATTTGAATTTGTTGGATATGATAGGAATAGCCAATTGCATTGTGCACATGCCTGTTCAGATTCAAACTATGTGTAGTGAGGGGCTAGGACAGGATGATTCAAGTTTGTGTTGGATTTAGTTTTGGACAGAAGCTAAAGAACATAAAGTGAAAACTGTTACAATGGAGAAGTACTTTGTTTGGTAGCATTGCGAAAGGATCTTCATTTGTCACTTAGTTTGGTCAGGAAGAAAGTTTCTCTCAGCCTTGTAACTTCTCTTGACCAAGGGAAGGACCACGATCTCCAATTTTAAGATTACGAGCTCTTCTGATTTGTGATTTCAGGACATCTAAAAGAATGCATATAAGCTGGCAGTAGTTAAAAGTAGAAGATAGCTATTAGAGTCTATCAGACACTTTCAAGTTAAAGTTTTTAGAGATGCCTCATCACTATTATCAGCAGACTTACTTGCAAGTAGTGGGTTGGTGTGAGCGCCTGTTTTTGCATTTTTGTGTTATATCATTACTATTTTACAAAGTTGCATGTTGCATTTTGGAAGCTCTTGTCTTGTCAGTTACCTCATTCTTTCCAAGACTTCTGTTACTGCCATGGCATGTAAAGCCCTTGGTAGATTGGAGAGCTTCCTACAGGAAGTTGTATTGATCTTGCCAGGTTTCTCTGTACTGGTAGTGTACAGCGAGAAGTATGATGGATCACACATCTTTACTGTAACATGTAGTTGCATGATTCATCTAGTTAGGTTGTCATGCCAGTGCAGAGTTGGTTTCTTAATTAATGCATTACCTTTACACAAGCACCATCTGAAACCAACAGACCTGATTGTCTGGACAGCCCTGGCTTGACTGGAACTATTGCATTGGATTGTGTCATCCAAACCATATCATCTGTAACATCAGTTACTGGTAAAAAAATGCATGATTTGGCATGGATTGGTGCTGTTGGCTTATTATTTTCTCAACCTTGTTCCATCAAACTGGGGTCACCTCATGGTTTTGACGAATTTTGTTTTGTTGTTATTTTTGGCATTAAATGACATCATTGTAGCAGTTGTCAAACAAATGCTGTGGCTCATAATCATATTGACATTGGTTTCTGTTGGTTGTTGATCCCTAATCACAGCTCTTTGGTAAGTACTGGAATCTGGAAGGCTAACTACATCCTATTGGCTTCAGTTTCTGACTATCTGTTTGTTCAAATGTTGGTGGATATATGTTACATTTCAACGTTCATTATTGCATTTTCTAAACCGATTATCCCCTGGAGAATCTAATCTAGTATTTGAATCCTTTGTTCCCGTCTCTGTCTTGTTCTTTTCTTTTTCTTTTTTTTTTCTTTTTTTGGTTTTGTTTTAGCTAGAACTTGTCTCTGGTTTCTGGTTAAGCACTTGAAGGAAAATTTTTAGAAGTTCTGATTGATTTCGTCTTGGTATGGTTTGATTTTGAAGGAAAAAAAAAGGGACTCAAGCCTGCATTTTTTTCCACTTAGATCCTTTGAAATTCTTACAACTTGATGGAATGAGTTAATTGTTGACTTCAGTTATTTTTGAGAAAACTAACACCCACTGTTTTTTATTTAGTTATTTCAAACATCTATTACATATTTTTTGGATTTCTGAGACATCAGTTACTTTTAGTCTTTAATTGAAAAAAGTTCCATACTATTTGTCAATGAATTAGCTTGAGTTTTGTTGATGAAAGTACCTATGAAAGAAGGCCATCCAAGTTTGCTTTTCTTGCAGATAGCTTTCATCCATATATCATTGTCACACATTTGTTACTGCTTGATGTCTTCTTTTAATTTTAAAAAATATTTTTTTGTGCAGAAAGGTAATCATCAACGACTGTAATATGCTTGAACTTCTTTAACATGAAATGAAGGCCGTGATTGCCACTTACTTTCATAAAAGGAATTTCAACTGGACCACAATTATGTTTAATCCCGAAATTAGAAACTTTGTTATTATTAAAAGATCTAGGGGTGATCCAGAAATTAGAATTTTTGTTATTATAAAAAAAAGTTCTGGTATTAACAAGGATATTTGCTTCTTGGTTTAGACTAGGAAATGATACTCTGAAAAGTGAAATTTACTAAATATTAAATTGGTAAGAATAAATTTATTAAAAAAAGCATCCTATTATTTGAGGAAAAGGAAAAAAAAAGGTCCACCTAGGGAAAATAATATCTCTTTCTGAATAAAAAAGAAGATAAAAAACTACGTAAAAAAACCACCAAGGAATTTTGTAATTTATTGTGAAAGAGTAGTGAAAATTTGTTTTTGGCCTATAATAGTATGATTGCATAAAGTAATTCTTTTTGATAAACTTGGGTGCATTGGGTTTTGGGGCTCTCAGACAATTGGAAAAAAAACTAAAAAACAGTTTGATTTATGTTTTAGTTGTCATATTTAGATATTTAGAGGGCTGCAGTGACAGCATGAACCTTTTTTGCCTGTTTTGCAAAAGTAAGATGCTAGTTTTTCTCACAATAGGATAAACATTTGATGTTTTTAATTCTGTCTTTGGTTGAAAATTGATGTTTTCCACTATGATGTGAAGTAAAATGGTATACAACCCTATAGGGTTTACAAGGGTCAATGTGGGTGGAAATTCTTTTGGAAATCTAGGCATATGAGACATTGTGGGCCTTTTAGAAATGAAAACCAAGCAAGAAGTCTGGAGTAGCAATTTCTTTTTAGTGAAAGTGTGCCCTGGAGATCTTTGGCTTCAGGTGTCACAAATTGAAAAATCCCAATTACTCCCCATATCAATATCAATTATCCTTTTTATGTGCTATGACCAAAAATTTCAAATTCAAGCTAAGCGCACTCGATGGAGTCTTGTTTATTATTTTCAGGTTGATGCTTGCAGTGCAACTTGACTGCTATGTCTTGCATCCTCACATGAATGAATCTTCTGGGAGTTATATGATTATCATCACCATCACATTATTTTTGAAGCCTTTCTAGATGGGATTGGGTTTGCTGGCTCTTAATTTCCTGTTCATCCCTACTTGAATCCATGTTTCCTTTTAATATTTAATCTGTTATGTCATTTCTAATGTGTTATCGAGTCTCTTTTAATCCCTGCCATCCCTCATCAATTTTTAAGTATAGTGTGTTAACAGTATTATAAAGATTTATCCAGTATTATAAACATTTATCTTTTTCTTTATTGTTCTTGGATTTAGTGTTTTTTGGTATAAGAAAGTGGTGTTTTCTTGAGTACATACTAGAAGATTGGCTTGAATAATGCAATTTTCTTGCTGCATTCGCAGGGACAGAGACTATGACCGAGAACGAGGTAGAGGGCGTGAAAGAGAGAGGGATAGAGACAGGGAGAGGGAAAGAGAAAGGGATCGCCATCGGTTGCGGGATGATAAGGACTATGGTCGGGATAGAGACCGAGAAAGGGAGAGAGAAGGGAGAGAGCGGGATAGGCGAGATAGAGACAGGGTGAGGCGTAGGAGCCATTCAAGGAGCAGAAGCAGAAGTAGGGACCGTAAGGATCGGGATCGGGAGGGTGGAGATCATCGCAGGAGGCATACCCGCAGCAGTACTAGTCCAAGGAGGCGGACAGATGAGGCAGAAGATGGCAATGCCAGGGAGGAGCCAAGGAAGAAGAAACAGAGGAAAGAGAAGGATGATGGGACTGACCACCCAGATCCTGAGATTGCTGAAGCGAATAGACTCCGTGCATCTCTGGGGTTGAAACCGTTGAGACCATGAGAGATGGGGTGGGGGTTTGTCTGCACTCTATTGTCCTCGGGGCAAGTTAATTTTTCCAGTATGTAATGCAAGGGAAATACTTCACACCAGTCTGTATGTATTACTTTTATCGCTTGGGCAAGAAGTTCCTATTAGTATTTTACTGAAATTAACTCCTCTTTTTTTTTTTTGTTGTTTATGTTTTTTAACAGATCATCTTAACCTGTTTTTATGAATTTGATACACTGTAACTTCCATGACTTGACGTATTATAGTGTTCTGGGACTTGGAACTTGTTTTTTACCATTTGGTTCACATGTGAAAATGACTGAAGTAGCTTCCAACGACTCCACTCCCCCATGTCCTTGTTGCAGGTAGCAACTGGGTGAAATCAGCTTCACATCTAGCATAACTTGATGTAGGCATTTTTTTTTTATAGCTGACGTCGGTTGCTAATTCTTTCTGTGGTATACTCTTCTGATGAGGTCCACGACTTCTTTGGAGAATTGCATGGTTTTTCATATGAAAAAAAAAAGGTAAGGTTTTTGCCCGTTTAGTTTCCTTAAGACTGACATTTGCCTGCGAACGATTGAAGTTTAACAAATTCCTAAAAAGCTTTTCATGTGATATTCTAATGCAGTAAGATTTTGCATATTTCGCACGTTAGGATATCACACATTTATTGTACGAGGTCTTACGGTAGCCTTCGGAAATGAAATGGCAGTGATCTTTAGCCCTTTACAGAGTAGTAATTGATCTTTATTTATTTAGTTATTCATTTATTATTTTTTGTTTATAGAGCACTTGATCTTATTAGCCTATGTGACCTTTCTAATTGCAAATGATTAGACATAAATTAATGGCAACTTTGTTTTGTGCATATTAGTTTATATTGCAGACAGCCAAGCCGTGCATTAATTTGCTGAGAAGTGCCCTGTATTGCAAGCTGGGTTAATCAACAACGGCTGATCCATGTTCAAGTCTCTGAGCCTATTTACGTGGCAGGCTTCAGCAAAGATAAAATTTCAAGTACTAATGATATTTTAAAAAATTGGACAACTTGACTGTTTTTATAATGACTGAGGGTAGCTCTTGCTAGCCTAGCCTTCAAACTTTTGGCCTCTACTGTGGGGTTCTGACAAGCAAGGATTATTCCCTATGGGGTAGAGAACTTGACTGTTAAGGTTTCTAATCGATTATAATTCAAATTCTTCATAGGTCAGCTCGAAGATTCAACTGAGACTCAAAACAGTTTATAGTAGATAAAGTGTACTTAAATTGTAAATGGTTGATTCACCCATCAGTTTCTGTAAGTAGCTCGACTCTTTAATTTGCAGCTTAAATACAATTAAACTGGAAAATCATTGAATTGACTTAAAATATTGCTCTGAATAACTATGTAAAACACTTGTGCATGATTGAAGCTCAGCTGGCTTGGAAGATATGTGTGAAAGTTAAGTTTGAGTCTCTAATGTAGTTAAAAAAAAGGTGTGAAAGTGTAAGTTTGAGTCTCTAATGTTAGGGATAAAAAAAAGGCGGAAAAGTCATGTATAATTCTAGCAACACTTAACGAGTGTCATGTGGGTCCTGCTAGGGCAGTCAATTGGATCACGGCCTAAGCACATTCTGGAGCGGACTGGGTTTTAAAGGCGTATGTCTAGTTACTTGGGTTGGATTCCCATCCCTCTAGATCTTTTTTTTTTTTTATACTTACTTTAGTCTTGGCAAGACAATTGATTCAATATACACCGCCGATTCAGGTGAATTGAGTCTGACCAGTCCAATAGGGTACTAAGTAAATCGGTGACAACATTCTCATAGGAGCCGAGTATTTTTTTTTTTTCTTGACCTTAGCTCCAACCCGGTGACCGACCCGCTCAGCTCAATTGCATGATGGCAGCTGGTCCTTATTTTATCATCGGAAAAGCCCAGTTTACTTTTGGCCACATTAGTCCTTGCTATGACAACTTGCATGGGATAAGGTTGGAAAGAAATGGTCCCCACTCCCATCCTTCGTCATTTTGGTGCCAACTAAAATCTAATTTTATCATGTCTCTAGCTTAGGAATTGGTTCATACAGATGCCACATATATAGAACTCAAGTGAGATTTGGGCAGATTTACAGATGTTTCTGGTTCTTCTTTCATTTTTTATTCTGATACCTAGCATAAAATGGCCACACTGATGATAAAGCATTTTTCTTTCCTGTTGAAAAGTATGTCCCGGTTTCATACTTTATTCCACGTGAAGGGCCACACAAAAGTGCCTCCTTTTCTTGTGCTGTTTTTTGGTTTTGATATCAGGAGGCATATCAAGAACGGCCTCTTGCCTTAGCAGTCATTTGTGTTTGGCCGTTCGTGTCATTCTTATTAGACTGTTCTATATTTACACCCGTGGTTTTTTATCTCAACGGAGGTCTCTTTTCTCCCCCAAAAGCACCCAACCTCACTTGCACTTGTAGTATCTTTTCTAGCACCTGAGGGCACCCTATGTCACCTGATATCTCTGCCCTCCCAAGAGGCTAGGGGCTCAAAAGAAGGTATTGAGAGGCCCATGAATGATTAATCCAATCTCTTCATACATGCCTACTCTTCTTAACTGATGATTATCCTTAGTTGAAATTGGCCAAAAATTATTTAAGCTGGATTAAATCAGTGGTCAAGATCATTTCATTTGCCAGAGATTTGACATATAGTACAGGTGGGACATATAGGACCAGCTCCTTGGCGACCAGCTCCTTGGCGTTAGAAGCACTGAATTTTCATCAAGATCGCAGCCCAAGTTGTATTAAAAAAAAGAAAAAGAAAATCAACCCAAGGAAGTGTTTATACAAAGATATTATTATTATTTATTACTAGCTAGAGAGAGAGAGAGAGCACCCAGGAAATCTAAGCAGGGCAAAACATCAAATCTTATCGAAGGCCTCTTCTCAGCTGTTGTTCCCCCATCTCTCTATTTGATTTGGGTCAGTGTTTCTATTTTCACGTTCCCTTCTAAACCCTAGATGCTTTATTCTATTTGCTTTCTCACATGACTCTCACCTGAGTATTGAAATATTGGAAACTAGGTCATGAAATCAATGAAAGATGAAAAGGACCCATTTGGGTTTTGTTCAGTATGAATGAAAATATGCAAGTTTTCATTGATCCCTATGCGTTGTTGGTTCATATTTGGAGCAAGACCCATGTGGGTTTGCTTCATTTGTTATTGATTTTCATAACCCAGTTTGTCACATTTCAAGATTAGGGTAAGAGACTTGTGGATTTATTGGATTTTTTTAAAATTTTTTTTCCCATTTTATGCTTTCCTTTTGTGAATGGTAATCATATTTTATTGACCATGCAAAAGGTATACAAGGGCTTGTAATTTTCTTTTATTTGGATGTTTTATGATATGCTTGTTATCTGAAAGCCCTTTTGGTCTTTTCAATATCAGACATGCGGTTTGTGAGTAGTTTCTTATTTTATGGAGTGTATTGAATTAATTTTCTAATGAAAAAAAATGGATTTATGTCTTTTTTTTTTGTGGGGTGTTGATTCGAGGTAAAACATTATCAGAAGACATTGAGATGTGTGGTTTGCGAGTAGATTCTTATTTTGTGCAGTGTATTGAATCTTATGATGATGAAAAGTGAATTTTTTATCTTTTATTTTTGTTTTTCTTAGTCTAGTTAAAATATGCTTGGAAAATATTTACATGTGGGATGTTTGTTGTGTATTGATGGTTGTTATGATAAGGTAGGAAAGCGGTGTTTATGGGTCTGTGAGATTGTTAAGGTAAGGAAACAAGATGGGGTTCAGCAAGTGAGTGCTTTTTGAGTAGTAAGCTTGTCTGAATGTTTGCAGAACTGGAAGAGAATGCAAATGGGCACAAATATAGGGGCATCAGACGACGCTTAGGACTGGCAAGGTTAGGTAGTGTCCATAATGAAAGAGGACCAACTATTATTGATTTTTAGGGTGTGGGTTATAGATAGCGGATGAAGTGGAAGTAGTAGTAATGGGGAGGCACTGAACAAAGCTAAGGATGAGATTTTTGGGTACTTTGATTGTGAAGGGAGATTTGGAGAACTGAATAAATTTGGGTAGCAGGTCAGAGTAGGAACCTTGGTGTCAATTTTCACCAGTAAGCAAGATTAAAGGTATTGCTTCTGTTTTGGTGGTATTACTCTTACATTCTAGAAGATAGACCAATGGTGCAGTGGATTATTTGATCAAACGGAGTTTTGAAAGGAATGATGTGTTGTGGCAATTTGGTTATGGCATTTGGAACACACCCCCATGTGCACGCGTTAGCCGTTAGGTATAGCATTCTTGTGATCGGATGAAATTTTATGGTTAAGAAGTAATATTTAAGCAATGTAGACTGTTGAGGGGCATTAAATTCTAATTGTGTTATTATTCATTTTGTTTTCAATCAAAGTTGTTATTCTTTGCACTTCTGCAATTCCTTCTCCTTGGTTTGATAATTACTCCCATAGGCTTGAAAGGTTATTTGGTAGTTTTGAATCCTATTGTTAAGTGAAACTACTGTCTCTCTTTGTAAATGCGTGTGATTGAGGACTTGGCCATTTGTGTATTTGGTTCACAAATGCCAGATGTTGGATAGAGGTTATTAAGGACATTTATAGGATAAATTAGATCTCCTCTTCTTGGTAACACCCTCCTTTGGAGGTATTTAAGTTAAATATCTATGGAAGTTCTAATGGTAATCGAAGCCCTGTATCAGAGGTCTTGAGTTTGTCTTCTTAACTCTCAACAGATTCTTTCAATTTTGGCTCCTGTTCTTGTGTGGAGCAAAGGATTTTGAAACTCGTGCTTTTTAAGTGGTTTAGGAAGAATTTAAAATTGCTCTCTTATTACTAAGGGGGATTCTTCATGTGTGATTAGGCTGGCTTAAAGAAATATTCCTTTCTGCGGGAATTGGTTAGTATTATTGATCATGTTGCTAACACAGTCAAGGTTTTGGTGGATAGATTGGCCAAGTTAGTTATTCATGTGAGGTTGTTATATTTAGTGCCATGGACTTGGTGATGTAGAACTTGGCCGGTGTTTACTAACGGTCCCAAGCCCGGATAAATGAAGAGGGTTCCATTAGGTTAAGAGCCAATGAAAACCTTTTGTCACAGCTCAAAGAATACTAGCAAAACAATAGAAACATAATTCATGTGGCTGAACCTAACATAGTTGGGACAAAGCTTTGGAGATGACTACGATGGACTTGTTGATGCGGTCATGTTTCCTTATCTCATGATAATACCCATATCTGTTGCTGTTTTTATTTTTATTTTTATTTTTTCATGCAATTACAGGGTACAGCCACTAGAGGGGAAAAAACATGTGCACAGTGACACAAACATGGAGGTGGAGTTGGCAAAATTAGCAGATCATTGAGTGAGAGGGAACATGAACTGACAACTTCTTTTCTTCTAAATAATGTCTTTGTATTGTATTGAATCCTGCATGTCCATACCCTTCATGCCAAATATAAGCTCCATGATACTCTCTCTCTCTCTCTCTCTCTCTCTTTCTCTCTCTCTCTCTCTCTCTCTCTCTCTCTCTCTCTCTCTCTCTCTTCAAATCACAAGTTACAGGCATTTGGGAGTTTCAAAGGAGTTTTTTTTTTTTTTTTAAGTAAGAGATATTTTGAATGGTGATGTGGGAAGAGCCCTTAGCATCCAATCTCGGACTCCTCCATGTTGGATCTCATGACATCAGACAATGAAGGTCGACAGAATTTCTAACCAATTTCAAGAAAAGACGGGACCACTAGATTTGCTTGTGATATGCACGTTCGAAAGCTGCAATATTGGTTTGTGCCAAACCATGTGATCAATTATGTGTCCCTTTTATTTCCTTCAGCCATCACTGCATTAACTGGTGTCAAACTTGATTCTAAGATGCTGACCTGTTCCAATCCTTAAAGCCCAAACAGAAAATTGATCTTTCTTTTGGAGCCTGCTAAAATTTTGTCACTTTCTTTAGGCCCAGTTCCAGTTTTTAGTATGTTTGGTGACATGTGGCTTCTATGGAATAAGACCATGAGAGGGAGGATTTTTGTGTGTGTGTGTGTGTGTGTGTGTGTGTGTGTGTGTGGAGACTAGACGAGACGAGCTGGTGGAATTAGAATCTCTCCTCCCCTTGGCATGGATGCATTTTAAAAAGGAGGGTATTTGTAAACAAACAAGAAAAGTTATGTTGGATTGAAATTGAATGATTGCTCTAGGATTGGTTGTGTTAAAAAATCCCTCTTTTAGACTCTTTTTAAAAATCCTGAAAACTTAATGCACGATTTAAAAACATCTAGTTGGTAGAGACAGTGACATGATTCTTGTTTGCCCAATTGACTCTCCTTTGGTCTGTGAAACATTCGGTCATACCTAAAATGCATTAAATTCTTAATCAGAACCTTAACAGGTAGCTAGATTTCAGTGGTTACACTCCTTTAATGCGATTGTCCTACGCTTATTCTTTTACATTGTTACTCTGCGGTTAAATTCTTGTTGTAGCATGGCTATTGCTTTTATCAGTTTGGCCTCTATGGAAGATTGGAATAAGTGAGACATGACTTCTTAAAAAGGCTTCCATGCATTGGTTCTGTTTTGGCCATAAATATTTATTGAGGCTCTTAAAGTTATGGTTTATGGTCTATTCTTATTGACAATAAGGCCACATTGACATTCTTTTTTGTGCAATAAGTCCAGTAGTTCTTGGTCTCTGATGTGTCCTTGGCAAATTAGAATTGGTTTCCTGGCAGTTGCTCTATAGCCGAACTGTTGGTAGGTCTCATCATCAATCAGTATCCTCTTTTTTTTTTTATCATTTAAATGTGGTGGACTGGCTTGGTGCTCATCCTGACCACTGAAATTTATGGCCCTCGTGATCTCCACTGGCGACTGCACATCTTGATATGAAACATTAAAGTCTGGGATTCTGCGTAAAAGTTATTTAGTTCTGAAATTTCACTCATTAGATAATGCTGACTATCTAATCTCTCTCCCTCCTCCCCCAACAACCCCCAGCCCCCCAAAAAAACCCCCTTGTAAATTTGATTGGTAAGACCTCAATGTTTAAATATTGAGAACCTTCCACGGGCTCTTGTCATGGTCACCTACTAATATCAAACTGATTATATAGTAACTGTTTGTTTGTTTGTTTGTATTAAACCAATCTATTGTTAGGAATGTCTTCGGGGTTGTCCAGCGGCCTGCTGTCCTTTTCTTGTATGTCTCTGAGTTTTGCATCCCATTTGTTTTTGTTAAGTCACTTGAAAGCCTAAACGTGAACAGGTTGATTGCAAACTTTTTTCCTGTTTTTTTTCCCACTCAGGTAATTATATTCCTGGCACTGATTTGTGTTTTGTTTTGTAGTTGCAGCCTTGCAGGAATCTCCTGTTTTTGTTAGCCAATTAAGAGCATATAAACTTCCTTTATAACTGGAATTTCTTTTCTCTTACTGATCCACAAAAAAAAAAAAAGTCTTCTATCTTTTCCTTTAGTAGGCAATTTATTCCTGCAATGATTTGTGGTTCATTTTGCAGTTGTGTGGATCTCCTTCTGGTTTCTTGATCTATTAAGGGCATATAGACTCTCTTTTGCACTGCAGTGGCATTCAGCTCTCAATGGGGGATGCTGAAAATGCCTTTGCTCCATCCAAAAAGAGGGCTGCCGGGAGGGAAATTTCCCGTGATAACCCAGGTCTTGATGATGATGATGATGCAACTGAGCAAGAGACTGGGACTTTTAAGAAAGCTAGTGAGGAAGTGTTGGCATCGAGAAGGATTGTAAAGGTGCGCCGACATCAACCTGCGTCAACAGCCTCCTCTAATCCTTTCGCTGGGATCCGTTTGGTTCCACTGGCTGAGCCATGCGCCAAAATAGGCAGCACTACTGACCAGTCCCATTCTACTGATGATAAAGCTGTTTCAGAAGAGGTAGATAGTCCCGCTGTAGAATGTGGAACTGAGGACAAAGGAACTGAAAAAGAAGCTGCACGGGATGAACCAAATGGTACAGATGAGGGTGATAAGCTGTTGAAAAATGTAACTGATGGGCAAGCAGCGGAAGTTGCTAACAAGGAGGAAAAGGTTTCTGATGAAGAGGTAACAAAGCCGGAGGAAGGTGATCAGAAAGCACCTTCTGGAGAAGAATCCAAGGAAGAAGTGGAGGAGAAAGTTAGTGACCACAAAAGTACAGGTACGGATGCTGCACCTCTGAGATCATTTCAGCAGCTGTCGAGCAGCCAGAATGCTTTCACAGGACTAGCAGGAACTGGGTTTTCAAGCTCAATGTTTTCTTTCGGATCTATTGCAAAAGATGGATCCAGCCCTCCTGGTTTGAAGAATGATAACCCATCTTTCCCTTCTTTTGGTACTGGGAACTCCAGCAGCCCGAGTTCATCCCTGCAGCTCTTTGGCACCACAGCCTCCGATGCAATGAAAAGAGAAGGAAAGGGTTTGCCATCCATGCATGACGTGCCTATTGAGACAGGTGAGGAGAACGAGAAGGCAGTATTTACTGCTGATGCTGTATTGTTTGAGTATCTAGATGGAGGATGGAAGGAACGGGGAAAGGGAGAACTGAAATTGAATCTCTCTACAATGGGTCTCAAAAGGGCCCGGCTTGTGATGAGGGCTAGGGGTAACTACAGGTTGATATTGAATGCTAATCTTTACCCAGACATGAAACTAACAAATATGGATAAAAGAGGCATAACCTTTGCCTGTATGAATAGTGCTGGTGAAGGAAAGGAGGGGCTTGCAACGTTTGCCTTAAAATTTAAGGATGCTTCTATTGTGGAGGAGTTTCGGGGATCTGTAATGGTACACAAAGGGGAAAAGACCACCATTCTGAAGACCCCTGAGAATTCTCCAAAGGCTTGTGATGACTGAAGCAACAGATAGATGATGCAGAATACCCAATTCACCTGGAAGTCTACTTGTATTGCTACTCTCGTTTGATACACCCACAAGGATTTTGGTCGGTGAGGTTTTTTTCACATAGCTGAGATTTAAACTATATCGAGTCCTGTGTAACTGGTTTATTTCCTACCTAGCTTGTGGACTTGTTAGCAGTTTGTCAAGGGCATTAAGTTTAATGGTTTTTGGTACTAGAACTGGAGCAAGAACCTTAAAGTTGCTCTTTCCCCCTTTACGCCTCTCATGGGCATACAATCTGCTGTTTTGTTTTTTGTAGTTTCATTTGAGATTACTCGTTGCAGTTGACCCATGGCATATGCACTGTCAGTAAGTTCTGAAATTGTTTTTGGTCTTCATTTTTTGCAAGATATCCTGGGGAGGCATTTCTTATTAAGTTGCAAATGTTATTGAACTTTTTGTTTTGAGAATTTTTGGAGTTGGGACATACATGGTTTACTTTGTGGCATTGGTTTTGGGTCCCAAAGCATCAGACTCTGTTTGATTGTTGATCATTTGATTGCTGTTAAAAAGAAAAAATCTCATTGCTATATATGCTTCTTGGTAATTAACAGTCGGTTTGTATGCTATGAGCCGTCATGAATCTGTTTCTGCGGTAATCACACTGAAGCAGCTTCCATTTCTTGCCATTTCTAGCTACTAATTTTGGGACGACCTGCTTGGAAGACATTGGTTTTCGTAATTAACTGTTTTCAGTTGTTTTGTTGTAGATGCACATGATCCTCAAATAGGGCGCGGCTGGGTTGCTTTGAGGCGAAGCTGGTATTTGGAAAACAAGCAGGTCCTCAGAGAGAGAGAGAGAGAGAGAGAGAGAGAGAGAGATTTTCTGCCATTAAAAAGAATAAATATCTTGAGAAAATCTGAATTATGAAAATATCCTCGATGATAGTTTCGCAAGCTTGATATTTTTTTATCATGTTCACAATCAAAGGAATACACTTCTACCCACTGTAATATAAAGCGAACGTCCCAAGTTTTCAATCTGAAAAAGCCTCAAGAGTGTACCGTGCTCCTCTTCATCCAAACGGAATGTCACCACTACGAAAAAGAACTATGAAAAATGAACCCCCTAGATTTAGACACATGTTTGATTCCTGCTGTTTATGTCATATAAATTAAAAATGTCACCAAAATAAAAAAAAATCCAGTGGTATTGTATGTGATGATGCCACAATATTTTCATGATATTTCCCTTAAGATCTAAATATTTTATAAAATTTTATATTTACTTTCAAAAGAGTAGGTAGTCTAGAAACTTAACCCCATGAATTTGATTAAAGAGATGCAAAGCAGATGGGTGGATTTAAAAAACACAATCAAATCATTAGGAATCATTACAAGGGTTCATCATTTTCATCATCCAGTCACGCTTAGAAAACAAAAGGGCATGAGAAGCCATTACACACATAGATAGCACTGGAGAACAGGGGGGTCGTTCATATCACAACAAGAAGAATATATTTTACTGTTTAACACAAGCATAAGATTACAATAAGAAAAAAAAAAAAGAAAGGACTGATGGACGACACCCTGATGTACGAATAATAAATGGTGAGAGAGTTACCATTTTTACCATTAAATGATTAGATGTGGTGAATTCAGAGTAACATCAGAACACAAACGGAATAAGGACGGAATAATAAATGGAAGGAAAAACAACGATTATTGAAACACAGTAGCCAAACAAATATTATGCATAACTTTCCACAACTAGGTCCATACTCGATTGATGTCCTTCCAGAGTGCCAGACCCAAAGCCACCACCGTAAAATTGCAAGGAAATGAAACATCAACCTGTTACAAAATTTACATATCCTAATGAAAGGTAAAACAGGCACAAAACAAATACACATCCCAAGGGCTTTTTAAGGCAGAACATACAGAACGCCAGTAGAATATGAGATAGCAATTTCTACACCAAACCCAGCATAATAAATTTTTGCCTTGGTCCACCCCTTAGAGCAGCTCCACTCCACTGCAGCCTTTTTCTCTAAATCATACACTGTTTTGGTTCTTTCTCTTCACACTAACTTTACATGGCACACTGAACAGGGAAGGTTCCGCATTACCTAAGATGGATTGGAAAATCCTCCTCGCTCCAAAAAAGATCATTTGAATCAATCCATAATTCAAGAGAAACCAGTCATCAAATTAACAGGCAATGGCAAGATGCCGAGGACAATGACATGGCAATCCAAAATGCCTTTTCTTCCCATCTTACCCAAATGGGTTTCCTCCAGAAGAGAATGAATCTGGGGTAGCAGGTTGAGGGTATCTGGGTCCAATATGCTGACCCGCACTTATGCCGCTGAAAACAGATCCTTCGTTGCCAAAGCCTCCAGCACCTTGATGTCTGCACTCAGACCACCCATAGGTTAAGGATTAATTATGTAGTTGGCTTTCAAGTCACCACGTACACACCTCTTGGAATTTGGGATTTCAGAGCTATGAAAACATTTCTTTTTCTTCAGTGGAGATTATGAAAAAATAAGCAAGGGATTTCAGAGCTATGAAAACATTTCTTTTTCTTCAGTGGAGATTATGAAAAAATAAGCAAGCACTTATCACTTATATTACAAAGGATTGCAATTAACAGCAGGAAGCAAAAGATAACAATTAAACACATGTTTTGGCAGTGCATTGAACTCATTGCATTTTCAGTGTGGTGAAAGCATCATTCTGTGGAAAAACTGAAGAAATTTTTACTGGACCCCTTCCAGAAAATTTGATGTAGAATTAACAGTGAAATACATGGAGACTTACCCCAAAGGCAGAATGTTAGCTGGTGCTTGTGGCATCATGTATGAACCTAAAAATTATATAGTTGCAAATTAGTAAAGTTGTATAAGAAATGATGTCCATAAGTGATATCACAAACCATCAAAGATGAGAACCAAAAATAAAAACACGAGGTTACAATGTAATTTACTTGGAGGCACTGCTGTTGGGTACGATGGCACTTGAGCAGGTGCCCACTGCGGGGAAAGGGTGCCAAAGCTGGAAGCACGCATTAGTGTAGGAGATGGTCCCATGTTTGGTAGCGCTCCTCGCAAGGGTGCCAGAGATGGGAACTGCATTTTAAGGATATGAAAAATTAATATAAATCTATAGAACTTCGTCTGCTTTTGGGTGGAAAGCATTCAGGCATAAAAAGCTCAGCAGAATTCAGATTACATAAAATAGAAACAAATGGATTACAGAGAATAAACTTCTTTTTATTACTAAAGAAGAGTTAAAACAACCATTACAATAAATACAAAAAAAAGGGCAGCCCAGTGCATGAGGATCCCTCCTAGCAGGGTTTGGGGAGGGTGAGATGTAAGTAGCCTTACCCCTATTTTTGGAGAGGCTGTTTCCATGACTTGAACCCGTGTCCTCCAGGACGCTACCGGTAAGCCTTACCGTTGGGCTAAGCCGCCCTTCTAATAAGGTAAAGAGCTACTGTCAACCATATCAGATTTACGTACAAAGCACAAGAAAAAAGAATCAGTGGATCATCTGTTTTTCCATTGTAAGGTTGCTTCCTTGTTTGGTTCCACTTTATCAACAGCCGTGGGTTAGCTTTGTGTTTTCAGCGCAATTTGAAGGTTTGCTGGAAAATTGAGTGTGGGGGCCGTTCGATGGATAAGCGCTTGTGCATGGGAGGATTTCGCCATTTTTGATGATCAGCACTTCGTCAACGATGGAAGATGTCATTGCGATGGTGAGCCTAAAGATCGTGAAATTGGAATTGCTAAGAAAGGAGTTCATGATTATTAAATTAAATGAGGTCCCTTTCACCTGAAAAGCTTTAATGAAGTGTGGTCCTTTCAAGGAGAGGAGATTGATCTTGTGGTCTCTTCTGTCTCCTTGAATACGTTGAACTTTAATGTTGACGGAGTCACTGGAGGAAAGCTTGGGGCAGTGAGAATTGGTGCTGAGTTTTTTAATTATAAAGGGGAACTGTTACTTACGTTTTCTATTGTGTTCGGCTGGGAGAGTCTTATAAAGTAAAGGTTTTCGCTATTTCAGAAGCCCTATGGATCTTTTCAGGTTCTTTTTGAGGTAGGCCTATTGTGAAGAGTGATTCTTCAAATGAGGTGGTGTGGATGCCAAAAGATGAGTCAAGACCATTGACATTTCACTTTTTTATTAAATGAAATCAAGGATCTTTCAAGAGGTAAGATCAACCAACAGTTAATGAATGTGCGAGCTAACAGGGGGTGGATAGACTTTCTCAGTTTCTCCATGGGTGGGGTAATGCTCATGAACCCTTCATTTTATTTCTCTCTTGTGGTTGTTGGTACCATGTACTCCATTGCCAATAAAAGGAATTTCACTAAATGCAAAATAAAAACAGGCATTCAAATTCTGGCTAAAAAAGGATAACCAAGAGTTTAATGTATATTTTTTGACAACAATGCCAATGGGTTGCAATATGGTTTTTCTTTACAAAAGCATCACGATTCCCAATATCAGTTTGGTTTTTCAAAATGGGCAGTTTATCTTCTTTCCTGATCTCTAGTTAGATTCATGAGGTATGACGTTTCTTTTTCACATGTAAATGCATATGTAAGTTGCTTACTTGATACAGTATTCAATTAATTCAATTAATCTAATTCATTAAAAAAATCAAGGGCTCCATGAAAGTCGCTTGGTATAATATTCGAGCGGAAAGGTGTCACGCATGTTTCTCTTCTTTTGTCAATGATAGGTTTGGACTTGAAGCTTTGAACCTTTGTACATCGTATGGTGATATCCTTGTTTAAGAACCTAAAACGCTGTACCTCTTCTATAAACCTACAAAGAGATCAAGAAAAAAGATAAGGATGCTCTGGTATAAATGTGCAGCGTCTCTTTCAAAAAACCGTATTCATCTCAAGATATGAGAGTCTTTTGCAAAGGGGAAACCAGCTGCAATATCACAAGGCATTTTCATTAAAAACATACGCATTATGCTTTCAGTTGCCATTTTTGGCAAAACTTTGAATCACTATTACTATTTGGTGTTCAGTGAGATTCCTTATAATTTCCAGGTAAAAATCCCCCCTTTTTTTGGTCACTGACCAAAAACCTAAAGAAATAAATAATAGGCAAAACCAAGAACCTGAACTGAAATCTAATTTGAAAAGCCCATCATAAGTCCCAACAAGTGATATCTACTCTTTATTAGAATTCCAACAAGTCTACAACCTGATGACAAGGGATGGGAGTCACTAACCATTGAGAAAAATCACCAAGAAAGGGCCACACAATCCCCACTGGAACCCACTACTGATGTCCGAGTTCCGTAACGATTGTGAAAAGAAGAAGTAATCCCAGCACAATGGCTCTAGAGAAGAACTCTCCTTCCTCATAAAATGTAGTTCACTACCGTCCATGCTGTGCTGTATTGAAATTCCTTCTACCCCACAGAAAGTGAAGTCAATAAGATTCATTACAAACCTCATCTCTATTGTCTGGTGGAAGGATGCAGTTTCTTGTCACTGTGTGAGAACTAATACCAATAATTCTATGAACACACACACACCCGCACATGCACATGCACGCACACACACACGCACCCGCACCCGCACCCACGCACACACACCACATACACACGCGCGTGCAAGCACGTGCATGCGCACATGCACGCACACACCCCTCCTCTCATCTAAAGCAGTAAAACTTCTAGAATTTGCAGTGAATACCAGATCCAGACCACATATCATTCTCTAGAAAGAAATCATATGCTTCATAATAATAACAGTGGTAGCCAAAACTGAAATTGTATTGCAAATCATTCAAGGGAATGAATTGAATCATATTATGAATTGTAGGGTTTTTATTTTTATTTTTTATTTTATAAAAAATGAAAAATTTATTAAAGATAAAAAAAGTAGTTATTCATAATCCATCAAGTTCCCACCTATAGCAATATACAATGACAAATAAAACTATGATACGATCATATGAAGAACATCATTAACATTTATTAACATATCATAAATGATGTGTAAATAGTTAAATATGTTGAAGATGTCAATGTTACAACAAAAAATAAACAACTTGCAATAGTTCTTGCTCCCTTTACATCAAAAAGGAAATGAGCCCTAAAATAAGAACTATTCATTACCCTAATTTTCATCGACAACCTATATTTATATTTTAATCATAACTTGTCCAATTATTGTTGAATCACATGATCCAGGGCTCATTAAATGAATACAATTGACAGTATCAATTTGGTAGCATTTTATATTTAAAAATAGCCCTCAATGTTTCAATTCTAAAAATGAAAATCTAGCGCACAGCTGCATCAATTTCTTTATTTGATCACTTTTAGAAAAAGTAAAATGGCCATTAAAAGCTTCAACTCTTCACACTGGTTCCACATAACACAAGAGAAGGCCAAAACAATTTGAAAAAAATAAATTTGCTTAAAGTAATTGAACCACATACCGAAGAAGAATGACCAAGAGCTGGTTCATTAGAAAGATCAAATGGATTCGTGGACCTTTGTGGCTGAGGAAAAGTTGGCATTGACTGCAAAAGAAGTCCATATTTAGAGGTCACTGTTTGATAGAATGAATAAATATATATATAAAATAATAATGCACACATCAGTTGGCCATGATGACTATTGGCACGAGATATACCACTGCATTAGGATAGTGAAGGCCAAATCCCATCCCATGAGGCGGAACAGTTTGCCAAACTTGAACTTGTACAGGTGCTGGTGAATAAGTAAAAAGGTCCTGCACAACATTCAGCATTTATAGACACTTAAAATATAAGTTCTTTCTTCTTTTTTTTTATGAAGAAATTACTAAGCTCATAAAATAACAAGTTAGAGCATTGATACCGCTGGAAGTTCTTTTCTTCCACTTGGTTTTGGTTCAACAGGTACTGCATGTGTTAGAACATTGGAACTTATTTCTTGAGGTCTCTGAGGGGTAGTTTGAGGTGGCTGAGCAGTCAAAGGTCCTTGTGGGTTTGGTGCAAAAAAACCCCATGCTCTTGGTTCGACAGGTACTGGTAGTGATGGAACACCAGAACTTATTTCTTGAGGTCTATGCAGGACAGCTTGAGGTGGCTGCACAGTCAAAGGTCCTTGTGGGTTTGGGGCAAATGAACCCCATGGCTGTACAGAATATTGCAAAAGAAACAACGTCACCATCTGCATGTGTAACATCATATAGAGAAAACCACTTGGCATAAATTAACTACCTGATTCAATGGGGCTCCACTAACTGGAGTGACTTGTTGAGGTGCAGACCGACCATCGGGAGTTGGGAATAAAGAAGGCTGGTGCTGCTGCATAGTTGGCCACTGCACTCCAACACTGGTATTGACAAATGAATCAACACCACCAACAGGCAAAATTGACTTGTTGCCTACAGGTGCACTTCCTGGGGCTAATTGGGACAGCGCCGACTCCAGTGTGTTAGCACTTGAAGGTGGCTGAGGTGCTTTCTCCTGTGCTGCAAAATCAAATGATGCCCAATTGCCACCGCCATCAGAAGTCATTGCTGTTGTAGGTTGCTGAACAGGTTGAGCTGCAAATAGATCATTTGGTGCTGCTGCAACAGGAGGTTCAGGATCAGCACTAAAATCGATCAAAGTTCCAGAATTGACCCTCTTCAGTTCCACTGAATTCCCATCAGTAGATCCCATGCTACTAGAAGATGTGGTCCTCTGCAAGGAAACCGTTTAAAGAGTAAGCAACTCCAGTATTGAAAACTCTAATAAGTAACACAAGGTAGGTCTCCAAAAACTGAGTCATTAAATAGATATGCAACAGGCACTTCAGGAACACCAATTTAGCAATTCTATACTCAGGCAAATGGATGATCTTAAAGCTTTGAGTGAAGCAATATATACACATAAGTTGGCTTTGAAGGATATAAAATGGCAACACCAAGATATATTTAACTGCTGCTCATGTATTTATTTCCAGTGTATGAATTCAACACCTCATGACTTATGAATAGTCAAAATTCAAAAATCTGTATTCTGTAGTATCTACTGGGAAGGTACAATGTACAAAGGCTGCTTCTACCTGTCTTATCCAACCATCAGATAACTTGTTAAAATTAACTATGAAGTGTCAACTTGGAAAAGCAAGAAGATTTACATGATAGGGGGAAGTATAGAAAAAAGAAGCTATACTGCACAGAGCATATGAAACAAAATTGAACATGGACCAACAACCTCAGCCTCAGATAGCTACTCCCAGATCCCCCACAACAGGTTTAATTCAGACAAGACAACTTGCGACACTAACTTGAGAAAAATTATTGAGAGTGTCTCTAATGCAGTCCAAACTTAGGGATCTAACAATAAAAAGCACATTCAGGCAATGAAGATAAAAGTAGTAGTCATAGGCTCATAGCCATCAAGATGGTAAGATTATTGAAAATCTAACATACCCTCCAATAAGCACATCACCACATAATCTAGAACAGGAATTGGAATGCCTGGCCCATCAATAATTAATTGTTTTACTCTTTGTCATAACATGCTGAAATTATTTCACCAAAGCGTTTTAGAGATTTTTATTTTTTCAAGTGCAATGAGTTACCGATTTCTTTAATTAAAAGGACTAGAGTAAACAGCTATGAAATTTAGGTTTCTTGCATGCGTTTGGAAATAACTATTAGAACTTTTGAGAATCTTTGTCTTGGATTACATCTGAGTTCTCTGGTACTGCAGATTTGACTTCTACCTCACATTCAAGAGAGCCCTGGACTCCTTTTGACTTAATACCAGTGATTTTCTCCTTCGATTCTGCTTCACGTAGAAAAGTATAGTCAAATTTATGAATTTAGTCAATTGTATCCAATTGGGTACCCTTCTTTCTCTTTAGTGCCAGATCTGCCTAAAATATTTTCGTCTGCCTGATATATGTTGTGATACCTAATATGAATAATTCAAAATAGGCAACATATCCATACCACATCATATCAATACTTCAGTTTTATGTATACTATACTTGTCCCTGTTCTATCCATGGCATAACCCAATTGTAGCCATGGCATATGTCATCATACCTAGCATGGGTAAATTATGTGAATATTCCCAGCTACTTACAGCAGAATTGATTTTTTCCCCTACTGTGGATAAATTAAGGCATTTCCCCAACTGTGGATAAATTAACATTATGGCTGGGGTTAATGCTTAACAGAACAGAAAAGTGAACAACTGAAGTTTGATAAACAGCCTAATCATCACATTGTTGTTGTCATCATCATCATGATCACCAAAGACAACCCATCTATATTGGCAAACGCCTTTGCCCTCCCCATTATGTTGTGTTCATCTGCTGCTTTTGCAATCTTTCTGGTTCCTCCATTCCAGAGCAGTCCTGACTTTGTTCGTGGAACTGTTTCAGGTGTTCTAAAAATGCTACGGTGTCATCACTCACTCTTCCTTTAGCCGGTAAAGGCACCAAATCTAACGCACTGTTAGCTGACCTTCCATACACAACCTGAAACGGGGACTTCCCAGCGTACTGTTTTATCAAACCGTAACCTGCTATATGAAAATTCAGCTTGCATAGATCGGCTTTGTCAAGTCTACTTTTCCACTCACCCTATTTTAGGCAATGTTCTCAGTAACTCCACAATCCATCATGGGTTCACCAATTACTACAGTTCAAAATCTCTACTCTCTCCCTTCTTGTTCCTTGAACTTGAAAACCTTCAACACATCATATAGGGGCAGTTTTGGTTCTTCTATGGACATGCCCAAGCCATCTCAAGCAACATTCCTAAATAAATAGCCTATATAAAGGAAAAATATAGAACAAATGAATACTATTTAAGCAAGCCAAATAAATAAAGGACAAGGTAAGTTTGCAATTGCCAACACTAGGAATGCAGTCATTATTTGCTATTGATCTCGGTAAACAATTACTGTATAAAACACCAATTGACCTGGCAATTGATCTCAGCGTGCATTTGGCACGACATGCAGTCATGCAACAACGAACAAAAAAGTAAGTATAAAACACCAATTGACCCGGCAATTGATCTCAGCGTGCATTCGGCACAACATGCAGTCATGCAACAACGAACAAAAAAGTAAGTTAATCTTCTTTTATCTGTGATTTTATAGATCTCGACAAAAAAAAAAAAAAAGACCCTCAAGGAATTTCATATCACTGCATGACTTATTTTAGTCATTTCAGCAAGCAATGATTTTAACCAGGGATTGTTTGATAATAAAATTATTAAAATTTAATCAGGCCAACCATGTCATTATGGATTTTCTTTAAGCAAACAAATAAGGAACAAAAATATGATAGAATCATTTTTCTCTATTGTACAATGCATTTCACATTTCAACAGAAACACACCTGTGCACGTGCAGGAACATCAGCAGCCTTGCCACCATTAGCCTTTGGTGGATCGCCCACCCGAAGAGGTGGAACATCCTCCCCCAAAATCTCTCTAACAGGCCGTACCACCGGAGGACTGGAGATATCCTTTTGATGGTCTGGTGATCTACCATCTGGTTTGGTTGCAACATCAGCAGACCTTTGTTCTTCAGCTCTCCGATTAGGGTTTCCATTTCCAAATCTATCATCTCGATTCCTGTCATCTACAGCTTCAAAGCGACTAGGACTTCTCCTGTAATCACCATACCTTCGAATTTCTTGATCATATCCAGGACTTCTTCTTTCATCATAATTGTATCTGAAATTTCTGTCATCACTCCTTCCACCAGGACTAGGTGCATTGTAACGACGTTCATATGTATCCTCATATGGTGGGCTTCTAGGACCACCACGATATATATCTGCCTTCCTGTTATCATTAGAATCCTCCCTCTCACCCTGCATCCACAGGAAGACGATTTTCAGTGAATTAAAGCAGCTTCAACTAGGAAACCATAACCCCAAGATACAGAGAGAAGCAACACACATACTGCTGGAATATTGCTTTTATGCTTATAATTTAAGTATTATATGTGGATACAACATAGCACCATTGCATATACTAGCATCAAACCGAGCAGTATCAAACTTTTAAACTTAAAACAGTTATCAAGTTGGCAATACCTGCACCCTTGGAGGCCTGTCAACACCCCTCTCCCCGGTGTATCTTCTATCCACGTAAACATGCTTAATGAAGTCCCGGAGTCTCTCAACATTACTACAAGGAAATAGAGAGTTGCATCAAAATTCCAGATTTGATAAGATTATTAAGAATTTGATTCACTTAGGAGAAGTCTGTTCTGGACTATGGGCATGCTTAATGAAGGTTTTGTATTACCCTTTGTTTTGCCTATGCATAACATTAGAATTCTTCTAGCCCTCAGAAAGCCTTATCTTTTGTTAATGAAAGAAAAGTGAGAGCTAATTATAAATGGCTTTACCCAGGGTAAACTTATTAATATGCTAAAAAGGGCCTAACAATGACAAGGATTCAATATTAACCTGCTATCCGGTGCATAATGACGCTGTGGGTCCCATTCTTTAAAATAAATTTCCTTTGCACGCTGTGAAAATTGAAACTCTTCAGTATATTTACAAGAGAGAGAAACTTGAGACAAAGATAGGTTGAAATGGACAACAATATTATCAGTTATGGAATGTGCATGTGTGAATATGTACCTCATTTCCCCCTGCTTGAAGAGCACTAACTTCTTGTGAAGTAAATTTAGCCATGGATACTGATTTAACACGGTGGGTGAACTCACGGCTGAAAATATTCATAGTTAGTGTCTTGTAAAAACTTGGGATAGTATTCACTTGTTAGGAGCTAATACTAAATGAAATCATATTTGCCTACCCTCCAAAAGAAGCAGGAATGAAGTAAAATTATAAATGTAGAATATCATTCAAAATTTTGTTGATATATAAATATATATATATATATAAAATCATCATTCAAAATATCACTACATGAATGAGCAACCAGAATGAACTCAAATATGATAGAAAAGAAAGAAAAAACTTACTGTATTCCGCTACAGTTTATGCAAATAAATGTCCAGAAATTCGTGCACACATACTGTGGGCCCTGCTTGCCAGAAACATGTTAGTCACACTAAACATGCCCAATGGCAAAATCTAAATAGATCTTTCCTGCAGCTAAAATTGTAACCAAAACAAATGCCAATAAAAGTTAAAGTTGAATTCATAATTAGATATATTCATTTCGAATAGGCAAGAAATAGTATAAAATGAACTTCTTAGAGACGAACCACGAACTATTCCTTTGTTTTTTTTTAACGCAAAATTTATTCTCTTCAGCCCATAAAATCTTCAATTCATAGCATATGCAGCTCTTTTTCAAGGTTTATCACAATCTTTCAGCTGTACAACATAGAAATAAAGACACTGAGAACATAACTATTAACTGCCATATATTACAAGCATCCGCATATTTAGGTTACAGACATATATCAACCTTCATTTTGATCAATATATATACATAGGTACGATACCAAGGTTTTAAAGCTCGCAACTACTGAACTCAAGCTTGTCAGGCCAAGTTACATGGGACTTGACCGAGCTGGACCAATGTGGCCCTAGAGCCCCAAAAAACTAAAATATGATTAAAAAATAATAAAAAGAACTTTAGAAAATAGAGAATGCTGTCCTATAAATTTAAGAAACATGTGTTTTAATTATCTAGAAAGACTTTAAGTGATAATAGGTGGTTCATTTGTTTTTCATTCAGTCAAATGACCATCTTTGATCTGAATCTTCCAAAGAATGCAAATGGACCTGAAATGACTCCAACATCTTCTCACAGCAAAAATTTTAACAGCAAAGCCTTATCCCAACCATGTTGGGGTCGGCTAAATGAATTTTGTTTATCCATTCGGTTCTATTTTGAGCTAAATCTTTAGATAAGTTAAGTTTCTTCAAATCTGATTTAATGACTTCTATTAATGTTTTCTTCGGTATACCCTTATCCCTTGATGGGCCATCTACCTGGATAGCCAAACTTTTCCTTACCAGTGACATAACCAGCCTATGCTCAACATGCATAAACCATCTTAAATGGGTTTCTCTAATCTTATCCTCTATTGGTGCTACCCTTAAATACTCTCGAAAGCGCTTATTTTTAATTTTATCTTTCCTAGTTTTAAGTATTCTCATCTCCGCCACATCCATTTTATGTATGTGTGTCTTCTTAATTAGCCAACATTCTGCACCATATGTCATAGCTGGTCTAACCACTATCCTGTAAAATTTACCCTTCAATTTTGTTGGCATTCGTTTATCACAAAGTACTCCAGAAGTTAGTCTCCATTTCAGCCATCTAGCTTTTATCATATGCTCAACATCTTCGTCAATTTCCCCATCCTTACTAATCATCGAGCCTATATACCGAAAAGAATCTCTACGTAGTATCTCATAGGTTTCAATTTTGACAGTGGTTTCAACACTTTGTATATGTTCATTGAAATTACAATCCATATATTCTATCTTTGTACGACTTATTTTAAGGCATCTAGATTCTAATGCCCCCAACCATCTCTCAAGTATTGCATTTACACCATCTCTTAATTCATCCATTAATACTATATCATCTGCAAACAACATATACCATGATACTTCTTATAGCATAAGCGCAGTTAACTCATCCATAATCAATACAAAGAGGTAAGGGCTTAAGGCCGATCCCTGATGCAAACCAATAGTCACAGGGAATCCATATGTTTCTTCACATGTGGTTCTTACATTTATTACTGCTCTTTCATACATATCCTTAAAATTTTCAATGTAACTGTTGGGAACATTCCTTTTCTTCAAAACCCACTAAATTAAATCCCTCGTTACCCTATCATAGGCTTTTTTAAATCGATAAAGAACATTTGTAGATTTTTTCTCTTTTCTCACAACAAAAATCTGGAAAACAAAAAATAAGAAAGTTCTATCTATTTCACCATATCACCATGCTTAAGGCAAATGGGGAAATCGACTTAGAAGGTGTGGAATCCAATTTGACTTGCCTAATTTTTAAAATCATGGCCACTATAGAGGACTCTCTTTTTTCCTCTCAAGGGTTTGTGGGGCCCATATGGATCCATGAGAATCAAGGAAAGCATGAGAATGGAAACATTTGGATGTAGAAGAGGGGAATATGAGATATCAGACCATTTTGATGATCCTATCGTTTAGTTTTAAGTCTTGAGTTTAATGGGTATACATCATGTAAAATTGTTCTGATAAAATCCAATGCTGAATAATGCCCAAAATATTGAGAGATTAGGATTTGTACCAATTCAAGGTGGGCCGAGTGTGAATGGACTGGATTGATTAAAGGTGAGTCCCAAGTGGGAACATTAAAAAAGGCACTAGAAGAGTGGGTCATATAGAGAATTCCTCATATATGTATATACAAATCTAGTCATTTCTAGAAACGGCCAAATTGTTCCCATCTTAGGAATTGTCCAACCCATAAGGCCCACCTGAAAGCATCACATTCATGGAACGCATAGGGGTTTTTTCCTATGACTTCCACAAGTGCAAAATATGGGAACCATCCAATCAAGAAGCTATTTTGAGGGCTTCAAAGTTGTCCAATCCTTAGCCGTTAGATAAAGCTAGAGATGACAGCAAGTTAGATTTGGTACCAATTGGGGTAAACCAGAACCCGCCTAATACACAGCCCACCTTGTACCTGACACTACGCTAAACAAGTTTATGATATGCGATGCAAACCAGCCCTGTGATGAGTGTGGGTCCAGTCGGGTTTGATACAGGCTAAAAGATTTTTTACTTTGATATTAATATATGAAAATAATTTATCTATATAGATATATAGATATATATATATATATATATTTCGACTAAGAGGGCGCAAAACTGCAAACTCAATAAGCTTCATGTTTTAAACATTCAATATGAACAATGCTAGGTAAGATTTGTGTAGCATATTCTATTAACATGTAAATTGGTCAAAATAGGCCAAGACAGGTTGAGGCAATCAAAACCTAAATCAGACTTGGGTCAATCTATAACCCATACCCAGCCTATCCAACAGATCCACTACCAAACATGTCCATCAGTTACCCGTTTAACCCACCCATTGCAATCCTACTAGATGGCATCAAATTTTGAATGATTAACTCGGGCCTACCAAATTTTCAGACGGAAGGAGTCTCGAAGGGAGTGGGTACAGGTTTAGATTATTATAAGTTAAGAATGACCAAATCAGAACCTACATTGTGGCCAACCACTTTAAAACTAGTGCAACAATCAAAATGTCAGCTTTAGTGTACAATGAAGCAGCTCATGTCGTCACCTCTTATTATTATTACTTTAAAAAAAATAAATAACTGAAGTTTTATTAACCAGAAGCAAAAGAAAAGGGCAGGAAATTCTACGAAATACAACCCTGCTAAATTGACAGGAAAATTACCGGCTCTCAAAACATGAGAGAGAGAGACTACCCTATTGGTTAATAAACCCTCTAGTTCATTTAACATGAATCAATCTTCCGAGGCCCATTGCTCTTCTCCTTCGTCCCAGAAAATTGTGCACTTAGAGACACATTCTATTATAAAGGAGGAAGATGCCAAATAGAGAGCCTCCCGCACTCTTATCAATGTTGCAGTTACTACTATTCCTATGCAGACTGTTCATCGATGCTTCAGATATATCTAGGCAATAGTTCGAAAATCTTAACAACAGCAGCAAGACTTGATCAGCTGCATCAACTCCACTCGATCGGATTCCAGGAAAACCAATTTTGCCAAGACTTAGCCAACACAGTTTGTACTTAATTGACTCAGCTCATCAAACTTGGCTAGATTCAATAACACTGGATTACGTTTTTCTTTAATATTTTAAAAGAAAAAAATAGCATGCAGTAAGTGATCAATTGGGAACTCCTATGCTCCTGTCAGAATTTAGCTCACGTTGGCCCTACCATTCTCAAATTACCCAATCATATCCCCTTTCATTTCTAAAAATAGAAACTGGACAAATTTCAGGACAATCAAAGTGGCATAACCCATTGAAGAAAGGCTTTAGAACTCAGACTTAGGAGGCGGGTCAGTCCCCTTTGAGTTAAGGGTACTTGACCATGTCACATGAGACCAACGGAGTCGGATCAAGTTGCAACCCAGAGACCCAAAAAGAATATTGTGAAAACACTCTGGGAAAAAAAACCCTAAAAACTAGTAATTGACGTCCTATGGATCTATAATTTTATTTTAACTATCAAGAACAGCTCTAGTAGCTTTATTTTGCACTGTCTGATGAGCAGTACCTCCAATTTTTTAATGCTTAAAATTTCAACAAAATGTGGTTTTGATCTTTCAAGTTTATACAAAGTCCTAAAAATCTTCTCACGATAAGAGGTGGGAAGACAAATGAGTACTGGACTTTTGCCCATATGGCCACAGGGTGACTCAGGGAGCGACTGACTCGGTGCGAGTCAGAGTCATCCTGAACACCAAGCATTGAATTGATCAATGTGTAAAATATGTGGTTCACCAGCAAGGGAACTCCCATTATCCATAACACCCATATAATTCAAAGGTGTCAATCTCCAGTGTCAATTTGCAATTAGCTGATAGAATGATTACTCCACGACTAGAGTAACACTTGGTGATCACCAACTCAAACAAAATTAACAATTTACTATTACCTGACAATCTAAGTTGCATGTGTAATTCTAAATTTGCACCCGTGAATGCTTCTGTAACTAACAAAGGAGTTGGCTCAATCTTGTAGTCATTGCATCCAACGGAAATAGTGTAGCCTCTTACTGTAGCCTCTAAAAGGCCGGATGGGCTCTGAAAAGAATCCTACATTTTGCCCAATCGATGTGCTGCCCATATAAGATTATATGGAAAGGCCATAAAACTGGCTTAAACCTTGTCACCCCTTCATTTTGCAGTGCGTACCTTACCCCTAAGTGCGCACTTAGCAAACCTTTTACGAACGAATCAGACAATCTCACTCTTCTCAGAAGCAACAATTCCTTCTATCCCCCAACCTTCTACACGCTTTTCTAATCAACAATTCATGAAATGATGACATCAAACACTAAATCTATGCACAAATTGCAAGCGAAACTTCAAAAAATCCAGAGATCTATTTCAATACTATATATGCCTTTCTACTTCCACACCATATTAAAGCAGCAAACCAAACAAACACCACAGCCATCGATCCACACCCAACGAACAAGAACGAAAAACAAACACCAAGAAGAAAGACAGAAATCTGCCAAAAATCCGAGCTTTCGATCGCGTACCAAACTGTTACAGTTGATACACCTCCGATTCGCAGGAAGCTTCAACAGACCGCGGATAATCCTCTCGTTCTTCTCGTCTTCTTTCATCCGATTCGCCATTGTACGACAAATTCCCCCACCTAAAACAGCCAGAAACAGCGATTCTCACATCAGAAGCGCCTCGATCATCAACCAAAACAGCGAAATTCAACAGATTCAAGCCTCAACACCACAAAAACGAGCAAAAAAAAAAACAACAGATCTGAGCAGAATCAACCGACACAACAGTAGAAATTCCTCGAAAAGCACTGACCTAATTCGACTGCTAATTGGAGTGAAACAGCAGCGATTCAAGCGCAAGCAGCCAGATCTTCCAGCAGCAATGGAAAGCAGAGAAGGAAATACATAGGATTTGCGGAAATCTAGGGTTTAAAGACGAAGATCTGCGCGGAGAGAAAGAGGGGTTTTTGGTTTTCCTTCCTGCTTTCTTTGAACGAGAGTTTTCTCCTCTCCTCCTCCTCCTCCTTCCGCTTTTGGAGTGGGGTCTAACAAAGGAAACGACGCCGGTTTCAAGGGGTAAAAAACCGGTTTTTGCCGGTCCAAAGACGGAAATGGTGTGCTGGGCTGGTGTACGGAAACGCATCGGACGCGTGGAAGGCCCGCTCAGCCCGGTTGTTGATGGATGTGGAGTTACGAAATTGCCCTTTTGATGGCTGTGAATTCAGGCAGTCTAGAAGCGGGTGAGAGATGGGTGGACCGGGAACTGGTTCGGTGGTTCAGTCGGCTTGGTCTTGCTGGTCTTTTTGATGGGCCTGGACCGACCCTCGGCAATCTTGACCGTGCAACACTCCAGAAGTTGGCACTATTTGTTTTACTGCGGTTGAGCTGGATCAGTACCTTCTATGGTCCACTGGTGACAGGAACCATGAAGAAGGTCAACACCCAGTTGTACGCATTTGAATATTCTTGACCCTTTTTCACCGATTCTTCTGTGTCACTACCGTCCACAGACTTTTACAGCTGATGAAATCCGTTTGGACTTAATTTCAACGAAGTGGCATGTTAATGGGTTCATTGAGAATATGGGGACAATATATATACTTTAAGATGTATTTATTGGGGAGGCTTAGGCTAACTCTCTTCTGTTTAAATTGCATAAGAGTTATCCGTTCATTTGTCAGGGCCATCTGTGGATTAATTATATTATAATATGAAGTTATGTTCCAGTGAGTACACAGATTAACTTCTGATTCAATCAATGATACTTATTTAAATATTAATATTAATTTATTATTTAGTTTTCATTTTTCATTTGACTTAACCTGTTCATTGCAAGCCTTGCACTTGTTACCTTAAAATATAGAAAGGCCCGAAATATGCTCCGATTTTTTAGTACCATGAATTCATAACATCTTTGAAAATTCAATTTCTAATAAGGTCATCATCATGCTACTTTTTGCCTAATAAACCAATGGCATGATAACCAGTGCTAAACACATGTATAGCCCACGTGGAGGTTCCACTATCCATATAATTAGTTTTGAGGTTTTTTTCATTAATAAATACACATACACAAAACATATTTGATTGCTTCTAGGTAGGCTCCATAATCTAAAAAGGGAAGTGGCCTTGCGTTCAATTCTTACCGCCTATACATTTAAAGCATTTTTACAAATGCTCAATAAAATAGTCAAAATTAAACGTTTAGATTAATGGAAACTGCCAACAAATGTTGCAGGGGAACACAAGCAGACCTACATATATGCTTTTGGGGGCAATCTGATTGATTAACAAGCCTCGTGCAGATTATATATTTCAAGCTCATGTTACTGTCTGTGAACACAACATGATTAGACTGTATGTATCATGCTAATAACACGGGAAAAATTCCTTATTTTTTAAGTTTCTTCGGTAGTCATGAAACCAATTTTAGAAACCTGTTTGGTATCTTAGGAAAAACCAATTTGCAAAAAAACCCACAATTGCATTGGTGTTGTCATCATCATTGTTATTATTAAAAGCTACGTCATTGTTTAATTCTCTGCAGTATTTTAGACGGGGTGTCTTAAGAGACAAAATAAGTTCTCTTGGCACGGGCTTATCATGAATCAAGACATTTCCTTTAGCTAATGTCCACCCCAAATAATCCAATTAAGAGAGATGCAGCAAGTATATCCTTCCGAAAAACGTATGAGCATGGTCTAGGCTTGAAAGACATAAATGACAGGTTTACCCAAGGAGGACTCTGTTGTTATATTTTAATGGGAATTACTACAATGCAACACCACTCCGTTTTCCTAATATAACTTTCCAAATCTAAGGGTGGGGTCCACCTCTCGGATATAAAAAAATGGATTTTCATTAGATTGGTCACGTATTTTGCATATGATGGACTCTATTTCGTTTTTTCAAATAATGTGATTAATCCATCGGTTGGTTTGAGTGAAAATGATTGGATGTTACCTTAAGCAAGTAAAGGCAAAAGACCATCATATTATGATTAGACTCCCTCATATTTTATATTTACAACACAAGCTGGTTAAATGTCAGAATAAATTCTTTTCTAGGTGGCTCCAACTTAGGACCGTTGTTAAGAATAGCCTCTTCCCCCGCTAATAAGATGTTTATGTTCTTATTTGCTTGATTAGGATTTAAATCTAGGCAGACAACCTTCTCTCGCTAGAGGGCAATATTACCTTACTTGAGGTTCTACATGCTACGTCACCTTTCTGAGGTCATCTCCCCTCTTCTCTTTGAGGGTGGTGTCTCAACCCCCTATAGCTGGAATTAAAAAAAAAAAAAAAACAATTCAGACTGCTCCTGATGCATGGTCCCGGCCAACTATTTTACCCCGCCGCTTCTATTCATGAACCTTGGTCAGAAGCTGGGCTTATTAAAATATATGATCATTGTTGTATTTATAGCTTTTCTTTAGAAGCTTAGTATTTTGGATTGTGACTAATGAGCGGCCACCGAATCATACAGCGAAACACCTCTTGATCTGAACGAATCAGGCTGTGTGTTATTTGCATTTCTTACCGCATAAAAGTATACACGCATAGTTTTCTCTGCTCCCGGAATTGATTGTTGGGAGTCCTCCCTATTGTCATTGTTTATTAGTAAGAGCCAGATCTTCCAGGATAATCATGCAGCCCTGCTGGCAGTCCTGAGGCCATGGCATTTTCTTTTGGAAAACACGACTGTGGGGCCCACTCCAGCCATCAGATCGGCAGGTATCTGCAATAGAGATTAGTTGTCAGTCTTATCGGCAGCCATCTATGAATTGAAATCATGTCCTTCCACAAACGAGCACAATATGCCTGTATGATTACAGCCCATTTCTCCCTGGGGTTTCTACCAGTGTGCCCTCTTTACATTTGCTACCCCATATCACTTGACATCACTTCAGGCCTCACCGCTGGCTGAACCTCCATTTTAAGAGTATTGCGTCAAGTGTTAGAATAATCCGAAAAGATTTTTTTCCCCCTAATTCATCCCCTCCTACCCCCACAGGTGGGCATGCATCTAAATAGATTTTATGAGATGAGCTTCATGTGAAGGTAGTTTACTCCACGAGAATTCTCATAATGATCGGATCTCGCATGAAAATTTTAGCACGTTTGTAAACTGTCCGTGTAAAATTAATTTTACGAACTATTCCTCTTATAAGAAAAGATTTTCCAACTCTCTTTAAAATTGCTTTTCTATTGTGTTATAATAGCTTTAGCTCATTTTTGTCCTTATGGGTGCACCAACCCTCGAAAAAATTGTCATAAAAAAGTGACCAACCTCTTTCTCCCCTTATTTGTTTGCGTAAAACGTGGCTCTACAAATTGTGGCTTTAGAAAAAAAGAAGTCCCTTTTTGATAAGGGGCAATTATTACAAAAATATTATCTCAAATATCCCAAAATCTCTATTTTAGTCTTAAAATATATATAATTTTCCAGGACGGCTGCATACCCCACCCCCGAAAAATCCTTTTTTTGGACATAAATGCCGCTCCCCCTTGCACTGAGGTATTACACCTAAAATGCGCGTGCGTGAGTCACCCCCTACAATAAATGCACATGTGCAAGTCAGTGGTAAGTACGGTAAAACCCTTTACTATATTTTCATATCTGTTTTGAAAAACTTTTTCCAATTTCTCTATAATCAAATCCTCACTTTAGTCATATTCATTTCTTGTTTTTAAAGTTTTCAATTTTCACAAATTTTGTTTCTCATAAATATTATGAAGAAATGGCATAAACCATTAAAAAAACATGAGGTGTTCACACTCATCAAATTACCATGCCAAACTTCTGCAACTTAGAATCCTATAAACACTTACAAAGATCTCCAAAAAGATGAGCGGATTGCTCAACAACTTATCATGCTGGCCTTATGCAACCCGAAACACTTAAAATAACCGAACAGGTTTATGAAAATATGAGTTGATAGCCTTCAGTGACTTACCATGCAGTCACATTGAAAATCCTTTCTTCCCAAACCAAAAAAAAAACAAAAACAAAAAAACAAAAAAATGAAAATCCTAGTGGATGACTCGCACTTATGCACGTGACTTGTGCACACACGTGTGGAGGGCATTTATGCCTAGAAAAAAAAATTAAAAAAAATATAGCGTAAGAGGCATTTTTAAGATATTACATGTATATTAATATTAAAGTCGAAATCTCAGTATATTTTTGAGGAATTTTCTAAGTAACTGGTCCTTTCAATGAAGATTTTTCCAGAAGAAACCATAATTGTCACAGCTGACGTGCTGCGAACGTAAGCAAGACGACTGCTGCAGAATGAAGTGCCCAATAAAAACGCACCGACTTTTGTGTACGGCTGGCTCCCAATCATTCTAATTTCCATTCCTAGTCAGAATTAAGGAAGGATTCGGCGCCATCAGGATTCATGACACAGCCACAGGAGCTGGCCCAATATTAATATCATTATTCTTGACTTTCGAAAATGCCTCCAAACCCAATGGTACTGGCTTGCTATATGTAATTTGTTATTCTAAGATGCAATTTAATGGTTGGCAAGAGTTGGACCACTGCCAAATATGAGTAAATGCTAATTTATGGGGCATCTAAGTGAGGGCTCAAATAGAGTATAGATGGGCCCCATCTGCAAACTAGAAGTGGGGATCCAAAGCCTCTTCGTTTTTTCTTAGTTTTGTTGATAGCGATAGGCAAACACCGGTTCTAGGCTGCACATGGGTTAGTGCTGAGTTGGGCTGGCCTGCTGAGTTGGGTTGGCCCAAGCTTATCTTCACTGAGTCTGTGTACAATCAACCTCAATTCTAGCCCATGGACTTGCAAAGGAGGACAGGGCCCTTTCTATCTATATATGCCATTTTTATTGCTACATAAGCCAGTACTAGCCATTAATTTGAACTTGTCAACACTTATGGGCCCAAACTGCAGACAAAGTAGTAGAACATGAAATTGAAAACTTGACCTCCGAAACTCAAGGTCTACAGGTTCTTGAAGGCTTTCAGATTTCTTGGGAAGGACTCATTGCACGAATAAGAGACTTGACCGAATCTAGGTAAAGTTTAAGGGCAAGAAACCTGATTTTTAAGAACCCAGATCAAATAAAAAAAACTTTAACAGATGAAGAACCTATCTAGATGTGGGATATAGGTCTTTTCTGGACTCAGGTACATTGGTTCTAGTACTCTCGTCTCCTCCTTGAACATTGCCTCTTCCTGCCGCCATTATTCACATAATTATTAGCCGTCGTTGAAACCTCTGGACAAGGAAATCAATACACTAGATAGCTCTTTCCCATCATAAGTCAGTCATATGCCGTAGCATCTTTATTCACAGAGTCAGCTAGCTATACTATTTGCAAATGACCATCTTGATCAATTCTCTAAAATCTTGCCTAACATGTGTGAAACTCAACTTAAGTTTCATAGTTCATTACTAGAAAAAAGCCTAGGACGCAGAGCCATTTGTCAACCTGCATAATGGTAATTCTCTTAATTGCATAACTTTAGTAGCTTATACTTGTGAATTTCAATCCAATCCTACGTTTCCAACCACATGATTGGCACAGGGTTAAGGCATTCTCTCAGTAGGGGAGAGGTACGTGAAGGCTTCAATAACAACAAAGAAATAGGCCCGGAAAAAAAAAAAAAACCCAATGGCAAAGGCTACAAAAAACCATGAATGAAAACACACTGCTGTAAAGAAAATCAAACTCAACTAATGTGGGCCACGATACTAAAAGTTAAAAAGGAGTGAGAAAAAGGGAAAAGATCTTGCTCTAAATTAAACGGTTATCTACTAATTCCAGCATATATACAATGACAACACATTCTCTATCTCACACAAGAGTAAAGCACAAGAAAGTAAGACCAAAGAAAAAGCATATTTTCTAAAGATAAAACAGAAAATGTTAGAGATACCGTGGGACATGGAAATCACCCAAGCTAGAACATACTGTACAAAGTTCCGTGCATTAACGGATGTGTCTGCTTCCATTTCAATTCTATGACCATCAGCAGAAAACATCTGCTCTGGAGATCCTGTATCAAACAGCAGGCCACTCATAAAGAGTTGGGAGGTACATCACATACTACAACCCCGCAAAACAGTAAAATGATTTCAGTCTTGAGAGAAATAATGCCCATACGGTAGCTCTTTGTACATTATTATAACTCAAAACAAGAGAATGTGGCTTAAAACCTAAAATAGCTCATCAGGTAATTGAACAATTAGCCGTAGTCTCAAAAACCTGATTCACATTATGACAAAACTGGAAACAAGCAACATATTAGCAGACCATGAAGAACACTGGTTCCTTAAAATTTGCATGGAAGAGAACCTAAAATGGGGATACTGGAATGCATGTGCCGTGTTACCATGACAAGAAAATCAAACAAAATTGAAACAAAAATAAGTTGGTTAGCTTTCTATTTCTCAAGTGAATACTGGAAACGAGCAACATATTAGCAGACCATGAAGAACACTGGTTCCTTAAAGTTCGCATGGAAGAGAACCTAAAATGGGGATACTGGAAAGCAGGTGCCATGTTACCATGACAAGAAATCTAACAAAATCGAAGCAAAAATAAGTCTCTTAGCTTTCTTTTTCTCAAGTGAATAAAGGATTGTTGCTTTAATAGTCAAATGAGAAGTTTCATATTCAGAATGGGCTTGGCTTGAACATTAAAAATCCAGCTGGAGCTCAGCTTCAGAGGCTTGACTATTCCTACAATGAACAGTCAGAATGTTCACTGAAACATTCATGCACGACGCACTGGATCTTGAGCATATTTTTAAATCAGTATGTGGATCTTGTAGAGTACAAGTACTCGTTTGGAATGGTTGGAACTCCTCTGGACCTCTCCTTCAGCCATCTAAAAAACAGAACTTCTACATTCTGGTACAAGCTTCAGTCAATTGCTTATGTATTCAATACATCACTAAAGTAAAACCTTCACTTTGAAGCACAATAGCCAACTATCACAAATCAGACAGTTTAAAATACTTAACCCCCCATGTCTATTGAAAATTTGACGACATATGACATAAGCAGGGACCACTATGGGATCACTCTTTCTGAAGTGAAATATTGGCAGATGTCAACAAATAGTATCATTGCAATTTTGACAGATTTACTATTTAAAAAAAAAAAGAAAGAAAGAAGGAAAAAACCAGTGTCCTACCCATCTCCAAACATTCTGTGTCATCCTCAAGGTAACCCATTTCTGCTGCAAAGAAATGTAGAAATGCAAACACCAACAACACATGGCCTGCCCCAGATTAAAGTGTGATTTGTAGATTTATAAATTACCATCTTCCAAGTTCCAACAGCCAAAAATACTCTGGATAACTACCATCGGATTGAAGTAATGAAAAAGACAGTTAAAGATCTGGGAGTTTTTCAATCTTTATTTATTTATTTATTTATTATTACTTTTTGGTCTATGTTGCCCAAATATCGCAAAGATAAGGCAGGGACATGCCATGGACATCGCAAGGACATGAATTTTACACATAAAAAAGTGACGAATAGGATACGATACAATACGATATGTTGCCCATATTGAAGTATCTGCACATCCTAGTTTTTGGCTAGAAACACTAGCCTTTCATTTCATTTTTTGAATCACGGGCATAAAATGGCTACTTATAAAATCCTTATTGCAGCTACTCCTAATTGGAGAGGATGCAGTTCCCATTCTATCCCATTGTGAGAAAGTGAGATTAGGTAGCCGCCTGTCTCTTTCATAGGGGAAAAAAAGGAAAATTCCAAATAAAAGCCATGGAGGTATTCATATGAATCTCTCCTCTAATACTTATGTATTATATCAAATATTAAATAAATGGCATATAATAAGGAGCATGTTATGTAAAATTTGGATTTTAGAAGGCAGAAGCATGTGGACCACCGTGTCAATCAGGTGGTTAGCAAGATCATTATGTTCCCTTGTCAGACATAAATTTATCATGATACTATACCTCATTGAGTTATGTTAAACAAGTTGTTAATGAACTTTAGTTTAGTCTGTTATTATATTAAAGGAAAATTTCAAATAAGGCCTTAAGTCTTTGCCTTATTTACAAAAGAGGACACAACTTTCAAAACTTTCAAATTAGTCCCTAAGTTTTTCAATAAGTTTTCAATTAAGGACATCTGTCCATTTAAAGGTACTTCTTGGCGACTTTTTCCCTCATTTTTCTTAAAATATCAAAACTACGAATCATTTAAAACCATGACATGGTATCAGCAGCGACTACATGCAACCAATCACCATAAGGATGCTAGTTGTGCTTGATCATCGTGAGGATGCTGGAGAAGGAAATGAGAAGAATATAGAGGAATGGAATGAAGAATTTATTTCAATAAAATGTAATTTGGGTATTTTAAAAAATTGAGGGAAAAAGTTGTTGGGAAATAACTTTAAATGGAGGGATGCTCTTAATTGAAAACGTCTTGGAAAACTTAGGGACTAATTTACAAGTTTTTAAACTCGTGTCCTTTTTTTTTAAATAAGGCAAAAACTTAAGGCCTTATTTGAAAATTTCTTATATTAAATTTATTTAGAACTTTGCCTCGAATGAATGGGTTTATTAGAATGGTCCTCTCCTCCAAAGGGTGTGCTAAAATTAAGCATTAATGGAGCAGCTAGAAGAAAGCCAGCACAATAGCACTTGAATGCATTCATCATAAAAACAAAGGGGAAGTAATGTTCATGTAAGTAATGTTTATGTTCTCAAGCATATGGGGTTAAAAACTCTAATCAAGTGGAAGTGATAGCTATTTAGGAAGTTTTGTAGTCTTGTTGCGCTTTTTCGAAGATAAGTTGATCGATGAAACTTACTCCACTAATTCGATTTCATGGATGTCTTCTTCAGTCAAGGGTCCATGGTGATTCCACTTTCTTCCAAACGAGATAAAATTTTCTAATGCCTTGATTGAAGTACAATTTGGACTCGCGGACCAACCTGGTCAGCCAGCGGCATACTAAGCAAAGGGTTGGATATGGTTGCTTTGTGTTTTGGTCCTTGAATGTATTTTTTTTTTATTTTGTTTTGTGGCAGCTTGTCCCCATTTTGTGCGCCACTCTCCTAGGTGGTTTCCTCCACCCCTGGGCCATTTGAAACTAAATTTTGATGGTAGTGCTTGTGGTAATCTGAGTGTGGCGGGTGTGGGGCGCATTATTCATAATGAAGAAGGGACAACTCTTTTGTCTTTCTCTGGTCCAGCAGACTTCTGCTCTGCTAACCAAGTGGAACTTTTAGCTTTGTGCATCGGTCTTCGACAAGCCCCCCATTTCAACCCTCAACACCTTTTTGTTGAAGGCGACTCTGCTTGTGTTTTTCGTTGGGCATCTAACTCTTCTAATTTGCCTTGGCATCTAGCTGATTTGATTGAGGAGGTGATAGAGCTGTCCAAAACTTTGACGATCTTTTTCATCACATAAAGCGCACGGCCAATGATAAAGCAGACTTCATTGTGTAAGAGGGAGTTTAGAGAACCAATTTGCTTGTCTCTGTTCCGCTTTAATTTTGGCTCTTTGTTTTGAATGCCTGTTCTATTTCGATCTTGGCTGATTTTAAAGCCAAGGCCCTTGGAGCTGGTTGTTTCTTTTTTGTTTTGTGATCAGTATACTTCTCCTATACTGTACAGTTTTGAGATTTATAAAGTCGTCATTTAAAAAAAAATACTCTTATAGTTATACTTATACCTATGCCGTTTCACTATTGCTTTCATCTCTATGCTTTGTAATTTTATCTGTTCAGTTTAATAATTTACAATTACGATCAGAAAAAAAAATTAAAAAAACTTTGCCCCATTGAATGATTTTATTGGACTACACAACATAAATATAATCCAATAATATATAATGAGACCGAGCGCTTCACAAGTTCAGCTCAAGTTGAGTTGAACAAAGCCAACTTGCTACACAGGTTGTCTCTCTGACACTATTGTCACAAAATATTGTCCTACAAAATTACTGCCTCAGGAAACTGTCACGAAATTTTAAAGTTACACATATTTTATAGCATTATCAGAAAAATATCATAGAAAATAAATCAATATCAATCCAAATAAATCTAAGATATTGATAAAATTATTTTTGGTATTTAATATTTTTATTCCAATTTGATCGCAATATTTTTAATTTTGACAATATATTGTGAACATTGTGAAATCCAAGAAAATATTATTTAGCATAGTTAATGATATCCTTACCCTACAATTTAGGAGCATGTGCAAAAAAGAGAATATGATTATCTGAGGAAAAAATCTCATAACTGAAGTGAAATAAGAATAAAGCAATTACCAATAAAGCACAATGGTCAAAAGTGTTTCCCCATGCAGCCATGCTTACCTTGTTGCCACTCAGATGCAGTCACAAATGGCACGTATCGCAAGAGAAATAATTTGGGAGCATTCCTTAGTTTGTTCTACTTTTGGGGTCATTCGCAATGGGAACCATTCACTTTCTCCTTGAGCTAGGTTTGCTATCCTCTAACAACCTAAAATGTCACTTCTAATTTCCTTCAAAGCCATTGTTGGTCAAATGATTAATTATAACCTCTCGCTTAAAAGTGTTCAGCCAATGGGGACCACCTGAATGCATGCAAATTCCAAGGGGTGGAAAGTTCTTCATGTGCACTAGGCGTGGGCAAAAAGTGGTCTGCATTGGAACATCAGATCATCTTAACCCTTGCCTCAAAGTCAAATTTTAACTTTCGGTTAAATTTCTTTTTTCTCTACTCCATCCAACAATTTTTTAAAATAATGTTTGCATCAAATTGGAGTGAGTGCCAATTCACTATGGCTAGTGTCTGTGGGGGTTTGAAGTGACTTGATAGAGCCAAAGCGGTCCCTACGGGCTCGACTACTTTTAAGTTGAGTAAAATTAGCGTGACAATTCATTTCAACTTGAACTTCTATAGATAGTCCAATCCATGGATGAACATTACTTTCGAAAAACTTAACATATTCTACAATGAAAATACGAATGCTCAAGATTCATCAAAGTCAATGCAAAAAATTTAGAGGTTCCAATGTGTTAATAGTTACCAAGAAAAAAGATTTTGCATGATATTACTGAATCATATGGCAAGCACAAAATTATATAAGTTTCTAAGATAAACACTATTTTTCTTCTTCCTCTTCTTCTTTTCTTCTTTCTTTATTTATTTTTCTGAAAGGTTATTGAAATGGCAACCACTCTATTCATCAAAAAAAATAAAAATAAAAATAATCTATGAATTCATTAGAACTTCTAACAGAAACTCCAACTCTGGATGAACATTACTTTCATAAAAATTACAAGTTCTACAAGGAAAATACCAATTCTGCTCAAGATGCATCAAAATCAATGTAAAAAAGAGCTTCCCACTTGCTAAAGTTAACAAAAAGGTATTGTTGATGACTATCACCTTATTGCCTAAGAAACAGAGCATATGTTAAGTTTTAGAAATGACCATCACTCTATCCATCAGAAAAGTGAGCAAATAAAAACCAATTTGGCAATTCATTTGAACTTCTTGTAGAACCTCAATTTGTGGATGACCATTACTGCCATCAAAACTATAAATTATACAAGAAAAAAATAGTGGTTTTACTAACGATGCAAAATAAATCAAAGCGTAAAATAAGAGTTACCCATGTGTTATAATTAAAAAAAAAAATCTGCTCACGAATATTACCTAACTGTATTACAAGTTCATTGGGGAAAGGTATCTCTGTCTCGAAAGCTGGTTCCATGTGCAACCTGGGATAGACAGTTACAGTAATTAAAAGAACACCTGATAAATATCTCAACAAGCTCTCCGAAATAACAGCTTTTGATCAACCAATTTAAAGATATAGGTGTAGAAAACAGTTTAAGCAGCAAATACCTGCGGAAAGTTGTCGTGCTCCAAAGCAAAGATACCAGTAGATTCATATAAATCCATTGCAGAATTTGTAGGGACACCCCTGTTTGAGTCAAACACTTGACCATTAGAATGCAATATCTTAGAACATTACCAGGATTAGACTACTGTTAAATGATTTTAGGACCAGCGTTTACTCACAGAATTCTGTCAGGGAATCCAAGTTCTCCACCTATACCACCATGTGAACGCTGATTCTCAAGCAAGAACCTGGTAGTAGGTTGCCCCCTTGTTACCCTGCGTCGAGGGTCAAGCAAAGCTGCATGGCCTGCTGTATTATCTGGTAGGCTTCCTTCACAAATGTTGTCATGATGAACACCAAAATTAATAAGCGAGCTAGGTTGACCAACCATCCAATCATCTTTTTTTGAAGCAACAACCTCCTCAAAAGCCTTCTGTAAAGCACGCATTGCCACATTGTAGATATGTGAATTTGTTGCACCTTCAGATGCATATTTCACAGCCTGACGACATAGATCATCATATCGCAAGGACCGAGATTCTTGACAACCACCTTGCATTTCAATGTCGTGGTCATCGGGTACAACTCTAATCGTTGCATTTCTTGTCCATCGTTTCAAGATGTAATTAGATGGAAGCAGCATGATATTTTTAACAGAAAAAACTCTTAATATGTGCCGGCAAGGTATTCCTGCATACTCAAACATCTGACAGCTGCAACTTGCTTTCACATCCATGACATCAAATGTAACAGTGTAAACTGTCTTTCCAATCCCAAATTCTGCTACCCTGAATGTGATAATTGGTCCATTTTCCCTTATAATATCCGCAATATGGCGCAAACTTTGAAATAATTGTTCCTGAAATTCTAGGAAAATTGCTGTTGTATAAATTTCTGCCACTTGGCTTTCCATAGGCAATCCTGTTTTTGAAAGTGGTTTTGTGTCTCTTGTTTTGGAATCCTCTTCAAGTTCCTTTTCATGCTGGCTGTTTATGATTCTCTCCAACTGCTCAAGAAATTCTTTTAAGGGGGTATGTATCTTCAAATACCCACCAAAAAACGAGTTTATATTTTCACTTAGTTGGTCAACAGATATATTTGCGATGAAAGTATCCTGTAAGTACACCTGAACCCATTGTACACGAGTCTTGTATAACGATTGAAGCCATTCATTATCCTTCAGTCCGTACTTATCAATGAATGACCACCAACGCGAATCAAACTCCTCATTCAACTCAGTCATATTGATGCATTGGAAGAAATCCTTAATGAAGTCTTTATGTTCACCATCTACATGACCCAGTCTATCATAGAATTCTCTCAAAATGTGCCTCTTGCAAAACCGGTAATTGGTTTTTGGAAAGACCTTTGCAATTGCTGCTCCAACAGCCGGATCATGTTCGGCAACTATGGATATTGGATGGCGTCCAGACATCGCTTCTAGCCATGTACCAAATAACCAAACAAGCGAGGCTTCACTTTCATCCAGCAGCAGCGCGCAACCAAATGAAATGGTCTGCTTATGGTGGTTTGCCCCTAAGAATGGAGCAAATGGCATTCCGTATCGATTCGTCTTGTATGTGGTGTCAAAGATAACCACATCACCAAAGTAATTATACGCCATCTTCGACCTGGCATCAATCCAGAAGAAATTGGTCATACGATACTCATCATCTAAATATACCGCATAAAAGAAGGAAGGATTCTGCGCTTGCATTCGCTTGAAATAATCCAGCAAATACTGCGAATCTCTTCCGAGGGTCCTCCTCCGAAGGCTTGGAGTATAATTCGGATTCTTCACCGCATTCGATATGCGCCTGCGGGCTCGAAGGAGAGGCAGTTTTCTAGGAGTCTCCAACTCATGATTATGCTCCTTTGCGAATCTAGTCACAGTCCACTTCCCGGTCTCGGCCTTCCTCACCTTAATCATTGCCTTGCAGCCATTCCTAGTCTCGGCCCGCTTGCTCGGGTGCTTCTCCCGGCGGAAACCTTCTTTGGAACACACAAATTCAAGGGCAATGGTGCTCCCATCGCGCATGGAGCGCCGCCGCAAGTTGGAGCGGACGCTGAAGCCCACGCGCATCGCATAATCATAATAGAAGGTCTTAACAGCATCCTCGGAATCAAACTCCATCCCAATACATGGTTCTCCATTCTGAAATGCTTCAGACTCCAACGGAGCCCTTTCAGCAGGATTCTCTGCAGCTTCATCCATCTCGCGGACCGGGGCGTTCATATCCACAGTCATACGACATTGTGACCCTAACTGAGCTTCCTTCGAAGCCGCGCTTCTGGTGATGCGCGCATCCATTTTGCGCTAGCAAAGACGGTCTGATGAATGATGATCACAAATGTAAACCCTAGCAACCACATCATAGAAAAAACAATCAATTGGGAGGATTGGGATCTCAAGCCCTAAAGATGGAAACCCTAGGTGGCAATTCTCACATGCAAGCTCACATCTGCCATGATTAGAGCTCTCCATTTAGGGTGTAAATGTAAATAGAAGGAAGCGAAAGGGCTAATTAATGCTTTCAAGTCTAGTATAGTAGTTTGAAATGGGGGAAGAAGAAGAAGAAAGTGTGAAGTACCTGGTGGTGCGACGGAGAGATCCGTATCAGTCGCAAGAAGAAGATAATGTTTTGGGCGTGTTTTTGTACGTTTATGTTGACTTGAAAGAGAAGGGATGGAGAGCGCGAGAGGGAAGGATGGAAGGATGGATCTTTTTCTAGTTCGCTACCGCCTCGACGGACAGAAGTGCATCTTCTTGCAAAATTTTCACCCACTCGGCCCCGGAGTGGAATGAAATGATACTCGAACCGAGGACATTGTTACTGTCCTCGACTGTAAAATCCGAAGGTTTGCAGTCCGATGGAGTAAATATTACAATTTTTCCTGTAATGTTTTGGGAATTTTGAGAGAATGTTGATGGGTTTATCTAAAATGAGTATTACTATGTGCATGTTTGGCATCACTAATTTTAGGCTCTATTTGTCTAAATGTCTAAATCAAATAGAGTTTGTAAAAATAAGAGCGTTTGGCATGTGCTTTTTTGTTCCAACCAATTTAGATATGTGGAGGCTTTACATCTATTTCCCACAACTCTCCTCATGATGCATTTCCAAATTAGAGGAAGAAAAGAAGAGGCGCTGCTACAGTGTTTAAGGAGGATCACGCCCAGTTCGTTTTTTCAATTTTTCTCGAAATCCAAGAGGATAAATCTAGATCCAAACCGTTGAAAATATTCACATGATCAAATATGGCCATTCCTCCAAATTTCAGCCGTTGGATCATCATGAATCTCGAGATATGTGCAAGAAAGCGTGAGCCATTGGATATTAGTTTTTGAATTTTGTGGGGCCCAAACAAAAGATCCAAACAATTGGAAATGTTGGGAAGACTAAAAACGGCTATGGGGTCAATTTTCAAGAATTGATTCTGTGTGGATCTCGAGAAATTTGTGAAAAACTTTCAACCATTGATTTAATATGCTCAATTTTAAACTAGTCCATAGGCAGTCCCTTTTTTTTTTTAATTATTTTTTGGACAATAAATAACAATCCAAACCATTGAAAATGTGTAGAAGGTCAATGACCACTGTGAGACCAAATCTCAGCCGTTAGATTATCACCAAACTTGATATATTTTTGTAAAAACGTGAATTATTAAATACTTTTTAAAAAAAATTAGGGGCCCCAAACACAAGATCCAAACCGTTAGATCTCTTTGGGAGGCCGAAGATGATTATAGGGTAAAATTTCAAGGCTTGATACCTAGTGGATCTCAATATATTTGTGAAAAACTCTCAACTATTGATTTAAAATGGTCTATTTAAAATAGATGTTTCTATTGCCAAACACATATTTTAATTCTAACCTCTTTTTTTTATAGCTCTTTTTTTAATAGCTCTATTTTGGATGGTCTATAAAAATAAGACTAGACCTACCAAACAAGCCCTATGAATGTTGTAGTATTTCTATAATACCGTTCTTTTTTATGACATTGGCATTTTTGAGGTCTTTCACCCAATAAGGCCGTTTTTTTTTTTGCTGTGTCTGCTCAACCGCGTATACGGTGACTTACATTGGGTAAATTTGGGTAAATTTTCTAACACTAAATGTGGAGAGAATGCCTTGCCTTATGCCTCTTTGCCAAGTCCTAGGTGAGTTATTTCAATAATAGCATTGATATGTATAAGTCTTATTTTCAGAGGACTTTGGGCAAATTTGGGGTTTTCTCTCGATATTATTTTCTAGGAGTGAGAAAGAAGATTTCTTTAAAAATGTAGATAGTTTTCTTTAAAAATGTCTTACTTCAAATTAGGTTAGGTGGTTTAATTATATGATTTGTATTAGCAATTATTTTCTTGTGAGAAGGGTTGCAATCAAATGCAATTAATATTATAATTCTCTTGTAATATTTTGAGATAATATAGATGAATTTATCTAAGGGGTCTTTTCTTGTGCATACGTCTCTCATGGGCTTTTCGTGCACACTCTTTGGTGGGGCCCACCGTGGACCCCACCAAGGGATGAAACTGGGGGGTTGGAAAGATCTATGTAAAAGCACCATATATATCAAATTTGGTCCTAATCACATATCCTTAACCCCTTCATCCATGGCTTACAAATTTATTTCGTTCAGATTGGTGTATAGTCGATCCAATGGTCCAATAAATCTGGATCCGACCGAAAGTTGGGGTGAGTTGCTATCATGGGGTCCAATGTGTGTTGCAAGGTTTGGATTGAGTGAAAGATGGGCTCTACCTAAAGTTCTCACAAAAAAAAAAATGGTGAGGGATGAATTCAATGTAATTTTTAACAATAGTCATTTTTATAATATCGCTAACTTGAGGTCTTTGACCCAACAGGTTCCTTTCTAAAGTCATCCAAAATACTTAAGTTGTTTGTCCCCCCAAAATATAACCTTCCTTCCTATTGTGCTCATGGTGACTTTCATTAAGAACCTATTTGTTTGTGGAATAGAGTAAAACTAAAATAAAAAAAGAATAAAATATGATTAAGTTATGATAATTTTTTGTTTTTAGTTGTTCGAGAATGAATCTTTTTTACTTTTATAAAAAAAGTAGATGCTTTTTGTAATTTAGTGGGTATTTTTTAACTTTTTGTGAAAAAGAAGGGAAAAATTTTAAATTTTCTTGCAAAAGATGAGAAAAAAAATTTGAATTTCAAATATTTAACTTGAAATTTTTTTCTATATCTCGAAGGTAGGCATTGATTTCATCACTTTAGGCCTTTTAATTTATGTTGAATAGTAGTAATTTGTGCCATCATAATGTATGGTTTCTGATGAACTTCACTTTGATACAAGTTGGTCCCCCATGAGACTTATTTCTATAAAATTTATTAAATCTTTATCCTATTTTTTATCATAATTTTAATTGATCAATCCACAACATTCTCAATTTCTTGTAGAGAAAAGTTTCATTGTGATCAATAGAAGAGGGGCCAACTTATTTTAACCGCATAGATTTTGACGTGTAGGACCCATAAAGGAGCTTTATGAATCTCTCGTGAGTCTAATGCTTGATCGATAAATGATTCCATAGACTATCTACACAACCCACGCCCCGGCCCCGCCCCCACCTTCCTCAATTTTTCAATTCAGCGCCATAAAATTGATCAATGCTAAATTTCAAATTGGTAAAGGGAAAATATGATCTGTGGCCATCTTATGATGCCATAGTTTTAAAAATCTAATTAAAATAAAAAATCTTAGAATTTACATTTTGTAGAGATTATCACTACACTTTTTTGTCCTTTATATTGTATAAAATGTTGTTATAATTAATAGGTTTGGACCTTAAAAAGTATGGCAAAGACATTAATTTAGAATAATTAACATAAATTAACTGGAGGAAATCATATTTTATTAACTATGATATAATATATCAAAGAAAACACATGTACTAACAATGCCATTTGTGTATTTTTAATATAAAACAAGTAACATAATTCATTTGATTATTTTATGTTAAAAGTCACTTTACACACACACACACACATATATATCTAACCAAACAATGTAAGATGTTTTTACTGTTAAATATTTGCTATAAAAGTTGAGCTTATCAAACAACCATTTCTTTTAAGAAGCTGCTTCAAAGAAAGAGATTTTAAAAAATTGCTTTTAGAAAAAAACAAATTTGATTTTGAATAAGTCAAACCACACACACCCAAATTATGTAAATTTCTTTTGGTCATTTACATTTTTGGTTTATTTTATAGCGGTTTTCTTAAATATTTTGAAAATTTTGAAATCAATGAATGCATTTATCTAACATGACATTTTCTGAAGATATTGCACTATCTCAAAATAGCATAAATGTGCATAAATTTCATTTTTGGTGAACATAGTATAAATATGGGCTTTCTCTTGCTATTGTCAAGAAATGGTATAGAAGATTCATAATTTTCTCTAAAAATGCCTTACTTCAATTAGTTTTGGTTTCTTCTCCTACGCATATTCATTGTTCACGATCAAATTCAAATTATGATGAGCTAAAAAAATTGTATTAGTGATCAATTGAGCTTTATAAAATTGTTAGTGGGATCTATTAAAGGAATCAAGTTGTTCATATTACCATCTAATAACTTCTCCCATAATGAAAATTGAATCAAAAGGAAGATTGAAAATGTAGACTAAGCCATTATCCTAGTAATTTAATAACTAAGAAAGTCACGGTCCCATCTAAGTCTCCAACTTATTTCCTTACCCCTCTTTATATCATTTACACATTAGTTCTTTTAAAATCCCATGGAGGAGCGCATTTGAACATGAATATGCAAAGTTGAATTGAGTGAAATTCATAGATGATAATGTTTTTATGCAATTTAGGTTTTAAAATGTAAACCCTATCTACAGAAATGCAAAGTTGGCCCAATTAAAGATTGAAAAAAAAGAAAAAACAGGAAAAATAAAGGAAATGAAAATTCTCAAAAAAAAAAAAAAAGACTATTTGCACATTTTTACAAAACTACATGAAGACCTAAATATTTCAAAAGAGTATCGAAGTTATCTACATTTCTCTCAATCAAGCTTTCTCCATAAAAATTTTAAAAATGACAAACATGCCCTAATGCCATTTTTTAAACTTTCCATTTCATAAATGACTTAAGAGAAATGATTAAGTCTAACCCAAATAACCTAGTCGAGCATACTTTAGCTCCCTTTATGCATAGGTAGTCAAATAAGAAGGGTTTATATAGATTCGAGATGACCATAAAACTAGCTTCATTAAATGGTTATGATCATCCAAATCAAGTTTAAGACTTGAGCCCATTGCATACACATCGTTCATAAAGTTTTTTTTTTTTTTGTCATTTTTATAGAGAAGACTTGATAAGAAGAAATATAAAAAACTTTTATACTTCCTTGAAATATTCAAATTTTTATATACTCTTTTGAAAATGACCCAAAAATTTTATATGTTTTGAAATTTGAACATAATAAGCAACTAATGATAGAGTAGTTTGTACTTAGATTTTGGTTAAGTGAGAGTTAAAGGCTTGCTTGTCCAATGGTTTCAGAACCTTGCCTTTCTTTATATAAAAAAAGGGGAAACTTTGCCTTGAGACGGGAAATAAGGGTGTCAGTTAACTTTTTCTCTTTATCTTGATCACTGGCAACGATGGCGTTTTCCTCAGCCAAGAAGATTTTCACTGCGTTAAACACACGTCGTTGGCCCCACTCCCCCAATGGAACACTTGTTCAAAATATGAAAATTTATGTTTGTAGGAAGGTTATACAGAATTTTCGCTTGGGAAATGCATGAATTCTCCATATGTCATGCCCTAACTAAATTCATATATGCTCAAGTATCCACCAAATTTTTGAGAGCTAAAAGGTATTTGAGGATTCTACAAGCCAAAGGCCATGATGCAAATGACTGATTTTCTGGAATCTCACTAATCAAATGTAGAATTCCAAATGTAGGAAATTCATGACATCATATTCAGGTCTCTCAATAAATTTATTCAAATGTGTAATTAATTTTCCATGTATCTAAAAAATCTATTTTAAGTGTACATTTGTACTTCCTAAGAGAGAGGAAGATTGTTTCAAGATGTTTAGAATCCACTATGGGGGCCCACCTATTGAAAATTCAAACATTTTAAAATGAGTGTCATCATCTCCGGTGACATATCTTTAAATTATTTTTGACAGAAGTTAGTCCCACTGTAAGGTTGAGTACATAGTTGATAGTGTGGTATATATATAGGTCACGTTCCAAAATTCCTTGAGTGTTTTTAAAAAAAAAAGCCCCTTTCTTCGCTTATGAGATTATCATCGCTTGTGAGATTATCACACGTGTCATCAATATCTCCTTAAAAATCAGCTATATTTTATTTTTTGCTTTGCACTTGTGAGGTGGCAGATTTTTATTGAACATGTCGAAATAGGCATAAATTTCCATTTTTCAAAAAGAGAGTTTTTAAGAACTCCTCTCTCTCTATATATATCTATATGAAAAAATATTACTATGCATCAATCCTTCACTCTATGGTGAGGAACATTTACAAAATTAAGAAATATTCATGTGCAAAAGAGGAAAAACTAATTTTCATCATATGTAAAAGAAGAATCTTCATGTACAAATAAGGAAAGTTATGGAAGCATCCCTCACTCTATGGTCATTCTGCTAATCGTATTTCATTTAAGTGCTTAAACTCATGGTATAACTCATTCTTATTGAAGTAAAATTTGAGAATTTGGCATTGGATTGAATAAATTCATTGTGAATTGCCAAATTAGGAATAGGTAGGCCACACATCGGACTCAATAGGAAGTGTGTGGGGCACACTATGGGGATCCAGACTCTAGGTGAAAACTATTTGACAAATGAGACCTCATATTCTAGTTGTTAATCAAGACGAGTGACAAAATTGAAAAAATTATTTTTCTTTTTCTTTTTTGAAACAATACAATATTTTAAAATAACTTAGATTACTGTAAGATCTTGGTGAGTGCCAATTTAAAGGGGATTGAGCTTGATGGGTATGAGATGATCATAGAGACCCCATGCTTCAGAATATATAGTTGAGTGCTATCATTTTTTTTGTTTTTCTTTTATTATTATTATTATTTCCATGTTTTTCTGCTAATCTAGAGTGACTCCAAGAGTCTAGACTTGAAGACTCAATGATCAATTATTGGACGTGTGTGAAACTAAGATACTGCCTACATCACTCAATGTACTATGAGTGTGACGGCAGCAAGCTCTCACTTTTAAATGAAAAATATGATCCCTTCTTTCTCCCTCTTTTTTTAAATGTACATTGGGACTAGCTGCTAGCATTTGTGAATGTAACCTTCTCATCTAAAATGATATTGAAAATAAAAATGAACTATTTAAAACATGATGGTATACTTTATTCACATCTAAATCTCTCTAAAAAACCCTTAGCGCCAGGATTTTAAAACTTTTACTTGTTTTAACATTTTAATAAAATAGAATTTTTAAAATTAAAGTGACCAAAAAAGAATGCTTACCACTTCGAGCTGTTGTATAGGATGTAAAATAATGTCACGTGGATGGCAAATATTGGTACCTGTTTATCTCAACTCATGCTGAACCCAACCTATAAAAATGGATGTGCATACTTCTTTGGATCAACAAAATTCAAAGTTCTAAGTTTGGATTTATTGTCATCATCAATGAAGTCTTCCCAATCTTGTTAGCATCAAAAACATCAATTATATTCCTCCATTTCAATTTATTTTTGGTCAAAGTCTTCCGATATACTGTACTTTTTTGGATCTATACAAACTACTTGCAACCTGTATTGGAGTGTTTGTTTTTTATTCTCATAGGGCTGATATTGGCTTGCATTGGACACGTTTTAATAATCCATTTCAAATGACTCCCCGCCCTTAAATTCTTGTGAATACGTTCATTTCTTCTTCAACTCTTAGTTTTTAATTACCATACATCTATCTTCAACTTTGTCCCTCCTATTGAACTTATTTCTACATGTGTACGTCGTCCCCAAGTTTGGGTCTATTGTATTGGACTGAAGTCTCCAAGTTTGGGTCTATTGTATTGGACTGAAGAGTATTCAAGTGCAGACATGAACCATCTATTTTGTAACCTGAACCCGAAATAAAGTTGGTCCACCCAATACCGATACAGGCATACACTCAAACTTGGGCCCAAAATATGGTTTATATTAGTTATATACATATATTACTTTCATATATAATATAGAAAAGATGCCAAAGTTGCCAACCATGGTTAGAAACAATCAATGATTATCAAATGCTTTACCTTTGTCACAACCCGAGCCCAGGGACCGGGGGTCAGAGGAAGTCTAACCAATGACACACGTACTCCCGTGCATGCACACCTAGATCCCGTCCAAGCATACACACACAAGGGATCACTCACACGTGCAACCAACTGTACGCGGAAGCTGTACGTATCAAGGCATACAACAACATACCAACAGATACAATGGATTACAAAAGATCATGAACTGACAACAAGAACAAATTACAAGAACGTATGACAATATAGCGGGCTTACAACAATCAAAAATCAAAATACAGAGATCACTCAAAGCCCACGTTACAGGTGACAGCAAAAATCCCCTCAATAGACTCAGACTCAAATGAATGGGGAAAACAAAATGATGCAAACCGTACTCTAGAGGATGGATCAAGTCCACTCCTCTAGGCCGGAGGGGGCCTCGCGAGCCTCTCCTGGAGTCGGGTCGACCGACGCAGGATCGGGAGAGGGATCTGAGCCTGCAACACACAAGGACAACTCATAAGTACGACGACTTAGCAAAATATAAGCCACAAGAAGATAACACGAATTGTGTCTAATCATGAGTAATAGTCACAGTGCAAGATCCATAGAAATCATGTTCGTATACTAAGCAAATATGCAAACGAATAAGCATGCTATCAGAATCATAAACAGATAACAGTCAAAGTGGCTACTACATTGGCCATTTTCTCCCTTTCGAGAGCAGTCGGAATGAGAACACCAGCGACCGGGCCAGGGTACGCATGGGTCTCTAGTTCCCGGGGTCCGGAGTCCCAGGACAGAACACTCTGCAGAGGCAAACACATAAACTAAACCAAAGTTAACCCCGTCGGGTATCCTAAGGCTGATGCACCTCAATCAATCAATCAATCATATCATATCACATACAGATCTCACATCTCACATTAAACGAACAGTAGGAAGTGCATCACATATGCTGATACTGAATGCAAATACTGAATGCAAATAATACGGATACTGATACGGATGCTGAATGCAAATAAGCAATAAAAGAAGCACCGACACTGAGTATCAAAAACAATCACTGACTCAGAACTCAAGTACTAATAACAATAAGCACTGATGCAAGTACTCCAGTGGAGCAACAGTAAAACACAATAATAGAATGGTCCCGCCCGGGCTTCGCTCTGGGGTTGCTGCATTTCCCACAGAATCGAGAGGTCCAGCGCAGAACACATAAGAGGGCATAACCGAAATCAATATGTTGTACAAATCAAACAAATCAAGTACTTGTACGAATCAAGGTCAATTACAAGCCAATCCTAATCTATTTATCCAGTGTTTCTAACCGTGCATGTTGATGTAGTTTTAAGTTGTCCGATGCACCATGGTCTAGTGTTGCAGTGTCTGGAGTGTGCACCGAAGTCCCGTAAACCAACACCCATGGGAAGGTGCTAAACAACTGGATAACTGTCATGAATGATTCGCAACCCTCGAGATCATTCATGTCCTTCAGACATTTCATTGGGCATGTTCAGGTTAGCTACATTCTAACATGAAAGTCATATACGGTCTTTTGCTTAAACCTAGTCCTTTTCGTTCAATTCTCAGGTTCTCACGGTATAGTCGTAGGTGACCTTACGGCTTAGCCGAGGCTCCCTAAAATGTCCATCCGGATTTACGGCTCAACCGTATTTTGCTCTACGGCGCAGCCGTATCCTGGTCCACGGCTAAGCCGTAAGACAATATACGGCTTAGATCAGGCTGGGCCGTAGAAGAATGGCAAATTGCCAACTCTCAGTTATTTTCAGATGTCAGTCTATTCTGTTCTACGGTTAGGGTTACGGCTGGGTCTCGGCTTAGCCGTAAGCCATTTCACGGCTTAGCCGTAGCACATTTCACGGTGTAGCCGTGAGTGCACGGAGTCATTTTTCTGGAATGGTTACAGACACACAGAAACTGAGTCTCTCAACCGAAGACAGGAAAATAACAGCAAAATGGGTTCAATAGGGCTGTCTAACACTAAGAAACACTCTGCAGAATAAAAACATAACAATCAAAACATTACCAATCGGTGTTCATACTACTTGGGCTTATACTTGCCTCACAGACGGAATTCACACGCACCCGACCGTTGCTTGGCTCAGTCCGCTGGAAACACACACAACTTGCTCCTTTCTTCCTCCCTCAAGCAACAGAAACAGAGAAGGAGAAGGAGAGAAAGAGAGCTGAACGAGAGAGAGAGACAGCTGAGAGAGACAGAGACAATCAAGAGAAAGGAAATGAGTTGGTAGGATATTTATAACTTAAAATGAGTCCAAAATTACATATAAGCCCAAACAGTTTACACAAATGTCAGTTTGAGTCAAATGACGGTCCAACGAGAGCAAACGAAATCATTTGGATCCAAGACAGTTACGAAGATCGACAAACTCAATGAAATACACGCGATGACGTCAGAATGACGCAAAACTGACAAGGTCAATCAAAAGCCAAAATTACGAAAAAGGGCTCGAACTACCTAGACCAAGTCAACTCAACCCAAACAATCTCTCCAAGACTCAAAACCAAATAAAAATAAAAGCCAAAACACTCTTAACGATAAAAGCACACGTAACTACCCACTAATCCGGATCAACTCGGGTCGGAGTGTTACATCCTCCCCCACTTAGATATCATTCCGTCCTCGGAATGAACGCGTACCTGAGCGAAAAGGTAAGGATACTGACGCGCCATCTGATCTTCTAATTCCCACGTGGCTTCATCAGGTCCATGATGTTCCCAGAGTACCTTGACCCATCGAATAGTCCTCGTACGCAAGAGCTGTTCTCTAGTCCCAACAATACGGAGCGGACGCTCAACGTATGACGCGTTAGGTTGCATTTGAATATCATCGTATCGAATCACATGCGTCGGGTCTCGAACATACTTGCGACGCATTGACACATGAAAAACGTCATGTACTCCAGAAAACTCCACGGGAAGAATCAATCTGTACGCTAGATTGCCAATCCGGCTCTTGATCTCAAATGGACCCACATATCTTGGCGCTAACTTGCCCTTCTGACCGAACCGTATCGTACCTTTCATCGGTGAGACTTTAAAAAATACCCAATCTCCAACCTGAAATGCTAATGTTCTTCTTCGCGTATCTGCATAGCTCTTCTGTCTCGATCGGGCAATCTTCAAATTGTCAATGACCTTCTGGACTTTCTCTGTAGTCTCAGCAATGATCGTCGGTCCGTGGAAACTCCTTGTTCCAACTTCTTCCCAGCAAACAGGACTTCTACATTTCCGTCCATTCAGAGCTTCATAGGGTGCCATACCAATACTCTCGTGGAAGCTATTGTTATACGCAAACTCGCACAACGAGAGATGCAGATCCCATTCTTTCTCAAAATTCAGTACGCTGGCTCGTAACATGTCTTCGAGCGTCTGAATAGTTCGTTCTGACTGTCCATCAGTCTGCGGGTGATACGCCGTACTGAAGCTCAACTTCGTTCCCATGGCTTCCTGAAATGCTCTCCAAAACGAAGAAACAAAGCGGCTATCTCGATCCGACACAATCGATACAGGCGTACCATGTAGTCGAACGATCTCATCAACGAACTTCTTCGCCATCTCGGAAAATGTCATGCCTTTCTTGAATGGAAGAAAATGGGCTGTCTTCGTCAGTCTGTCCACGATCACCCAAATGGCACTGTTCTTCTTGCTCGTCAGGGGTAAACCCGAAACAAAGTCCATCGTAATGTGCTCCCATTTCCACTGGGGAATGTGCAATGGATGTAAGGAACCTAGAGGTCTCTGATGGTCAGCTTTCACCTTTTGGCAAGTCAAACATCGAGCAACAAACCCAGCAATTTCTCTCTTCATATTATTCCACCAGAATCTGTCCTTGAGAGCTCGGTACATCTTCGTACTTCCAGGGTGCATAGAATAACGAGCATGGTGTGCTTCGGTCATCAAACTCTCCTTCAAAGCATCTACTGCTGGCACACATAATCTGTTCCTGAAATACAAAACATCACCCTCCAAGCGAAAGTCTGGTCGATCTGCAATGCTATCCCGAATTCGCTTCAACATCGCATCTTCAAACTGCTGGTCTTTAGTACGTTGGATGATGTCAGGCTGAAAACTCACTGTACTGGCAAGTGTCAAACTGTCCTCCACCAATCGCACTTCCACTGGCTGTGCATGTCTCACAAAATAAAGGCTATCCAAGGCCTGCAGAATCTCCGACTTCCTACTCAAGGCATCTGCAACAACGTTGCCTTTCCCTGGATGATATTTGATGGGGAAATCAAAATCCTTGATCAACTCAAGCCACCTTCGCTGTCTCATATTCAACTCAAACTGCGTGAAGAGGTACTGTAGACTATGATGATCTGAGTGCACTTCAAAGGTCACGCTATACAAATAATGTCTCCACATCTTCAACGTAAAAACGATGGCTGCCAACTCTAAATCATGCGTAGCATAGTTCTTCTCATGCTCCCGGAGTTGCCTCGAGCCATAGGCAATCACTTTGCCATGTTGCATCAAAACACATCCTAAACCGACTCGAGAAGCATCATAGTAGATCATAAATCCTTCATGCCCATCCGGTAACGTCAAGACTGGAGCCGAAGTAAGCTTCTCCTTCAACATACGGAAATGGTGCTCACAGTCGTCCGTCCAAAGAAAAGGAACATTCTTCCTGGTCAATCGAGTCAATGGTGCAGAAATCTTGGCGAAATCTTGGATAAATCGACGATAATAACCAGCCAATCCAAGAAAACTCCGTATCTCCGTCACTGTCTTTCGGCTGGGCCAATTCCTCACTGCCTCAACTTTCGTTTGATCCACTGCCAACCCATCTCGTGAAATGGTATGACCAAGAAAAGCTACCTGCTCGAGCCAAAAATCACACTTCAACAATTTGGCATATAAGCGATGTTCTTTCAATAACTGCAGGGCTCGACGTAGATGTTCCTCATGCTCCTCTAGGGTCTTCGAATACACCAGAATATCATCAATAAAGACCATCACGAATCGATCCAGGAAAGGAGCAAAGATTCTGTTCATCAAGGCCATAAAGGCAGCATGTGCATTGGTTAATCCAAAGGGCATCACGAGGGACTCAAAATGTCCATACCGTGTCCTGAAAGCAGTCTTCGCGATATCTTCTTCCTTCACCCGGAGTTGATGATACCCCGATCTCAAATCAATCTTGGAAAAATAGGCAGCACCTTGAAGTTGGTCGAACAACTCATCAATACGCGGCAATGGGTATTTATTCTTGATCGTGACTTTGTTCAATCGCCGGTAATCTATGCACATCCGTAAGGTACCGTCCTTCTTCTTCACAAACAGCACTGGAGCTCCCCACGGTGACACACTCGGCCGTATGAAACCCTTCTCCAAAAGATCTTGCAATTGCGTCTTCAATTCGAGTAACTCAGCAGGGGCCATACGATAATGAGCTAAACTAATGGGTGCTGTACCGGGCACTAGATCGATCGCAAACTCTACATCTCGGACAGGGGGTAACTCGGGTACTTCCTCCGGAAATACATCCGGGAACTCACGTACTACCGGAATCTCACCCAACTGCTTCACCTCCTTCTTCTCCGAGACGAAAGCAAGAAAACCTGCACAACCTCTGCGTATCAAACGATCCGCCTTGCATGCGGAGATGACACGCCTCGGGCATCTCTCCTGATTGCCCTCGAAACGAAACCCCTTCTCAAAAAAGAAGTAAATCGTCCTATTGTAACAGTAAACACAGGCACGATACCGCGCTAGCCAATCCATTCCAAGGATCACATCGAAATCCAACATGGATAACAAGATCAAATCAACTGGCAGCTGGCGACCTTCAATCACCACGTCGCACTGAGGGTAGTATACGCTACACTCCACTCTCTTGCCCACCGGAGTGGACACCACCAGCAAATAGGGTAGCGGTCGAGGGGGTTGCGGTAATTGTTCCGCAAAACGAGGTGCAACATACGAACGTGTAGATCCCGAATCAAATAGTGTATGTGCTTCAGCTCGGGCAATGAGAACTTTACCTTCCACCACATTCGCATCTTCTGCATGATCATGGGAGGCTGCGTACGCGCGAGCAGTCTGACGCTGCGGCTTTTGGCTCTGGCGAGGCGGATGGGGACTATTCGAGGCTGCAGAACTCAAAGACTTAGAAGACCCCATAGACCTGGATGACTGGAAAGTCCTGGCTTTCGGGCACTGAGCTATCTTATGCTTCATAGATCCGCAACTCAAACAAGCTCCGGACTTCTTCCAACATTTCTCCGTCGGATGTCCCAGTCCACAAAACTCGCATCTGCTCCCGGAGAAACTTGAAGTGCCTTGCTTCCCTTTCCATTTCTTCTGAATCTGTCCCTTGGAGCCTACTGGTGCGCTCCTCTTGAAGTCCATAGCTCTCTTTGCTAGGTGGTTGGCTTCCGCAGCATGTGCTCTATCAACCGCATCATCAAAAGTAGCTGGTCTCTGAAAAGCAGTCACAAAATTCGCGTATCTCTGATGCAGACCAGAAATGAAACGATTCACCTTCTTCTCCTCAGTATTGATCATGTCCTCGGCAAAATGGGACAACTGGATAAAGCGGTGAATGTACTCTGAGACGGTCAGCTGCTGCTGCTGTAAGGCCAGAAACTCAACCTCCTTCACACGCCGGACATGAGCAGGGATGAACTTCCTTCTGAACTGTTTCTGGAACGTCTCCCACACTGTTTCACTAGGCATAGTCAGATAGGCTGCACTGACACTCTTCCACCACGTCTTTGCCACCTCTCGGAACATTGAGGCCGTAAGCATAACCTTCTGCCGGTCATCACAGACGATAGTCGAGAAGAGATCCCCGGTATGCTCTAGCCACTGATCAGCCTTCAACGCATCTTCATTGCCGTAGAATTCTGTGGCTCCACGTTTCCTGAATTTATCGTACAAAGCATTTGGATCGCTCTCCTTAGGCTGGAAAACCACTTGCTGCTTTACAGGCCGCTGAACTGGCGCTTGACTCTGTCGGTCTACTAACGAAACGACCTGTGCCTGCAAAGAATGGATCGCCTGCAACATGGTCAAAAAGCGCTCGCCAAAATTCACAAGTGGCTGTGGAGCGGCTGATCCACTCTCATTATCTCCCTGATTATTGTTATTGTTGTGTGTTCCAGATCCCGATGCCATAGCCTGCAAAACACAAAAGTCAATCTGCTATCACACTAGGTAACTCACACAGACGCACAAGACAAGGGGACCAACACAACAGTCCAAGACTGGACTACGGAATCTCACTACGTCCTATATGCTTACATGCTCAAGAACTAAGATAGAGACAATGCCCTGAGAGACAATGCTCTGATACCATACAATACGTATGTCACAACCCGAGCCCAGGGACCGGGGGTCAGAGGAAGTCTAACCAATGACACACGTACTCCCGTGCATGCACACCTAGATCCCGTCTAAGCATACACACACAAGGGATCACTCACACGTGCAACCAACTGTACGCGGAAGCTGTACGTATCAAGGCATACAACAACATACCAACAGATACAATGGATTACAAAAGATCATGAACTGACAACAAGAACAAATTACAAGAACGTATGACAATATAGCGGGCTTACAACAATCAAAAATCAAAATACAGAGATCACTCAAAGCCCATGTTACAGGTGACAGCAAAAATCCCCTCAATAGACTCAAACTCAAATGAATGGGGAAAACAAAATGATGCAAACCGTACTCTAGAGGATGGATCAAGTCCACTCCTCTAGGCCGGAGGGGGCCTCGCGAGCCTCTCCTGGAGTCGGGTCGACCGACGCAGGATCGGGAGAGGGATCTGAGCCTGCAACACACAAGGACAACTCATAAGTACGACGACTTAGCAAAATATAAGCCACAAGAAGATAACACGAATTGTGTCTAATCATGAGTAATAGTCACAGTGCAAGATCCATAGAAATCATGTTCGTATACTAAGCAAATATGCAAACGAATAAGCATGCTATCAGAATCATAAACAGATAACAGTCAAAGTGGCTACTACATTGGCCATTTTCTCCCTTTCGAGAGCAGTCGGAATGAGAACACCAGCGACCGGGCCAGGGTACGCATGGGTCTCTAGTTCCCGGGGTCCGGAGTCCCAGGACAGAACACTCTGCAGAGGCAAACACATAAACTAAACCAAAGTTAACCCCGTCGGGTATCCTAAGGCTGATGCACCTCAATCAATCAATCAATCATATCATATCACATACAGATCTCACATCTCACATTAAACGAACAGTAGGAAGTGCATCACATATGCTGATACTGAATGCAAATACTGAATGCAAATAATACGGATACTGATACGGATGCTGAATGCAAATAAGCAATAAAAGAAGCACCGACACTGAGTATCAAAAACAATCACTGACTCAGAACTCAAGTACTAATAACAATAAGCACTGATGCAAGTACTCCAGTGGAGCAACAGTAAAACACAATAATAGAATGGTCCCGCCCGGGCTTCGCTCTGGGGTTGCTGCATTTCCCACAGAATCGAGAGGTCCAGCGCAGAACACATAAGAGGGCATAACCGAAATCAATATGCTGTACAAATCAAACAAATCAAGTACTTGTACGAATCAAGGTCAATTACAAGCCAATCCTAATCTATTTATCCAGTGTTTCTAACCGTGCATGTTGATGTAGTTTTAAGTTGTCCGATGCACCATGGTCTAGTGTTGTAGTGTCTGGAGTGTGCACCGAAGTCCCGTAAACCAACACCCATGGGAAGGTGCTAAACAACTGGATAACTGTCATGAATGATTCGCAACCCTCGAGATCATTCATGTCCTTCAGACATTTCATTGGGCATGTTCAGGTTAGCTACATTCTAACATGAAAGTCATATACGGTCTTTTGCTTAAATCTAGTCCTTTTCGTTCAATTCTCAGGTTCTCACGGTGTAGTCGTAGGTGACCTTACGGCTTAGCCGAGGCATCTTACGGCTTCGCCGTAATATGCACTGCGGCTGAGCCGAGGCTCCCCAAAATGTCCATCCGGATTTACGGCTCAACCGTATTTTGCTCTACGGCGCAGCCGTATCCTGGTCCACGGCTAAGCCGTAAGACAATATACGGCTTAGATCAGGCTGGGCCGTAGAAGAATGGCAAATTGCCAACTCTCAGTTATTTTCAGATGTCAGTCTATTCTGTTCTACGGTTAGGGTTACGGCTGGGTCTCGGCTTAGCCGTAGCACATTTCACGGTGTAGCCGTGAGTGCACGGAGTCATTTTTCTGGAATGGTTACAGACACACAGAAACTGAGTCTTTCAACCGAAGACAGGAAAATAACAGCAAAATGGGTTCAATAGGGCTGTCTAACACTAAGAAACACTCTGAAGAATAAAAACATAACAATCAAAACATTACCAATCGGTGTTCATACTACTTGGGCTTATACTTGCCTCACAGACGGAATTCACACGCACACGACCGTTGCTTGGCTCAATCCGCTGGAAACACACACAACTTGCTCCTTTCTTCCTCCCTCAAGCAACAGAAACAGAGAAGGAGAAGGAGAGAAAGAGAGCTGAACGAGAGAGAGAGACAGCTGAGAGAGATAGAGACGATCGAGAGAAAGGAAATGAGTTGGTAGGATATTTATAACTTAAAATGAGTCCAAAATTACATATAAGCCCAAACAGTTTACACAAATGTCAGTTTGAGTCAAATGACGGTCCAACGAGAGCAAACGAAATCATTTGGATCCAAGACAGTTACGAAGATCGACAAACTCAACGAAATACACGCGATGACGTCAGAATGACGCAAAACTGACAAGGTCAATCAAAAGCCAAAATTACGAAAAAGGGCTCGAACTACCTAGACCAAGTCAACTCAACCCAAACAATCTCTCCAAGACTCAAAACCAAATAAAAACAAAAGCCAAAACACTCTTAACGATAAAAGCACACGTAACTACCCACTAATCCGGATCAACTCGGGTCGGAGTGTTACAACCTTAAAGACCCACATTAAGAAGAAGATGCCAACAATGTATTTTATGAAGGAGATGACATGATTGTCTGTTTGATTTCTTCTTAACTTACAGTAGGAGAGCAAATCGTCCATTCCTCTTGCGTTTCTCACCTATAATATTCCTTACTACACGGCGAGAAAAGCCTCATCTCCTGCGAAGGTTATCGTCGACACTCAATAGAGATCATGCGCTGTGGAGGAGAGAAAGAGAGCATAGAAGGTATGTGTTTTACTTTGACTTGGTGTTAAAACTTTTTTACTGATTGTCATCATCCTTAAAAAAGCTGTACAAACAGAATATCTATGTTTAGTTGCTGTGCAATGATTACTCATTTATCCAGATCTAACTAAATCACACCCAGATTTGCGGTAAAAAATAAGGTTGGGTATCTATTTAGTAGCTAATTTATCTTTCATCTCCGAGATAAGATTTGAAGATTTGAATCCGGTTTCATATAGATTTTTAACATATAGACTAGGGCTTAAGACCAAAACGCATGCACAGCAACAAGGTGGCCCTTTTTCTAACACAGTCAAGGCAGTTATTTCAGTCCACGTCAATCATAACACAGTCAAGGCAGTTATTTCAGTCCACATCAATCATTCGGCGGGAGGGAGACCAAAGTGTCCACATTCTCTCCGAAATTCTTTCAACAGTGACTGTAAGTGGATCTATAAAAAAAGGCCCCCTAGCATAACAGGTGGGGGCGGACCAGAAAATGTGCCGGGGTGCACTTTGAAGAAAATAAAATTCTTAGAAGGGTCAATATGCATAATTTGATGGAATTTCCATTAAATTAAAGGTCTTTTTTTTAATTTTAAATTCGATAAAAATTCGGTCCTGTCCCTTAGTAGGCCATATGGCATGGATATGTCATGGACACAACACAAACATGGATTTCATATGTAAAAAGTAAAGTATCAAATGCCCTATAAGATAACATCTTTTTCTTTTTGGGTACCCCAGCTGAGGAGGCAAAGTATCAAATAAACTATGAGATGATACTTTCTTCTTTTAGTATCTCGTTGGGACCATAAGAGAAGAAATCCATCATTTGATATGAGACCCACTCGCATAGGGTACTCAGAAATTGATCCCTTGTTGAATTTTAAGCAAAGAAGTACAGTTTTCAACTAATTGGGCAACTCCTTATTTTCCACTACAACAAAATGCTGCATGTATCCAAATATCATATTATCTATGGAGAATGTTCTCCTATGAGCACATTGCATATCAATCATATTCATTCTAGCTTAGGGGACCCACTTAAAAGAAATGTCTATCAATCATAGTGTGGATGAAGGAAATGTATCTTTGTGGACAAGAGGGAGCAAAACCAAATTAGCCCTAAGATTATGTTAGCCCTTGATTTAACACTATTTAACAACCTTAAAGCCAGCTAAATCTTAACCATAGATCTTTTTTGAGACTCAATCCAATAGCGAGTGAAGTAAATGATTATAAAATTGGCCTAATGCCAGATCATCAGATGACCAAAGTATCAAAAGGGTTCCCTAATTAGAGGTGGGCCTAAGTGGGCCCCATAGGGCTGGATTACAAATGTACTCGGGGTGTATGCATATGACTTGGTTTGTACATGTGAATAATAAATGAGAATCATCTAATCGTTTTAATACTTGATTTAAGTAGGGTTGCTCATGGACTGTGTTAAGCAATATCCAGACCTGGCCTGATTTTTAAACAATAGGTTTGAGCCAGCCCACTTGAATAAAGTTGTAGCCCATGCCTGGGTGGAGGTTATTATTGATAGAAATGTTGCCCTGCTAATTGCTATGAAGTGTAACTCGGTTGTCGCCTATATGCATGGGTGAAAGAGCATGATTTTTGCTTAAACGTTATTTCTCATTTGGGTCGGACTTGGGCTCTCTATCCCTGAACCCAAGCCCGGCCCTGGTACCAAACCTAGTGTTCAAACCCGGCCCAAAGATTGCCAAGCCTGGGTTCAGCTCGGACCGGCCCGGTCCATTGCACCAGTGGATTTAAGGACATCAAAGTCTGAATTTTTTAGCTATTAGATGAAGCAATTGTTTACATGTTTTGCATGATCAATTTAACATCTGTAAAATTCGGATGTTTCAAGAAGGGAAGAATACTAGTTCCGTTGAACTGACAGAGGGATGGGGAGTTAGGGAGTCCAAGGAGGTAGGGAGATCAAAGGAAGCTCGCACAAGACACTGCTTTTAGCTCTATGACAGCCAGGCCGTTCAAGTCAATCACCTGTTTGACAGAAAAATATTCCTCTAATGGGAATCAGTTTGGGGGCCTGTCATCTGATGGGAGCAATGCTTGATTAACGGTTTGAATTAGAAATGTGAGGTCCATCTTCAAGCATTAGAGTGACGAAGTAGCAAGTTTGTGTTACCTCTAATCTGCGGATCCGAACTAATTCCCAAACAAGTACACAATTATAGTTTGAAAGTCGATCCATTAGAAAAAGCATATCCATTCTAAGTCTGATCACGTATTGCTTAATGATGTAATGACCCGTCAGCTTAAGCATCAAAACCATTTAGTTCAATTGTATCTGTATGAATTGGCATAGTTAGGATTCCTCTTTCATAAATCCCGATTGAATGAAGTACACGTGAAACATTTCATCAATAGGTTTTCAGTTGGCAACTCAGCATGTCACCTAGTTACGTAGGGATCAATCTATGGGTATATTTGCTACTCTTCCCACTATGTGGGTGGCTTTTTTACTTGTGAGTTTTCTCTTCCTACTTGTATGGGTTTTCTGGAGTTCTGGCTACTTAGGCTAGGGTAATAAGGAAAAAAAAAAAGGACCAAAACCAAATGTGAAAAATAATCACAACTTAACACGTTCCATCAGGCAGTGAATATCACTGTGATCCTACTACTTGATAAATATATTAGTGGATCAAACTATGCATATAAATATATATATATATATATATATATACACACAAAAAGGGGTCACATCACCATCACCATGAAATGAGAGGCATTATCAAATTCTCTGGTGCCCAATCAGTAGGTCTGCATTCCATGTGAGATGTAACTGATTGTTAGGCCAGGATCTGCCCCAGGATTCAATTGATTTTTCATTTTTTTTCTTAATTATCATTAATATCATGGGAAAATCAAAGATAATTGTGGGAACAATTAATCTACTTCCTCCACCATGAGTTTTTCTTCTGCTAAGATAACATAATATACACAAGGTTACATAGATCACTCGGTCGCAATTCAATTCATGGTCATGGCTTTTTAGATGCACAATGATCCTATTCGTGTAGGTATAATGAGAAAAGACAATTTTTTTGGAATGCTTGATTTTTAGTCTAAATACTCTTGGTTTCTCGATTTTGGTTCATTGGATTTCTATAACTTGGCAAATACAGTAATTTCAAACTAAAAGGGAATGTTATGTGACATTCTCAAACATTAGGGAGCTGTTTTTTTTTTTCTTGGAATATAATAGGAATTTTCATGGTCAAATGGACACCACCTATAAGCATTTAAATAAAGAAGTGTGGTGAATGTGGATGAGACATTTGACTTCCTAAGGTGATGGATGGATGGGTATTCATTTCCTGCTTCCCTTAATTTTAAAGTTTATTTGATGGTCATTTTTGAAAACTCATCTTTGATCATCATTTTTAACCACACATAAAAAAGACAAAGTGCTAGAATTACTAGAATAACTAAGAATTCAATTACACGAAAAAAGAGCCCTGAAAGAAAATTTTCTGTTCACTCATGAATCACAGACAGACTTGTACTGTCTTGGGCATCTACTAATTTCTACCTATTTAAGGTCTGACTTTGACATACTTGTTGCCTAGAGCCATTCTTCATTGAGAAAGATAAGGTCCGCTGTCTATGAATATATATATCTCTTCCTCAGCAATGGAGGAAAATTCCAAAAAATACAGAGACCGTTTGAGGTTGCAACTTGGGATTTGAAGTATGCGAAAGAAGATACGAAGTCGCTGGTAGATGCAGCTTGTGCACAAAAACAGAGATGCAAACAACAGGTTTTAGGCTGGCTGGAAAAGGTAGATGAAATAGAGTAGGAAGTACACGAAATAGAACGTCGTTTCATCGAGAGAAAGAGATGTCTTGGATGCCACCCAAATTGCTGGTTGACCTACAAGCTTGGAAAGAAATCAGAAACCTTGCTACAAGCTGTCGAGAAAACAAAGAAAGACTACCCAGTCCCCACTGTAATTCTTGAGCGCTCACTTCAACTAGACGTTGTTGTGGAGGTGCCCGTCACATCTACTGTGGGACTTGAAGCAGGATTAGAAAAGTTCAAAGGTCTGATGAGAGAACAGGAGGTTAAAATCATTTGTAAACATGGAATGGGAGCTGTCGGCAAGACTACAGTATTGAAAACAATCAACAATGAGTTTCTCAGAGAAAGCCATGATTTTGTTGCGGTCATCTGGGTCACAATACCTAAGGGATCGCCGGATGGAATTCTGAGAGATGTTCAGGAACACGTCGTCATGAGGTTGGGCTTGCAGTTGCAAGAAACCGTCGAAGGGACCGCCAGAGAAATATGCACTTTTCTCAAGCAGAAGAAATTCATGCTACTATTAGACGATCTGTGGGAAACAGTACTGGATCTTCATAAGGTTGGAATTCCTCATTCCAGTGGCCAAAACAAGTCGAAAATAGCATTCACAACTCGGGCCACGAAAGTCTGCAGTGGCATGTGTGCTGATAGGAGAACAGAAGTAGAAACGGTGAAAGATGATGAGGGATGCAAGCTGCTCCAAATGAGTATGGGTATTGCCCCTGTGTTTGTGAGTTCTTCACTTAAACCACACGCAAAAACCATCATGATTTGCAGGTACAATATGGCTTGCCGCTTGTGGATTTGAATTCCTCACTTATACAGGTGCAAATAAAAACCATCGTTGGCAGGTGCGGCTTCTTGCCACTTGCACTTTATATTGTAGGGAGGGCAATGGTGTATAAAGAGACAGATGATCAGTGGAATGATTTTGTAAGAATGCGGAAAAATTCACCCCATGAGCTTCCAGAAATTGAAGCTACCCTATTTCAGGTGCTGAAAATTGACTACAATAACTTGCCTACAGAAACAATGAAATCCTGTTTCTTGCTTTGTTGCCTGTTTCCTGAAGTGGATCCCGTATCCATAGAGTGACTAGATGATTACTATATTGGGGAGGGATTCTTTGATGAATTTAGTAATGCTGAAGATGGTATAAATGAGGCACATTCTGTCATTGCAGGCCTGAAGGATGCGCGCTGGTTGCAGAAAGACGATGATGATGAAGAACGATGGGTTAAATTGAATGATGTCATGCGTCACTTGGCCTTTTGGATTGCTTGTGATCCTCAAACAAAGAATAAGTTTCTGGTGCATGTGCACACTGAAGCATCTGAAGCTGAGGATGGGAAAGAAATGGGGACGATGCCTGAATTTGAGAAATGCCAAGATGCAGAACGGATGTTGTTGATGGATACGGGCATGAAATCATTTAAGTGAGAAACCCTTTTGCCCAAATCTTTTAACCTTGATGCTCCGCAACAATAAGAGTTTGGCTCATGTATCTAACACCTTTTTCGAGTATATGCCTGTCCTAAAAATGTTGGAACTCTCCATGACTGGAATTGAAGAGCTTCCGGATGGGATTGGCCGTATGTTGCTTGAGTTGCAATATCTCAATCTGATGCATACTAAAATCAGATCATTGCCTGTTAAAGTGTCTTGTAAAACTTAAGTATTTGAATCTGAGTTACACAAATCTCTCATCAAATCCCTGCGAGGTGATCCCAAGTTTTACCAAGTTGCAGGTGCTGAACCTATTGCAGTGCAGCTGTGAGAATTCGGAAGGTTAGTGTACAGGAATTGAGGCGTCTGAAATTCTTGAGCACTTTGGGGATTAACATGAATAGCACCACTGATATTAATAACATTCTCAAGTCATGGAGAACGTTGAAATGCATGCGATATCTACTTATCAGTGACTGTCAAGACCTGCTCTCTATATGGTTACCATCCTTGCATTAAATGATGATAATCTTCATCTGCGACTGCGAGTGCTTGAAATCGGGTCATGTATAAAAGCTTAGAAAATGGCACGATTGAGGCAGAAACACTGGATGAGAGTGAATGCCTTTCAAGCCTAGAAGAGCTCACTCTGGCCCCCCTACCCAATTTAGAGATCATCTGCAAGAAGGCGGGTCACTGCAGTTTCCTTCATCTCCTTCGGAGTGTACACATTGCAGGATGCCACAAGTTAAGGAACATCACTTGGGTTTTACATTCTAACAACCTCAGGACTAGGAACATCACTTGGCTTTTACATCTTCACAACCTCAGGACTTTGTGTTTGATCTCATGCAATGGAATAGAAGAAATTATTCTCGGTCAAGGAATGACACAAGAGGAAGAGTTGCCTGCTTTCTCAGAACTCAGAGAAATGGACCTAAGAGGCCTCCCAAAATTGAAGAGTATCTATAGACATGCACTGGGTTTTCCTAGCTTGAAGGACTTGTATATTTTGGATTGTCCAAAACTGAGGAAGCTTCCACTAACTGCGGTCGGCATTGAGAAGAAACTGCAGGGAATTCATGGTATACAAGAATGGTGGAATGAGTTGGTCTGGGAAGATGAAAACACCACGAAAGCTTTCCGAAGGTTTTTGGAGAGAGATCATCTAGAACGAATTAATGCCAATTTTAATAATATGTGTGCAAACAATCAACCACGCGGGGAGAGATCCTCTAGAATGGATTAATGTCCATTTTAATAATATATGTGCAAACAATCAACTACGCAGCAAAAATAAAAATCAAACTACAAGTACACCACAAGAAGACACAGATTTTACGTAGAAACCCAACCTGGGAAAAAACTACGGCCAAGAATCAAGCACTGTGAATCATACTACAGTTACAAGAGAATACTTACAACCCTTATCTAGTTGCTCCTCAACCTAAGGACCTTGTGATTCCCTTACACGGCTCCCTGCTGTAACGACCTCCTGCCGTTCTCTGTGACAGATCCAAGACACCTATATGCCTTCTAGATGTTGTATTTGACTCTTAAAAGCAATTTTTACACTCAGAGAAGTAGAAGACAAAGATTTCTAGAGCAGAACTTCAGCTCTTCAACTCTCAAATGAAAGAATTCTAGAGAAGGTGATCTCCAATAAGCAATATTTTTTTAGAACAATGAGATATGTGTTCCTCACTTAGGGTTGAGAGAGAACCTATTTTATAGCTCCGAATACGTACTTCATAAGTATAATGCAATCAGAAAAGGAGTTGGCATCAAATAAGTAAGTTTTCTTTCAATTCAAACTGAAAATCGCGAATCGACGTAGTTTCTGCACTTGCCCGATTGGTTGAATAAATTGCCCGATCGGTCGGATTAAGGTTCTGTCCGGGTAAAAATTTCAGCATTTTCCTGCAAACTTCCGAAGGCTATAACTTTCTCGTTTCAGCTCTGATTGAGGGGACCTTGGGTTCAACGGAATCCTCTCGAAACGATCTTTCCAATGGTAGATCGCATGCTTATATCCGATGCTCAGTTTGTGAGATATGACCTTTTTAATTTATATTGTCCGTAGAAAATCACTTCAATTTGTCGCTTTTTCTTCTATTTCTTTATTTCAGTGTATCCGGTGACTCAAATCATTATCCATACACAAATATATGTAAAATACAATACTAATGGACTCAAGTTTTGTCCAATCCATGAATTTTCCAACAAAAAGTACTTACACTTTCGCTCCTTATTTTCATATAAATGGGGCTCAGGCTGATTGAACCTGCTTGTGACCTGTCAATTCAGACAAACATGATGTGATTTTCTTACCAGCGATTGAACTGAATAATGTTTTTATCTTCAGCTCTCTCTCTCTCTCTCTCTTTCTCTATATATATATATTTTATGTAACTATCTTCAATCAGCTAAAATCTTTCTCCTCTGCAGGTTGACGTTAATTATGATAGAAATTTCAATTGAAGGAGAATAATATAAACAATCATGTTTGATCTACAAAGAATTCTTTATTAATGTCTTCTAGGGAGAAGAAGTGAGAGTAAGTCTGTGTGCTTTCTCTACAGAGCTCTAGTTGAAATGTAGTCTGTTACTGACTCACTGTGTACCAAGTGTTGTGTGTGTCCAATAAATGATGGCGAATGGGATGTTCAGAGCAGCCATTTCTCATTGTAATGCCAATATTAACCATTTAGCTTCATTGTAATTTGATGTTCAACATTCATTTCTTATTGTAATTTCATTGTATCATGCTTACGTCTCAGCAGTGGATTCTTTTTTTCCTAATTGAGTTGGGCTTGAGTCTTATAGAGTTAACGATTCTTGTTATAAAACTCCAAACTATTACTAGAAAGTGAAGACTTCTAATGCTCACCATACAAGAAATAAATATTTTTCTAATCTAAAATTAAAAAAAATAAAATATAGAAGACACAAAATGTGAATGGTACGGCTCTTCCTATTTATCTATGTTGTATTTGCTATCTATATTATAGCCCCGTCTTACTGTGATGCACCAGAATTTTTTTTCTCTTACGATGGGGAAATCGTCAACATCCTTACGGTGCACCCTGAAGAGAGAGCATTAAGCTGTCGGAATAAGTATAAGATCCTTGACTAAAGGGTCTTTCACGACACTGGAGTCTTGAATGTGTGGGCATTAATGCTATGTGGAACCCTGGACCTGGTGACCCATGAAATATCATCATCTAGAACTCAGCTACATGTAAAACGATACACAGCTAAGGTGAGTGCTGTTTGATTCTCTGTATCCTACTTTCTACTAGGAGCTCTCTTCTCTTTACCCTTGTAAGTGGGCTTTTGATTGTGTAAATCAAGAACTTGAAAATTGGTTTCCATAGATCCAAACACTCCCTTAGAACCTGCTTGATCACAAGAATTCAAAATTTTCATGGTTGGAATATTTCAAAGCCCTCAATTTCTCTTGTCCCCCATTGATAATTTGAAATTCCTCGGATGTTGCCCACGGGCGTTTCGAATTCAGAGGAGGTAAAATGGTTGCTTATGAAACTCGCTTACTTTAGAACAGTTTTCTACTGAGAATATCTGATAGAAATCTCGGAAGGTCTTGAAATTCACCCTGAATGAAATCCCTAATTTTTTAGAATCAAACTGGGCTGAAGTGATCTCTCTCTCTCTCTCTCTCTCTCTCTCTCTCTCTCTCATTTTGAATGCTTTTTTCAATTTTCATTTGTATAGTTCTAAATAGTTACAATCTCTCATTTTGAATGCATTTTTTCTATTTTCATTTGTATAGTTCTAAATAGTTACAAGACTTATTTGACGCATTCCATCAGTCATGCAGCTTTGGCATATTGATTAGGTCCATAACATCATTCAACTTCTGTGTTGGGAGTGTTTGCATGCAAACGCATACGATTGACCATTAATCAATCCAATCATGCAGTAAACACATGAAAAGAAACACAAAAGATTCACGTGGTTTACCCACTGAGGGCTATGTCCATGGACACGATATTATCTTCATTATAACAAAGTAAAGGCATACAGAGACTCTCACTCTTTCAACATCTCCCTTAAGTGATGTCAATAAGAGAGTACACTCTCCTTTACAAGATCTAGAGTTACAAATTATATGATATTTATAATTCCTGCTTTTTTAGCACCCAAGAAAGCCCCGGTACAATTATACCAAAATACCCCTGACCTTAAAGCGATCCATGGCTAACCAAATGGACCCATCCGGTTAACCTGAAATAGAAGACATAAACCTAACACTTTGGACAAAAATTGTGAAGTTTTTCATAGCCAAAATCTCATCTACAATCACAGGCTTTTACCAATTTGAAATCTTCAAGTTGTTAAAAAAAGAAAAAAGAAAACAAAAAGAGTTTCCGGATCATTTGAGGTTTTTCCTTGCGGTGACCATGAGTAGACCAATTATGATTTGCTACATCACCGACGGGATGTATGCCATTCAAGTGTGCAGTGATATCCCATCCAAGATACCGGCTTCTCATGGTAATGTGGTGGACTGTGATTGGTACACTTACGTTTACCATGGGTCAAAATCCCCAGAGAATTTTGATTTCGGGTAGACTGTTGCAATACAAGAAGTTGGTGAAGGCAACCCTCCAAATGACCATGTGCCCTAGATTACCATGAATTGAAAACACCAAAACAAATACCAAAGGATTCGATAGGAAATAATAAGGGCATATGTATTATATTTATATCAAGTGCTAGAAAATGGTATTATTATAAAGGAAACTATAAGTATGCATGCTAAAATACATATGATATGGTAAGTGTAATTTTCTTTGCACATCCATGTTTTCTTGTTTCATCTTATTGATATAGTATGATTTTGGTATATGTTCATATGCATATTATAGAAGTATAACATTAAAGACATACTCAACCCAAAAAGGCTTGATACTAGCATTATTGTTTGGAGGAATTCTGAGAGTTTTTTTTTGAGAGAATTGTAAATTTTGCAAATACAGTGCCTAGTAAATTTCCCAAATGCTTAATATTTAGAATAATTCAAGAAGCAGGAATTTAGAGAACTTCAAAATTTGACAACTGAAAGTGACATTCCAAATTGCTGAAGTTTTGAAAATTCCCCAATTAAATAGGGAATTTCAAACTCTCTATAAATATCATTTGTCTTGGGAAATCTCAGCACATAAAATGCCCCTATTTGCAGAACATTCTATTGATGTTAAACATGGTTCATACAATATTTGGTTCATATTTCAAGCAATTCAGTTTTCATAAGGTAACATTTGAATTTACGAAAAATAAAATGTAGTCATTCTTTGCATGACAAACTCTCTCTGAGGAGTTACAACAAAGTCTCTTAGAAATTTTTACATACACATAGATGTCAATGGCTTTCAAAGTGAAAGAAAAGAAAATACCTTGGAAGATGAAGCTGATGGCTCGATGATGATGTTTGGATGAATCAACAAGATAGAACAGATTCAACTTTAATAAATAATCAATAAAAACTGAAATCAAATTTCTACCCTAGTTCAAATAAGAGATAACGTATATAACAAACAAGCACAAGTTTAAGCCCAGTTCAAATAACGTTTATCATCTTATGTAAATTTTTATCTGCGGCCTCTGCTTTAGCTGCCGCTATAAGTTGGAACTTGCAATAGATTGACTTTCTATGGGCCAGATTTGGCTGCTGCTATATGTAGTAATACTTTTGGCCGGCCCCACTAAAAATATATTTTCTTGTAGTGCCTTAAGAAAATTTATTTTAGCCATATTTAGAATTAGAGTCCTATTAGGAATAGTGGACGTCCAACCTTTCTATAAATAACCCTTCATTGAGACAGGCACATTTCATTATTAAATGAAGGATTTGTTCAGTTTCAATGTGATTGTGAGTGCTTCTCTTTGATTATGAGCGTTTATGTGTGTGAAATTTCTAAGTTTAGAGGGAAAGTATGCTATTAAAATGGAGTCGCGCTACATTGCGTCCATTAAATGGATTGGATTGTTCAATTGTGGGTCAATTTCTTTTTTTTCTTTGTTAAACTGTGCGTCATAGATCGAGGAGTTAGAGGTATCAAATTGATTCCAGATTTGGTATCTTGAGCCTAGCTAGATCCATCCTTCCAATCCTGTGATAACTCTCACATTATTCCCATTAGAGATGCTATTGCAGTAGCAAAGCTCCACTTGTTGCATCTGTGTTAATTGGATTATTTGAGGCGGACATTAGCCTTGATTCGTGATAAGAGTGTGCCAAGGAAGCTTTTTTTTTTTTTTTCAGTTAAAACATCATGTTTAAATATTTGTGGGGCTAGTGCCTCATCCAAGTCCGATCCCTCTTATACTTTTTCACAGTGACTGAGTGGGCGAGTCACCATCCTCGATAGGATGGTAATGGGTTGGGGTAATCCTAAATCCGCTCCGTCTTAAATTTATCTCATCTGAATATGTCCCGTCCCATGATTCATGATCAATCACTGATTGTTACCAAATCTGCACCATTTTAGTCGATCAAGTAAATTTTAAAGCTTAACACTTTTAAAATATGTAAAAATGGGTGAGAACGTGTGTAGTAAAGTTTGAATATGTTTCCTTCTCTTTCCATATGTCTTACATCAAGGTCGGCCAAAAACCACCTACACCACATGAGTTTTGTCTACTACTTTAGTAATAAGTATATAAATATTATATGTTTGGAGCGGGACAGGTTGAAAATCCAAGCTTGGGCAGGGTGGCTTCCATTTATAGTCGACCTAGTGCCATCCCTAGGACTCCGCCACATCATGAAGGAGAAGCCTGCAAATTCACAGGGTGGATGCCTCAACCAATGTAGTCCTCCATTGGTGTCGTGGTCGACCATAGTTGGTTCACTCGTGTTCACCGTTAGACAAAAGCATAAGAGGATCCCCACCCATGGTGATGTGGTGGACCATGATAGGTCCCACCCATAGTGTAGGGAAAAACTCTCATAGGATCCCAATTTAGTATTAACTATTAACAGGAGGACGTCTCATATTGTGTTGAGCGTCCATCATAGTCATAGGGTTCTGATGGATCAAAAGTGGGGCAGTTTGAAAGAAAATAGAAGTCTTTTTGTACTCTCCATTCTCAGAAAAGGACCCAACCCATTTTGGACAATTTGCCCCAGGCAATTAGGGCTGCACACAGGTTGACCCTAACCTAGACCCAGATCCTGTTATACACGTAATTTGGTCTGGCTCGATCCAGCTGGTCTCAGTCCTAATATATATGAGGGTTGGGCCAAATTTTATTTGTTTTGGTGTTTGTTTGGATCATGCGTTTCCATCCCTGCGGGCTACAGGCAGTCCAAACATTAATTTGCAACATCCAAGTCGTGAAACAAGTGCAGAGTAGCCAATTAGAGTTAGACACATAAGTATATCGTTAGATCAGGCATTCCATCTGGGAAACTCTTCAACAAATCACATCACAGTAAAACAAATGTCTGGTGCACCTGAATGTGTGCCTGGCCCAGACGACATTATTTTCACTGGGTCGGGGCTCCAAGTTAGCAAGGCATAGATGGCAAAGCTGTCATGGATTTTGGAAGATACTTACGCCATGGGTGAAATTAGTTTGGAGTCTATGGAAGATGCCTAACGTCTTCTCTCATAATAAAGGAGTGGATAAAGAAAAGCAAAGCACAATGGAGGGGGAGCGTGAAGGAATGATCACTAACGCAATGAAGAAAGCAAAGCAAAGCATTTAGGGATGCGACTTGACTCTTATAAATAAATGGAGTCTCTCATATTGAATGATGTATGTATGGAAGGCACATACATTATACATAACTGTTCAACTCGCAAGCAATAATAGATTGGCAACGGCTGATGTGGTAGTCTCCTTTTTCGTACAAACATTTGGAGGACTACTCTCTCGAGAGTTGAAAGTCCTATCCTATCCGGAGTGCATGAGAACCTCCTATCTGGAGTGCATGAGAACCTTTCATGGATTAAGGATGAGCATGAATCCGTGGAAGCCTGCTTAATAAAGGCGAAAAGAATTAGACGTGAAGATAAAAGAAGTAAAGGCTTGGGTTGGCCAAGTTAGGCGCTTAGTCTTTGTTATCAAAGATGCCATCGACTCATTCATGATCACAAGGGAGATGTAATGCCATCTTCGAGATGAATCATTGCTACATTGTGTAGCTTTTATTGTTTGCTTCATCAAGCGCTTGAAGGCAAGACGCAAATTTGGTGCTAAGATCCAAAAGGTTCGTAGAGATGTAATATGATAGTATTGAAGAGTGAGCTCCACCCAATAGGAAATATTAAAAAGTATTTATGCTGCCTCTACTAACAGCTTGAGGTTTTGGTAGTAATAATTAGTTGAGGAAATTTAATATGATATCTGAGACAACTGGTCGTGAGTTTGAATCCCAAGAGGAATGACTTGACGCTAAAAAATTGACTGTCGCTAAAAGTGCGCAGAAGATATGAGAGAAGCAATGAGCTCAAATGTCTCCAATGCTGGGAATGGAGATCCGGAGTAGCTGCTCCCTTCATAAAAAAGCAGGACATTATAGGAATTGATGAAAATGTAGAGACAGTGCTATCAATGGGGTGGGTTGGGCAAGGCTACACTTGCCAAGAAAGTGTACAAGAACATAAAGGAGAAGTTTGTAAAAGAATTCAAGTGCCATGCTTGGACTTTTGTATCTCAATCCTTTCGGATCAAAGATCTCTCACAGGAAATGCTAAAAAAATTCAGAAGAACTCAAGAGCTTGGGGAGATGATTGTGTCAGATCTACAAAAGAAGATCCTTGACCACTTGAAAGTAAAAGAGTACATTCTCATCCTTGATATATGGGCTCTTGATGCTTGGGAAGGTGTAAAACATGCATTGCCGCTTGAAGGTAGGGGCATAATCATCTTTACTACTCGTAATGAACATGTAGCTTATCCTGCTGGTGAGAAATGTGAAATGTTAAAACTTGAGCCACTGCCTTTTAAATTGGCTTGGGACCTTTTCTGCATAAAGGCATTTACAAATAACCACCCTCAAGGAATCTGGCGCCCTCGCTTGGCTAATGTTGCAAACGCCATAGTCAAACGATGTGAAGGGCTACCACTTGCCATTGTTGTTGTGATTTTCTAACAATCACCCGTTGTGCGCATCCATGAATCACAAGATCAACACGAAACAAGCCACACACAAGAAGAGACACAAGATTTACGTGGTTCACCCAAATAGGGCTACAGCCACGGGCACAGGAGGACGAACATCTTCATTATGACAAGTAAAGCATACAAGAGATTCCCACACTCTCACCTCATCTCTCCTACGTGGTGTGGGAACACCACGGGCAACTGCCGCCACAAGGTCTAGGGTTACAGACTATACATATATATAATCTCCGCTTTCTTGGCCACCAAGAAAGCCCCGGTACAATTACCAAAATACCCTTGACTTTAAACCAGTTCCTGGCTAAACCAGTGATTCATCCGGCTAAACCGGAATACAAGACATAAACCCAACAATCTCCACATTGGCTTGAATTCCGTACAACTCCGTACAACTTGTAAGGACCCGAACCCCCACTAATCTTAGTTACGTTAATTAACCTTGTTTTATATTGATTAAGACTTGTTGAGGGTTAATTCAGTGTGAATTATTGGGTTTGGACCCCACTTAGGTAGTTAAGGGCATTTTAGTAAATTTTTCTTATGCCTCTAGGTTACCCCGTCCATCTCCTTACGTGTGATTCATCGCGTAGATCATCTTTTGTGTTGAGCCCGAGTTGATCCGGACTCATCTTAAGCCGATTGGAGCCCTTCCGGACTAAACTGAAAATTCTAGAAACAAGTGGGCTAGTGTGCAACTTCAGGAAAAACATGTTTCAAAAGGGGAAACTAACGTGCACTCTCCTTCTTCCTCTCTCGTTTTCTTGGCTGGAATCTGGTCTGCTGGGTGTCTTCTTCTCACCTTGACTTCAATCAAGTATGGTGGGCCTTTGAGGGTGTGCATGCACAAGGGATGGCATCCACCCACGTTCTTCTTCCCCATTGACCATGTTCCATTACATTCTAGTGTAAAGTGATCTCTCCTCCAAGAGTGATCTCTCCTCCAAGTTACAACAATACAAGGTAAGGAATAGGTTCCATTTCGTCTTCTTGGGTTTGTTAGGATCATAGGGACTTCGTTATTGACATGCATGTGGATTCTTCCACATTTTGGGCCTATGTGTAGAGAACCCATTAGAGAACCCATTACAGTACTGGGAGCTTCCTCTGAGCATACAGCAAGAAGGATCTAGGAAGGCCTAAACACGGTAACAAGGCAAGTATTAAGTTATAGGTACTGCATGCATGGTTGAATGTGGATGATTTGAGTTAGTTCTTGCATTTCCAATTCCCAGCCACTTCAATGCTATTGTTTTAATTGATACAAATGAGGTGTGAATCAAGTAGGAATGATGGAGATGGGATACTCTCACTCTCAGGAGTACTTCAGTTGAGCTTCAGAATTCCCGTATAAGCTAGTGCTGTAGTGAGCTCGTACAGAAAAGTGAGCTACAGAACTGTCTGAGATTTTCTGAAGCTTACGGCGAAGATACGGCTAAGCCGTGAGCTCTTACGGCTCAATGTCCAGAGAGCAGTAAAATGAGGTTTTGTACTACGGCTCACTTACGGCTAAGCCGTGAAATCCACTACGGCTAAGCCGTACCCAGCCCGTAGCCTAGCCGTAGGTCTTTCTACGGCGAACTTTCCAGAGAGCTCACAGAACCAGTTCCTTCTACGGCCTGCATACGGCTGCACCGTGAGATACCCTACGGCTAAGCCGTAACCTCCCCGTGACCCAGCCGTAGGCTTAGCACGGCTAAGCCGTAGGCCAATATACGGTTGAACCGTAACCCCACGGAAAAATCCGGACGACTGTGACCCCCTCTCGGCTAAGCCGTAACCCTGTATACGGCTAAGCCGTAAGAACCCAGTGAACGTAAGATGTTAGGAGTCTCGATGATGTTGTAGGGCTTTAGTCATGGTACCCTCTATACCCCCCTTTGGCCATTGGTAATTATACGTTGGAATGAATGAAGGATTCCCCAATGGTAAGTCATGGATGTTGGCATGAGAAGGGTGTTCCGTATACACAATGTAATACCCAGACGCGGTAACACAGCGACACCGAACATCTCATGTGTACCTCGTACTGAATGTCCTTGGGGAATTAGGAGACTGCTTCATCTAAATGCAATCATATCATATTGATACATAACACTACCTTTGACATGACTGTTATCGCATTCACTTCCTCTAACAAACCCCGAGGCAATTCAGACCTGAGCTTCTAATGAGTGCGTGTCTGACAAGCCAGAGCTTCTATTGAGTGTGTGCTTGCTAGCCAAGGGTGTAGCGGAGGCTCGGGCCTTGTAGCCTACCTGCATGTGTTTCGTTTAAGTATTCGTTGTTTCATGACTATCTATTTCTTATATATGTGTTATGATTGTATGATTGACTCCGAGTCGGCACCACTTGGCTTCTGCCCTTTGGGTATTATATGTCACCACTGCAGTAGGTTTACGGAGGGGTTGTCGACGCTCCTCGGGAAGCTAGCTTGATCCCCTAGCGACCCATACGTTATGTATGCTCCCTTTGGGAGAATAGAGCATCGTGGTTGCCAATCAGTATGTATAACACTAAGTTTCACTCATGCATCATGTTTAGTGATTGTTCTTGCTAATGTATTTTGTTATATTAATTCCTATGCTTAGTACTTGCTTAACCGTCGTGTTAACAGTGTTACCCTCGGTATTGCAGATTCAGCACCCGCTCCCGACACGAATACTGACGCGGCCCCGAAAGATACCCCAACGGTACCTCGGGGTGTAGGTGAATGGATGGATGGCGACATTTACTACTAGCCATCCTACGGAGAGCGTCTCTTCGGGGAATATTATGTTGAAGACTTGTGTATCACCTTAAGGACTGATTTTGGGAACGTATTTTTAAGGACTATAACACTATTGTATGTAATTATGCTTTAATAGACTATGAACTTTATGTGCTCTTGATGATTATTGAGTATTTCACAGGTTCTCGATTATGATAGTTTATGTTGTACGTGTGTCAGCTTACCTCACACGTTCCTGTGGAATCTCCCTTGTAGGAATTCGTGCAAAATTCTTCAGGGCACGGATTTCTACGGGATTACGTATCCACGCCCCGGGGGCCCACTCAAATCCCCAAATTCCCGGGATTGGGGCGTGACATACGTAAGTAATGGTATCAGAGACATTTCAAGAAGTCACTTAAAAGACTTAGCAACATTAGGAAGCGTGGTGAGGTTCCGATAGATCCGTTTAAGTGGGTTTCTATTATAAATGATAACTATGGTATGACTGTAGTATGTATGTATGTGCATTTATTAAACATATATGATTAATGACCATTGTGACTGCAGAACCATGGCGTCTGGATCCGGTACGAACAACAGCTCCGGTGATAATAACCGTAATAATATTGAGTTGGACGGCGCTGATCCTCCACCACAACCTCCTCCACAACCCACCTACAATACAGAGGAACGGTTTATGATGTTAATGCATCAATTGGCAGCTAGTAACGCCAATCAGGCCGCCATGCAGTTGCAGATGGCCGCCATGTTGAACCGACAGGATCAGCCAGGAGATCCCAACTCCTTGTATGAGAAGTTTCGAAAAAGGGGAGCAACAGAGTTTACTGGACATGAGGATCCATTACAAGCAGATGAATGGTTTGTCCACACGGAAAATGTTTTCGATACCTTGACTTGCACATCTAGACAGCAAGTGGTCCTCGCAGCATCCATGTTTAGAGACGTCGCGGATACATGGTGGAAGAGTATCCGGGACCACATGAGGACTATGCCGGACGCTACTGTTTGGGAAGCCTTTAAAAGGCAGTTTCGAAAGAAGTTCATCCCTGACCACGTTACTCGCAAAAAGAAGGCAGAGTTTCTTTCCCTGCAGCAGAACCTCATGACCGTTGCAGAATACGTGCATGTATTCAGCCAGCTTTCTCGGTTTGCTCTAGACTTGATTGATACTGAGGAAAAGAGGGTGGAAAGATTTCTGGAAGGGTTAAGGCCTGCTATCAAGGGACATGCCACTGCCTTTCAGCGTCCCGTTCAATATGATGATGCAGTAGCCAGGGCTTATGCAGCGGAAGAAATTGAGAAGAGTCTATTCTTGGGGGAGTCTAAGAAGAGTGCTCCACCTTCGGGGAAAGGTCAGCAGTACTCTAAGAAACAGAAGGGAGTTGCTAGCAGCACGTCCCGACCAGTTTGTGGTGCATGTGGGAAGGGTCACGAGACTAGTAAATGTTGGAGGGCTATGGGAGCCTGTTTTGGCTGTGGCTCCCTGGACCATCGCTTGTCCGAGTGCCCGAGAAGGAAGGAATTTAGCCAAGGCTATCAACAGCAGCAGTATCAGCAGCCCCCTCCTGCGCCTAACCGACAGCAACAGCAAGTGAGACAAGGCCAAGGGCAGACACGACAAGGCCAAGGGCAGACACGACAAGGCCAGGGACAACAGAGACAAGGACAGCAACACCGACCCCAAAGGCAAGGCCGCGCTTATGCCTTGACACAAGAAGAGGCAGAAGCGGCAGAACATGCGGTTGTAGGTAAGGTTTCTGTTTGTGGTATTGAAGCTAAAGTGTTGTTTGATTCGGGATCTTCACACTCCTTCATCTCACCTCGGTTCTCTAGTAGGATACAGGAATCGCCAGCACAGTTGCCATATGTGCTGAGCGTTATCACTCCGGTTGGTAAACGGGTAACCTGTGATGACTATTACCCTGGTTGTCGAGTTCTCATCGGAGAAGTTCTTCTCCCAGCGGAACTTATTGTGCTACCCATGCACGACTTCGATGTAATCCTAGGCATGGACTGGCTGACCAAATATATGGCCTGTTTGGATTGCTACCGTAAGACCGTCACCGTAAAGGTGAGTGAAGATGGTCCAAGTGCGGTGTTCCAAGGTGACAAGAAGAGTTCGAACACCAGATTGATTTCAGCACTTCGAGCGGAACGATTAATACATAGTGGTTGTGAGGGCTATATTGCCTTCATCGTAGAAAAGAAATCACCTAAGAAGTTAGAAGAAATACCTGTGGTTTGCGAATTTCCGGACGTATTCCCGGATGAAGTACCCGGCCTTCCACCAATCAGGGAAGTGGATTTTACTATAGAGCTGGTACCCGGTACCGCTCCCATATCTAAGGCCCCATATAGAATGGCCCCGGCAGAGCTACGTGAACTGAAACTGCAGTTACAAGAATTATTGGATAAAGGGTTTATTCGCCCTAGCACATCTCCTTGGGGAGCCCCAGTTTTATTTGTGAAGAAGAAGGATGGCACCCTTAGAATGTGTATTGATTACCGGCAGTTGAATCAGGTGACAATTAAAAACAAATATCCACTGCCTAGAATTGATGAATTGTTTGATCAGCTACAGGGTGCAACTCATTTTTCGAAGATCGATCTTAGGTCTGGATATCATCAACTGCGAGTTAGGGACCAAGATGCATCGAAGACCGCTTTCAGGACAAGATATGGGCATTACGAATTCTTGGTTATGCCTTTTGGATTGACAAATGCCCCTGCAGTGTTTATGGCCTTAATGAACAAGATCTTCTCATCCTATCTTGATCAGTTCGTGGTAATTTTCATTGATGATGTTCTGGTGTATTCCAAGACCAAAGACGAGCATGTGGAGCATCTGAGGACCTCTCTACAATTGCTAAGGGACCACCGATTGTATGCCAAACTGGACAAATGTGAATTTTGGCTGGAACAAGTTGCCTTTCTAGGGCATATAATTTCTAAGGATGGGCTTGCAGTAGATCCAGCTAAGATTGAGGCTATAACTACTTGGCAGAGTCCCAAAACCGTTGCAGAAATTAGAAGTTTTGTTGGCTTGGCCGGTTATTATAGAAGGTTCGTGAAGGACTTTTCCAAAATAGTCGCCCCTTTGACTAAGTTGACACGAAAGAACGAACCATTTGTGTGGTCCGCAAAGTGTGAATCGAGTTTCCAACTGCTTAAGGAGAAGTTAACCTCAGCCCCGATCTTATCCCTGCCAGAAGGGAGTGGCGGATTTGTTATCTATACAGATGCTTCAGGGATTGGGCTAGGGTGTGTACTCATGCAGAATGGAAAGGTAATAGCATATGGATCTCGCCAATTGAAGGAACATGAGAAAAACTATGCCGTGCATGACTTGGAATTGGCTGCAGTAATTTTCGCGCTGAAGATGTGGAGACATTATTTATACGGAGAGAAATTTGAAGTCCATAGTGATCATCGCAGTCTCCAGTATCTGTTTTCGCAGCATGATCTTAACATGAGACAGCGCAGGTGGTTGGAATTCATAAAGGATTATGACTTTCCGATTAGATACTTCCCTGGAAAAGGGAATGTAGTAGCTGATGCTTTAAGCAGGAAATCCACCACCGAGTTGGCAGCCTTGTGTGGTGAATGGTCCCTAGTGGAGGAATTCCGAGATCTGGATGCGGAAGTTGAATTCGTAGATGATAAGGTCATGTTAGTGGCTATGTCAGTCTTCGAACCCACCTTGATTCAGCAGATCAAGGAGAGACAGTTTGAAGACCCGGAGTTTGTCAAGATTCGTGATCATATTTCTGAGAAACCGGACTTCAGGATTGTAGACGGCGTGTTGTACTTCCGAGATCGGCTTTGTGTTCCAGGAGTTCAAAATCATAACCTAAAGAGGGCAATTATGACTGAAGCACACCATGCTCGGTATTCCATGCACCCAGGGAGTACAAAAATGTACCGGAATCTACATGGCAGGTTTTGGTGGAATAACATGAAGAGGGACATAGCAGGCTTTGTGGCCAAATGCCTTACCTGCCAACGAGTGAAGGCTGAGCACAGGAAGCCTCCCGGTTTGTTACACCCTCTACAGATCCCTAAATGGAAATGGGAGAATCTGACGATGGATTTTGTTTCCGGACTACCTCGAACAAGTAGACACCATGATGTAGTGTGGGTGATTGTCGACCGACTAACAAAATCAGCCCACTTTATTCCCATCAAGAAAGGGATGAAATTTCAGGAAATGGCCAAGATCTTCATTGATGAGGTTGTACGGCTACATGGTACCCCGGTCTCAATTGTATCCGACCGAGATAGTAGGTTCGTGTCCTCCTTTTGGCAGTCTTTCCAGACGTCTTTAGGCACCAAACTCAGTTTTAGCACGGCTTACCATCCTCAAACAGATGGGCAGTCGGAACGAACGATACAGACCTTGGAAGATATGCTACGAGCTAGCGTAATGGATTTCGGAAAGGAGTGGGATGAGCACCTCTCCTTGTGCGAGTTTGCATATAATAACAGCTTTCACGCGAGCATCGGTATGGCCCCATTTGAAGCCTTGTATGGACGAAAGTGCCGTACGCCAGTTTGCTGGGAAGAAGTTGGGGTTAGGAGTTTCCATGGACCCACTCTGGTAGCGGATACAGCAGAGAAAGTACAAAAAGTACAAGATAGACTGAGAACTGCACGATCACGCCAGAAGAGTTATGCAGATAACCGCCGCCGGCCCCTCGAGTTCCAAGTGGGGGACAGAGTTTTCCTAAAAGTTTCCCCAATGAAGGGTACTATCAGGTTTGGCCAGAAGGGTAAGCTTGCTCCTCGGTTCGTCGGGCCTTTTGAAATACAGAGTAGAGTGGGAGACTTAGCTTATCGGTTGGAGTTGCCACCCTCGCTTGCAGGAGTCCATAATGTGTTCCATGTGTCAATGCTCCGGAAATACCTCCCAGATCCGTCACATGTTCTTGAGTTGGATGATGTACAGGTACGGCCTAATGTGAGCTACGAAGAGAGACCCCTTCGTATCGTTGACACTAAGGAACAGGTGCTGCGTACACGAACGATCAAATGGGTCAAGGTGTTATGGAATCACCATGGACAGGAAGAGGCCACTTGGGAACTTGAAGATCAAATTCGGGCTAAATATCCAGAGCTACTACCTAAGGTACGTGCATTCGGAGGACCGAATGATCTTAAGTGGGGGAGGATGTAAGGACCCGAACCCCCACTAATCTTAGTTACGTTAATTAACCTTGTTTTATATTGATTAAGACTTGTTGAGGGTTAATTCAGTGTGAATTATTGGGTTTGGACCCCACTTAGGTAGTTAAGGGCATTTTAGTAAATTTTTCTTATGCCTCTAGGTTACCCCGTCCATCTCCTTACGTGTGATTCATCGCGTAGATCATCTTTTGTGTTGAGCCCGAGTTGATCCGGACTCATCTTAAGCCGATTGGAGCCCTTCCGGACTAAACTGAAAATTCTAGAAACAAGTGGGCTAGTGTGCAACTTCAGGAAAAACATGTTTCAAAAGGGGAAACTAACGTGCACTCTCCTTCTTCCTCTCTCGTTTTCTTGGCTGGAATCTGGTCTGCTGGGTGTCTTCTTCTCACCTTGACTTCAATCAAGTATGGTGGGCCTTTGAGGGTGTGCATGCACAAGGGATGGCATCCACCCACGTTCTTCTTCCCCATTGACCATGTTCCATTACATTCTAGTGTAAAGTGATCTCTCCTCCAAGAGTGATCTCTCCTCCAAGTTACAACAATACAAGGTAAGGAATAGGTTCCATTTCGTCTTCTTGGGTTTGTTAGGATCATAGGGACTTCGTTATTGACATGCATGTGGATTCTTCCACATTTTGGGCCTATGTGTAGAGAACCCATTAGAGAACCCATTACAGTACTGGGAGCTTCCTCTGAGCATACAGCAAGAAGGATCTAGGAAGGCCTAAACACGGTAACAAGGCAAGTATTAAGTTATAGGTACTGCATGCATGGTTGAATGTGGATGATTTGAGTTAGTTCTTGCATTTCCAATTCCCAGCCACTTCAATGCTATTGTTTTAATTGATACAAATGAGGTGTGAATCAAGTAGGAATGATGGAGATGGGATACTCTCACTCTCAGGAGTACTTCAGTTGAGCTTCAGAATTCCCGTATAAGCTAGTGCTGTAGTGAGCTCGTACAGAAAAGTGAGCTACAGAACTGTCTGAGATTTTCTGAAGCTTACGGCGAAGATACGGCTAAGCCGTGAGCTCTTACGGCTCAATGTCCAGAGAGCAGTAAAATGAGGTTTTGTACTACGGCTCACTTACGGCTAAGCCGTGAAATCCACTACGGCTAAGCCGTACCCAGCCCGTAGCCTAGCCGTAGGTCTTTCTACGGCGAACTTTCCAGAGAGCTCACAGAACCAGTTCCTTCTACGGCCTGCATACGGCTGCACCGTGAGATACCCTACGGCTAAGCCGTAACCTCCCCGTGACCCAGCCGTAGGCTTAGCACGGCTAAGCCGTAGGCCAATATACGGTTGAACCGTAACCCCACGGAAAAATCCGGACGACTGTGACCCCCTCTCGGCTAAGCCGTAACCCTGTATACGGCTAAGCCGTAAGAACCCAGTGAACGTAAGATGTTAGGAGTCTCGATGATGTTGTAGGGCTTTAGTCATGGTACCCTCTATACCCCCCTTTGGCCATTGGTAATTATACGTTGGAATGAATGAAGGATTCCCCAATGGTAAGTCATGGATGTTGGCATGAGAAGGGTGTTCCGTATACACAATGTAATACCCAGACGCGGTAACACAGCGACACCGAACATCTCATGTGTACCTCGTACTGAATGTCCTTGGGGAATTAGGAGACTGCTTCATCTAAATGCAATCATATCATATTGATACATAACACTACCTTTGACATGACTGTTATCGCATTCACTTCCTCTAACAAACCCCGAGGCAATTCAGACCTGAGCTTCTAATGAGTGCGTGTCTGACAAGCCAGAGCTTCTATTGAGTGTGTGCTTGCTAGCCAAGGGTGTAGCGGAGGCTCGGGCCTTGTAGCCTACCTGCATGTGTTTCGTTTAAGTATTCGTTGTTTCATGACTATCTATTTCTTATATATGTGTTATGATTGTATGATTGACTCCGAGTCGGCACCACTTGGCTTCTGCCCTTTGGGTATTATATGTCACCACTGCAGTAGGTTTACGGAGGGGTTGTCGACGCTCCTCGGGAAGCTAGCTTGATCCCCTAGCGACCCATACGTTATGTATGCTCCCTTTGGGAGAATAGAGCATCGTGGTTGCCAATCAGTATGTATAACACTAAGTTTCACTCATGCATCATGTTTAGTGATTGTTCTTGCTAATGTATTTTGTTATATTAATTCCTATGCTTAGTACTTGCTTAACCGTCGTGTTAACAGTGTTACCCTCGGTATTGCAGATTCAGCACCCACTCCCGACACGAATACTGACGCGGCCCCGAAAGATACCCCAACGGTACCTCGGGGTGTAGGTGAATGGATGGATGGCGACATTTACTACTAGCCATCCTACGGAGAGCGTCTCTTCGGGGAATATTATGTTGAAGACTTGTGTATCACCTTAAGGACTGATTTTGGGAACGTATTTTTAAGGACTATAACACTATTGTATGTAATTATGCTTTAATAGACTATGAACTTTATGTGCTCTTGATGATTATTGAGTATTTCACAGGTTCTCGATTATGATAGTTTATGTTGTACGTGTGTCAGCTTACCTCACACGTTCCTGTGGAATCTCCCTTGTAGGAATTCGTGCAAAATTCTTCAGGGCACGGATTTCTACGGGATTACGTATCCACGCCCCGGGGGCCCACTCAAATCCCCAAATTCCCGGGATTGGGGCGTGACACAACTCGAGCTACTAGGAGATAAAACCGGCAATGTCTTCACGTACCCTGCTGAATGGTACGTCACTGCACCAGGGATGCAGTCTTCTTCAACACTTTGACATGTTGAAGCAGCACATGAAATTTGAGCAAAGTTCATCTCGTCAAACTCCACCTCGAACTAAAAGCTCGAAACCATTGACGAATCTGAGTGATATCCTGAATCACTCACCATCCTGCCCCATCTTCAACATCACTGTGAAGATCTAATCACCACAAGCATGCAAGCAAAACAGATCGGGCATACAAGTCCAAATGACTTCACAATTGTAGAAACTTCTACCTTCGAGCGGTCAAAAAACTCCATTTGACCGGCCCTCCGATCAATCAAACAAATGTTTGACAACTGCTGACACATCAGCTCCTCCTTGCTGCTTTTCCGGCTTGGCTCTAGCAAGATGAATAACATCACATGCGATCATGTGAACCCCAAACGAACAACTTCGTTTGAATCAGCAAACCCTTTGCAACTAGGCCGGCGACTCCTATTATTGGGTTTGCAACAACAACCAGGTCGAGTAGACCCGATTCAAGCCTGAATCCACATCTGTTTAGATCTCCTCCAGATTTCTGCATCAAGTCATAGATCTCGTCACCACAAGCACGCTGAAAGAAACAGATCTGAAATCCAACTCAGGATGGCTCCGATAACGTAGAAACAAGTTTCTACGCTCCAATCGATCAAACCTCCTCCTTGACTGTTAAACAGCCAATCAACCTTTTCCACTGCGTAGATCTGCTCAAAACGAGTCCGTAGGCTCAAACGGATCTCCGATCGGACATCGGATGATCAAGATATCGTAGAAACAATTTCAGCCGCAAATCTGGTCAAATTTAAATGTTGACCGTTGCTGACGTCACTGAGGACGTCACTGCGCAGTCTGCTGGGCTTCTGGAGCGGACCCGGTTTGGGTTCACCTGACCCGGAACTGATCTGCATGTGCGCTGGGCTTTGCTGCAACTGGGTCGGGTCGAACCTGAACTGACCCGGCCTGAACTTGCTGGCTGGGCTGGACCGTCTGCTAACGGGTCGGGTCGGACCTGACCTGACCTCGAACCGAACCGGCTCTGAACTGCTGGGCTTTGATGCTAGCGGGTCGGGTCGAACCTGACCTGACCCGGAACTGAACTTGATTTTGCTGCTTGGGCTGCGTTGCAATTGGGTCGGGTCGCACCTGACCTGACCCGGCCCGGAACTTGCTGTGCTTGTCTTGTTCTCCACGGCTAGTCAGGTCGAAACCCGACCCGAACCCAAAAAAACCCAGAACCTGTGTCGTCTTCCTCACGCAACTTCCATGTTCTGCGCTCTGCAACTGAAAACGGACACCTGCGTGTCGTCCTCGGCGACGATCCGGCGACCAACTGTGGTAGGAAACAGCTGGTCCGGAAACAGGGACGGCGACGGCGTCGGCTGGAAGGCCTGCGAAGGTGACGGAGACGGCGAGAATCCCGGCGGAAATTTAGGTGGCGACTGCAACGATGGAAGCGCGCAGATCTGGCAGTGGCCCCTCTTCACCCTTTTCTTCGTCTGATCCGGCGATGGCATGGCGGCGATGGTGGTACACGAATGGTGACGGCGCAGCAGCGGCAGCGACGTGCAGCACGGCCGGCGGTTCGTTTTTTTTTCTTTCTTTTTCTTGCAGCTGTCCCTTCTTCCTCCGATATGGCAGCGAGGAACCGGCGACAGCGGCTGCTTGGCGAGAACGGCGAGAATCCCGGCAATGAGTCCGGACAAAACAGAAATCTCAAACCAATTTCGAATATGCAGAAATAAGCGGTTCCTCTCTGTTTCGTCTTCTTCCAGTGGCACAATCAGAAATCCTGAACCTGATCTTTCTTCCTATGTTATGAAAACAGAGATCCGAACCCTTTGACAAGGACTCAATCAGTTGATCTTCATGTGCACAACCTCCAAGCCACTGAGCGATCTTCACCTCGCTCAGAAACCCGAGGAATACCAACCTTGGCTTTGATACCAATTGTTGTGATTTTCTGATAATCACCCGTTGTGCGCATCCATGAATCACAAGATCAACACGAAAGCAAGCCACACACAAGAAGAGACACGAGATTTACGTGGTTCACCCAAATAAGGCTACATCCACGGGCACAGGAGGACGAACATCTTCACTATGACAAGTAAAGCATACAAGAGATTCCCACACTCTCACCTCATCTCTCCTAAGTGGTGTGGGAACACCACGGGCAACTGCCGCCACAAGGTCTAGGGTTACAGACTATACATATATATAATCTCCACTTTCTTGGCTACCAAGAAAGCCCCAGTACAATTACCAAAATACCCGTGACCTTAAATCAGTTCTTGGCTAACCCAATGACTCATCCGACTAAACCAGAATACAAGACATAAACCCAACAATTGTGGCAATCAGAGGCCTCATGTCCAAAATGAGCTTTCTTCCATCCGAATGGAATGATGTTCTCCAAAACCTTGGTTGGGAATCCAACTATAATGATCAAGATCTTGCAAGACTAAATCAAATCTTGTTGACCAGTTCCTACAACTTACCCAGTCACCTCAAATATTGCCTCTTGTACGGTGGTCTCTTCCCCGAGGACTACTCTATCAGGAGAAAGAAATTGATTCGTTTGTGGGTAGCTGAAGGATTCATCAGGAAGCATCCACGAAAAACGCCTGAACAGGTTGCAAGCGAGTACATTTTACAGTTCATACAGAGGAGCATGCTCCTATCCGTGCTTGATCTCCATACATTAGAGCTCAAGGCCTGTAGGATGCATGACCTAGTGATGGACATGGCGAAACACCTGTTCAAGAAGGAGGATTTTGGTACAGTTTTGACGAACCAAAATCAAATTGTTGCTGCGCGCCGTCTAGCCATTCAAACAATGAGATGACTACTCCAATAACAAGTGAGTTAAATCCTAGGTCTCTCCTCATGTTCTTTTAGCAAGAATTTATTGCATCCTCCTTATGGCCAAGTTTGGTCAGTTTTAGATTCTTGAGAGTGTTGGATCAAGAAAGGACTAAGATCCGCAGTTTACCGGATGAAGTAGCTGGACTAATCCACTAGAGGTACCTGAGCTTGAAGAGGTCATGTGTCATTTTTCTTTCAACTTTGTTGGGATTTGGGAAGGTTGTGTAATCTGCGAACATTCGACATTAGAGCAACATAGGTGAAAAGCCTTCCCAATAAGGCAATGCCTTTCAAACTAAGGCATCTTCTTCTGCCTAGATATATTAGGGATCTAGGATCAATGAAGATGAGTCATTTAGCACAACTCCAAACGTTATATGATGCATGGTGAGATAAGATGTTGGTAGAACAGTTGGATTACTTGACTCAGATGAGGAAATTAGGTGTTGCTGGTATCAGGAGAGCATATTGTACACGACTATGTACTTCTATCAGTAAGATGCAACACCTTCGCTCTTTGAGTTTAGAAGCTGACTCGGATCATGAAAAAGAAAAGGAATTGCATTTAGAAACATTATCACTTCCCCTGTACCTCGAAAAGCTGAAATTGCGTGGGCACATGAAGAATTTACCTCAATGGCTGGGCTCCTTAAACTGCCTACTTGAGTTTAGCTTGTTTGGTAGTCAGTTGAAGGGGGATCCATTTGGGGACCTCCAGAAATTACCCAATCTAGCAAGGCTTGACTTGGAGGATGCTTATATGGGGAAACATATCAGTTGTGAACCCGGAGGATTTCCTAAACTCATGTACTTGCGCTTAAGTAACGTGAAAGAATTGCAAGAGTTGCTAATGAAAGATGCCATGTCTTCAAGCTCACCGTATCCAGATATTCAGAAGTGCACAAAATTGAAGATGATTACATTACCTTAAGTTCTGCTGAAGCTAACACACAGAATTTCTAATCAAATAGGGGACACAGCAAAGGATGGAGCCATGTGAAAGAAAGAAAGAGTAGACCTCTTTTTCTTTTTCTTTTTCATTTTTCATGTCAAAATGACCGTGTTTTCTTTTCTATGACTTAAAAGACTAAGTAATATTTCTCTGTTACTGTAGCTTGAGAAAGTACTATTAGTACAATTGTCTACTTTGCATTCTGCATGGGTGCACCGTGAACACGAATGTCTGATTTGTTCATATTCACATGAGAAATGATGATGGCTTGCAATGTGATGAGCGAAAATCAATTGAAGGAATTGTATGGCATTCACCTTGATGCATGTCAATCGAGATGATAAAGGATAGGAGAGAGGTGTTGATGATGTTGATTAAGGGTTTGCCAAATATCACAGTAATCACATCATCTTTAGCCGCAACATTTTTAATCTTTTATATATATATCTATATATATACATACACTGTTTGTTTGTAGGATAGAGTAAAGTAAAATATTTGAAATTCAAAAATTTTCTCTTTTTTTAAAAAAAATATAAAAAAAGCAACCATTAAATTACAAAAAACCATGGACTTTTTATATAAAAAGTAAAAAAAGTTCTTTATCAAGCAACAAAAAAACAAGAAGTCATCATAATCTAATCATATTTTATTTTCTCTTTATTTTGAGTTTACTCTAATTTACTTTACTCTACCCCACAAAGGTTCAACAATCTTATAAGTGCATTCTTATTGTGATTCAATATAAAAAATAAATGATGGCTAGGTTAGCGTCAAATCGAGAGGACGAGACATACACGTGAGTGCAGGGTTTGTTTAAATATAGGTACCACGCATCAAAGGAAAAGGGAGGCTCTTAAAGCAAATCATATCATTCTGGTGTTTAATTAAAGGAAAATTTGTGAGAAGTCTAAGGGCTTGTTTGGTAGGTCTAGTCTTATTTTTATAGACCATCTAAAATAGAGCTATTAAAAAAAGAGCTTTAAAAAAAAGATGCTAGAATTAAAATATGTGTTTGGCAATGAAAGCATCTATTTTAAATAGACCATTTTAAATCAATAGTTGAAAATTTTTCACAAATATATTGAGATCTAGTAGGTATTAAGCCTTGAAATTTTACATCATAACCATGTTTGACCTTCCAAAGAGATCAACGGTTTGGATCTTGTGTTTGAGGCCCCTAATTTTTTTAAAAAATATTTAATAATTCACGTTTTTATATAAATATCTCAAGTTTGGCGATGATCCAACGGCTGAAATTTGGTCTCATAATGGTCATTGACCTTCTACACATTTTCAATGGTTTGGATTGTTATTTACTGTCCCAGAAATAATAATAAAAAATAAAAAAGGAGCTGCCTGTGGACTAGTTACAAATTCAGCATAAAAATTCAATGGTTGAAAGTTTTTCATAAATATTTTGAGATCCACAAGGAATCAATCCTTGAAAATTGACCCCATAGCCGTTTTTAGTCTTCCCAACATTTCCAATGGTTTGGATCTTGTGTTTGGGCCCCACAGAATTCAAAAACTAACATCCAATGGCTCACGCTTTTTTGCACATATCTCGAGATTCAGGATGAATTAACGGCTGAAATTTGGATGGGTGGCCGTAATTGATCATGTGAACATTTTCAACGGTTTGGATGTAGATTTAGGGGCTCGGATTTCGAGAAAAATCAAAAAAACATTCTGGGCGTGATCCATGTTTTTCACTGTAGCTGGGCGCCTCTTTTTTTCTCCCTCTTATTTGGAAATGCATCATGTAGCCTCCTCTTCAAAATAGAGCTTTTGCCTCTATTTCTCTAAATTAAATAGAGCTAAAAACACATGCCAAACGCCTCTATTTTTCCAACTCTATAAATTTTAGACATTTAGACAATAAGAGGCTAAATTTTAGACTTGCCAAACATGCACTAAGTGGAGCCCATCTAGCTATTTAGAGTAGTCTGATGTAAATCCTTTTATCCTCCTAATGTCATCCCCAAATGAGACCCATAAGTGGGCTTGATAAAAAGTTTTCAGGATAAGTATGTAAAAACACTTCTCATAAAATTAAAGCTCTTTAATTAATTTCATCTTATTTCTTCTCTCCTTTTTCTCCTTCCCATTGCTTCCTAAATCCTAGCTATTACAGGTAGAAAGTCATTTCTAAATGCAAGAAAATAAGATAATCAGATGTCAAGGGCTAGGGGCCATGTGGAAACTCGAGACGGAAAAAGAGCAACCGTGCACAGGGATGGTGCGAGAGTAGGCCCCACCAACAAATATGCATACGAATGCTCTTTGCACGGCATACAAGCCATGCACGTGAGAATATCTTTGTTAATTAACAAGAGCTAATTAGATTATTAGAAACGGGTGGTCCTGTGTGGACAGTCCTCACAAACTTACAGTGAGGACAACCTAGTGGAGTCCACCTTGGGATACTATGATCATGTGGGGCTAACCTAAATACCAAATTTGAAGTCAATCTAACACTTCTAACACATTCATCCAGGGGTGGCTCGACCATTGGGCCAAAAAAGCCTTCGCTTTAGGCCCCTTAAAAATTAAATCCTATCTTCTTTTTTTCAATCCAAAAAAATAAGGCCTCAAAAAAGTAATTGTAACTACTTAAGGTCTTATAAAAGTAATTAAAGCAACTACCATCTTTTTATATTAAAAAAAAAGTGTTATCTTTTCATGTTTCAAAAAAAGAATTAAAAACCATTTTCACCATTGAGAAAATGTTGCATTAAAAGAAAAAAAAAACCCTAAAATCAAAACAAGTAAGAAATCATTTTCTATTATGAAAATCCTTCAGTCTAATAACTTTTCCCTCTATATCTATGTTACTTAAAATTCTTAGAAGATAACTTCAAATATAATCTTTCTTTCTTTTTTTTTTATATTGAAGAAGCTGCATCATATTCAAAAGTAATCAACATCTATAATCTTTATGGCCAACATTAATAAATCACTAAATTAGCTTCTATGGTTCTATGCTTTAAAAAAAATGTAATTACAAGCTCATATTATATGTTTAATATAGTTAGTGTTTGTTTCATTTGTAAATATTATTTATTATAATTTATAAATATTAAATATGTCTGCTTGAAAAATATTGATAATATCTATAACTGTTGTTTTTATAAAAAGAAGTTTTTCAAAATTAAAATTGATAAAATCCTAAATTAGATCAACAATGTCACAAAAAAATTAAGTAGATTAGCCATACTATCAATTGAAAAAGATATGTTAACAAAATTTGAATATAAAAACTTAAATAATAATATTTCATTACAAAAAATGGAAAAAAATAAATTTTAAATAAAATATTATAATATTATAAAAAATAAAAAATATCTTATTTAGGATTGTTGCTTTAAGCCTCAAATTCTCTTAAGCCGGCCCCGCATTCATCCGTGGCCCATAAGTTTATGATTTTATATCAAACAACAGAATTCACTCTTAATCCAACAATGCTCTAATCCATTTGGATCCATGCAAATCTATAGAATTTACTAACTATAGGGGATACCTTCCAAATTTTACATGAAAATTCTTAGAGCAAAAGTCCAATAAAAATCATGGGTCCACCCTCAAAATGTATGTAAAAATTATCAATTTTCCCCAAAACCAAATTATCTGTTAGGATCTGCACCCCTCGAACAAAAATTATAGCATGAGGTTTTGTATGTGTGGTCCATTTGAATGGACCTTAAGATGAGACCCACTAGGTGGTCCTCGGCATAAGATTAATTGTGAGGACTATCCTCAGCGGACCATTATATATATATATATATATACTAGCACAACAGGGCCCGCGTTGGAAAAAATAATAATTAAGTCTTATTAAAAATTATTATTAAGTTAAATAAAATATTAATGAATACTTTGACATAAATCATAGCGAAAACATAGTTAAAATTTTGAATCTTTATTTTTTTAAAAGGAGAAAATATTTTGTTTGAATCATAGATAAAAAGTTGAGAGTGAAAAAAAAAAACCATTGATATTAAGTGATCCTTGAATGATTAAAAGAATTATATGTGGTCTAAGGAAAAAAAACCATTGATATTAAGTTATCATTGAATGATTAAAGGAATTACATGTGGTCTAAGGAAAAAACAACCATTGATATTTGTTTATTGGTATGCACTTGTTTCAGTAGTTGCACTTAGTTCATCTTCTCCGTTTGTCTCGACAGTTGCACTTGTTTTATCTTGTGTAGATTTTTTAACTTATGCAATTGTTTCAATTTGTGCGCTTATCTCAATAAAGTTATTTGTTTTCGGTATTGCAATGGAACTATTTGGTCCAACATCTTGAAATTTCACATTTTCTTTATAATTTGATTATGGCGCAGGCCTTGTTTAATAATTATATTATTTATAAATAGAAATATTTAAATGATTTGTAAATTAATATTAACATCAAATTCATTATACATTCATAATTTTAAGTATTTTAGTGCACACTTAAAAATTAAGTATCATATTAGTAAAACTAAATAAAAAGGAAAAATAATATACTGTAGAGTTTTATTATAAAATTATTAAAAAAACTTAGATCATTTTGCCTTAAATTGGTAAACTCAACTCAAGAGAAAAAAATATTAAATGGTAAAAAAATTTAGATGAAATAGTCCAATATACAAAGAATCATTAGGTCAATCAACCCACTCACGATAAAAATATTGATTAGTTGGAATTGAATAAAAAAGAAAATAACCCATACCAAACGCGGCCCATTTGAAAATATATATATCATATAAGTAAAACAAAAATATAGCTAAACCACTATAGTGAGGGCTTCAATGCTGGGCTCAGGCAAAGTCCATATATGATCATGCACTGCAAATGACTAGGCCATGTTAGGCCATGCCAATTTCAACAAAGTCCAGTTCAATAGTTATTAAAAAGAAATTATATTTTAAAATAAAATCATTTAAATCAATTGTAAAAATATTATACCCATAGAGTCTTATTAGAATATTAATAAAAAAAATTAGATCATTTTTCCTTTAATTCAGAAGCTTAACTTAAGAGGAAAAGAAATTTTATATGGTAAAAAAGAATTAGATAAAATAGTCTAATGTACAAGAATCATTAGGTCAACCAGCCCTCTCACTATGAAAAAAAATTGATCAGTTGGAAATGAATAGAAAAGAAAATAAACTAATGTCTAATGCTGTATGTTTGATAAATATATGTAGGTGGGCGCCTTGTGTTCCCACTTATGGCCAAGCTAAGTGTTATGATGTGTCGAGAATTTTTAGTAGGGATCTTCATTGGGTAGGCCAAGCTAAGGCATATTCAAGCCTGACTATAATGAGATAAGGAGGAAGAAAAATAAAAATTCATCCTAAACTTTTTAAATTCTCAAAAAAAAAAAAAAAGAAAAAACCAATGTAATGCTTCAATAAATAATCAAATGGAAATGAGTCATTTCCATCTTAAAAGGATGTGCATGAATAACACGTCACAACACCATAACCAACCAACTGAATCATACTCTCTCTAAGCTACAAAAATTTATGATTGGTATTAAAGAAGGAACCAAAATTTCTAATAATTAAATAGAGTGCCATGAGTCGTTCTCTCACGAAGGGGCCCGTGTCCAACCCTATAAGAAAATAAATATATTTTTAAATAGAAATATTTAAATGAATTATAAATGAAAATGTTTTAAGGATGCTAAGTTTTTGTTTTTTAATCATGGGACTATAAGACGGATGATGTGACCAAAATCAGCAGCACCATTCATAAATAATTACTTTAGTGATCAGATATTGGTGTCATTTGTGTCCTTCATGTTTAATAGGGATCAAGAGATGCAATTTGCGTCTTCATGTTTAATGTTTTGGTCCATCTACTTGCACAGACAGAGTACCTAAGGTTCATATGTGAATTTGGACTTAAATCTTTTAATCTATCTAAGCAATCTCAATAACCTATACCGTGAAAGATAAATGCAAATCTCTAAAACTTTATGTCTATTAATTAATTATCCTCAAATATATAAATGCTCATAACTTACTATTCGGACCAGCCTGATTGATTAAATAAACAGGCTTAAACCTAGCTTTTATTGTCAGTGTCGGTCTTGGGTTGGGTGTTGTAACACTCCGATCCCCTTTGAGCCGGATTAGTGGCTCATTAGTGTGTTTTGTTTAGTTTTATTTCTTTTGGACTTGGTTTTGGGCCTTGAATAGGTAGTTGAGTGGCCTTTGACCTGGAATAGGTAGTTCTAAGCCCTTTTTCGTAATTTTGTTTTTGTTTTGCTCATATCATCTTTGCATCATCTTGGTGTCAGCACGCGTATTTCGTTGAGCTCGACAATTTCCGTAACTGTCTCAGAACCATTTGGAGTCAATTGGGGAAGATGGACCTTCGTGTGACTTAAACTGTAATTAGTATAAACTCTCCGGACTTTGACTTAACTTTCAAAACCTATATAAATGAATCATGCTCCAGATGTCCTCATTCCCTGTAAATTGTCTTCAACGTGCATGCAAGAGGAGATTCCAGGAGAAACTCCCTCCTCGTTCTCTCTCCTCTTCTCTTGCTCGATTAAGCTTTGGATTCCTTGTTTTGGATTGGGTTCTTTTCTTCTTCTCTCATCTCTGTGCTTAGTCTCTGTCTGTGGCTTTGGTGGTAAGTGGGTTCTCTCCCAACTCTCCCTTCTTCTTCTCCAATTGCAGCTCTTTTCCTTGTTGATGTGTCTTCATCTCATGCATGGTGTATTGCTTTGATTTGCTTTGATTTTAGTGGATTTGGAGCTTGTTTCAGAGGATTTGTCAGATTTGAGGCAAGTATAAGTACAGGCTTTGATAACACATATGGGTTGTTTCTTTGATTGCTTTGATTCACTCTTATTCTTTGTATACAAATGCTTTACAGCCACATTTGGTGAATTTGGAGTCTCTGTAACTCATTTTGTGCAGTTTCTGTATTAAAATTTTCGTTTCTGTACTCAACCGATTTTCGTATCTGTATTGCACGGCTAAGCCGTGAACTTCTACGGTTTGATTTCCAGAGACTTCAATTTTGAGTTTTGTTCTACGGCTAGGCTACGGCTAAGCCGTAATTTGTTCTACGGCTGAGCCGTAAGCTAGCCGTGACCCAACCGTACCCCAGCCGTGAATTAAATCTCTGATCAGTCGAAACTTTTCCAACACAGAACTTCTACGGTGTGGCTACGGCTAAGCCGTGGAATGCTACGGCCAAGCCGTGGATTGATCTACGGCTAAGCCGTATACTGACTGTAGCTCAGCCGAAAAAGGTACCAGATCAGAGGTGGAAGGATGACCAGTTTAGCTGTGTTTTAATGGAACCAAGGTGAAGCCGTAGTGCATATTACGACGAGCGCGTAAGATGTCTTCGGCTCAACCATAGGTCCCTCATGGCTAAACCGTTAGGCATGGCAAATCTGAAATATAACTTAGGATAACGGTGAGACTTGTAGGGCTCAATTACAGGTTGACCACCCATGTAAACCGGCCCAATGGATGCTTTGGATCGCATGAATAGTCTGTTAGGCTGTGACTCATTCATGTGAGCGTTGATCACTGTTAAGCACCTCCCCATGGGTGTTGGTTTAAGGGACGTCAGTGCACGCAAAGATTTCATTGCAACACTTTGATGACAACGGTGCATTGACTAACTTAAAACTACATCAACATGCACGGTTAGTGACAGTGAACAATTAGATTAGGACTGGCTTGTAATTAACCTTGACTCTGTATTAATCTGAGATGCATTGCATATTGTTTATGGTTTTGCCCTCTGTTCTGTTAATCTATGTTATGCATTCCGCAGTCATTTTGCTTTCGTCCTGTATATCTGTATTATTCTTCGTTCGGCACTAAGTTCTGATCTATGCTGTGCTTTGACTTAATCTATGCTCTACTCTGTATTTTGACTATGCTTTGTATATTCTGGCTTTGTATATTTTGGGTATTCCCTGGTGGCTCTGCCCAGAGATTAAAACGTGAGGATAAGATCCGGTCTTTGCCATCGGTGAGTCCAAAGCGGATAATATCTCTTTCTATGGATTTGATTTGATTGGTATTAGTCTGGCTCTACTCAGCCTCATCCCTAGGATGCCCGACGGGGTTACCTTTGGCTTAGATCTCTGTATCTCTGTAACTGCAGTGTTGCTTTGTCTTGGGACCCCGGAACCCAGGAACCTGAGACCCACTTGTACCCTGGCCCGGTCAGTGGTGTTCTCCTCTGCTTTGCTTTGCTCTGCTCTCTATTGGAGAGAACATGGTTAACGTAGTAGCCACTTAGTCAGTATTTCTATGTTTGATTCACATATCATGCTTTACTTCTACGCACGATTTGCTTAGCATACTAAGATGAACTCTGAAATCATTATTCTGTCATTTATTCAGCTTTGATACTATGAGTGTTTCATCTCTGTTACTTGTATTTGCTGGATCGTTGTATTCATTTGTGTTGTCTGTGGTGTTGCAGGCACAGATACCTTGCCCAGCTCCCCGGCGGTCGAGGAGGCTGCAGGGGCGAGTGTAGAGACACCCTCCGGTCTGGCAGAGTGGGCCTGATCACTTCTGCCAAGTGCGTGCATGCATACCAGTGGCTTTTATTTCGAGTTTTGGTTTTTGGGAATTGTATTTGGACTTTGGACTTTGGACTTGTATTCTGTATATTTTGTATATATTGGTTTTGGTGTGTATTCGGTTTTCTATCAGTGTAGTTGTCTTTGTCGTTTCCGTATTTGTATTTGTTTTGGCTTCCGCTATTTTCCTTTGTTGCTTGCTATGATATCTATAGCTTCCGCGTTCGTCTGTTTCGCACGTGTTAGATCCCTTGTGTGCGTGTATCTGGACTGGGTTTGGATGCACGTGCACGGGAGTACGTGTGTCACCGGTTTAGCTTTTCGCTAACCCCCGATTTCTGGGCTCGGGTGGTGACAGGTGTAGGCCATGGCTTCTAAAATCTGGGCTGAGCCTAGATATTCCGTCGCCCAGCCAAGCCTGGCCCATGAACACCCCTACACATTGATTCTTATCTTATTAAAACTATCGTGAGCACCCGGTAGTCGGCAGAGGTTTATATATATACATATATATTGTATTTTTAAAGAATGCCTCATCGAAATATTGTCACAGCAAATTCAATTATTATTAATTTTATTCAATATTTTTTTGTTGAAAAGTCCTAATAACTTAAAAGGAGTAGTGCAATACTTACCAGCCTAGAGAACTACAAATGCTAACGTTTTTGTTTTTTGTTTCTTTTTCGTCCTCAACATATTAATCATAAATGTAATATTTTGATGATATTTATTTTAATTTAAAATTAAATTATTATTTCAACAGTATTTTTATAAAAAATAATAAAAACACTAAGTATAAATTACCCGATAACTATTTTTTCCTGAAAAGGGGTGGCTTTATTCCCCATTTGTATAAATTACCCCATGACATTTTTTTCCTTAGAAGGGATTACTTTATTCACCATAACAATATTTCTAACACCGTTATATGTAGAGAAAACCATGGCATTTAATTTAGTTTTTGAGTCAAATCCCAGCTGAGGTTGTGGATCCATTGTCTTTTCAACTACTATTTGATTTCAAGGCCAACAACTTTTCTTTGATAGACATCAACATTTGTGAATATCCATGAAATATTTTAGGTATTCTATTTAAATTTGAAAGATTTTAGGGAGAAGGAATAAATAAAAAAAGTTAAAAGTTAAATGAGAGTTGTTTGGAGGAGAGGAGATGAGAAGATCCGTAAGTCGGGAGAGTCGGCCACACGGCTCAAACCTTCACGTGACACATGGACCCCACCCGTATGCAGCTCGACCCGCGGCTGCTTTTTGCACGTGTCTACCACTTACACGGACTCTCTCTCTCCTGACATTGACATTCCCGTATGAAGATGTCCGGATCCTTTTCGGAGCAAATGCCTTGGGCCTACTTGCTTATATAATACTAAATCCTATTATGATGATGGGTCAACTGTGGAATTTATCGGCTAACATACTGAGGGTTAAGTGGTGTTGCCACACGTAGCCTTAGTGTTTCACGGATGCCAAATTATGGATTCGTAGGTCTTTAATTAAAATATCATAGCTTACCACTCTCCCTATTTTCATTAAAAATATTAAAAAGGTGATAACATGGTATTCCAAAAAAGGCTGAAAAAAATTGAGAGATTTTAGAGAGGTAATATGGATATATGAGAAAGAGTCCTTCATAGAATAGATAGGGATGAAGTTGTGGAGGAATGAGAGAGAGAAATTAGGGAGGGAGAGATTTTATAGAAAACTAAGGAGGGATTTTAGGAAAATTGAGAGATTTTAGAGATTTTGTATGGATAGAATTTTGATAATATGATGGAATCCTTAGAATGCGCCGCGTGTCGCTCTCTCATGCAGAGAATTGCGCCACCTGTCGCCCTCCCACGAAAGGGGGTATTGTTACAATATATATAATAATATATATATATATAACACTCTATTTTTGGTTGGAGTCTGAACGCAGTCTAGCGTGCATTGGGCTGGGTTTGGTTGTCTTCTAAAGCCTGTTGTACTCAATTTTTGGCTGGAGTCTGAACCCAGTCTAGCCTGCATTGGGCTGGATTTGGTCGTCTTCTAAAGCCTGTTGTCTGAACCTGCACCAATCTTTTGGCTTCGCAGTTAAATGCATTGGGCCTGGATTTATACTCTTAAAGACCCTCCTTGGCCTAACAGGCATTCATATAGAGGTTTATATCTTTACAGAAATCATGGATTATGCTGGGCCTAATTTTCTGGGTTGTGAACTGGATCCGGGGCTTGAACAAGTTCAACCTTACCCATGAACACCACTATGTTTGGGTCCTAGTTATATTCTAATCAACTTATAAAAAATATAGAAGTTTACTTTAAAAAACATATATTATTATGAAATTTCTAGATGAAATTAAATGAGTATACTTTCAGACCTGGTACAGTATTGAAATCTTGATTGCATTATTCCAGGGAGAGGGAGGGAGATTTTGGGGCTCATAGACATATTGGCAGTAGAGGTCATCCCTTGAAAATCCTATTTGATGAATATGTTATTCTATGCGTGCATAAAAATGCATTGTGTTTCTCGCTATGGAATAGTCCTTGCTTGTTAGAATTGGGTAACTCCTGCGTCGGAAGCTAAAGATTTGAAGGCTAGGTGGGCAAGGGATACCCTACGTAAAAAAAAATGCATTGTGTTTTCTTGGTAGTATGTGTCATATGGGTATCCCTCAATGAGTAGTCTTTGCTCATCAGAGTCAGACAATTCCTAGATAGAGGCGAAAGGTCTCAAAGCTGGACTAGTGAGGATAGCTTGGGTCATAAAAATAAATAAATAAATAAAGCGTGGGGCACCAAACATAAAAGCTAAGATACGTTCATTTTCTCTCCACTTTTCCTAATAGGAATATTGTGCATGAAATGTACACATTGAAGGTGGATGTACACAAAAAGAAGACCTTTCTAGAGATTAAGGAGAGAGTTTGGTGCAAGCTTCAAAGCCGAAAGGAGAAACTACTTTCCAAAGCGGGTAGAGAAATTTTGGTAAAGGCAGTTGCTCAAGCTATCCTTACATATGCAATGAGTTGCTTTAGATTGCATTCCTTACTTTGTGGAGAATTGGAAGGGATGATGGTAAAATTAATTTTGGTAGGAGCAAAGTAGCAATGATAGGAAGATCCATTGAATTAGCTGGAAGAAACTATGTGAATTAAAGCATGTGGGTGGAATGAGCTTTAAGAGTCTAGATATCTTCAACTTAGCTCTTCTGGCAAAACAAAGATAGAAGTTGATACACAATCACAATTCTCTCTTTTATAAAGTTTTTAAGGCTTGATTTTTTCTGGAAGTTTCTTTTTTGCAGTCCTCTCTTGAAAAAAGATCATCTTATACCTAGAAAGGACTCATGGAAGCCAAAGAGATTTTAAAGGGTGCAAATGGAGGGTGGGGAATGATCAATCTATTAAGGTATGGGGCGATTAATGGTTACCCACTCCTAGTACATATCAAGTTGTCACTTCAAAATGAATTCTGATTGAAGAAGCTACTATGGATGAACTGATAAACAGCGATACAAGATGGTGGGATGTCAATAAAATCCACTCTATTTTTCTCTCACATGAGGTAGATATAATTTTAAAGATCCCTCTAAGTTCTCTACTCCCAAATGATGAGATCGTATTGGCCGAACACAAATCTGGTGAATTTACTATTAAGAGTGCTTGCCCATTGGCACTAAGGGTTAGAAATCTCCAAGGTAGGGGAGAAAGTATAAGTTTCAGAGAGCGTACGAAGTTTTGGCTTAGATTGTGGAATCTGAAAGTCCCTAACATGATTAAGACTTGTGGAAAAAAGAATTATAGATAATGGCACATGTGAATTGTGTAAACGAGAGATTGAGGATGTATGCATGTTTTGCTCTTATGCTCTACACAACAGGTATGGAGAGAATGCTCGTCCATGGGTGAGCTCTTTGCCAATACGCTGAATAACTTTGGAGTGTTCACTTCGGAGATGGGTGATAAAACTCTGAAGGTGGAGATGGGACTATATTTTATTGTGGCGTGGGGTATTTGGAGCGGCAGGAATTTTTCTTATCCATAGCAGAAAGCTTACAAAGCCAAAAATAGTTGCAGATGGAGCAATTACTTTAGTTTAAGACCACAGAAGATTTTGGATGTCAAAAAAGAGTCTACCAAAAAAAAAAAAAAAAGAAGCTCTATGTTGGCAAGGGGAACGGGTGTAGGCAAGCATAACGTTGATGAAACCTTATTTGAATACGTGCAAAAGGTGGGAGTCGGAGCAATTCTTTGTGATGAGAAGGGGGGATATTATTATGATTATGAGCAAAGTAGAATCATGGGCTGCGGAGGCAGATGATATTGAGGCGGTAGCGTTATTGTGTGGAGTTCAAATTATTCATAATATAGAAGTAAGTGATATTATCTTTGAAGGTGACTCCTTAAAACGGTGAATGCCCTCAACTCCTCTACTCCTAACTTATCAAGATAAGACCACTCGTTCCATGAGATCAAAGATCTTCTGAGATATTTCAATAGTTATGAAGTTGCTCATATAGAAATGGATGGCAATGTAGGAGCTCACAAGTTAACTAGACATGCTAAGTCCGTTGAAGATTTAGAAGTTTGGTGGCATTCTATGCCTGACCTAATTTACAAAATGTAATTGTAGACTATATGTGCCATTCTTTTTAATATTTTATTAAAGTTTTTTTATTAAAAAAAGAAGGGAAGTGGATGTCATACCCTAAAAATAAAAATAAAAAAACAAAAACAAAAGGTGGATGTCATACCACCTGCAACATTAACTGGCAGAGCCATGATTGTTTAATCTATGTCCATCAAGTATATTTCTGTCTTCTTTCTACGAATAGATCGGACTAGGAATGTCGACGTATCTCCATTTACCAGGTCATCAGGGATCCGACTGAAAAAAGAAAGATGATGAATCCTCTTTTGAGAGTCAATTGATAATAGGGTATGACTCTGAGCCCAGATTTACAGTTCGGACTTGGTTAATATTAAGGTCAGATCTAGGTCCAATTGGGTCTGGATCCTAATACATGAGTGTATAGTTTATAAATACATATTGTATGATAATTATACTATTAATACATTGAATTTATTATATAATTGGGTTTTGACTCTGGCCTAGGTCTAGTTGGCTTTATTGGGTTGGGCCTGCACCCAATAACATGGAACACTAACCTAAACCAGACTTGATCACTTTATGTCCCTAGGTCCAACTCAGTCTCACGAGGCCGACCCAACTGAATATACTCTCAAAATATGAATTCGACCCAATTCTAATATTTATGACTTACGCCAGATGAGATCAAAGTATGGGTTGAGTTAGGTTAACACATTATATAATAGCATAAGCATATGAGAAATCTTATGCCACCCATCAGTATGATCTTGACTATTGTTGACCATCTAATCTAATCTAACACTTAGAGAAGTGGTATAAAAAATGAAGGTGCAGAAACTTTTCACAGCTAGAAAGTTAAATTTTCAATCATCTTGGACATGGTTTTAATATTTAGTATAACTCCCTTCTAGGATGGTTTGCTTTAGAGTTGATAGCCCAATAAAATGGAATGCATGCACATGCCTTACAAAGGAGCGAAGGACCAGCAGGCCCACCACCTTCTAGGATCGTGGGCCCCACCTGTCCACCTTCTTCCTCAAAGGCGTGGGCCCACTTGATGCCTTGTCTAGTGGGCTAGTGGCTCATTGACCAATGACCAGTGCCCCTTTCCACAGATGCCTTGCATAGGACCATTTCTCCATTTCATAACACATTTTGGCTTCTAACATAGAAAGGGGAGGAACAAAAGAGAAAAAACAGGGGACATCTCCCTGCCGACCATGATTTCAAATCATGAACAAATGGTAGCATTAGCATCTAACCATATATAGTTTGAGGTTATCTTTACCGGCAATTATCGTGAATTCATTTAAAAAAGAAAAGATTCCATGCTCACGGCTACTTTTAACCCATGTGGGGCCCACCTCTTTTTAATATCCGGCTTTTAGTGGCAATCTCTCTAATTTTATTATTGTGGGAGTGATATACAACGTTAAATATATTGGTCAATGTACAATAGAAAAACCGAGAGTTTAAGTCAATCTTTATTCCTCTTCATGACTAAAATTAAGGTACAATTTGAAAAAACACTTAGTAACTAAAGGGTTCGTGAAATGAATTAATAAATGGCTTGGATCAAGGAAAGTAGGCTTGTAAGGTTCATCAGCAGGTGTCAACATTCATTGGGTCACCACTCATAGGAAAAGGATTATATATCATTCAAATAAAAGCCTTTATTTGTTTGACTTAGTTAAGCAAATGATTAGGGATCTAAGTAATGGACCTTTATTTGTGATTAGGGTTGAGGATAAGCAGGTCAACCACTACATTAAAATCCATCAAGTAGAGAAAAGCAGAGGGTGGGGACTAACCATATAACAACAAATATTTAATTGCTACAAATGGGCCCTTACATTCTAATATATATGATTGATTTCACTTCAAAACCATTTCAATGTTTCAACTAATCCTTCTTGTTTTCTCTAAATCATTCTTCCTGTAATCTTTAACAGGGATTATGTTTCCATCACAAAGTAAGTGGAGAATACGCGCTTGTTGCAGGCATCTTTCCTGAAAAGTAGACATGTTATGGGTTGAGATTGTGGGTGGAAGACTTGATTAGCTGGCCCCATGCAACCCACCAACCTAGTCCACATCCAATCCGCACCATACATGTGTCAGCAAATCTTGATTGAGAGAATAAACGATCAGATATACTATTACCTCAGAGGTCGTCTTCTATATAAATCTGATTTCCGAAAATGCTCTTCTAGTTTTCATTTATTCGTTTGTAGTAGGGGTGTTCATGCGCTGGGATGGGTAGGGCTAAGGCATATCAAGGCTCGGCCCGCCTTAAGAAACATTTAATTAATTGGGTGGGCTAAACCAAGCTTTTAATAGATCTTATGGCCTTTTGAGTCATTGTTTGTAGTAATTAAATTGAATTACATGCATTTGTTACATGGGCTGAAATTTAGGCTTTCTATCACTTAATCCAAGCCCAGCCCAATTATTAAACGACCCTTATAACATATTCAAGCGCCCGCGCCCCCCCCCCCCTCCACACACACACACACACAACAAAGTAGGTTGGGTCCAGATCTTGCTCAGGCTGGGGGAGGCCATGGACACCCCTAGTTTTAGTATTAATATGAACAACAATAATTAAGTTGTAAAGATTGTCCCATATGTTTACTTACTAAAAAAAAAAGAGTTGAAAATATTAGGTGGGTAGGTGGGTCAAATTAAGTCAGACTTGAGACTATATGAGTATGACCTGTCTAACAAATGAGAAAAATGCGAGTTGGGCTGCAATCCAAAAACCATTCATTTCAATTTGACCCGTTTAGACGTGACCCAATCCGTTTGCCAACTAGCTGTAATAACCCAACCTTCTAAGTGGGAGAGTTCTGACGGTGTTGTAAAAACTAAAAAGTCTTTGTACTTGAAATCTAACATTCCTCACCTTAAGATCGTCTTATTCGGAAACAAAACTAGAAATAGACGTGTTAGTTAGTCATGTTAGCTCATTCATGTAAGAATTGAAGAGAGACTATCACGCTCATGTTAGCGTGATGGGAACAACATCTTACATCTAATTTAACCCACATGTCTTTACCCTTTTTAGATTTAAATTCACTCTTTTCACATGCTTCTCTAATTTTAAGCAATAATTGAAACTTGACTTTCATATGAAGTGTTGCAACTTTTTGTTTATTAACATTAAGTGAAAGCAGATCCTCCAATATACACCAGCTTGCTTTTCCTCTTGCCACAAACATGTCAGGCACTTCAAAATCCTGAACCATACATACTAGTCAACAGCCCTTAACCCAAGAAGTAAAGGCTCATGTGCTAACTATTTTACTTATTGAAGGGCCCTTTTGGACTTGCCTACTTATTACGGAAGTTAAAAGGGGAGCCTACTTTTTTTTTCTTTGTTCAAACTGAAGAGAATAGATTTCCGCTATTTGCGGTTCCATCAATTCTCATTTGTTCATAATTGGCATTGACCCTTCTTTTTTGCATTTTAGTATTTCTCCATTCCAGAAGGCATAAGCTGCAGTTAGTTGCATAACAGAAATAAAGTAGAGTAGAAACTAGAAAGGGGTGAGAATAGGAAAGCCGAGAGCTGTTACCAGCGCCACCAGGGTACCAGTCTTTCTTCCTAAGCTTACTTGCAAGGCTGGTACCCTTGTAAACGTAGAATGCTGGGGGTAAATCAGAACATGATCAAGTGAAGATGCCCCACTTAGGATGGTTGATCACGCGATGGATGGCTCAGATCCATCATTCTACAATAGGACAGTGGAAGCCTTTGGTTGTTTGCAAGCCTTTGTAAGTTATACACCAAATATCTATATCTAGTTGTTGGTTTAATTATCTTAGATCAGATAATTAGAAATAATCACCTATGACCAAACCTCTAGTTGATTGGGTTAATGAAGATTACGCTCATGCCACATGGCCCTTTCTTGTCCGCATGGAAAGGGGAGCAGATTAAATATAGCATTTTGGATTGGCTAATATAATAGAGTCTGATCCTTTTGCAGATTTTCTGGGACCACTGTCTCTGCCCATCTCTATATTTGTTTTTGGCTAGGGTTGCCCGGGTTGCCCATACTTTTTGTTCCACACCTTTGCTGAACCTATAACAAGGAGGAGCATCATAACAGTACTTTCTAAAGCTATGATCTATGAAAGAGATGTCCACTCATCTTGGATTTTAAACTCAAAAAAAAAAAATCACCTAGATTATCGTTAATCAGTTGTGATGCAATAGATCATCACATTTTAACTGCCAATTTGCAGTATCTGCAGGCCATGCCAATCATGGGGGAGGTGAGACGAAAATATCTCATTGAAGACTAGAGGCGTGCAAAACATCAACCCCATTAGATTATTCTAATCTCATACCGTGATCTATAGACTTCAAGTGTAGCAGAAAGTATTATTATTATTATGAATTTCAATCCAACAACAATACTTGAGTGTGTCAATTTTGAACTTCTGACAATGCACCGGAAAGCAGCATGTATGATGCACCTAGATGCATGCCCATTAGTCAAGCAAAGCTCTAAGGGGATGGAAGTGGTCTCATCACGGCCAAGGGCCAAGAAAAAATTATTAATTCCGAACAATAAAAATAAAAACTTCCTAAACCTCAGCCTCAAATTTAAACAATCTTTCAATTTTAGTTCTTTTCTTAATTCAGTTTGATCAGATGTGTCATTTGGTTTCTTGCCAAAACAAGGGTAGGTAGCAGGAATAAAGGGAGTGCACTAGTCAATGGTGAGGTCAGGTGGGGCCCATGGAGCTGGACAGCACTTGCAGTTCACCACTGGAATGAGAGTTTGTGTGTCCAAGCATAAAACCAGCAGCATGATGATATCAGCCCTAATGCACCGGAACCCATCAAAGCAGGATCAGGCCTGCAAAGCCTTCTTTATCAGCTATGGCTTCAGATTGGAATTGAGATGGTGAAAGAAACACTTGCATTAAAAACTGAAAAAGGGGCAGATACACATGGGGGAATCAAGTTGGAAGATAGAAGCCGGTCACCTTTATGAAGGAACCTGTTCACATATTGAAGTGTCGTGGAGAAATGGAAATGTTTCATTCAAGCTAATGATGGCATGTTCTAACCATAATACCATAATGAAAACATTCATCTAAGTCCAAAAGCCCCGAAAGTGACTTCTGCTTTCACAATCAATAGCTGGAAGCCACCACTTATGATGTGGAAGCCACAACAAATCAAAAATTCAAACAATCGATTAACACCACATTTTATGCTGCAGAAGAAAACAAAATTTCAAACATCCACACAATACTGCATTCCAAAGCAACCAACGGTCAAGAATCTCTCTCTCTAAGGTTCCAGTCCATGTGCAGCAAGGGCCAAGCATGGAACGAAGGATATGTCAAACATGCAATTAACGAAAACAAAGACTAAAGCCCGTGTAAAAATATCCAGCAACAGCAGTGGAAAGCGCACACAGCTAAAGCAGCAACAGCAGGGGAACGCACTGCAAAAACTATTGTCACACATGGGATGTGGCTCAAAACATATCATTCAATCCCTTGCACACCAAAATCAACACAGATGAATGCACAAGTAATCATCATACTAGAACGATGAATTTCTCTTGAAATAGAATGTAGAAAGAACGACAAGGAGATGATAAGAACCCAAGACAACTGGTTTCATAGAACCCACTAGCCACAGCTGATTTCATTCTAGTTTGTCAACCTTAATGGATCCAATGTTATGTACATTATATTTCCCTTACCTAAGCTCTCTCTGTTTCTCTCCACAGCTCAAACATCCATAGTCGAAATAAATGAGGAGACTTTCACCTCTCCCCTCTTGTATCATCTGACCATCATTCATCCATCTCTTCAGGATGAAAGTTGCTCAAACAGCCCAAAGACCACCCAAATTTCCACTCTCTGTGAGGCGAAATTTTCAACCTTTGGACGTCTGCAGGGGAGGTGATGCGCTAAGTTAATCAGGCCTGTTATGCACGAAAAGTCAATTCCGGCATTAACGGCAGGAAGTCATTTTTGTCTGCAGCAGAAAATTTCTCCTCTGAGAGAGTGGATAGACACTGCCCAACTAGTAAACGATGGAGAGATGCCAACAAATTAGTGAAGAATAAGACAAGGTTGCAAAAGAAACGAAACATATCAATGTATCCTAAGAGGAAAAGGTGAAGAGAGTTTTGGATTCACCATCAACAGCTTGAAACCATAACTTGAAGCGAACAATTAAAGAAACCAAAAATATCAAACATTCACATAACAAATACATTTAAAAGCTCTCTTTCGCTCTCTCAGCAGAGGTGCGAGAAAAAGGTCAAAAGCATGAGGATGCATCATACGGCAACACACCATCAGCAAAGGAAATAAGACTCAAACTAAAGTTAGGAACACCGTAAGCTCATGACAAGACAGAGCTAATAGAGGGCCACAATAGAACAGAAAAACAGAAACATAGAACTCTCACATGAAATATTAATGAAATTCAGTGACTAGATAAAAAAACCATTTTCTTGTTGAAATTGCTAAAAACATATTATACAATCCACTGAAAACCAAAATCAAGACATAGAAGAACATTAGATCAAAGAATGCCAAGCCATGAAGAATGGATAAATGATCATCATATTATAAACCAAAGAAGAAAAGGAACAAAGTATGATAAGGAAATAATACTACCCACAACAACAACATTAAGTTTGCTCATCATTCTTCATGAATCTCATGCTCTCTATACACTACATTTTCCTGCTCTCTCTCTCTCTCTCTCATTTTATTCACAACCAAATATCCATAATTAAAACAAATATGAGAGACTTTCACCTTCTCTCTCTCCCCTCAGTCTTCTCTTCCGATCTCTATACTCTTCATCAGCATCAAAGTTGCTCATTATGGAGCCCGAATTACCATGGCCATCTTGTCCTCTTTTCTCCTTGCTCGAGACAACCAATTGCCAATGCCAACAGTCAATCACCAATGGAGAGAGACAGAAATTGGTAGAGTAGTGAAGATGTCAAGGTATCCAAACAAATGAATTTTTCCATTTCCTCTTGGAGGGTAAGAGGGGGAAATCCTCAAAAGAATCAATAGAACGGAGGCGGTGGAGGGGATGCATATGAGACCCCAACAACAGGTGGTAGTGGGCCTTCATATACAGGTGAAGGGGGAGGCGGGCTGTTGTAAATGTATGGTGGTGAATTATAAATCGGGGGTGAAGGAGGTGGTGGTGTTTCACAAGGCAGTGGTGGTGAGGGCGGGGGAGGTGATTCATAATGAATTGGGGGTGAAGGTGGGGGTGGAGATTCATAATGAACTGGCGGAGGGGGTGGTGGAGACTGAATTGGTGGAGGTGGTGGTGAACTGTAGACAACTGGGGGTGGCGGTGGCAAGTAGGGGATAGGTGGTGGTGGTGGGGCAGGTTCCTCACATGGAGGTGGCAGTGGGGGAGGTGGTTCTATGCATGGTGGTGGCGGTGGGGGAGGTGGTTCTACACATGGAGGTGGCGATGGGGGAGGTGAATTGGGAGGCGGAGGTGGTGAATACAAAGGCGGAGGTGGTGATGGATAGTAATGACTGGGTGGCGGCGGAGGCGAATGGTGCGGTGGTGGAGGCGAATGGTACAGTGGTGGTGGTGGCGGAGGTGAATGGTGCGGTGGCGGTGGTGGAGAATATATTGGTGGTGAATTTAGCGGAGGCGGTGGTGGAGAATACAATGGGGGTGGCGGTGAATTTGGAGGAGGTGGGGGCGGAGATCGAACACAGTAGATTGGAGGTGGAGGCGATGGTGGAGGCGGCGAATAAACAGGTGGGGGAGGAGATGGTGGTGGCGGCGATGGCGGTGGAGGCGATGGTGGTGGTGGAGGAGGCGAATAAACAGGTGGGGGAGGGGAGGGCGGTGGCGGCGATGGCGGGGGTGGGGACGGTGGAGGTGGAGGGGGTGAATAAACAGGTGGGGGAGGAGAAGGCGGTGGGGGCGATGGTGGGGGAGGCGATGGTGGTGGTGGAGGAGGCGAAGAAACAGGTGGGGGAGGGGATGGTGGTGGCGGCGATGGTGGGGGTGGTGGAGGAGGCCAATAAACAGGCGATGGGGGAGGAGGTGAAAAATCCGGCGGCGGGGGTGGAGGAGGAGAAGGCGGAGGCGGTGGTGGCAGAGCAGGAATAAAAGGAGCACATCTAAAAGCATTACAATCCACAGGCCTAGACAGAAACGCCTTACATTGACTCGTAGGCCTCTGACCCGGCCTCCCCGCCAGGCAATTCTTCCTATCATCAAAATCCTTCAGCCTCCGGCAAACCGGCGGTTCACCAGTAAAGTAATTGTAAGAGAAAGTAAAGTTCTCCAAACTCGGAATCTTACACACGCTCTCCGGAATCGATCCAGAAAATCTATTGTTGGCCACATTCAGCTGCTCCAACGCCTTCATCCCTCCGATCTCCTCCGGAATGGGCCCCACCAGCTCGTTGTTGCTCACGTCCAGCACCGTCAGATTCTTCAACAGCCCGATCTCCTTGGGCAGGCAAGACCTCAGCCCGTTGTTCATGAGTATGATCTCATTCAGCGTGCCGGACATGTTGCCGAGCCCGGCCGGCACGCAACCCCGGAAACTGTTATGGGCGATCACGATAACCGAAACGGGCGAGTTCCCGATATTATCCGGCAGACCCGACGCGAATCGGTTGTGGTTGATGAAGATGGCGTCGAGATCCTTGTCGAAGAGCGCCCTCGGGATCTTCCCCTCGAACTCGTTGAAGCGGATGTCGAGGAACTTGAGCGCCGGCAGCTTCAGGACGACCGACGGGAACTTCCCGGCGAACCTGTTGTTGCTCAGATCGAGCTCGAACAGCAGACGCAGGTCGGCGAACTTGTGCGGGACGATGCCGCAGAAGCGGTTGGAGTTGATGTGGAACAATGCGAGGTCGGTGAGGAGGCCGAGCTCCTCCGGCAGGTATCCGGCGATGTCGCCGTGGTTGAGGTCGATGCCGGCGACGACCTTGACCCTGGGCTTATCCAGGGACGGGCTGCAGTAGACGCCTTTGTAGTGGCAGACGTCGGATCCGATCCAGTTCCCGGTGAGGTTGAGCGGATCCGAGAAGATGGCCTGCTTCCAGGCCTGCAGGGCAATGTAGGCCTTCCGGAGGCGGGGGTTCTCGAAGGAGAGGGAGGGGTCAACGGAGACGTTCTCTCCTCGGTCGCCGAACTCGTCTCTGTAGTAGAGGAGCTGGCGCTGGGAGATGAATCGGGCCTGCGCGGCGGAGAGTGGGCCGCCATTGCTGGAGAAATCGAGATCAAGCGCAGCAGAACATGAAGGAGGCGATGACAAAAGGAAGAACAGGAAGAGGAAGCCGCGGACAAAGATAAAATCAGGACTGTGCTTCCTCATTTCATTATTGTGTTTGGAGGAAGAGGGAGATGGAGGGATTGCATGTAGAGACATGGGACATTTGAGGAGCACAGAGAAGAAGATAATAAAAACACCAATACAGGATGATATGATTTCTTTTCTTTTCTGTTTCTTTGCCTTCTCCTTCTGTTGTGTTGTTTATTGGGGAGGGGGAGGGGAAGACAGCTAGAACACAGCTAAAACCAGATGAATTTGAATATGAATATGAATATGAATATGAATATGAATGCTCCTCTTCTTTTCTTTTCTTTCTACTGCTGCTTTATTTGGTTCTGTGTACTGTGTGTGTATATATGAGTGTGGGTATGTCGAATCCTCTTTACTTTATTCTTGCTTGTTCTTTTACCGGTGGTTGGAAGAGTGCCAATTATAGAAAGTGAGTGTAGTAGCATTTCGTAGGAATTTGTTATTGTGGAATTCGCGTGCACTGGATCTTTGTACCCTTTTTTTTTTCTTTTAGAATCATATAGGTGATTTTTATGGGTCAGGCCAAATGTAAAGTCTTTGAGTTCTGGGCCTATGTTAGAGGGAGTGAAAGGTTGGCATTGGCTTGCTGAATCACTTTGGGCCGAGCCTGAGTTGGGCTATCTTTTGCAGTTCAAGCAACTTGTCTTGACACAATTGGGCTCTATATATCATTGAATAAAAAAGGCGTGGGAGAGAGATAAGGGAATATAGAAGTCATGATCAACTTGTTTGTTTCTTTTTTTTTTACTCATTATTGGACTGAGTTTATGCTCAATTGTTAGGAGAGGAATTTTTGGTTATTTGTGTGAAGTATAGCAAAGTTTTAACATTTTCCCTAATTAATTGGTTCTAGTTTAGTGTGTTGCTTGGGCTGAGAGCCTGAGAATAACCCAAATGCTCATTGCCAGCCATAAGTGAAATTTAGGTTGGCCTTGTTGTGCACATAATGTGCTTGATCCTATAATTTAAGCCTATGGTACTAGGAAGAGGTGGAATTCGAGAAACCAAGGAGGGGCCAAAAATCCCTCCCAAATTTTTTTTCCTTTTAAAATAGTGGCTAGCCAACATTGGCGGATGCACGATTTTTATTTAAAGGGTGTAAATAGGTAGTTTAGTTTTATTAACAAATTAAGAATTTTCATATGAATTTTAAGTATTGACCTACAACTTTTATCGGATTTTTTGGATTGAATTTTAAATTTTCTTTTATATTTTAGAAGCACATTGTGGTTTGATAGTTGTAATTGTACCCATGTGTCTATACAAGGATTCACCCTTGGTCGCTATGGCAAGTTTTTCAGTTCTACAATTGGCAATTGGTACCCAACTTATTTCTACACACATATTTATATAATATGTATAATGTGCATAAAAATTTTGTTAAAAATGAAGCATACAAAATTTTCTAAATTTTTTATCTCTCGCATAGCAAAACTAAACCCAATGCTTGACTTTGAGACTTTGAGTGCATTTCGCTTTCATTCAGATTGAATTTGAATATAAATATACCTAAATTAAATTTGCTAGGCTCTTGGTTTAACTAGACATTTTCACTTAGGGCTTTAAAGAATTTCATATCTTTTTTTTTTGTTGAAAAATTTCATGTCTATTTTACTTGCCAGGAATGAAAAAGAAAAAGGAAAATTTTAGTGTTCATTTGATGTGTGTTGTATGATCAAAGCAAGTGTCCAAAATGCAGCTTTAAATATTATTACTTATCACTCATTTGAACATACTAAAAAAGAAAACAGTCCTGCAGTAAAAAAAATGAAGTACACCGAAATATGTAGCACAGCGGAGCATCCCCTTATGTGGAACGAGAAATCGGCAGATACGCCCGAAACTACTTCTCGGAACTGCTGCCGGTTTTATCTTAAATTGCCAATTTATCGAGATATTTTGGACTGTTTCATTCCGTGTTAGTTTTTATTTTACTTTATTGCACCTACCTGCAATCTGTGACGAATTTTGTCACGCGGAGAGCCATCTTTAGTTTTGATCACAGCGGTGACGACGGTGACGAAAACTAAATCCTTCCTGAGAAATTGAATGTGCGTCTGCCACTACTGTATTTCTTCTCCTGACTGACAACCCATTCAAATTACAGCACGCAAAAGTCTTCTTCAGCCCTGCTGTTTTGGTCCAATTTCAGAACCATAGACCCAGTCTCCTGGATCAGGCACCCGACGCTCATTTGTAGGCCCACCAAGATATTGAGGTTTTAAGGAACTATTGTGCAATTTAAATGATTAATCACCGCTGTTTAGTAGAGAAAAAATAGAGGCAATTATGAAATTAGATTAGGCCGGCTCTAGGCTAGAACTATAGTGGACCTATTGTCGAACTTAAAATGTTTTTAACTAACGTTTTAAGTTCTTTATTAAAATAATAAGAATAATAACAACAACATTTTAAGTTTTGATTCGAGATCTATGTCGTTGGTTTTAGATTTGGTTTTGATAAGAGGGATCGAATTTGATTGTTATTAGAAGGCTAGATCCAATTTCAAACTTAGTTTTGACTCTTTTTTTTTTTTTGTCAAAATAAGGATATAATTCAAGTTTATAATAGTGTATTGGGTTTACTATCATCAATATTTAACATAAAAATAAGTAACTAAAGTTGATTTGGAACAATAGTTTACAACATGAAAGACTTGTATGTTGCATTCCGAGCGTATGGGTCAAATTTATATTGAACTAAATTTGAACCTGTTAATCAATCAATAGAACATAAACAGGGATTTGGATCCATACCCAATTATGAATGGAAACCTAAAATAGATTTCAAAGGATCCAAATCTATTTATTAATAGAAACAAAAAAGTAGGTTTCAAATCTAATTTTTTTAAGGGTAAAGAAAACTTCAAATAAACAAATAGGTGTATAGATCGTACAATTAACATTAAATTTGATATTTGTCCTAAAATATTTTGAAATTTTGAATATTTCTAGCACTTGTTCATACAATGATCATAAAATATTACACGAATAACTTTATAAGAAATACTTAAATTTTTACTTTTTTAAGGGAAAATATTATGTATAAATACAGCTAGCAATGTCCAAACCTAAAATTAGCTAAGCACGTATTGTTTGCATATCTCCACGTTGTGGCTGTATTTAATTCGAAAGACGAAGAAAGAAATAGACCACTTTAACAGGGTTTTAACGACCAAATCAAAACATGTGACAATGTCTGCCGATGGCAACGAATGCGAAAGAAAGCGAGGTTCACCGAAGCATGTGAGTGGGCCCACGTGTCACGTCTTGCACGTCTGGATCGTCGGCGTCCCTGTGGCTCACCGCGTCCCCGTGACTTCCTCTGCCGCGTCACCGCCAATCTCCCCACCCCAACACCCGTGGCCCCACCCTCCTCCTCCTCCTCCTCCTCCTCCTCTATTTATTTATTTATTATTTATATAATAATCCCAGCTTTTATATTTGGCTTTTCCCTTAATTATACTGTTACACAACATTTGACCTAATCTCAAAACAGGAAAAAAAATAAAAAAATAAATCATGATGATAATTAACTGTCTTAACGGATAATGACATTATTAAAAATTAAATATGGGGTTCACAAGGTATCAGGTGGCTAATCATATAAAGTGAGTTCTTAATAAATTTTTGGAGTCTGCTCCCCTTAGCATTACTGCCCCTGCATGACATTATGTTAGAACTATTATTACAATTGTGAGCTGTATTTTCAATTTAATCTTTTTGCACTTGCTATCCTTGAATTACCACTTAACCTCAATTTGAAAATAACAAACATATATTTATCTTGAATTGAACTTTAGAAAGGATAAAAAAAAGGGTAATTTGTAGGTTTTTTAACCCTTAAGATTTAAATCACAATGGGACAATTTCATCATCCCATTCCCCATAATACATTCATTCATGTAAGCTGGACCAAGTGCTGAAATATTATTCTCATACACAAGGGTGGGAGGAGCTCCAATGGCCCTTCTATGTCGATGGGCCACTTTGCAAACAAGAGCTGCTCACCTTTTCTAGTTTCTTGTAGTACTTGGCTCACTCTCTCTTGTCCATCCTGTTTCATGAGAAAAAAACAGAAACAGAAGAAGAAAGCACATATCATCTCTGAGTCAGGAGTACTGGCCTTGATTTTCAAATATAGACCGACCAACTTGCTTCCACTGCGTTGTAGAAACAAAACAATCAATCAAAGGAAGTGGGCCACGACATGAAGTTCAAAAGATGGCCCCTAGATTCTAGAACCCCACTTATATCGGATGATATGATCCTTTGCCTAAAGAAAATCATTCCAAATTTGCTAGAATTCCATTTGTATGCTAGTATTTGATGCTGATTTAATGTCAGTGCTACCCTACGCATATCTTTCCATCCCTTCTTGGCATGGGGCTTGTATTGTGAGCCACCGTTTCAAAATAATCAGCTACCAAAACAAGATGTATCTAGAATCTAGATACTCGGCTATTCAAAGTGCTTTAGCATTTGGCGTTGTTTGTCCTGGCGTGCATTTTTTGGTTCATCTGGTGTCAGAAACATTTTGAGATGCTTTGAAGATATCGTGATAACACTACATAATATTTCTTTGAAAGGTATTTTCCTGACCAGGAAAGGTTTATTAATATATGAATGGCTTTTTTTTTTTTTTTTACATAGAACGCATAGAAATCATGCAATACGTAAGAGTTGAATACATACAAATTCAAAATTACTTGAGCTTCATTTTAAAAAAGGCGGGGGCTGAAAAATATGAAGCGAGAAGTGAAGCATACAAAGTAGGGATGGGTTGAAGTATATAAAATAGTAACGTACATGTCTAGCAAAAAAATGACATAAAATTATAGTAATGTACATGAGACATTGCCTTTTCGAACTTATGAATTACTATGATAATAGATAGGCAAAGGAAAGATTATTTAAAACTCATTAAATTTTTGATATACATATATTTTCATCTTTATTTTTAATCACTTAGGACATGAATTCTTATCAAACATTCCCCAAAATTGAGAAAATCTTGAGAGAATCTCGACACATTGAGAAAAATCTATAAAAATACTTTTAACAGCATTTCCTATTTATTTTTGTTAATTAATTTATTCTTATACTTAATTAAAATCCCAAATCTAAAAATATCTGGAACATTTTCTTGGGACACCAATTTCTCCGAACAAGTCACATGTTGATGTAATTGGATGATGACCTGCTTCACAATCTTTGGTATTAAAGACCCCACATGGGAAAGGGTGTCCCCACCTGTTTTATGTGAACGGAGTATATTAAAGTTCAGACCCTCCTTCTATCCAAAAAAAAAAAATTTTTTTTCAGACCCTCATTTTTCATTTCCTTGGTAGAATCTAGCCCCTTGAACAAATTTAATTTCCTTGGTAGAATCTAGCCCCTTGAACAAATTGCTATTACTTCAGATTGACTTGGTGTTATACTTATATGCAGATGGATATGTTTTCAAACAGAAATATAATGTTTGAGGAATACAGATGTGTATTTTAGATACATTTGAGGTGTTAAAAGGAATTCATGTGGTGAGGAAGCCAAGAAAGAATAAAAGAAAGGGAATAGAGAGAAAAAAAAGTGCTTAGATTGTCATTGACTTGTGAGAGAGAGAGAGAGAAACAGAGGCACAGGGAGAGAGTGAGACCTAACGGGCGGAAAGCGCGTCAAGGCGGGAAAAAGAGAAGGCCCACTTTTTTTTCTTTGTTTCTCTTTTTAAATTGGTATTGTAATGGAAAAGAAGAGGTCAAGCCCACGGGAATCGCGGGTAAATACCGGAACTAAAGCAATCTTTTAGAAATTCGTCGGTTGGAGCAATGCAATCTCCGTTTTCCCTCCCTATAGTGGGCCCCACCTTTTTTTTCTCCTCACCTGCATGTCTATTTGTAAGGTAAAGTAAAGTAGAGTATTATAAAATCTTTAAAATTTAAAATTTTTTTTTCTTTTTTAAAAATATTCAAAGTTTCATCTTCTTTTTTTAAAAAAGTTTTCACTAAATCATGACAGATTCTACTTTTTATACGGAAAGAAAAAAAAAATCTCTATCAAGCACTTAAAATGAAAAACTCATCGTAACCTTATTATATATTATTATTTTTTTATTTAGGTTTACTTTATCCTACTTTACCCTATAAATAAACAGGTCAGTGGTATGAGTCCAAATCTCTTATCAAACTGTAATAGTGGGTGATATAAAACTTCGACTCTTAGTGGTATAGTTCAGCCGTGATCATTGGGGTCCTCCCCTCTTTCTACATATATATATGACTTATAATTATGGGAATTCCTCCCATCAGCTAGCTGAGGGAAAAATCTGCCAGCATTTTTAGGTAGCCCGCTCATTTTTCATCAACATTTTCAAATGGCCTACCATTCTCTAATAAAAAAAAATCGACTTCGACTCTTCTCTCGCTGAACACATCTGCACTCTCGCTCACCTCATCCCAGGTCTCTTCCTTTGCCTGCGATCACCAATCTCTACCATCCCAACCTCCGCTCGACATATGCCCCAACCAAATCCAGATCACCGATCTCTTCTATCTCGCTTGAATCTCTGTCGCAAGAAATGTCGCTGCAAACCATAAGGAGACCATTGTCTCTATCGCTCGTCTCTCTGTTGGTGGAAGTGCCGCCGCCAACCAAGCTCAGATCGTCATCTCTCTCTATAAGGAAATGCCGCCCCCAACCAAGCCCAGATCGTCGTTTCTCTCTCATCTCCTCTGAGTTTTTGAAAAAGCCTACCCATGCTAGACTCTTTCTCTCTCGATCATCTGCTTTCCCCATCTCACTGCCTTCTCTACTCTCTATCTCAAAGGTGGTGAGGACCGCTTAGCCCTCCCCAAATTTGTGCTCCTCACCTAAATCACAACCAATCTGCCCTCTCTGCTCTCCATCCCACTTCAATTCCTGCTACGGCATATGGGCTAGCTAGTGAGGATATGACAATTGCTGTGTTGTTTAAGAACTTTCTTATTTTTCTTTGCATTATTTTCTTATTTTTGTTTGCATACAATAATGTTTAAATTGTTTGCTTAGTCATAAAGTGTTGTTCTGGGTTCTAATGTCCATAAAAATACTTAGCATCTTTAATTGGATTTTAGAACCTCTAACCTATATCTTCTGTGCTGGGCTAACATACAGTGTGCATTTGCCAATAGATGTTACCATAACATTGCATGTGACCTTCATAATGAGATTTAACATTTAGAATATGGGCGGATAATTTTGAATCTGTGAGCAATTTGTGAATGAACAATTTTTATGGTCAGAGCTATTTTTCAGTGCTTGTGAATTGGCCATCTGGCTTCAATTTTTTTAGTATAATAATCTAAATTAGTGTATGATTATTTGATCTTACAACTTTTTGTAACAGCATTTTGATGATGTAGCTCCTATGTATTTTGTAAATTTTTTGGTTATATGTAAAAGAAAGTGAATATAGCTAATCTAATTCAACTCCATATTTTTATTATTTGTGGTCCTGTTTGAATATGGATGTGGCCAACTCCTCATCACCATCTTTGCATTATCCGCTTGTAGATGAGAATATGACATCGAAATTGGGAATGCAATTTGAGGACTTAATGGAAGCATATGTTCTAGCACAAGAATGCATTAGTAAATATCATGGCAAATAGTTTTTATATATTCATTCACAATAAAAAAAGACATCATGTACAATTTCATGTCTTTGTTTTCATTAAGTTTTTTCCATGTGCAGAGGTAGAGATGTTCAAGTACATGTGTTGATGCCGGTTGATGGCACTATTGGGTGACAGCATTTGTCAAAGAAACTTAATTAGTGGTTTTGCTGGTTCAAAGTTGAGTTGAGGGTGTGTACCATTGGAGTCTTTAGCCATACAGGATACATCTTTAGGTAGAGAGTAATGTATTTTTGAAAGCAATTTTGTTCCAATAGTTGTATGGTTATACAAACTATTGATTTGATGTATGGATTTGATTCCATGAAATTTTTGGCTGTTACATTTGTAGGAATGATGTCTATTTGATTTTCTTAATTTGATTGAAATTTGAACTCTCTTTTTAGGGACATTGGTCTTAGTATATGGAGTTGAATGATGTGTGAAATGTGGATACTTCCTAATGCATCCAGAATCTATAGCTCATCTTCATGAAAATATTTCATTTGTAATTAAGGACTGGTTAGAAGCACTTAGGGAACACACTCTCATTTGACAGCGCAAAAAGACTGGTATATATGTTATGGTTTTAGAAAGGAAACACAAGGGTGATCTCATATGACAAAGGTGGACTTCTTGATTAGTTACATCCCAACTCTTATAAACTCACCCATTACCAGAGTTTTCTAGGCATTAGACCTATTTCATATCATGTAACTGCTACTCTAAACTCCCACATCTTAAATTTTGCTTTCAACTGAAGAAAATGGTTTATGGTTGTAGAAAGAAAACGGAAGCAATCAAGTGTCATTTCTCGAAAATGGTTTATGGGCAGTGTTCACAAAATCACATTATATTTGCATTGAATAAAGAAAAGGCTGCAAATTGATATTAATCAAAGAATTGAAGCAATGCTGTGCAAATCATATGTAGAGTAAATCACCATTATCCCTGTTTCTGCTACAATTTGAAGTCATCAGGCAATAAAAAAATGTATATACATGTTATTTATTTTGAAGTATCTGGCCATCATACACCACTATTTTATGAATTACAATTTTAAGTGCTCCTTAGGTACTCAAAGCTTAATAGCAAAAGATCAACTCCAGTGCTTGAATGCTTCAAAACCTCCAATAAAAGCAAGCTCGCTCAGTTCTCATTTACTGCCTCTGATTAAAGCAAGCCTACTCAGCTCCTTAGGTACTCAAAGCTCAATAGCCAAAGATCATCTCCACTCCGCTGTAAATTGATTTCACCATCCACCCATTTATAGCCCCACCACCATTTACAGCAGTTACAGCAATTGTTTGGGTCTGCAACTTGTAACAAAGTGACTAACAGTAGATATAAGAAGAGTAAAGAAAGAAAGAAAGAAAAAAAAAAGAACCTGACAAAATCGATTCTCTAAGCATATGATTTCCAATAACCAAAATACAAATAATTTCACAGAGGTGTTATTTGCAACTAAGGCATACCATCAAGAAGAAAAAGCATATCAATTTTTGCACAACATAAACTGCGGCTTTTGATCCCCAATAGATTATAATAGTCATTATACACAAGGATTCGAAGTAGAAACTGTTATGACTCACATAGCTCAATATGTGGCAATTGCTGCAGTGGGAAATGCAAGAAAACAGCACACCAAAAGAGCAAGTTTACTGACATTCAATTACCAACTGAAAGCAGTAATCAGGTAAGATAAATAGGTTTAAAAAAGGGCAGTGAAAAAAAATCAACATCAGTGTAGCCCATATTTTCCCAACAAATCTTCTTTATATCACATCCTCTAACGTAAGATATCTCCTTTCCTAATTCATGGTATGAACCAGCTGACAAAAGATCTACACTTAATCTTTCCCACATGTAATTGTTTGCTATGTTCCAATTCATGTACTGAATTTTTATCTGGAAAAAAAAAACACTTGAATGATCTAGTGACATTTTACCGTCACAACCCGATCCAGCAAACAGAGCCACAAACTGTTCACAGGAAAAAAAATGCCAGCCAAGAGAGAAAAATCTAAACCAGAGCTCATTTTGGCACACCATGATTGCATGAGCCAACCATAACCGGTTCACATTCTCATCACCTTGCCCCTCCAACCAAACAGAGCCACAAGCTATTTACAGAAAAGAGAAAATTTTTAAAAATAAAAAAAGAAGGGCCAAGAGAGAAAAACACCCACATAACGAAAACCCAAAACCCCAAATACCAAACCCTCAAACCTAGCAAACCACAAATCATTAACAAGCAAAAAAAGAAAATAATAATCATAAAAGAACTTACTCTAGACACGAAAATCCTTTCATCAAAACCCATTCAGCAGAGACAAGAGATGAAAGTGAGGGAGGGAGGTACCTAAGCCTCAAACCCAGCAAACCACAAATCATTAAACTAAAAAAAAAAAAAAGACAGAAACTAGTCTAGGAAGTGTTCACATCTTCACACATCATTCCACTCCATATATTTACAAAGGCTAATGTCACATGAAAAGAGAGTTTCAAATTACAACCCAATTGAGAAAATATATGTACTGTCTATGCAAAAAAAAGAGTCATAGATTGATCTGATCTTGTCACCTGATATGGAGCAAATTCAGATATAGTCTACAAAACACAAAATCATTCTAGACCCATTCAATATCATACTAATAAATGAGTTAAACCAATTGGGTGCCAAATGATAACACTAAGCTTCCATTACATGTGCAGCAACAAATCCATTCAATTGTAGATACCCTACTAGTCCAAGATGCTGGAATTCTTTGAGCAGTTTAATTAATGATTTTCATACGACCATAAAAGGCCATGGCAGTGTACCAAATTTCTAGATGGAAGCCACCAGTTTGAAGTAATCTCCTATTCGAGGATGGGTGACATTCATTCTTTGTCTCAACCAAGCTCAGAAATGCTCAAGAACCAAACTTTGTCTCAAATGATGATAAATTGAACGTCATGTATGAGGTCCAAGCATTTTCAACTTTGCAGCAAATAAGTACTCTGCAAAAGGAAAGAAAACAACATTAAAAGAACTATGTAAGATAGTTCATTTTCAGCCTTTACATCTAAATACAATTAATAGGAGCATGTATACTAAATGCTCAGTTCAACTCAGTTATTTTGCCCAACTTGGTGAGCTATCAAGCGGAGTCCAATCATATAAGTAAAATTAGGTTCTAGAATATAGCAACTTCAGATTTCAGCCCATGATTTGATTAGTTGGGTTGTTGTAATGTAAGCAAAATGGGGTTGGAATTCATATATTGTCTCCTCAATCCTCATAACATTGCACCAAAAAAAAATGCAAATAAAATTGGCTGGGAAAAGAAGGGAAAAGTACATGTCAGTTGAGGGAGAGAGAATTAATCAACCCTTCCACACTTCAATAGACACCCAAATTAAAAAATTGAGTCTCAGATCAACAACAATGATACTCACTAATTGTCTACATCAAAGTATTCTGAATTACTACTTTTGTCAAACATGAGGATTGGATCAGTGTTCCTATCTTCACCTGTTAGCCTGCAGTATAAAATAATTACATTATATATGTTAGTGAATGTCAAACTTATAATATCTAAAAAACTACAATCAATAATAGTAAATCATACCTCTTCAATAACACCGGGCAGTTTCTCTTGTCATTTGATACACCACGTTTGTTGCAACCACGACAAAGATGCCCCTTTCTTGCTTTCTCCTTTGACGATTTCAGTCTCTTCACGCGTCCTTTTGTAACAACATGTGACGGTTCATGATACTCAACTACATTACTTGCAACTGTTTCTTTCTCATTGTGCATACTTGTCTCTGATCGATTATTTGATTTCATTTCATGTATTTCATTTGCAATTCTTTATGAATCGTAATCAAATATTCGAACAATTCTCTTGATGAGCTAGCTTCATAAAAAAGCAGTATAAAAATACATGCCAAATGACTTTGTCTCGAAAGAAAAGAGTCCTCATAATGGGGTCCAATTTCAACTCCATCTTTATCAACAAATGTTCCATGTCTAGCATTTTTCGTCCACCGTTTCAAAATGTAATATTTAGGTAAATATTTTATACAAAACTGCCTTAAAACAGACAACAAGTGACGACATGGAATGCCTTCAAATTCAAACTTTTTACATGAACAATATGCAAGCATCTCCTCTTTGTTCCACAAAACCTCTCTCTCAATTTCATCTTCGTTCATTAAATTTCTAGTAATAAAAGTACAACTATCATCAACTTCATTTACAAGTATTGGAACAATATGTATCATCATGAATAGCTCATCTTGAAACTTATAAAATATGTTTCTTGTGTAGATATCTGCCATTTGCTTCTCTATAATAGAAAATATCTTCAATTTTGGCTTTCCATTGCTTGACTCAAAATCTTCCTTACTTTCAAGATATCGTAATCGTTCAACGCCTGACTCAAACGCAATATAAAATCAATCAATTAGTTCTTGTATTCTACGTAATGCTTTACAAATGAATTCATACTTTCACTTCTTTGAGTAGTTGACATGCCCGCAAAGAAAGTATGCTTCAAATATGCTGGTATCCACATATCACGAATGTTATATATAGATGTCATCCATTCATTGTCCTTGAGCTTAAAGTGCTTTATAATCCCAACCCATTTGCTCTCAAACTCAGTGGGAGAGTCAGATTTATGTACACATTTTTTAATTTCTTCAATCATACCATATTGTGAATAGTAAGCCCTCCTAAATTTGATGGTAGTTTATCCAAAATGTGCCATAGGCAATAACGATGGCATGTGGTTGACATGACTTTTTGAATGGCCTTTGTCATAGCCAAATCTTGATCAGTTATTATTGCTTTTGGTGGACCACCTGGCATAACTTCAAGCCATTTAGTAAACAACCATTCAAATGATTCAGTCTTTTCATTTGGTAAGAATGCACATCCAAATAATGTTGTTTGACCATGGTGATTACAACCTACAAATGCACCAAAAATTAATCTATAACAATTCGTCTTTTATGTTGTATCAAATGTTACAACATCACCGAACACACGGTATGCCAATCTAAATGTCCCATTTGCCCAGAATACATGTGTTATCTTGTTCTCTCCATCTCTCTCAATGTTATACCCAAAGTTAGAACTCATTTCTTTGCGATGTTTAAAATATTGAAACAACATTTGCCCATCTCATCCCTTTTTCTTTTCTTTTTCATTTCTACGATGATTTTCTGCATCTTTATCCGTAAATCCAATCTTGTCAAGCCCTTTCCATTGTTTGAAAAACACTAACATTTGCTGGCTACTTTGAATATTGGCAGAATCATATGTATTTATTTCTTGTTTCTGTGGTTCCGAGATTGCACGTTGTGATCTCAACATGAATCTCTTGCTGGGAGTGGTGGGGGCATGGGAATGTTCAGGAATAAACTTGGAAACTACATACTCGCCCGATTCAACCTTTTTTACTTGCATTTAAGCCTTACAATTTTCTCTTGTTGCCATCCGACGTCTTTGAACAGTATCCTTATCAACCCACCATTTCTCATCTGTTTTACCCTCTTTTGAACAAAAATATTGTTTCCAATATACTTCCCCATTTTTAGTCACACTTGAATCTTTCCTTACGCTAAACCCAGCAAGCTTTGCATATGCATTATAAAAATTATATGCATCCGTTAAATTACCAAAATGCATCCCAACTTTTGGTGTCATATTCTCTTCTACAAGTGGATGATGTAAAAATGTTGTTGATGAGGAGGCCACATCGATCTTGAAACTATCTTTAACATGATTGAAAAGAAAAAAAAAAGTTGTAAGGTATGAACTACTTGTGAAGTTAAATCAAATTTACATGTATGAAAAACAAATCCAAATAAGCAAACTGAACATTAAAATGAGAGAGCTCAAATCAAGAAGATGACAATATATGTCGAATGATTGAGAGAATTGAACAAAGCAGAAAATCAGCTAGAGATACAACAAGCTGAAAAGAAAAAAAAGGAAAACAAATTTATTTACAATGAACTAGAATAGTGTATAAATTTTGCTCAAAAGAAGAAATAAAATTCAAATCCCTAAGGGAGCTTTTATTTGCCACTGCCTATGATATGGTACTTTTGTCTTCAACAATAAGGGAGCATGACTAGTATTCAACTTTCATACACTTCTATCACACTGAACTATTGAGATGGATTTTCTAAATGAAGCCATTTTAATAACTTATGTAAAACCAATCTCCTATCTTAGCCAAAGAAAGAGTTCCAAACCAAGGACAGACTAGCTGGAAAAAACACAACAGCAAAAATCAATACCAACAATGGCATCTTCTCAGTTGCATTATAGTTCAATATTTAGAAGAGGATCCAATTTCACTTAAAAAACCTTCCTACAATTGAATGCTAATAAAGAATCTAGCTAAGGAAACTTATCCTCATAAAAAAAGCATTCTCCCGAATACTTCTTAAATTAAATTATATAACAATTTTCTCTAAATCATTCAAAGAAATTATCATGTTTTCAATCAACTTATACACGATTCAAATCAGAACCTCCATCAAAACATAATGCCCCATATTAGATTGAGCCTTAACCACACCTATGTCAACACAATCCAAATCCACCCAGATTAAATCAAACAATGAACAATGTTTGGCCCCAATCACATACCAACAAATGAAAAAAAAATTCAGAGAGAAAAAAAACACTTACATAACGAAAACTCAAACCCCCCAAATACCCAAACCTCAAACCTAGCAAACCACAAAAAAAAAAAATTTTTTTTTTTGAAAAAAAGAAAAAAGAACCTACTCTGGACAAGAGAAAAAAAAGGACTAAACATTCTAATAATGAAAACTCAACCTCAGATCCCAAACAGAAAAACCCCCTATCAAAACCCCCGTGAGTAGAGAGGATTACCTGAAGAGGGTGGGCGGATGGCCAGATCAAGCTTGGCTTAATCTCCTGGGCAGAGGTGGAGAGGCGATCGAGAGAGCGGGTGGAACTCGGGATGGTGGAAATCAGCGATCACAGGGAGGGAGGAGACTGGGGACGACGTGAGCGAAAGAACAATCGAGTCGAAATTAAGGCTTCTCTTCCTACGCGACATATAGATCTGCCCTCTTTTTTCACAGAGGCTGCGCTTGAGAGGTGGGATGGATTTGCGCTTGAGAAATCCGGAGGGAAAATGGCGGGCCAAATGGAAAAACTTGGACACGTGCTTGCCGCACGTGTCTAGCGGAAAGCTGAGGGGAGGAATTCCCATTAATTATTGCCTCACTTATGTAAGTTGTGTGTATAGTTGTGTTATTGCACGTGCGAATTTTCATCACGTTGGACATAAGCCTCGAGACCCAAGCCAGGTAAAGCAAAACATAAGGAAGAGAGCGGCCCATTGAAATTTCATGTTTGACTTCTCACCAAATAGGTCACTTTTGGGTACATCGGTTCCATCAGCCACAGAGAATGGAAATCATTAGTCAGTGGGATCTGTTAGGGTGACCCTTATAAATCCATCTAATGCACGTGTTATATATGATGGTGGCCTCAACTTCATGGATGAAAATCTTGCCTTGGAACAAATGCATTTGGAAATAACACAATCTTGACCCGTCCAGGTTTAAAAAAGATTAGCCTACTAATTGACTTACATGTCTGGGTCTCAAAGAACTTTATTTGATATTTCTTTCTGACCATAAGATCTTAAGTGCAGCATGCTACAGAAAAGGAAGCATATTTCTTTTTTTTTTTTTGGGGTTGTTTACATAATCAGACTGACCAGTCGATCTGCTTCTGACCCAGTTTAACCTGAAGAGGCACTTCAACGATTTGGTTTTGTTGCTAAAATCATAATTTGCTGCAAAGATGATCTGCATAATGAGAGAAATAATTTAACTTTCTTTTCTTGTCTTTTCTTTTTCTTCGTCATTAAAGGTACCAGCCCCCTCTACGTTCCCTTTGCTAGCCATCAATGACGAGAGAAATTTATGAGCAATAGCCTCTAGCAATTACCAATGTTGCGAATGCTTTTCCTTGGAGATAATATCTATCCAGATATTATTGGAAAAAATGTCAAGAAAAAAAAGAAATATAATTTTAAATAATAAAAATATAAAAAATTGTATATGTGCTTTGAGTTGTAAGAGAAGAAGAATAAAAATAAAGGACTAGGAGAAATATTATTCTATATAAAACTAATACTAACAATTACTCCCAGTTAAGTAGGGATGTTTGCAGACTCCTTGACATCTTAGGTTTAAAGCCCATCTAAAGTGTTTTGTAATTTTTAGCTAAAAATATCGTTTTTCCCCTTTGCTGTCGAGCGTATCCCCATGGTATATCACCCAACAAGGGTCCCACAACCCTACAACACAAGCGCAACAGGCGACTTTGGGGCTGTCAAGGGCGATGTGAAAAGCTAACCCACGCTTCATGCTAACTAACCAACGGTGGATCCAAAACTATTATGATATCACAAAGATCATAGCATACATTTACAGTTTTTTCTTATTGGAAAACAAACGTGTAGTTGTGGGTCAATCATGCTGAACCTGAACCGTAACCGAGAAGAATGCATGGTTCATAACAGAAGGCCAACCTATGCATATGCCTCCTTGTCATATGCACTGACAGCACTCTACAGCAAAAAAATGAACATTCGTATGGAGCCTGGATATTAGCATACAAGAATCGCCCATGATATTTACAAACATTTGCTGCTGTTATCTGACATGTGTCAATAATAATTGGATAGGTCTCTGCCCTCATAATACTTCTCAACTAAAACTCACTAACTGCTAACCACTCAGACTTTATAAAGATCAAACAAAGCCAACCTACTTGGCACAAACCAAATGAGCCCACCCGGCCACTCCCCACATGGGCTCTCACCTTTCTAAGATTCATTTTTCATACATACATACATGTTTTACTTTTTCTTTTTCTTTTTTGTATAACTCTTTCCATGCTCTTGTTTAGCCTGGGAAAATATACTCGTAATCGCGGTCGGCATCTGAGAATGCCTTGCGAATGATTAGGCAGATAATATTAGATCATGGGGCAAGGGAAAGTTTGAGACTCTCAGAAGGTAGGCTACCCACACCACAAACAAGAGGTCCACGTGGCCGCGTTTGTCAGCTCATATTTTTGCAAGCTTCATCCCAATCTTCTTTTATACCTAATCATAACTATAATAATTTAATCACAACATTCCTTGTTATAGTATTGCTTTTTGTAAAATAAAAAATGTTTCACATCAATACCCTTTTTATTTTATTTCCAAATGTTTGCCCTCTTCACAGCCCAGACTTCTAGTTCTTGAAAAAATAAAAAATAAAAAACACTAAACGCTTACCCCTTCAATCAGCGGAAAATCTTGCTAATGAGTGAAATGAATGAACATAGCCTCTCTCCCAAAATTGCATATCCATTCCAGAGAAAGGAGGAAAGGAAAAGGCAGCCAAAAATCTTAATAAAAACGAAATAAAACTTCTTAATCAAAATGAAATAAAACAGCATAAACACTCGACCATCTTCCCTTTGCAAAAATTATACTTGACCCTATTGAAATGGTCTACAGATAGAAGCTCCCAAGAATACTGAGGCAACAATGAATGGGGCTGTTCCTGCTCAATGGCAAAATTCAGTTCTCTACATGAGGTTACCACTGCAACTAAACCCTTCAGTGTGCCGCTTTCTAGTCTCTTCGAATAATACCTGAGATTAAAAACAACAGATAAATTAATAGCGTAAAAAGTAAGAGTTCAATGCTTCCAGCGGGAATGAGAATTTTGCTAGAATTATTCACTCATTAAGTTGTATATATTAGATGCACAAGCCCCATAAATTTGTTGATCAGGACAGTTCACTTTGTAGGCTGTAAATAAATGGCTAGTATCCCAAAAATTGAGGGGACCATATGATTTAACCCCCATCCAGACAGTGGGCTGAAAATGAACAGCAAGTAGAAGTTCATCAATGCATGAGCAAGAACACCTAGAGGACATTTGTTGGGCAACAATGGCTCAGAAATGTACCCAGACAAGATCAACAATTTCATTTACCCTGCAGTCCTGCAGATGTGAATTGTACAGTGGAAACCATGTAGATGGTTCTTAATGCAAAGCACATCACAACATGGTATCAAAAAACTCAAGAGAAATGGAGTGTTCGGAAAATAACATTGCCTCTTGTCATCCCATGAACAGAAGGGTGATTGCCTGTGTGTAACTGCTCACAACTGTTGCCTTGACAGGATTTAATGACTTGGTGCAAGCACTGCTTGTTTTTAAATATATATATATATATATATAGCCCACTGTGCCCCATGACTGCTTGTATGCACATACCCTCCGTGACGGAAGTGTGCATATGAAGATTCCCTAAAGGACAATATTCATGTATATACTGCCCTCACCATTTTTTGTCATGAGAACTCTAGGTGGGGCCCATCTATCACCCAATCCAAACCTTGCAACACACAGGAGACCCTTTGATAGGCCCACACCCCTAGTTTCGGTCAAATCTGAATTTACTGGACCGTTGGATCAACTGTGGATCAATCTGAACAGACTGGATAAATATATATTCAGAAACAGATGAATTGGTATTAATACAACAAAATCAGAAGAGACAAACAGTACATATGACATTTATATACAATCTAAAGTGACCACAAACCTTTTGAAAATTAACAAAAAATAATACTCGTTTTTATGGATTGGCAACATGATTTGACATGCATCTCTAATTGAACTGACGCAAATTTCAACACTGAAAAAGAAACTTAGCGACATGGGGCCATGCCAGCACACAAATTTTTTTTTTTAATTAGTGCCAGCACACAATTGTTGTTTACCATTTTATTGAAATTGCAATATATACCAAGATCAAAATCCCAAATCTGTTTTTGAAGAGAAGTGTTCAGAGAAGTGGTTTAATTAGGTTAAACTGAAAGAAGGAAACCCCAATCCCCACAGGCACATCATGTGCGCACAAAACTCATCCTCTTGGGAAATAATATGTCCTCAGAATTGATATTTGAATACTTTCCATTGTTTTGGGGTTGTTATTCATTGAGGTGCAGCTTAGTACAAATAACCAGGTTTCTAGGATCATGGGCTTTCATTAGTGGAGACCCCCCATGACTAACCTCCTGAGCTGTGTCAGGGTAGGGTTTCACCTAAGGACAGGTGGGTCCCATCATTTCAAGCAATGGGAGCCCAAATTACATTTAAACCCTGCATGGTATCAGATACCATGCATTTCACCTAACTTGATCTTGTTCATATTAAGGTATTTCAGGGGCAGGTCTAAACCATTATAATAATGGTAAAGAGTTTGGTACGGGAATAATATCAGATCAATAATGCTGTACATGAGTGGGCATCGAAAGTTTTCCAAATACATTGACCAATACTAAAGATTAGGTGGTGGTGACATGTACCCCTAAAGTTCAGTGTGCAAATGTATGCTTATAAGAAAAAAAGCTCATGTATCCAGGTTCAGCATGTAGCCACTTCCCTTCATTTTTTCTATAAACAGCATGGTAAGGGCTCACCATTAAAGTAGAAAATAGTTGGACCTCACCCAGACTCATCCTCCCCTGGCCAAGTTACTCCCTTGAACACCACTTCATTGAGTTAAATCAAACTTCATTGAGTGATTATCTCCTGTTGGAGTTAAAATTGCCTCATTGCAGCAAACAAAATGGATGACAAGGAAAAGTGGGGAAAAAGAAAAAACAATAAGAAAATATCAGAAGGACATATTCATATTCCATACCCTCACACATATATCCCACCTATGAACCGGCACTTTAATTTGATACCGATACAACCAAGTCCAACACTGAATTGAACCTCAAAAGAATACTGTACTTAAAGAACGATAAAATAACTTGGGTGATGTTAGTTTTAGCATATGGGAAGATATCTTTCTAATTCTTTCTTTTTATGCCATACAATAGAGGCCAAAAGATACAAATCTAGATGAGAAATTATGCAGCAAGTGATGAACCCATTGTACTGAATGGAGGTTCTCATTCCGTCATTTGATAGTTGGATAGGAAGAATCCACCGTGGATTGGTTGCATGGAGTCCAAAATACCATGATTGGAGGATCAAAACATAGACAGTTGGAGCAATTAGGTGAAACCATCTTCTTGAATTCTCGCAAGTGAAAAGAAATGATCATATCATCCCAAACTTGCTGATTGCAGGGCCACACAATCCCTTCTTCCCACCAACCATCCAGGTTGATTGTGCGAGAGGGCTGTGTACAGAGACCATCTCTCATTGGATCATAATTGATAATAATTTGCAGATATAGCAATTGCAAAAGTGTATTTTGAGAGAAAATTAATCACCAGGGACAGATTGGAATTTTACACTTGCCCAGCCAATTGCTTTTCGGCTGTTGAGGTTCCCTCATTATTCATACCCCTCTTCTTCAGCCTCGTTGCCATTTACTAAGACAGCGCCATTTGTTGAATCATCCACATCTTCCTCGATGGCATCTTCTCGATCCTCTTCTCCATTCTCTTCCAACATCTGCAATGAAAAATGTTTTAAAACGAGTAGACAAGGAAGATCAGAAGAGGGGAAAAAAACCCACAATTGAAAAAGCAATTGGAAAAACAAAAAACAAAAACAAAAACAAGGAAAAAGAAAAGGAGAAACCAAAACCTTACTATCCATCTAAATTGAGATAACATTTGTATCAACATAAGAAATAATATTTGCTTTATGATAAAAAAAAAAGGTCATTACTAAGTATGGGTCCTGTCGAAGTAGGGTCCTGGGAGGGTCCAGACCTGAGACAAACCCGCGTTATCATGCATGACACTTGAGACTTTTACCATTGCACCAAAGCAATGACCATATTCACTTTTATTATCTCATTGAAAAATAAGGTCTTCACCATGTCAATGATGTCAGCAAAGTACATTTTCATCTTTGAGAAAAGGAGTTTGAAAAACAGACTTTCAAAATTATCTGTTTGTTATGGAAGTAAAGAAAATATGAAACAATGGTGGGGAACAACGTTTACAATCTAAGTATAGGCCTGGCTGGCGTAATTTCAGTTAGGGAGTAAATTATCTTCAGTTTGTCCAAAATTGCACACATGGCTTTAATACACTGGTATTAAAAAGATAAAGGAAGAATGCTTGAAAACTAATTCATCGACTGGTTGACCTCATCTCAATTGGTGAGGACGCTGTCTTCAATCTACCCAGAAATTGTAAGGCACTGACATTTAGAAACATAAAAGGATAGGATTAATAGGGTGTGCTCCGAAAGTCACTTAAACAGCTGAATCTTCACCAAATTCAGGACTCCAAGATTATAGGTCAAGCACATTTACTGTTCTAAAAAAATTTCTGCTAAGTGTAATAATTCCAAGAAAGGTCCATGCAAAGTTCTGCTCATTTGGACTTTCTGGTCCTCTGTACAAAGGGTTCTTTCATTTTGTATATTTGATGCAATCCGAGGGAACCATGGGCCTCAACATCTAAAGAAAGGGGGCTCAAGAATAGGCCCGCAGTTGGCCAGCCAATGGGCTCTAAAGTTAAAAGATAGTGGGCCAAGCTCATTACATATTTGGTCAAGCCCATACAAATGACTGGCTCATTGGGCCATGCCCGTGGTCTAGCCCTTGGCCCAACCCAGTTCACTTTCTTAGGATAGCAATTTCCAATAAATTTTCCTAGATCTACATACTCAACATAGAAAACTTTCAAGAAGACGTTGATGGACATTTTCTTAGTTTAGAAATCTTACGAATTTTAAGTCTAACAAGATAATCTTTTTTTTTGAATATTACGTCTAACAAGATAACTGATTGGCAAGTAATCATTCAGGGAAATGGAAAAAAATCCTATTTAGGCAAAAGATTGAAATGGATCCATCTTATGGAGAAGAAAGGAAATTCCATTTAGGATCCTAACAGGAAGTATAGCCGACCCATCCTCCATAAATTCCCTAGGCAATATCTCAATTAAAATTCTCGAGTTGCCACTCATTAATTGAGCAGGTGTGTCCCTTATATGAGGAGTTCTTGGGTTGCCAATGGGGATGACTCCAAAGGCTGTCCATTTATAGTTAATGTGTGATATGCCACATAACATCAGTCCCATCAATAATCTTTTAAAGCCCTTATTTATTGCCTAAATGGCTGACCCAAGATTGAAGGAGCAGGCTTTGCTCCTGATGAATAGATAGAGAAACAGACACTTTAGATTCTTGTGAAAATCCTCAAATCAGTGTCATAAACATGAATGCGCTGACATTGTTGACATGTATGATATATCCATTACTGGAGAAGACATTCGAAAATGGTGTTGGAACCTAAAATGTGGGATTTATTATCATTTTTCTGAATGATACGCATATAGCTGTCTGGTTATCTACTTTCCCAATAGCAGAATGAAATAAGGACATCCCAGCTGTTTCAGCTACCAATTGGCTGTAATAAAAAACTTTATGTTAAATATTTAAATGTTCAAAACCTCATAAAAATGATACACCAGATCTAAATAGCATATACTATCAAGAGAAAACCCAGTAGCCATAATTCCATATCCCCCTTTCGGGGATCAGGCAAATCCAATATTTGGATGCTACAAGGCTTGTACCATTCCAAATTGTATGAGATTAACCTGATAGGAACCAAAAGAGAAAAGAGAGATAGATGGTCCAATTCAAGGTTGGACTGCCTCCTAGATCACAATTTGTGGTTGAATAGCCTCCTTGTGGAAGCACAGATTTGTGATAATTTCTTGATACCTTTCTTATTATTCTTCTATTACTAAATAGCCATTGTTGGCTTTACATGGATAGCAACAAAATTAAAAAGATCTCCCTTAAATCAGGGAAATATCACTACACAATAAGTCAAAGAAATCCTACTACTTAATCGGGAAAGAAATTTAATCCCTAGTTGGCTGACAACTCAAGCCCCATCACTTTATTCACTTTCCTAACTTGCTTGCAATTAACCTCACATACCTGACCCAAGGTTTAACAACCTAACCCAAGGTCTAGTTCATGTGGACCAATGAATTAGCCCTTATCACGCAGTTGGGCTGTGCTCCAATCATAAACTACCTTCTCTTTTTCCTTAAAACAGTCATGAATTAATACTTCAAAGGTAAGCAAAAAAAGTGCTGCAATGTTCGGCAATAAGAAAAGACCAAAAAAAAAAAAACCTTACTCAGTTAAAAATTCCCAAAATAAACATATTCATTACCTTCTTTAGAGTTAAAAGAGAGAGAGAGAGAGAGAGAGAGAGAGAGAGACTCAGCTACCATTCTCAATAAAGGAAATAGATCCATGACGGGGGGAAATTACCATAGCTGTCAAGTTCGTTTCGGCTACCATTCTCAATACAGGAAATAGATCCATGACGGCGGGAAATTACCAAAGCTGTCAAGTTCGTTTCGGTTCGTCCGAAACTCCCGAATAATATCGGTTGGAGGTGAAACCGAACGGAACATCCCACCTAAAGATGTTCGGTTCAGGTTCCGGTGCTGTTTGTAGATGGATTTCGGCCCAAACCTACCTATTTTGGACAAACAACATCTGAAACATGCAATTTGGATGAACTGGGGTTGGCTTGGTAAAAGGAGAAAAATGAAGACACTCTAAAAGGTATTTCAAGGTCTTGGCATTTTTTCAAGAGAAATAAAGACACAAAGGCTTAGAACACTCACTTCACTCACCATTCCTCATTGAAAAGAGGATTTTTGTAGAAACCCTTGTTTCTTCTTCCTTAGTAGAATGCGGCCTTTAAGCTTCCAATCAATCAAGAAATCACACTCTAAAATTTCATTAGCAGCCATAAAATGTTCTCTCGCCCTATTTTCCTTGCCCAAGCTTGAGATTCTTCCTTTGCCGAAGCTAGAGCCCCAAATCCTAGCATCCTACACTCACCGAGACCTTGCTGTTGCAAAAGATTGAGAAGAATGCCTTGTTGAGGATCCACGCTGCAACTGAAGCTCAAATTCCTTGCCATTCTGCTGCTGCTAGCAACTCCTTCCCCGTCTTCCATCTTTTTCCCCTTTTCTCTTTACTGGTAGAGATGCTTCAGGTGTTGAATAGGCTTTGGGAGTACGGCCCAATTATCACGAGAGTTGTGTGAGGCTCTTGAGTGGGGCCCTCAGGCATCTTTATTATCTGGCCCACTTATCACAAGAATTCCATGAGGCTGTTATGGATATCTATATTTTTTTTACTGAGTGCCCACTTAAACATTCGATGGCCCACTGACTGGATTTTTTTTAATTTTCATGTCAGTGCCAAGTATCAACTATTCTGTCTATTGTGGGATTTTTTTTGTTAAGTGGGCCACACCCATTTAATGTAATTACAGTTCTATGTAAAATTTAATGGAACTGATTTTTAATAAGTGGCCACATTGAAAATTTTGAAGAGTACTGTTACTATAATTCTTTGAAAAAAATTAATAGTTGGGACCACCATGAGAATCTATAGGAAATTTTTTATTTTTTATATTCTAAAGAAATGTTGTGGAAGTGACCTATATGACATACACCAATGTCTTTGAATAACTAAGTACAACACAGGAGAGGGCCACTTTCTTTCAATGGTTTGATTTAATACAGAATTTTTTTAATCTTTATAATTATATAATATTTAAGTTTTTTTTATATAATTCCCAAAACAGATTCCAAATTGAAATGCCGAAATGCTGAATTGCCCGAAATGTTTCAGATGGAAGCCAAACTGGAATGAGGTCTGAAACAAAATTCACAACTATGGAAATTAACCTTCCCCTAAAAATATACTAAATAGTCAAGGCAAATCAATAACTAGTATTATGAAGGAAAACCGAATAGTTTGTTAGCATGGCATACCTCATGACCAGAATCTCCATTTTCAAGGGGTATCTCCTCCCCTTCCATCTGCATGCTTCTGAATGCTTCAATCAGATTGATGTTGGCTTTCTCGGCATACCTTAAATATTCTTCAGCAGCAGGAAAAGTGCCCCTACTCAAGAAGAAATTAATCTTTACAAATATCATTCCACAAATGTCATACATAAGCCCACATACACACCACATCATAAGCCCACATACACACCACATCATTTTCCAGGAAGAATATCAAACAAACATTATGTCTCTAACAAGTAAAGATAAACAACTTGCCCATCCCTAAAGGGAAAAAAAATGAACTCATCACTAAATAGCACATAGGAGACTGAATGGTCCAGGACTAATTGAAATAGGCTCTACAGGTCACCACTAATTAATATCATCTGCCACTAAGGTAACTGCTTAGAGATTCTGAAAACCCCCTAGTTCTTTTTAGTCATTTTTGTGGGTCTGAAGAGTTGACAGGAGCAAACAAATGTTACCACCAGCGTAGGTAGAGAGAAGAGGTAAACAATTTTTATTGTATACATATTCCAGAAGAAAAACAATAGCTTGTGAGCACTTCTATTGAGTATACACAATACTTAAGGTAGCTCAATTACGTAATATGTTGATTATACAAACACTTTGGTTATTTGACCAACATACAGTGGTCTCTTCATCCTTGGTTTGCAGCAGCAAACTAATTTTAGCTCCCAATAGCATAAACGAGCATGATCATTCAAACAACAACACAGAAAACAGGCATAACTGAACATAAATAGGTGATTTTATGGCTGCTGCCATCATAGAAGGAAGAAACATGTTCACGCCTATAAAAATGATCTAGTCAATGAAGGATAAGCATAAAATTGAAAATAAGATTATAGTGATAAAAGAAGAGAGCAGTGCAAGAATATATACAGATTGACATAAAGGTACCTGTTCTCCGAGAGACTGGATTCAATATCAAGAGCAATCTGCCAGTGATTAAACATATTAGGGTACTCTTCAGGATCCGCCAAAGACTCAGCAGCTTTTTGGTTAACCTTAAAAAAAGTTTGACATAAACAAGTCAACAAACAAAAGGCCCAAATATCTTCTTGTGATAAATCGAAAAAGGAAAAAGAGCTAAAGAAAACAAGCTGTATGAAACAAGCACTTTTAACATTTTCTGACTCTATCTAATTTCATCGATTCATGGATCCTAGAAATGGGAAGAGGGAAAAAAACCAGGATGGTCTGAGGAAAGGAAAGGAGAAACCCAAACAAGAGAAAACCTTATTAAGGTCATTTCTCCAAATTGCCACTATCTCAGAAACCTTGCTTGGAAGATAAGACCGAGCCATCAAAGCAGCCTCAGGAATCCGGTTGCTGGAAATGAAAGCAAAAAATTAAAAATAAAGAAAAACTATAATTGTCTTAAAAAGGATAGTAAAATACAATTGAAAATTTTATCCTTTAGCTTAGATAGGCAGATGAAGGGGTACCTCTCCACCAATAGCTGGAGACATTCCTCCAATTTGCCAAGCATGAATAGACAAAGAAAGGCAACATTATTCTTCCCTTGCTCTTTAGCAAGAGATGCAAGTTTAGAAATTCCTTCAGCATCTCCAAGAGCAGAGTACAAAAGTAACAAGCCACTCAAGTCCATAGCATGCACTAAACATTCTTCAGCCATTTCTAACTGCATCAACAAAAAGAAATCATTAATTAGAAGTTAAGGGATTAAAGCATGGGCCATGGAGTTCAAAGAAATTTCATACTCAATTATTGACTCTATACCCTACAGAGAACAAAGGTGCTACACTAGCATCAACCATTGCAGTCAGAACTTGAAAGCAGTATATTAGATCCCACACATGCATTTAATGCACATAATGCATAAAGCTAAAACTAACATAATACCAAGCAGTTTTTGTATTTGTATAGCTCATAGCCAAGAGTCTTGAGTACACTTGACCTTCATATCAAGATAAAGGTATTTGAAAATTCAAAAAATAGACTGTATTAGTTTCCTGATTCATAAAACAGCCTAGGGTAGCAATGGGTCAGGACAGGTTGACCACTGGGTAGCATACTAACATATATAGGTCCAACCTAAACCTGACCTGATTACAAATTTAGAATGTTGACATGAACCCAACCTGGAAGTTAAACAGTCAATCAAACCAGAAAATACAGTGTTAGATTCGCTTAGATTGGCGGGTTGAAAAGCGAGTATGGTCTTCTGGCCTCAACTAGGGGTGCAACTTGAGCCTGGCCATGCCTAAGCCCACATGCCCCCTGCATAGAATTGCAAAATCTTCTATGAGATCATCAGGGTCTGGCTCAAGCATGGATTAGGAACCACAAGCACAAGTTGGGTTTGGGCGTGAGCCAGGCTTAAGTCTCAAGAACCTGAGTTTCCCAGCCAGAGTTCTTCATATAAATCACTTGAGGGAAAAACCCTAACCCCTATTCCCTTCTTTCACCTCCTCTTGTACCTTCTCTATGATCTCCCTAGCTGCTAAATCCTTTTCTTCATGTCCCTTCTCTCCCTCTCATGAACCTCCTACATCCACATCCCTCTCCCCTTCTTTCCTCTGTCTCTCTGTAACCAGGGTCTTCTGAAACCATGAAACTTATTGACAAAGGGCAAAGCCTCTACTTACTTGGTCCGGGCCACTGGTGGTAACTAGACATCTCAGGAAGCTTATCTAAACTATAAAAATCTCGGTCAAGAAACTTAATTGCTACAGGATATGACAAGCTCGATGGCAATCTTTACCTTGCACAGAGATTGTAGTATCATTTGCCCACAGAAAATTAGGTATCTTTGGTTTTTAATCTCTGCATTTTGCATTTTAATGAAGATATATTAGGCCATCTCTAGTGGGTTCTGAGGAATTTTGATAAAAGGTGTGGTCATCTTCCTTTTAGAATGACCGTCAATTATGGGCCAACTTAGCTGAATTTGACTTGGGCTCAAGCTTGGGCTTGACAACTAGGGTTTCATCTGGGCTTGGCCTTGGGATCAGGCTTACCAACATACAATTGGACTGCACTAGAGCTAGGTCAATGCCCAGCTGTCCCAAGCATCTTTACTTGGGCTGGAGTTCGAACTTTCAGCATTTGCCCCCAGTGTTTGAGTAGTGGGGCTGTCTATTTTCATTGGGTCAGTTGGGCAAACCATCTTCCCCTGAAGACTTTGGGTTAGACCCAGGCGCAACGGTTTCCCGTGCATAAAGAGTCTTTCCGATTCATTATTTGGATTTGATAAGAGTGAGGGCACTCTCACTGCTGATGCTAATTTGCACTCCTAGACTAAACAGGAGGTTGATCTATTCATTAACCAGGTTGGAAATGTCAACTGGAACCCAAACTAGAAGAGTCAGCCTAAACCCCAGATTATTAGATCAATTTACCATTAAGTTGGTGGGTCAAGTCAAAGATAGGCACCCCTATAAGTGCCCTTTTCCCCATAAGGAAACAACGCCTTTGTAGAAAGCTACTAATCCACTTAGCACTTTGCCAGAAGAAATGAAAATATATCTTGAGTAGAAGAAACACCTTTCCAGTCGACATAGCTAATTCGCCCAACTGCTTCCATTTTGATTCACTCTGTGCTTCAACAGCAATTGCCTGCGAATTTTGGAAGGGTGGAGAGAGAATCAGTATCTTAAAAAAACAAATGAACAATAATTATAAGGGATACTGCAGAGTCAAACATCAAGGAAAATAGCAACATAACTGTGTCTTGACTGAATCCATAAACACATGTCAGGTCAAAATAATCATACCTTTGCAACCTCTAGTCTCCCAAGCTGTACAGCTAGATCAAATCTATAATTAGGATCTGTAGCAACTTCCAAAGCATCCTCCAGCATGCCCCGAGATTCCAAGAACCGAGCCACACTAGTAAGTAGAAAACAGATTCACCACACATCATGATTCAAGACGACTCCAAGAACACAAAAAAATTTGACAGTAATGTGAATCTAAACTGTAATAGAAATACAAAGACACAGAACAGATAATAAAGTAAAATGTTCAACGACTGTCGAAGATCACTGAAGTAAAAATGGAAAGACAAACTGCCCAAAACTAAGCACACCTCATAATTTTCTCATTCCATGAGCAAAATTTAAGAGCCATGGTTGGGATAAGGCTTTGATGATGATAATGATAAGCAAAATTTAAGAGCCATAATTCACGGAGATTATAATGACAACAAGAAAAAGTTCTAGTAAATTCTGTTTTTTTTTTTTCTCTTTTCATTTTGAAAAAAAACATGTCAATTCAGTGACTGTCAAGCCATCCAATCTCTCCCTGGATGAATGAAAAACAAATTAACAATTACAAGGTTAAAAAGACAATCACATGGTTTTTTAACCAATTTCCTAATCCACCAGTTTCAACGAATATCAGCAAGATATTAAATTTACTTGATCTAAACATTCTCAAAATTTACTAGATGCTAGATCCATTTGTTATATTTGGTGAGAAATGGAAAGTACCTGTTGTATTGCTCCTTTGGAATTGAGGGCAGGACGTCATTTGCCCGATCCACATCCCCACGCATCACAAGAGTCTTATACTCAATCAAGCTGAGAAGTAATGTATAACCCATAACACTGCAATGATAGGATGATTAGACACACAATGGGATGTTGTGAAGAACAACATTTCTAGAAACCATTAAACCCCACTCACTTGAACTCTTTATCTATAAGATAGACTCGACTTTGACCGGCAAGGTACCCTAACAAGTACATAGGACGATCCAAGTGAAACATTGTTGTCACCTACAATAATAATAACAATCAATGTCAATTCAAGTAAACCATGGCACCGGTGAGAAAAAGTTTGGATATACAGGTGGAGGGTCCATCAAGAGGTAGGAGTAGGTCGAAGAAAACATGGATGGAAGTCATTAATTCAGATTTGAAGAAGTTGCACTTATCGAAAGATTTAGCTCAAAATAGAACGAAATAGAGAAATAGAATTCATGTAGCCGACCCCAACATGGTTGGGATAAGGCTTTGATGATGATGTCAATTCAAGTAAACCATGAATGTCAAATACAAAATTTTTAACATAATTTATATAAAGCATTTCCATACCTCACCACCGACACAGTAATTAAGTCGCCAAGATGAGTTGTTGTAAATGAAACAGTCACCGACCCATATACCAGTCCGAACCCGCTCATTTATTTCATGAAGCAGCTCAAATGCATCCTCAACACCCTGCTCATCTACTGCTCTTCCACTTTCCAAAAAGGATGATACTATATCCCTCTGCCAATTAATTAATGTAAACCAAGAAAACAATTATTCCCAGAAATGGCAATCTATGAGAGGTCTGATGCAGTTTAAAATTTTCAGAACCGATGAATCAAAGAAAGCATTGAGTCAGCATTCTTACATTGTACTTCAGGATGTAGAATGATGAATCACTCACAATTGCAACTAGATCACCACTATCAGCCCAATAAAGATTCTGAATAGCCAAAAGATCAAACACTTGCCACTTTTAGCTGCAGTTAACAAATGATTATACAGTAACTAAGTACGATGTTTCAGGAGCATCTGTTACTCACTTTGACATTAACATCAATGCGGCGAATTAATCTGCACTCAGCCCAATCGTAAAAACAAATGAAGTCATTTGAGCACATTGCTAGTAAGGTTCCCCCAAAAATATGCTCGGCAGAGAAGGTTGGTCGTATACTTTTCTTTTCCTGAAAAAAAAAAAGGTGTACTTAACAACTCACCCCAGCTCCACAAAAGCTACCGCACCTATCAATTTCCACTGTGTGTGTGAAACATTTGAAAGGAACATGCCATTCATTACAAAGCAGCATACCAAAGGAAATTGTTATACCATGAATATGGTAAGGGAGAATTCGGTTGCTGTGAGATCACAAGGGAATATCATTCAAAGTTATAAATGAGTACATGGACATCATCACAGCGTATGCTAAAGGGTAATTAACAAGAACAACACACTTGCAGGAGCATGGGGCTGCAGCTTCTTTTAAGCCAAGGCTTACCCCACATGTCCCAGCCAGCAGAAAATCCATTTCAGGATGAGCTTGTTTGGGTTCAGGCTTAGGCTTGGACTGTGGAACCGGAGCAAAAATCAGGCCTTTGGAACCCAAAGCAGATCCAAGTGACACATTAATATATGTTACTCTAATTTAAATTATGTTGTTGGATGAAATCAGTGGCCGCAGTTAGAAGTTAGAATATCTCATTTGAGGATTCTTCATTTGACATTTCCCTCCCTCTCAATATCTGGATGTAATCAAAACAAGGGCTTCATTGAGGTATTCATTTTCACACTTTCCTCCCTCTCAATATCTGGGTCTTAGGTGCATCTCATCACATTGAGGGGCTGGGGCAATGGAAACCATATCTCTCCTCTCCATCTGGCATCCGTGCTTTGAGGTACACAACAATGGGCAAAAGTAGTTTCTGATATGTAAACACATCCATTCTGAAGCAAGTAGGAGCATGTAGAAAGCAAGTTACTTTTAGGAAGTTGATGATGATAGTTTGGTGTTTTTGTCCTTGACGAAGACACAGGACAGACCATGGTCTCCAGGGTCAACCTGTCCTTCAGGCCCAGGCCACCTACCAACCCATTAGCTTATATTTATTTGATATTATTTAGGGTTGTTTTAATGGTTTAGGTCTTTTATTTCATTTAAATTCAAATGTTTTAATCCTGGCAATCGATGTATTGGATGGTCTAGATTATTTCTAGGTTTTCTCATTTTTCTTATATGAGCATTATAAAGCCTTTTTGACTCTGCAGTTAATGATTAATGAAAATATTCTTGAGTGATTTGGGGGTTTCCCTAGTTCTCTCTTCTTTCTCGCCTATGATGTGGAGTTTGGCGTGAGGCCAATTATCAATGCAAAAGCCTGACCTGCCCTTCCACCCTCCATCTCTAGTCCCTCCATCCCTAAGCACCTTACATGTGGTGTGGTACCCCACTCTGCGTCGCTCTCTCTCCCATTTCACGTTTTATTTTCACACCTTCAGGTGACAGTCCTCATCAAAATTATCTCCCCTTAGGAGTTGACAATTCGAATGTCATTTGGAGTTGGCCCAACTGAATTGCACACCCTACTGAAGCATTTACATCGAGTGGTTGTTTGAAGTGTTATAGCTTATGCACAAGTACATTCTGTTGGTACAAGTGTTAGACCCACATGACCTCAGCCACAGTTTAGAATTACCAAAGCACCTGAAAAAAGTCGTAAATGGGCCTCCCACCCCACACATGTGCATCTTGCTGACCCCACACGTAATTAGCAGTTTTAGCCACCACATCGCATACGTTAAAGCCAACAAGTCACCCCCTCTACTAGTATGTTGTTACTTGTAACCTTACCAGTATCACATCATATCCAAAAGATAACTGACCAAACATAGTGCAGAATGCATACCACCAATCCTCCAAGAATAGAAAGACAAACAATACAAGATGATGCAGGATTGGGAATACCCTGAGAGTTTATCATCACAAGGTTCATGGGTCCCACTCTATGGGTATGCTGTATCTATATCTTCACATTTGTGACAACTGATTAATAAATAGCATACGGCTTTATCAAAAGGTTCATGGTCCCACTCTGGAAAGGATGGCATTGCTGTTAGGTTTATGAGATCATTTTCACTACAAGCATTGTAACTTAATACCACATGTGTAAACGTTATCATTTAATGGGATAAAGGCTATGATGCACGGATACTTCAAAATGGGCAACATATCATGTCATATTGTATTTGATACTACATTTTTTTATGTGTAAAATCCATGTCCTTGTTGTATCCATGGCATGTCTCTGCCGTATCTGGGCATCATAGGATAAAAGTCATCAAAGGTTCTAACCTTCTAAGTTCTAATCCAAAACCAAATTCGACCTTCGACATTATTTGAACATAATTTTTTTTAGACATCTACAATTCAGCATGCAAAATCTGCGACAACTAAGGCTCAACAGGTCTTACAAATGTAGCTGAAGCGGTTTGGACTTAGCTGTGTATATTGGTGCAATACAATGGTGCCTGCTCTGATCATGTCAGATGGCATGTGATTCCATTGGTAGATGAGTTCGCTAAGCAGGATGTGAGGACCAAAGACTGGTTATAGCTTACAATGGTTCTCTAGCTATGTGATTTAATTGTTGCTTTGTCTCTTTATACTTTTTAATTTGTGGCTTTCGCTTGGCCTTTATAGCTCTTCAGTTTGTCTCTTTAAGATGGTTTGCTTTCTTTAACAGAAGTTATCAGTCCACAAAAAAAAAAAAAAAAAAAAAAAAAAACCTGCATGCTGACTAATATGTATGAAGTGAAGTAAAAAAGGTATTGTCAAGAGAAAGAAGAAAAATAAAGAAGAAGAATAAGGAAGCAAGTTGAGCGAGTCTATCATGGCACAATTTATATCAATAATTTCCTTATTCGAGCATAACTAATAACCCATAAGGATACCATGTAACAGTGTCATTTTCAATCATATGCAGAGAATCGCAAGAGATGAATACAATTATTGTAGTGTACTGTATGATATGGAGATCTGCAGTATTATCCTACTTCCAACAAATTTTAATCTCTAGTATGAGTTTACAACTAAAAACAAGTAATCTTAAGATACAATCACAGAGAAGAGCCCACCAACCCAAAAGCACATGTTCTGAACTGTGGATTCAGTAAATCAAAGTTATGTGAAGTGAGTTTGAATGTTAGAAATATGGTATGTTTTAAACAAAACAAAATAGATGGACAAATGAACGCAAATGCAGTGTCATCAACCACAAGAAGTTTTAACTTTTAACAGGACTAACACCTGGAATGTTTTGCTGAAAATCTTAATTCTTGATGTACTTTCTCTAACTGCATATTCTCCGTCAGATGACCAAACGAACTCCAATGCTGAACCAAAAGATCTGTTTCTCCATGCCAAAGCTGTGTATATGATGTATTCTCCATCTCCACAAACAACAACAAACCTTCCATTTGGGTTGTGTTTTAAGCTCTACAAACAAATATGAGAAATATAAATATCATAAAAGTAAAACACTGAGGCTAGTAAAATATAGCAATTCAAACATTTTTATGAACAGACAATTTTTAGCAAAGAAAAGCATGTACCAAAGGAAGATGTTGACATACTTGCATTATCATACATGAGAAACTGTTAAAAGATGTTTACCCAAAAGTGGAAAAAATTGTTTCAGCATCATCAGTTGGAGTTAATAAGGTTAATTTTTTCGGGTATGCCATAATGGCTAGCACAGATATCTTCCAATTGGATGAACAGAGCTTGAGCCCTGGTGCTTACTATGGAGTCCATGTCTCTACTATCACACTATGCATAAAGAGCCAAGAAAAGTTTTAAATTAATCTGTTGACCATTTTCTAGTATTATATGCAATCATATACAAAACATATGTCACTTCTGAATTCTACTTTCCAAGTCTACCAGTCCCCTTCCCAAGTACCTCACAGTTGCAAAACTTCATTAATTCTACATGTATTGTTTTACGGTATAAGCACATGCTTGAACGATCTTGATTGACAATCTTTAAGGTATTTTGTTGTTTTATTCCAAGTCTTTATTCAATTTCTGTTTACTATGCTCTCAAAATAAGAACTACTGAACATTAAACAGCTACAGATAAAGGTCATTCACACTCACAGTTTGCCATGAAAAGGAAATTATGGATAAGGGATGTGATCATTGAGGAGCTAACCTGAGGGTAAAGATCACAACTTCCCAACTCTTTCACAGCCAAAGGCAACCTTTCTCCATCAGTGACCTGAAAATTGAAGTGGCAAAATCAACCGTGTCAATATCAGCAGAAAAGAATTCCAGCTCAATCATATAAGGCAACAAAAGCAGATGGTGATGCAAGTAGGGTAGCCAAACCTCAAAATCTGCTCCTACAGTCTTGATGTTCACTGTTTGAATTTCGTTATGCTTAGCCCATATGATTTTTCCACTGCTATCCATACTAGCCACAGGTTCTTCTCGACCAATTTTGATCATGATGGTTCCTTCATCATATCCAATTACAACCCTGTATATAAAATTGATAAAGAATAAAATAAATCACAATGAAAAGTTCATGCAAGTACGTGGCTAATGTGGAAGATGATTCTTTAGCTAAGGAGGGGACACTCATCAAAGTCAGTTTATATCCATTGATGGCAGCTCTATACTCTATAGTGTCTTCTTAATTGTTCTTTTGATGGTTGTTCCTTTCAGTTTTGTGTTTTAGCCATCAGTATATATACATCTTGTATTGCTAAGCTTTAAAGAATGAAAGTTACCATTAACATATATATTATATATGGGAAATAATCGAGAACTAGTTCTCACCAAATTTTTATAAGAAGTCTAGGTGGGGCCCATCTATCATCCAATCCAAATCTCGCAATACACAAGGACCTCCTTGGTAGTCACACACCCCAAGTTTCGGCCAAATCCAAATTTACTAGATTGCTAGATCAATTGTGCACCAATCCGAATAGACTGGATTTGTGGGCCTCAAATGAAGGTGTCAGGGGAAATGTGATTGGGGCTAAACTTGATATTTGGGGTAGTCTCACATAGATCTTTCCATCCCCCATGGTCCCATCTCCAAATGAGACCCACAAATGGGCCCCATAAAAAGTTCTCACAATTGGTGTGTGAGAACACTTCTCATAGGATTAAAGCTCATATATATGTCTTTGATCCTGTGAAAACTATTCTCACGGAACTCCGTGAGAACTTTTTGTGGGGCCCACTTGTGGGTCTCATTTGGGGATGGGATCAAGAGGATAAAAAGATCTATATGGGATCACCCCAAATATCAAGTTTGGCCCCAATCACATGTCTCTAACCCTTTTATCTGTAGCTCACAAATTTAGTCCATTCAAATCAGTGCACAATCGATCTAACCGTCCAGTAAATTCGGATCACCGAAAATTGGGGCATGTGGGTATCATGGGAGACTTTGTGTATTGCAAAATTTGGATTGGGTGATAGATGGGCCCCACCTAGACTTCTTACAAAAAAATTGGTGAGAATTGTTCTCATAGGATTATTTCCTAAATATATATATATATATATGGGAGCCCCTCTCCTAAGCTCAAGCTTAGGATAAGATAAGTTTAGGTGTGTGGCTGAAGCCTGTGGGGCCCACCTAGGGACCCATATGGGTATGAGGACGTGGGGGATTTGAAGGACATCCTAGGACTCTCCTATCTGCAAAAAATTAGCTTCAATTGTGATTTCTATCATCTCCATCTAGGCCCCAAAAATTTAATGGTCAACAGTCCATTCGAATCGATACACAGTGAATCCAATGGTCCAGTAAATTCGGATTTGAAAAAAAAATTGCTAGACATGAGCAATTCAGGGGGGTTGTGTGTTTGGTCCATTTGGATGAACCAAAGGTGGGCCCCAAGGGTCAGGCTTATGAAGTCTCTTATATAAGCTTGAGCTTAGGATAAGATAAGCTCAAGTGTATGGCTCACGCTTGTAGGGCCCACCTGGGTACCCACATGTGGATGGGGGCTTTGAAGAACTTCCTAGGACCCTCCTCTTTGCAAAAAATCGACTTCAACCGTGGTTTCTATCATCTCCATCTAAGCCCCAAAAATTTGACAATCAACAGTCCATTCGGATTAATACACAGTCAATCTAACAATCTAGTAAATTCGGATTTGACCAAAAATTGGCGGACATGTGCAATTCAGGGGGTCATGTATTTGGTCCATTTGGTTGGACCAGCGGTGGTCCCCAAGGGCTCAGGCTTACAAAATTTCTCATGTAAGCTCGAGCTTAAGAGAGGCTTGCTCATATATATATGTATGTGTATATATATATTGATATATATATAATCACACATTTTGTAACTAGCAAGTCCTATTTGTAGAACTTCTTGTCACTCCTTAATTTGCAACCAAACTAGTGAAAAATACTTGTGCACTAGTGTTCTAGAATATAAACGGCTATGTTGAACATTGTTAAGGCCTAAGGGGAGAAAAAAAAAACTCAAACTCAATCAGTGTTCCCACGCTTACATATGGATGAGTTCTAACAAGTAAAATAAAGTTAGTTTCAATGAACTCACCGCCGTGAACCTTTCGCATACCCCAGAGCCCAAACTCGTTCGAGACCATAATTCAACGTATTTTCAAGCCTATACAGTCAAGAAACCAATTAATGGCAGATGTCATCAAATATTCTAAGCCTCCACTTCAAATGAAACATGATATGCTAACCAAGAAACACAAAAATAATGCATAAATCTCATTATAATTTATTACCAGAGGTTTGTGTGGTCCAAATTCAAAATCACCGACATTCAATTGGCATCACAAGTAGATGGCATCAAATAGTAAAAGACTTCCCTTCAAATTAAACATAATATGCTAACCAAAAAACACAAAAAATAATGCAGCAGTCCCATTATAATTTATTACCAGGGTTTGTGTGGTTCAAATTCAAAATCATTGTATTCATTCAATCAGCATCACAAAACTAAGTAATTAGTGAAAGGGAAATATGTTTGCCTAGCACCATCTTCCACCAATAAATAAAATTAAAAAATAAAAAATGCATGAAAGAGAGAAAGAAAATGTTATCTAAAGTTTCAATCCATTGACGTTAATAATACAGGCTAAATAAATTGGCAGTCTTAAGCTTCTCTGGTCAAGGACTGGGTTCGACTGTAACCAATGACTTGCATGTTCTAGTCTAAATTAAATCATTTACTCAGTCAGACACCATTAAAATATAGAACTGATACATGGAGGTGGTCAGGCCGGTAGAACCATCTAAGACATCATGATTGGACCCAATCAAACAGGCAGACAGTCAAATCTAAGGGCCCAACCTTCAGTTTGGTTTTAAAAGCATAAGCATATATATACCAACTTAGAGGCAAATTGACCACATTAAATGTTTTATACATTCTAGAGAGTACATAGTGGAAATAAAGTAAAATGTAAAAAAAAATACGAAACAATGTGTATTGGACAAGATGCCCTCCAGACATTCCAAAAATAGGGGAAAAGGGGAAAAAGAAAAGGATGCACTTTTCAATGTGGAAGACATAAATATAAAAATAAATATATACGGGAGCACCGGTGCTCACCACACCGGTGCTCGGCGGAGGTTTTCCCTGTATACATATACATATATATATATGTATGTATGCATGTATGTATGTATGAGGAAACAAAAAACATAAAACCTCAGTTACAAGAAGTAAAATAAAAAGAAAAAAAGAAACAAAAATCTTGAGCTTATTCTTTTGAATTGACAAACAAGAAACTATTATTTCTCATAATCTCAAATTCATGGTCAGCAAGATGCCACATCGAAATGCATGCAATCTGCAAAGCTAAGTCTTCATACTTGCATTCTAGTGAATCTACTGTATCTACATGTGGTCTCCCAAAAACTAAACTAACCTTCGCTTCTTCCACATATCACAATATTTATTTCAGAAGCAGGGTATGTCTACAAGCATCAAACATGCACTACAAATCAATGTTTTAGTATACTGAGGAATGAGGCGAAGTGTTCCAAGCAATGATGCCCAGATACGGACACAGATACGGATACGGACACGAGGAACGAGGGTTCGATACGGCAACTTCAAAAAGTTAGGATACGGATACGGGTACGGCATCACTTAAAAATAATATATATAATAAAATAAACATAATTAGAAAATTTTAAAAATAAAGCTTGCCCTAAGACTTCCCCTTTTATAAAATTTGCTCCAAGCCCTAGTCTAATTTTATGAAATCTATCTAAGTTCTAGGCCTGGCCCATATAACCAACAAAATCCCCAAGAGAGCCCAAACCCAATCCCGCCCTTGCCTTTTAATTTTTTAGAATCTGCTACAAACCGAAGACCCAATCCCGCCCCTTGCCCTTATTTTACTTAAATCCCACCACAAGCCGACCCATTCCCACATGTCCTTTTAATAGCCCATCCTTTCCCGAGACCGTCTCTCTCTTTTAAGTCAAACGAAAGGGCAAAATGAGAGAGAGACTCTCTAGTGATGAGAGGAGGAGAAAAGCCATGGAAGAAAAGGTGTAGAAAGTGGCTGGAAATTGACGACGGTGGCTAGAAATTGAAGAGAGGAGGAGAAAAGGCATAGAAGACAATGCAGAGACATGGCGCAAGCAACGGCAAGCAACGACAGGGCTGGAAATTGACGAGCGCCGGCGGCAGCAGAGGCAATGGCAATAGTAGCACCATGGCATAGGTAGATCTGATCTTTTTCTTTACTCTTCCTCCTCCTTCCCTTTACAACCTGTTTGCTCAAATATCCTTTCTTCTCTTTCTCTCTCTTGGTTGCATGAAGGGTGGAAAAGGGCTGGAGTTATTTCAGGTTTTTTCTTCTTTAAATAGAATGAGATAGCCGTATCCTCAAAATTTTTACCGTATCATAGCCGTATCTTGCCGCATCCCGTACCCGGATCCGTATCGGACCGTATCGGTACTGGTACCACAAGTGAAATGGTGTATTGGGGTATCATAGGTTCCAAGTTCCCAAAAAAGTGGGGAATAAGCCTCATGAGCATACCTTTTTTAATAGATCATCATCATCAAAGCCTTGTCCCAACTATGTTATAAATATTATATTAGAAAAGCATATATTATAAAATAGAAAATAGCAACAATTTGGCTGTTTTGGCCTTTTAAAACGGGGCTGAGTTAAGTTCAATCTAGTACGCATCTTAAATTTTTTATTTTCTAAAAGGATTTTTAAATTCTCAGAATCACAGATTTCTCCTCCCTCTTTCTTAAAAACAACGTCCTAGTGGGGCATATGCCCATTGACATGAAGCATTGCAGAAACACAAGCTTTATCTAGGTTGTGTGCCTTGCATATATCTCATAAAATGACACACATGCACTAAATGCAAGCCACACCTCTGACATGATGTGTGGGGCATGAGGGTGAAGCACGGAGCATTTTTGGAAAGCTGTGTCCAACAGAAGCCTCTGTGATGTAATCTTCAAAATGCTTATAAAAATATGCGCCTGATTCTGATTTGTGCATTTGTAGGAAAGGAATTTTGAGGCAAACTCGGTTGCTAGAGAGGGGTGGGCAACTATTTCTATTGTTGTCAACTTTCTCTTCTTTCCCTATGTAATCTTTTATTTTCAGCCTCTTGTAGTTGTACTGAGCACTTTTTTTTTTTTGTTTACATTTTTTTTTTATCATTGCCAGTAAAAAATTGTGAACGTTATTTTCTTGCTTCTCAACAACGGAGGAATAACTGTAATATCACAAATAACTTTTAATCAACCTGATTCTTGCAACTCAGCAGAACATTGATGGGGGAGAACTAACTAACCTATATGTTGTTGCATGCCATATGCGTACAGTCCCATCCTCAGAACCTGTCATTATGATGGGAAGTTCTGGATGAAAACAAACCGCAGAAACATTGTGTGTATGACCTTCTAGCGTCTGAACACAGCTTTTGGTTTGGTAATCCCACACCTGCTCCATGGAATTTTACGTCAAGCTGTCAAATTACATACACACAAATAGCTCCCAATGCTCAAAAGAAAGAAGCAAGAGGTAGACCTTAGCAGTATGATCATCAGAGCCGGTGATCAAATAAGGTCTGTCACCACCAGTGAAGTAATCAACACAGTTCACTCCTTTCAAATGGGCATCCAACGTAAAATTTGGTTCTGAAGAACCAAGATTCCAAATCTGAAATATTTCGCATTTGACAGAGATTATCAGCATCACATAGAATAATTGAATACATAATCCATGAGACACAAACTGCACATCACAGCAATCTGCACATAACAGCAAACCGATAGCATGCATTATTAAACATACCTTTATCGTGCGGTCAAGAGAAGCACTAGCAAAAGTGTTTGTATCTTTTGGATTAAATGTGACTTGCATCACATAATGTGAGTGACCCTCAAAAATCTGAGTGCACATCCAGCCCTTGTCCCAATCCCAGAGCTTTATAAGCATGTCATCAGATGATGACAAAACATACGGAAGGGTTGGATGGACAGCCACACACCTAATGTAATCCGTATGTGCTTCAATCACTTTAACTTTGTCCATTGTATTGTAGTTGTAAATACGGATGAACATATCATCCGCACCAGCAACAACCCACTGCTTGCGTGGTATGAATTTTGCTGAGCGAACTGCAAATTGAAGAAGAAAAATACAGATCAAACAATAAATACAATAGCATAACTTCTATGTTCCTCATGTGACAAGAATAAAACAATTATTTCAATTAAAGTAAGTACCTGGTAACTCAGTAACTTCAAAAGACTTTGCCATAGTCTGGGATAATAAGAACATATTGTCAATCAGTTGAATGTGAAAAAGCATCATGAAGAAAGTCAGATGTTAAACTACAAAATGAACTTCTGAGTACCATAAGAAACAAATTTGCAGGATAATCTTTTTATAAAAACTTGTGCACAGTTAAAAGAGTATAGGGACAATTAGAACAGTCAGTTGACTCAATTATTGAGTACTATGATCAGTGAGCACATGATGTTAATTATTATTGAGGAACTGGCTCAGAAACCAAAGACGCCCATGAAGAACAGTTACATGACGCACAGGAGCTCTCTAAAATCTAAATGTAATGAGCAACACAGATGAGCTGAATATATAGTAGAAAAACCGAATCCATATAATTGGTCAAAAGTTTTGTTTTATTTGGGAGAAAATGGCCAAATTTTATCATTCTGGTAAATCTGAAATAAAATTACAAAATAATTTCCACTCCAGATTGTAGTCCATTACCTCGAGTGTTCTCCATTCTTTTTTTTTTTTTTTTAACCTTGAGCCAAATGGCTTTCACTGGGTTTGGAGAAATCAACATACAAAAAAGATCTAGAGAATGCATCCATTTAATTAAGGGCATATTTTCTTTTAACATGTTCATAAAGTCAATACTTATACTAATTGGACGAAATCCAGTAAACATTCCTTACCTGAGACTGATAGTCCCAGATGTAAACACTTCCAGAGTAAAGACTCGCCAGGATCCTGCAATATCACACACAAAACATCATGCTTGCTTGCAACAAATGGGCACTTTCCAACTGTGCTACAGTTAACTAAAATGAAGAACATATAAGCACATAAATCACCAAATCATCGCAATCCACGCAATTCGCTAACTAGTTCCAAATGCATTAACCAACTATTCCCAATGCCTATGGCTTACCATGGTTCCGTAGGATGTAGATCCACAGATTTCACTCTCTCCGATCTTTGCGCAAGTTTTCTCTGATCCAGAAATCATCATAATCAAACCTCCAAGTGAAAAAAAATCCAAATCGACCAAAAAAAATTAAAACTTTGAAATGGATGGAAGAAGAATACCTTGATATCGAGCCTGAGAGGCTGCCGGCGTTGCCAAGACCAAACAAACATCAAAAAAAAGAAAGAAAGAACATCAGTCAGGCATCACCACAACAGATCTCCACAAAATACGAAACCGTAACGGATTCAATTGCAATAATCCAATCTAAGAACCGAAGGAAACTCGATTTCATGAGAAATCATAGAGAATTCGATCGAATCGAGTGGGATTCGCAGCAGATCTCAGCCGCCTACAGATGAAGAAATCAAAGGGATTGGAGAAAAGACGATAAACCGTACCATTTTTTCAGTGCCGAGACCGAGAAACAGGGCTCGGAGATGAAGCTGTGGACCAAAGCGCAGAGGAAGATCCGATCCGAGGCCAAGATCTATGGAAATCCAAGGCACGAAGAAGATCTGAATTAGGGAGACTCAGAGAGCGACAGAAGAAACAGAGCAGAGGGCTCGGAACGAAGGAAGAGGTTGCGCCTATGGACTGTGGGGAGAGAGAGCCGCAGTTTGTTAGTTTGGAGGAAATTACAGGAGGGCCATCCATGGTCTCAATGAAAAGGACGTTTGATCTGAATTGATATTACGAAACTGCCACTTCTCTTCTTGTTAGGTTTCAGATGCCGACCCGACCCGACCCGACCCGATTATTCGACCCACGACACCCGTCGATGCCTGGATTGGGACATTGGAAAGATAAACCTGACCTAGGCTTGGAGTAGACTGAGTTGGGTTGAGATTAACCTGTATAAATTGTCTGACCTGCTGCTGCTCGTCTCTTCCAAGTGGAATGGTAGTTTTAGGAAATTGATACTCATTCAGAATCAAGTCTTGAAATTCAGACTTTTATGGTGGTGGTCGCGTGCTATTAGGTAGTCTTGTGGAAAAGTGGACCCAGGTGATTGATTTTCAATGTGGATTTTACATTTATATTGGTGCATATTGATACGTATAGATTTATTTATCAACGAGAACAAGGATTTCTAAATTATATAGGGGTAGGTTTGATCCGAAAATTCTCAAAAAATATGAATCTCTATAGGCTCAAATCATTGGGGATTTATGATAGCCAAAGAAAGTGAATATCTTTTCCTCGACAGCTTGTTAAATGTATGTAAGGGCCTATTTGGCTAGAGTTATTTCTATCATAAGTTGGGCTATTTTGAAATTTGGTTTCAGCTTTTGTCCCTTGAGCACTCCAAATGCTTCCAAACAAGAGTTTTCACAATTCTTTCAAGCAAATGGGGCTGTAGAGAAATCTTGAGTATGAGGGAGTGGAACTCCACAGTGGGCCATATATTGAACATTTGAGCCACTTAAAAGAAACACCATCCTAGTTATGGGATATTCTCAAATTATTTTACAATAGGAGATGGTTCCATTTTAAGATTTCACTGTGGGGTTGAAAGCATGATCGACACAATCTTACGCATGATATTCATTAAGCATCTATTCATCAGATTAATGTTAGTTTTATAATGGAACCAATTCGTATTGAAACAAAATTTAAAGATGTCCCATAAATTGGGATGGAATTTTTTTAATAGCTAGGATATTCAATAGGTGGGCCTCATTTTGGATTTCCACACATTCAGCTCACCATTTTTCTAAGCCAAATCCTCCGAGGATTCACACTCCTTCAAATATGCATATTCATACCTTCCACTTCTTGATGTTCTTACTGAACTATACTGAAATTCCAGTATCAAATTGAACCTATCAAGCATAGATGGTCATGGTTTGGTTAAACAGATTGGGCCTTCAATGGGAGTAAGTTAATAGGTCAAATAGAGGTTGGACCTCAACTCATAAACACCCTGCTTAAGACCTAGTTCAATATGACTCGATCCAATTTGTCCCGAAAGCCCTAGTACAAGAAAATTATTTGTTCATCCCTCTATCCGAGACAAACTTCACTTCAACCGAGGCTATACTTTTTGTTAGATCCGAGGATTGCTTGTGTAAAAATGGAATTGATTATATGCGATTATGTGATTTGATTGTTTTAAATGGAATTGATTATATACGATTATGTGATTTGATTGTTTTACTTTTATTTTGATTATGTATTTTTCAGAGTGTATTTTTCTATTAGAGTGGAATATTCAGTGAAATAAGATGAGATGGTGACTTTGAAATTTGAACAGATTGATTTATAGCAAAACACAGAATTCGAACTCTTTTTTTATTAAATTTTATTCCAAGTTGCTGCTTTTGTTGTTGGGGTGTCTTATTATTAATTTTTTTTCTTATGCACTTTGAAACTGTACTTTTTTTATTAAAGTGCAATGTTTAGTACAATGAGATGAGATGGTGATTTTGAACAGATGGAATTATAGAAAAACACATGATCTGAACTCCTTTTCCTTCTACTTCAAGATTTTTTTTTTTATTGTATCAATGTGGATATGGACTACTACACTGGGTCACAGACTCACAGTGAGTGAACGGCTATCCTCCATGATATCTTGAACACCACCAAATAGGGAACGCTTTTAGAAATAAAAACATCTTTGCTATGAACCCAGAGCCTACCAAAATGAACCAGCACTGGTAACGAAGGTTCGGCTTGGGGTTCAGGTGTGGGTCTTGTTTCACTGTTCTGCAGTCAGGTTTTATCTGTTTTAGTCCTGCACTGCTGCTGAAGTATAGGGTTTTGATTTCTCATAAGAAGGGAGTCATGCATGAGTCAAGTACAGGAAAATCAGTCCCCATCTTTTAAGACAAGGATCCAACTTTGCATGAATGACAAGGATTTAAAATCCAGCACCTCATGCTATGTAGACGACAACGGGAGAAATTCGTCCACATGATATATACACTATGCACGTGCAGCATTTGCTTTAAGTCTTCAAAGGCCAACACTACAATTAATTTTGAATTGAGATTCATTAAGGAAAAACCTCACAATGACCTGATTGGTCCTGTTACATCACCATTGGGCTGCATAATGTATGGCAAACCATTCACTAGTGATGTAGGTCTCGCCATGATCACTGTGGGGTTTTTTGACAGAGGATCTGAGCTCATCATTTTTTTAATTATACTTACACGCTGATACTACTCATGTACACTACCTAAGTCCCTATTCGATCGGCTTTGAGATCAATCTCCGGGATTGTATCTATAGATAGGGAGATGTCTTACCACTTGAGCTACAATTATTGAACTATTAATTGCCAATTGTACAATAAATTTATATTTTTTATATAGCTAAATGTGAATGATTGACTCATTTTCTCAGAATAACTCATATGCTTAAGCTTCTACATTTAGTCCAATAAAACTAATATTTTCTTAATATTGATTTGTCGAATCTAAGATGAATTATCCTTAAATTGGTGGTTATTTGATATTATCTTTCTCTTGCCATAGACTTAATAGAGGCTGATATTGTACAAGAGCAGATTTGATCCTAACGACCTGAACGACCTGACCAATGGGTAGGGTGCATGGGTATGGTAAAGCATTAGTTTCAGTACCCCTATGAAAATAAAAGGTGCATATCATTTACCATTCACACTCACATTAGTGAAGAAGCCAAAGTACTCCAGCTTTCGTACAAAACTTAATCTAACTAGATCATCTTAAGTCTTGATTTTAACGCTCGAGAGATTAATGTGTTGGCAAGTGCCTTTTAATATAATTCAGTTCAATGGGATGGGAAGGAATAATTAGGTCATTATCAGAATTGCCATGTATGTCTCTTTTTCTACTTCTTTTGAGAGGACTCAAACATAGGCACACACTCAACCCCTCAAGGATCCTTTGCCTTTTATGCATGGAATGGAAAACTTGATTTTACATATGTAAATATTACATTTGCAAAGGTTACACATATGTGAAATACATTACCGTATTTGTCAAATCACCATTTTCACAAGAATAATTAAGTATATCTAATGGATTTAGATGCATTTGCTTTTTTTTTTTTTTGGGTAATTTAATCGGTTTTAGATGTATTTGATTATTTAGGACAGTCTCAAAAAAAGTCTCAAAATCCCTAATGACTTTATGTTTACCATTAATTCAGGAGGATTGGACAGTGCAGATATGAAATTTCTACAAATAAAATTTTTTCTGTCAAAAAAAAGTTGGAAATAGGTTGCAATTTGTTGGATTTTTTTCACGAACTTCTTAAAATCTATGAAAATTTAATATGTGAAATTAAATGAATCAGGTTTCCTAGGCTATAAAAAAGATGGACAAGGCTATAAAAAAGATGGACAAGTTGGGATCATGGCTTTGGGGCCAAACAGAAGTCAAACAAAAAAAGTTGACATTGATGAGAAGTCAAACAGAAAAGTTGACATTGATGAGGTTCAAGTGTTCAAGCCCACAATAACCTACCTAAGCATTCTAGGCTATACCCCTTTGCATTGCTACACTGACTAGTGTAACCATTTTACCGCTTGTTAAGATATAGGGACATATGCATCGTAGTTTTATCCTATATATATATACAGAGAAAGACTATCATGTATATGTCTAAGACTATCATGTATATGTCTCTCTCCATAGTATGGGAGATAATTTTTTTTAGACCTCATAAGGTTAAAAAGTTGTTATGAGGTGTGATGGTAGTCTATTAATACTTGTATATTAATACTTTTGAAAAGTGTATGTGTCCCTTGCCATAGTGTGAGGAACATATGCATAATAACTTTGTCCATATATATATATGTCATTATATGCAAATTGTCATATTTACACACCATTATCATATCTTATGTAAATGACTCCAAACAAAAGACTCCAATGGAGTGATTCGTGCATCTGACTAGCTGATTTAAAGTTGAGTAGGTATGCGATATCAATTAGTATTGTTTTATTCATAGCACATCAACGTAAACCATTCATCGTATGAATAATATATTGTACCATCTGGATGGACCATAGTACAAAACTCTATAAAAAAAACTACTTGAATTGGATAACGTAACCAATATCTACAGTCCATTTGGTAGAGGAAGTCTTGAGAGAAAATACTCATAATAGGATATACTTAGGAGGTGACAATTTGAAGAGTCTATGGAATTGCTAGAGAATTATGATTCTCGGTCACATCAGCATTTCTATCTCAACTTCATCAAAATTAGAAAACTTATATTGCAACCCTCGATATGGGGCTCCCAGGGGCCCCACTTGGGACTAGAAAGGGATTGAAAGATCTCCTTACGCCCCTCCTTTTTGCAAAAAATCAGCATCATTCCTTGCCTTTATCATTTTCATCTGGGCCCTATATATTCAATGGTGTACAATTCATTCATATGGGTGTGCAATCAATCCAATAGTTCATTCTATTTGGATGGGTGTAATTTGGAGAGTGGGGGTGGTGCATGCATGTGGTCCACTTGGAAGGACCATCAAGTGGGCCTCACTCCTACTGAGTAAGATGCGCACCAAATACTCACCTAGAGTTTTCACAAAAAATGGTGAGAAATAGATGTGCACGGAGAATATATATAGGAAATATTATTACGCATCTATCCTTAAACACTTCCTTTTTTAGAAAGTATTAATGTATAAGAAAATAAAATCATCATACATTTTTGACTTTATTAGGTAAAAAAGTAAGTGTCTCTCACCCTATAATAAGTGTCTCTCACTCTATGGTGAGAGATGAATGTATAGTAAATATATGTATTCGTTTTATCTACAGGCTCTCTATTTTATGTTTTCCAAAATCTCCTCCAAAAATTATTTCTGGGCAAGGATCTTCTACAAGAAGTTCACTTATAGGGAAAAAGAGCTTTGCACCAGCTTGGTTGCAAAAATATTGATGTTATATTGTTAATCTGTCATGTTGGTCTGAATAACCTACTTTCAACTGTTTAGACGTTAGAATCTAAATTTTTCAGTGATAAAAATTTCTTAGAGATATAAATCTGGATGTTAGGTTTGTATCTAAATTTTGGAAAAAAGTTCCAACATTTGAATTTTAAATTCTTTCAATATTATCATTCTTCGTCTACTACTTAACCATAGTTAAGTTTCTCAATGAATCATTCATATTACTTCCATTTCTCTTTCTTTTTGTCAGGAGTGGTGCACAACAGACTAAAAAAGAGCGGTTCTATCTTTTAATTTTTCATAACATCTTTTTGTTTTCCATAATAATCTAATGGCGGCCGATTTTACATTTGTTAGAGATATGATTTGAATTTAAACTCTGGATGGGGTTTACTATGAGTCTTTATGTTATTTTTTAAATCTAAATCGTGAAAAAAAGGGGACCTCTTATAATAAAGTATCTGTGAAAATGTAGCCTCTTTATTAAACCAAGCTATGGTAATGGAGACGAAAATGTTTTGTTTTGTGGTTACTAATCCATTGCGGCATAAAAAGCATGTCTACAGTCGATTGATACCATTCAAGATTTGACTTTTACCAGTTACAGGAGTATCAATTAATTATTGAATGTCAACACCAAATGAGCTGTAAGAAAGTATTTATCATTTCAAAGTCAGTAAGTAAACTCAAATGGTTGGGTTTGTTCTTTCAAATATTTGCTGTGGGGTCATAAATCATAATCTACCCGAAGCAAGAAATAATTAAATTTAGACTTGGTATGCCACATGCATGATTGATGAGTCTTCCCAAAGTTGGCTTAATTTGCTAAATTGAGATTCTCTCAAAGAATAGAAGAGGAGAAAACATGGTATGTTGTGGGGCCTGTTGACCCTTTTCACCACCAACCGTCTATTTCATGCTTCCTTTCAAGTAATGGCAATGCTTGATGGATCTGAGTCTTGGTATCTTCTTTTTCTCTTTTTTATTTTTTTGTTGGTAACAAAACTTTTATAAAAAGAAAAACAAAATACAAAGATAATAAACAAAGAAAGCTAAAAGGTACAAGAGTGTTATACTAGTAACCCCCAAGAAAACTACACCAAAATATCATCCTAAGGAGACTTGTCTTTCAACCCTCTTATTTAGTCGCCAAAACTTTAGCCATGGAGTTGGCCATCTAATCTTATAGAGGAAAGCAACATTCATGTAGAAGATAACCCTCATATCTCATTAAAGATTATGATGGGGCTTTCATGGAATAGCCTTCCTTTTGGATACCCAAACAATAGCATTTGAAAAATTACTCTCAACGATAAGGCCATTATGAAAATACCAAAAAAAGCATTGAAGAGCTTCCAAAATAGCTCAAACCTCTGCTTTATTTGAATTACAATCTCCCGCATGTTTGGAGACCACAAGGAGGACCTCACCTTATTGGCCAAGGCTGACTTATCGCAGCACTATCAACGTTGAACTTCAAAACTCCAAAAAGGAGGAGAGACCAAAGAACATGCTTTCTCACCTTAGATGAGTTACACTTTAAGCAAGATTTCCAATTAATAAGAATGTCATCAATTGTAAAACTAAACAACTCCTTTATAACCAAAGCCCAATTTGCAATCTTGAGAGAGATTGAAGAAATCAACTACACTAAAGAAGAGGAGCACCCCTAAAAGTTCGACAAAATGGGGCTTGCATGCAAATCAACTAGAAGATCCCCAAGAGCCATTATGTTTTTGAAGTCATCTTCTAGGCCTCCATTGGGTGTTTGACAATCAAGTCAGCTTGATCCTCAATTCAAGGGCTTAAAAATTTTACAACTTTAATTAATGTACAATTTTTTATGATTAAAACCAACAGTGAATAATGATCAGATTATATTCAAATTGTGTTTAGTGCTAATTCAATCGAATTGGTATATGTGTGAATGTATTCAAATGTTCACGACTTTCCCCCTGTGTGGAGATACTTCTGTAGGGTTGTTCTTCAAACGAAAATTAAAACAATTGAAGGCTTACGCAGATTCTTGGATATTCAGATCAAGGAAATACATGGTGCCAAAAGGTTCAGCATTCCTAAAATTATGACATGTTTCAACAAATTGTTCTCATAGTAAATACAATTATTCCGAACGTTTCTTGTCTTGGATATCACGAAGTGAACGGCATGCCATTACTGCCTCATTTACCGAGAGGAAAACCCAATCCTTTCCAATGAGATCTATGGTTTGAGATTCTATAAACTTCTCTACAATCTCAATCCTGGGATTTGCTAGTACCATCTGCAATAGTAGACATTAAAATACATAAGTAGTTAAAATTGTGATTTTTTGATATATCTCTCTCTCTCATGTGCATCTATGATCTATCCATCACCATATAAAGCAAGAGATGCTTACGTAGCTTTTCCTCTTTGTAGAGGACATTTATCTTCTCTATACGAAGATATATGCCTTTTTTTTTGCATATAAATATTTTTAATTGTGTAAGTGTTGTGATAAGGTAAGAGATGAATGCACATCAACATCAATCCAAATTAAAGACATCCCCACCGCGTCTGCATATGTATATTATAATATTATAACGAAGCAAGCTACACTGATACCTGCATCCCTCTTTTCTCTATGATTTTACAAAGTTCGTGCATCATGTCAATGCCCGTTTTGTCAATGGTCATCACCGCTGCAATGGCAACAGAAATAATGAGGAAATGACTAGTGGGTTTAAAAATATAGATATTATCAACATTGAAGTCGCATTCCATCTCAGATAGCTTTTGAGTGATGCAGTTCTAATCAATCCTATATATTATTATGATATATATTAAAGTTATAAGAATGGAGGCCTTTGGGGGTGTCACATCAGCACCTCTTATTTTTTTTTTATTTTAGAGCGCCACGCCAGTATCATCGAAAATTACATGTGGCACTAAGAAATCACTAATTCCCCCAAAATAGCTCCATCTACTAATATCACTAAAATCTCTCACTCATCCACCTTTTTCGCACCTTTTTTTTTGTTACCTAATCCTATTTGTTGCTTAAATGGTAGTATAATAATTTTTTTTGTGGAGCCTCTTTATAAAGATTTGGCATCAATTAAAATAGATGACTCCATTTCTTATAGAAGTTGGGCTCACGATCAAATTATAATGCTAATCTTTCTTATGGGGCTTATTTACAAAGATTTGACACCAATTAAAATAGATAGCTCTATTTCTTATAGGACCATCAAATTATAAAAACTTTGTAATACTTTCAAAATATGAAAGTGGGCCTCACCAAAATCATTATCAGAGGATATGCCTTTGGGCCACCATTAAATTATTAAAATGGCAAGTTTCTTTATAGTTATAATGTGCTCAACTTATGCTTATTTGAAGTTTGGTTTGGATAAATCCAAGTCCGTAATACTTACTTCTCCAATTAGATATGAAATGTTGTTTTATCTAATTTTTTTTTCTGAATGGTTTCCAAGTTAAATTAACTTTATTCAAGCAACTCCTAGGAAGAAGGTTGATGTTGCATTTTTTCAAATTATGAAAATGAAGCTTCTTAAGTAATTTTGGTATTCTGTTACTTGCTTATTTCTAATTGATTCTAGATATGAGAATTTTGTGAGTTTTTCCTTAGACATTTAACTTGGTGGAATAACGTTTGTATAATATCCTTTATTTTTCCTCCTTTTTTTTCTAAGTAGGAAGTGAGCTTTTTTAATAAAAAATTTTGGGATTTAACTAGACTCAAACTACAAGAATTTTTTCCTTTGAGGATGTTATTTTTTAATTTTATTGAGATAAATTCTCAATCATCATCATCATCATTTCCTTTTTTGTAATTCTTTTTTTTATCAATTTTAAAGCAAATAATATTAGTATTTCAATCAATTTTAATAAATAAATTAGCTTGATAGATAATATATTTATCTATTTTTTATTTATTTTTATCAATAATATTTTGAAGAATACAATAATATTTGATGTATTATTTTTATACAGCAAAAACCTTTAAAATATCTATCTTAAATAAGGACTAGCAATGCAGGCCTGTGCTCAGCCCGGACCTATATAAAAAATTTAAATAGTTTATTACAAAGTTTATTAAAATAATAAAAGTTCAAATGTTTATAAAATTTAATAGACTTTTGAATTTTTTTTCTTTTATTTAAACCATGAGTACCATTCAATGGGCTACTTAAATTTTCAAACATTTTCTAATTTTTATTTTATTCATTTAGTAGGTGGACTTTTATAAATATTTGAAATTTTGTATTTTATAAATTTTATAATAAGATATTTAATTTTTTTATGGAGGCCAGGGCTAAGTACGAGCCTGTGTTGCTAGTAAATTATTACTATAATTGTATTAAGATTATGAGAAACTAACATTTTTATCTATATTGACAAAGTAATTGTAGTGTAAATTATTTTATGACTTTAGCTTCTTAATAGAATAAATAGCATATTAACATGTGCTTAGCATGGTATGTCCATGTATTACAAATTAAATATTCATACATTAAAACTATAATGTACAACTCTTTCCATAGAGCAAGTTGTACAAAGTGGAAATAAGAAAACTTGGGCAAAGAGGAAGTGGAAGAGATGGGGGTGGGATGAGGGATTCTACAAGTAAGAAGTAAAATTAAAGGGGTGAGTGCATGGTTTGATGAGATAAAAAAATATGAATAGGTAGTTATAGGAAGAGAATATGGAATATTTTAACAACTAGGAGTAACCGTTAATCAAAATTACAATTGAGAGTCAAAATTAAGTCAAAACTCTTTGCGTTACTATATCATACTAGAATTCGGATGTTTTGGTTTAACAAAATCCTAGTAATTGTTTGAGACATTAAAAAATGTACATTGTCACAAATGTTACTGCATTACTACTAAAAGAATGAATATATTGTAGATGAGTCTTCATGTGCATATGTTCCTCATCATTTTGGTGAGGGACATTTCCTTTTTTGGACTTTTCAAGCTTAAAAAGGCGTGAAGTTTTGTCTTCTTGCATATTAATGTTTTCCAAAAAAGAAGTATCCCTCACCAAAATGGTGAGGGACATATGCACATAAATATTCTCCTATATAGTATATGCACTTGCCTAAATATGCGGGAGGTATCTTTCTTTAATCATTCCCATATGTAAATATTTCATTTTCATCGTTAAAATGAAACTAGGAACAGTTTCAAAAAACATACCACCCATATCTAGTATAATAAATTGCAGGTCTTCTCCATTACTAGCAGCAATACTCTGTTCTTCTTCCTTGATCCATCTTGAAATCCTGGAAGAAGATATGCAAAGTCATTTACTGAAACATGGTCATAGGATTTAAGTCGAGGAAGTTTAGTTATAAAGGATATTGAAATAGAACAGTGGATCCTAATATGCATGTTTCCTATTTAAAATTTGAACCGCTCGTATCCATTAAAAGGCCCATTCAAGTCACAGACCCAATTTTCACTCTAAAATTAGAGTGATAGACACTGTCACATTAATCAATGTGTCAGGGCATGTGATTAAGACTATTGCAACATGTTTTATACCTGGGCAGAGAGGGGCAGGCGTGATCCAAAGGGGCGTGCCATCGGCTTGGCCCCTTCCAAAAAATATGATATTTCTTCAATAATGTTGACCATCTGATAAGGTCATCCTTGAAGTAGAGCAGGTCAAACAGCCAAAGTCCTAACCTATCCCCAAACCTCGCCCAGATTGAAATCTATACACCAATATCCGCTTCAAACTTGACAAATCCACTGCCAAATCTACAACTCAAAATGGGGATAGGTCCAGGCTAATCACCTATTTGACCCACCCAACCCGTCCCTCGTACACATTTCTAGATCCCACAAATTTTGCACCAACTAAAAGATAAATGAAAGCATTTTTTGTGTGTACGTGTGTGTGTGTGATTTCTCAAATAAAAAACACGACTAAAAAGGGAGAAAAAGTCATGAATAACAGAGCTTATGTAAAGTGGGTGTTAATAATCACCTCTCCCTTGAATAGCTAGCGTTAGCAAAGTAAATATGGGAAGCCATCTGGAGAATGAGAACGCCAGGTACCCCTTCTGTGCTAGGATACTGCTCTAAATCGCGGTAAAGTTTGGAGTTTGGAATGCACCCGAGCTTGTAAACTCCTGGCCTAGCCATATATAGGAGTGCTCTCAATATTGAAAGTCCTACCTGCAACAAGCACCAAATGATGGTTAAAAATTTGGTAGTCTATTATAAAAAAAAAATCTTACTTTTATGTATCGATCTAGTTTGTTTCAGTTATGTCTGAATTATGTTCAATGTTGGCTGCTACATAACAATGTTTATATTGGATTGTTCCAATGGTTTTGGAAAATCCTTAAATCATTAGTAGACTTTTCTTAGCAATTTCTAGTTTAACAGTCTTGACAAGAGAGATAGAGCGCCTTTTTTTTTAGTGGCATCGGTGTCCATGAGGTCTTTGACCCAATGGGACTAATTCCTTAGGTAGCGCCTGTTAAATCCACACAAATGCACATTGGACAAATATAAGTTAGGTTTTGAACATAAGAAGTGAGGAGCAAACCCTTAGATGGGTAATTTCTTTATAGCAAGACTGCTCTCCACCCTCCTAACTTCAATTGTGTGAAAACTTGACGCTTCACACTTACGGTTCCACCTTTCACCTTTCATCAATTATTTGAGCTCATTCCTATAGTTTTATTAGTGGAACCATTGAAAACAAATATTCCCCATGCATATGCTCAAGGCCAAATTTCACACCAACCAAGTGCAATTGTCAAATTGATTATGGACAGAACATGTGATTGCAGGATTTCATAGGTAAGATCTGTTGATGGATATAGGGATGGGCTCACAAATTCTGATTCTTGGACTCAGCTCACATGGACTAGCACAAATTCTGCCCTTTCTAATGAAAATGCAGTTCCTAACCAAACCCCGTAATAATAAAAATGAAAAACTGGGGTCTTATTTATTTATTTTTTACTTCATTTGCTCTTCTATACACTCATTCACCCCTAACCACCAGGGCAACAATCAGGGGTTGAACATAGCAGTCCCTGCGGAAAGAAAGATGTTGTGCCAATTAATCAATGGCTGAGGCTGTCCAAATGTGAATTTCGAGCCCTGTATGTGTTAAATATGCTATAAGATTTGAACTTCACTCTCTGAAGTGCAAAATCTCGTATAGATCTTATCCTTCTTGTGAATGATACAAAAAGTTGATATAATGAGCATGGCCCTAGCATAGATACATTGATCCAAAAGAGAGGGCAAAATAAGCCATGTAACTTACTTTTTTGGACAATACTGACCTGATCAGTCCAATCCTGTATACCTAAACACCCCATTAGATGTAATGATACCATGGGTGTCTGTTCCGAATGAATTAAACTGTTTGATTGAAATTAAAAATATGCAAGTAACAATCATTAAACTTGAGGACCATCAAATTAAAGGTTAGAATGATGGGATTGACTTTGAATTTTTCACATATGAGCTGATCACCCAATTCCAAGCAGGTACATCACCATTCTGGTCTTTTTCTTTGCTTCATTGTCACAATGGCCAGGAGTAGAAATAAGAGAGCATCCAATAGGAATTGATCGTTAGTGGGTGCTATGGGAATGGATGGCCCTTCCACTAGGCCTTCCCTCTAGTCCCAGGTACATCACCATTCACCACACCCAGTAAATGCTTATCTTTGCTGTGTTATAGGTAAACATTTTGTACCGCCAAAAAATAAGATAGCAAAAACCATCAGCGGAGAGGTTTTGTGTCATGTACCCTCGTTAGCCACTTCTCATAGTTTTACCAATGCATGTGAATGGGAGGGTTTGCATGTTTCCCGGGAATTAATTTTTGGTTGTTCAAAATTGAGCGTCCCTCAAGCTTAGGGTCAAAAGTTTCTTGCGTGGACTGGGTGGGAGATACTCTGGTTAAACAAATAATAAAAAAAACAAAAAGAAAAGGGTAGCAAAAACCATCTCAGAAGAACATGAAACTTCAAACGTGCTTACCGACAACATGAGCCCAACATCCATGCTAATGAAGACGACACCAAGAAATGCAGCGATACAAATGCAGAAATCAAACTTGTCGACCTTTAAAAGGTGATAAGCCTCTTTGTACTCGATGAGGCCGAGCATGGCAGTTATGATGATGGCCGAAAGAACCACAAGAGGAGTGTAACTGAAGGCAGGAGCCAAGAAAAAGAGAGTTAACATTAAGCAAATCGCCATCACCACATTCGACATTGCCGTCTTGCATCCGGAACTACTGTTTACTGCAGATTTAGAAAATGGCCCTGAAAAATTCCAACAATCCCACATGTGATATCTCTTGTTACGAATTAATTATATAAATGCTGCAATGATATAAAGATAATCTATGAGCATGGTTTAAAATATTTATAAAAATGAAAATATAACAATTGGAAATGTTATTTGGCTTATCCTTTGGGTCACATAGTTTTGAAACCATGCCGGTGATTATAAGGGGATTATGTATGTGATGCAGCTCAAGGGTTAGGGCTTGCGTAGAGCTGCATAAGCACGTGTTCAAAGACACTTCAAATCATCACGAAGACTTCAACACACACAAGGACACGCCTTTGTGGGGAAACCCAATTTTATTAATCAACAAAATCTGAGAATCTCTTCTCTACAATGCCATATATATAGTAAAAGCAAACTTAATGTGTAAGAAAACCTTACGCTGGTAATGAAAACTTTCCGAATAGCAAGTTAATTAGAAATCTACTAATAATAATCCTAATCTAATTCGAAGAAGGACTGCTGGGGCAATTTGAAGAAGGACTGCTAGGGCCCAGACTGCATCATCCTCCCCGGGTTGAAAGAAGAGTTCGTCTTCGAACTCGATGCTGCTTCGGATTGCCTCTGTAAATGTGGTGAACACGAAGGACTTCCTTTGTGGCAGCTTTCCAGGATTCGTCTTAGGTGGTTGTAGTTTCTCGGGATGAAGAATAACCTGCTGTCCACCATGCATGAATATATAGGTGTTGTCGCGCATACCATAAGTCCCATTTTTGTCATACATCCAAGGACGACCTAATAAGATATCACCATTATCCATAGATAGCACATCACACCAAATTGTATCTTTGTAAATCTCACCAATGGCAAAAGTAACTTTGTAAGTATGTCGAACATAGGCTTGATCACCATGCATTAGCCATGTGAAAAATAAGGACGGTTGTGCTTATAAATTTTCAATTGGACCCGATCAATAAGAGCTTGGGAGATGAGATTTTCACAACTTTCGTCTTCAATAACAACTGTGTAATTTTGTCCCTGAACTATACCTGCGGAACGGAAAATATTTTTTTGCAACCACTTATGCTCAACAGTTGGTGGAGCGTCATTGAGGACAATAAGAGCTTCACCTGTGGTATCTGCATCTATTATTTCAAATTCCTCATTGTCAATGTCCTTGGGATTGTCAATAACCTTAGGATCAGTGTCAGTACCCTTAATATCATCTGGGATATTTTATCAGCACCTTCAATCTCAATCAGATATATTCGCTTTAGACATTCTACTGCGCGATGCCCATGCTATTGACAATGAAAACAAACTATCTTATTTTGACTTTCAATCCTTGCAAAATTCTGTCCATTGGATTTAGCTTCTTGTAGAGAGGAACTCTTTGGCGGAACCCATTTAGATTTTTGTATTTGATGATTTGCAATTCCCTCAGCTTTGATAGCATGTTGAATGAGTTCATCGACATTATCAAAATGTTGGAAGGCAAGAATATGTTGAATGTTTATTCTCAATCCATTGAAAAATCCATCAACTTTCACATCATCATCTTAATTCAAGCCACAACGAACTTGCAGAGTCAAAAATTCCTTGGAATATTCAATTACTGTTTTAGACCTTTGTTTCAAGCTTTGAAAGCTGGAACGGAGATCTCTTGCATAGTTGACAGGGAGAAATTTTTGCTTCAAAATATTTTTTATCTCAGTCCATGTATCAACAGGGTCCATGTTCTGATTCCTCCGTTTTCTTTGCAATTCAGCCCACCAAGTTGCAGCATAATTTCGGAATCTAGTAGCAATCAGTGTGACTTTATGGCGCTCAGTCAGTGGCTTATATGCGAAAATATTCTCCACGCACACTAACCAATCCATGAATTCAGCGAGCTGTAATTTTTCATCATATTCGGGAATCACTATTTTAATCCCTAATTCTCGATCAGGATTATTAACTGGCGGATCCCGTTGATTCTGAATATTTGCACCATCATCACAGTTGTGATGCGCCTGCTGATTAGTTTCCAAATTTGTCATTCTAATGTCCAATTGTTGCAGGGTAGTGTGTATGTCATCAACTTTTGCAAACAATTTTCTAATTACACTAGCTAAATCTTCAAGTGAAGAAGATGAAGATTTAGTGTCCACCTGCTTCTTAGGAGGCATTTTTTTTTGTTTAATGCAAAATTGAAATCTGACTAACCTGAGGTAGAGATCTACTCTTCAGAAGTACGCTCGTAATAACAGATCAGAAATCGGAGCACAGATGATGTGGGTCTTGCAGAAACAAATTCTGACCGATAATTGTTGAAAATTTGACCAGCACTCTCCTGAGACAAACTGCAGTTAAGGGCTGCTTTGTCTATGGGCCCACAAACTGGAAAAGCAGCCCAAACGTACATGGCTATAACACAAGCCCAATTCTCTGTCTCATTTTTTGTGTTGAGAAGATGGAAATAAGAATAGGACTTGCTAGTACGTCGGTGGATACAAGAAGAGAGGAGGGGATGGGTGCTCGGCCTTTGGCTGTCGTTAGGTGACTGATGACGACGACGAATGGATAGCAGCAGGTTGCGGTCGGTGATGCAGGGAGACGATCATTGTTACGGGGAACGACGGCGTGCAGTGCGGACGTCTGGAGGAGGCCGACTGTGGAAAACTAGGTTGATCGGCGACAACGGTCAGCAACAGCAGATGGTCTAGGTACATTATCTTCTCTTGTTCGTCTGCTGCTCCTCTCTCTGCTGCGTCTTTACTTCTTCTTGATAAGGATCGAGGGTGGGTTCTTTTCTTTCTCGGCTGCTTCTTTCCCTTTTTTTTCTCTCTAGGGGGGTATTGAGGGTATCGCCCTGCTGTCGCGGCTCGGGATGGACCAAGGGGTCGATAGGGTGACTACGAATGGGTTGTGGTGTTGTCAAGAAAGGGATTATGTAGGGCGATAGCAGAGAGGATGCAGGTGAAGAGGGATTTGGACAGGTTGGGAAAAGGGTGGAGGCAGCGATGATTAGGATTAGGGTTCGGGCTGATTAGGGCCTGTTTTCAGTGGATTTGGGTATCGAGACTGTAGATTCAGCAGTGGATGGGGTTGGCTGGGCCGATGGGATCTGAGGGATTTGGGTGGTATGAATTTGGGTTAGGAATGGGACGAATTTCTTAGACGGTTCGGAATGTGGGACTGGGTCGGGAAAGGGATTACGATGGTGAGCGAAGATGGGGAGGACAAGAGTGGGTAACACACCGATCGACTGGCGCTCTGATACCAAACTGATGCAGCCCAAGGGTTAGGGCTATTGTGGAGGTGCCTAAGCACGTGTCTAAGGACACTTCAAATCGTCACGAAGACTTCAACATACACGAGGACATGTCTCTGTGGGAAAATCCAATTCTATTAATCAACAAAATATGAGAATCTCTTCTCTACAATGCCATATATATAGTAAAAACAAACTTAATGTGTAAGAAAACCCTATGCTAGTAATGGAAACTTTCCTAATAATAAGTTAATTAGAAATCTACTAATAATAATCCTAATCTAATTTGAAGAAGGACTGCTGGGGCAATTTAAAGAAGGACTGCTGGGGCTCAGACTGCATCAGTATGTGTTATCCATTTGGATGGGTCATTAGGCATTTCCCACCGTGCTGACTATAAGGACCGTTCTCATAGGATCTATATATATATATTTATGTGCATATATCTCTTACTATTTTTTTCTTGAGAACTCTAGGTGGGACCTACTGTATGATCCATCCAAATGGACTGCACACATGACCCCCTTGAATCAAACCCGTTTACCAATTTTTTGTCAAATCCAAACTTTTTGGACCATTGAATCGACTATGTAACCATTCGAATGGAATGAATGTATGAGTTATGGATGAAGGGGTTAGAGACATGTAATTGGGGCCAAACTTGGTATCTACGGTGGTCCAGCATGGATCTTTCTATCCCCCCCCCCGATCTCGGCCCTTGGTGGGGTCCACCATGGGCTTTACAGAGAAGTATGCACAGTCCCTTGGTGAGGAACATATGCACATGAATGTTCCCCTATATATATACGGGATTCCTCCAATAAGCTCATGTGGATAAAGGTTTTTCCATATGCCTACATGTGTGGGTCCCACCATTGGTCCATCGAGATGGACCACACAGAGGGGCCCCATGAATTGCACCCATCCACCAAATTTGGGCCCTATCTGATGTGACTTCATTGTTGGTTTGACTAACAGTCATCCTAATGGACTGCTAACCATTGAACTTTTCTGGCTCGGATGGAGATAAGATAATAGAGGTAAGGGATGGGGGCTGATTTTTTTGTAGAGAACAGGACCTTAGGGAGTCCTTCAAATCCCGCTATTACCATCTCCATGTGGGTCCTTGGGTGGGCCAATAGGCTTGAGCTGACTGGCCTTATCTCAAGCTTGAGCACGTGGGAGGAGCCCTCATATATATATATATATACATATATAGAGGAAAATTCTAAAAAATGCCCTACTCTAAAAATGCCCATTTTTCCGCCCTTTATTTTTTTGTAATGTGGCTCATGTTGAGTCAATCTAGTTTTTTCACACACACTACTTTCTTATGTATAGTCATATGTCCAAATTTTACAGTAATCCAATTTTATTTCACTGTTGGATTGAAATCATAATAAAATAATGCTTTTAAACCATTAAATTTTAGGGTCAAGTATTAAAAGGTTAGGATGATTATATGGATTCAAAATTTTTCATATAGGTAGGCTACGTATAGATCTTCACATCAAATAGACTTTTATGATCATTATGCATCTCAGTAGGCTCTAACCAAGGAGAGCATTTAAAAGAAAAAAAAAAGTTAGGGCGCTATATATATCTCTCTCCTTATATATATTGAGGAAAATATGCACATAATATTCTCCTATATAGATATGGACAATCTTCATGTACATATATCCCTCACATTATATATGTATCACTGGCTATCCAACGCACATGGTGCGCACCGTGGTGTGACCCACAGGATGGTCTATTCAAATGGACCACACACAGCACTCCCTAAATTGAACCCGTCCACCAAGTTTGGATTTCATCCGAATAGATTGGATTGTTAGAACTTGTGGGGCCCAGATGAAGTTAATAAAGGTAAGGGATGGGACTAATTTTTTCTGGAAAGGAGCCAAGGGAGATCTTTCAATCCCTCTAGTCCCAGTCTTAGTCCCAAGTGGGGCCCCACGTTGAGGCGAGCAGTCATTCAATTCTCACAATGCGCACCGAATGACTACTTATATTAATATTCCTCATATATATATTTCAAAATCTAGGTTTATTACGTCTAAAGGCACAGGTAAAGAAGAAATTATCACGGATCAGCCATTTTCTTAAACAACAGCTAGGAGCAAAGGCCAGTTTTAGAATTGTACCAGTAGTCAAATAGCACGAAGTAAAAGAGCCCACAACATTCATGAGCCCAAAAGCTATCATCTCTTTGTTCCCATCAATTTGGTAATTATTTTTCATTGCAAAGCTCCTTCCAATTGCTATTCCTTCCTGCATTTAAAGGAGACTGTGTCTAAAAACTCAGCTCAAAAGTGGAAACTTGAAAATGCTCAACCAATAATCTGGAGAGATTTGAAATCACCTTCATTTGAGAGCCTAAGTAAATATTAGATTGAGAACTTATAGACAGTGGGGTTCTGCTGTTTCCATTTAAGATAATTACATTTTTACTGCTATACACTATATATAGAGCTTAAGAAAATATTTTCACACTGCCACATTCTCCTCATATTTGTGTCGCTAGCTGGTGTATCACATGGATGTTAATTTTGCTACTAACTAATGATTAAAAACCAGAATGTTAGAACGCTAAACTATCAATTGTCATGAATTTACAAAGTGAAGTGCCTAAAAAGAAATAATGCACTTAATAAAAAAAAGTAATAAAAAATAAAAAAGAAATGTGTGAGATCCAGGCCGTTCATATGAAGTGTCCTAATCTGCATGGACGATATGGCCAGCCAACACATAGGCAATTGAAGCTAAAAAATAGCATAAGCAAAAGCCATGCAAGAGAATTTCTACAGAAATGCAGTGAAACTAAGAAGAAGAAGAAAAACAAACCATTCAGGGTTCGTAGTGTACTTACAGCCAAAGCTAGGATGCCTGTAAATATCCCCGCTTTTAAAGCTGTTAAAGCATATTCAGAATGAAAATTCAATTTTTGTATAGAAATAGGATTCAATCCCTTCTTCAAGTGCCCCACCTGCAACAAAGGAAGAAAAAAGCTAAGAACTATCAATCACTAAGAGAGTCCACTACAAAATGGAATTGGTCTATTTAAACACATGAAAGCACCCATCTTGAATCGTTCATGACGAGAGAAGCTTGCACTTCAAGTGGGCTTTCTGATGCATAATGGAAACCTTCACGTGTTCAATGCAAAAGAGTAAGAGGACTCAACTATCTCGATTCCATGCTTTTCAATGTGAAGGAAATAGGACAGTAGACAGCCAATAACAACGATCAACATCGGAGATACTGCCGACACCCAAAACAGCTTTGGATTTCTTTTTTTCTGCATTTGATCAATCACAGCAATTCCTTCTCTTTAAGTAAATTTATATGCTAGTTATAATGGGCATAAAAGAGTTAAGGGGTATGCTCCTTACTATTTGTTGTGTGGTGAGTAACACGCAAAGGCAGCAGATACCTAACACTGCACACTCCCATCTCCACTGCAGAACGAATGTAAAAAAGTCAAGTGAGATAGATCTAATTTTCCAAGCCTCATGTTCTAATTTTGATATATTTGCAATTTGGGCGTTAGATTATGAAAATTTGGATAAAAAATTCAAGTAGATTAAGCTTTTAATCTATTGGGAAATGATATAAACTAGCCTCATAATATGAAACTAGCAATACATGCCTATGCTTAACATGCACAATATATAGTTTCTTATATTAAAAATAATAAAAAACTTAAATAAAATTTAGTCTAAATTATATTAAGGTGGTAAAAATAATAATCAAAATTAAAACCTATAATAATAACAAAAAAAATTCAATAAATTCCAAAATGAGAGCAATTTAATTTGTTTGAAACGAGTTCTGTATTTTACTTTAAACCTTTTTTTAAATCAGAAGAATAAACCTGTAATAAAAATATTTTTGATATTATCACAAAAATACAATATGAAAACAAAAGTACATAGACAGTCTATTAATAGAAATAATTTAGAAGAAATAAATAAACCTTCGAAAACACAATGAAAAAAAACAAAAAATTGAAGCCAAGAAATAAAAGAAAAAACATAAATTCATGAAAACCTATCAGCACAATTATTTTTACAATTAGCTTGGGCGGGGCTTGCTCTCTCTACCATCCAAGCTCAGCCCGAGTACTCAAATTGAAGGTCCAAGCTAATGCGAGTTGAGCCGGAACAGGCTTGGATTGGCCTGACACCTTAGATAAGAAAATTTAAATATGGATTCATTAATTAAAAGCTTAGAAAGATTAAGCTCTTTAAAAGGAAATTACTTTTAGACTGGCTGCTCCATGAACAACCTTAAATAAAAAAGTCTAAATAACTAAATATGGACTAATTGATTGGAGATCATGGAAGATTGGATTTTTTAAAAGGAAGCTACTTTAAACAAAATTAGATAAGAAAATCTAGATTGATTAATTAGAGATAGTGGAAAATTGGACTCTTTAAATGGAAACTACTTTTAGATTGGCCTATTTATTTAGATGGCTAAAATCGAGAATTTCTCTCAAATCCCTAACATCTCTTCCTCAAGTCACATTAATTCAAAATTAACATCAAGATTGATCAGCTCCAATTTTTCAATTAATTGGGAACTTAGAGCTCAATTGCAAAATCAAATCTATAATATAATATAATAGAAACAAGTTTGAAGAAAACTTGGATTTTCAGTCGTTTAAAGTAGACATTTTTGGCATGTTTGATAACAGGTAAGAAATTTGCAATTCCATGTAATCCTAAGTACCCGTTAAAAATAAAAACCCTCACTAAAGATTTTATAACTGATAATTTCTTTTGCTCTACTTTTGATTAGAATTATGAAATGATTGAGGATTTTCAGAAGTCGTGTATACTTAGGGATGTTCATGGGCCGAGCCTGGCCAAGCTGAACAATATCTAGGCCCAGCCCAAAATTGAGCCCTTAGGCTTAAGCTTGGCCTAGGCTTGAATCGAGGCTTAAATCCCTAGCCCAAGCCCAGCCCGCATAAAATAGATTGAGCCTAGACTTGGGTTAATAATATTATATTAATTAAAAAAAAGGCATTTGACAACTACATATGACTTTAGCTCAGTTGGCTTCACTTCATGAAATTTAATAATAAATGCATGTGCTTGAGTCCTTCTATAAACAAAATAAATATTTTTGTATTCTCACTCAGGCTAGGTTGGGCTTTGGGCTTTTTCCATTGACCCCAAGCTCTGCCCATATCTTAAACGGGCTCAATTTTTTTATCCAAACTCGGCCCTATTGTTAAAGCCTTAGTACAAAGCCCGACTCAAAGCGGTCTAGTCTAGGGTCGGGGTCGGGCCATCCCGATCCATGAACACTCCTACACCTTTTCGATGGGGGTGTTATGGGTTGGACTGGGCCCGGCTAAGGCATATCCAAGCCCGCTCCAACTTTATAAACAATGGCGCAAGCTCGAAACTGTTCAAAAAATTCAAGCCACAGCCCGCCCATTTAATCAATTGGCCCGGTTGAATAGGGATTTTTTTTATTTATCAATTTTGCGTCCATTTTAATAATTTTTTGTACTAATTAAATTAAATTATATACATTTCTTATATTGGTCGGGTCAGGCTTTGAGATATCTATCCCTTAATCCAAGCTAGGCCTAATTATTTAATAGGCCCTAATTACCTATCCAAACCCTACCCAAGGCGGGCTCGGGGTGGGTAGAATATGAGAATAACAAGAACTTAAGATTTGATTTTGTCAAGATCATCGGAAATTTGCGAGCACCAAAAGTGAATTTTGATGGATGCTTTGAAAATCCTGTTTTCTTTCTTCGATGCTAAGATTATCAGATATGCCCTTTGAGATTATGGCTAAGACTAACAGAGCCTATCTAACGTCAGGATAATTGATTATGAAGATCTCGACAGGATTCTAATTTAAATGATTCTATATGGATAATGAAAATCGGGAAATGATTCTAGTTTATCATAAATTGAATGTACATTTAATCGATATACATTTCCACCAATAATATATATCTATATAAACCTACAAGGGATGGTTTTTCCTCAATTCAACTTTCTTTTTATTGGGCCCACCGTTGGTAAATCCATGCCATTCAAAAGCACCTACCCATCATGAGCTGGTAGTCCCACCAAATTGACGCTAATCTTACCATTAACACAGTTGAATATAATCATAAAAAGAACTACACTTACCAACCGTTAATTTTTTTAATTAGGTTTTTAAGCTGAACAGTAGGATTACCGGTAGTCACACCAAATTGACAGTAATCTTACCATTAACACAGTTGAATATATTCATAAAAAGAACTACACTTACCAACCATTAACTTTTTTAAATAGGCTTTTAAGCTGAACAGTAGGATTATCTGATTAAAGAGATACTGGGCCCACCCTCTCTCAAACCTGATGAATTTGATGGCGGGCCCATTGAGATCACCCCTCTTATCTTATCTATTAATCAAGGATTGAGAAACTTGTGTTTTTATCATTACAAATCAATTTCAAACCTACCATTTAATCTTAATCTTAACGAACCTATCTAATAGGGACTAAAGGATAGTTTGCATTGAAAACAATTCTACAAGCCTAACCTCATCAGTGTGAGAGAAGATTGCCTTCAAAACAGTCACCACATCGGTGTGAGTTGTGAAATGGACCATTCCAAGCATCCCTTTCAACTGCTGAAGGGAAATGATAATCGCCGTGCCACTCATGAATCCAAGAATAGTTGACCGAGACAAGAAATCCACTAATATCCCAAGCCTGCCATACAAAACAAACACCATTTTGATCACATAAAATAACACCTTCCTCTTCTACTTACATATTAGCTATACAAAACCTACCTGAAAAACCCCAGCCCAAGCTGAAAAACTCCTGTGAAAAAGGTGGCGGTATAGAACAAATGAAGATACAATGTGGGGTTTTCTATAACTGATACTTTTTCAGCAATAATAGAAGCTGCAAGCAATGAAGCAGAGGCAACAGTGCCCACGGCAATATGCTTAGAGCTACCAAAAATGGCATAAATCAGAGGTGGGGTGAAACTCGAATCTACACCCAAAAAAAAATCAGCATCAACATCAAAGCATTATCTCATCAGTTTTAAGAATATAAGACATGTTAGCGTGCAGAAGACATGTTAGATGATTAAAATGTATAATCCAAATATAGACTTACAAAGGCCGATGATGGGAGGCAAATTGGCAAGCTTGGCATAGCTGATGCCCTGAGGGATGGCGAGACTCGCGATGGTGATGCCGGCGAGGACGTCGAATTGGAAGAGCTTGAGGGAGTATTTAGGTAACCATTCAAGAATAGGCACATAGTATTGGAGGGTGGAGATGGACTTTTTGATGGGTGTCTGGTCCTGGAACTGGCCGAAGGGGTCATCAGGGAACAAGGTCTCTTTGAGGGAGGAGATGAAGACGGTGCTGAAGTTCCTTGAACGGCTGAGATTGATTTTGGTGTAAGAGGATGACACAGCATCATCTTTGGATGAGGATCCTTCTTCCATGTTTGAGTGATATTTTTTTGTTGCTGTAGATGTTGTTTCTTTTTTCCTTTTTGTTTGTTTGGCAGAAGGGCTAACTAATCTGCTGAAATAAAAATTGCTCTGGAATTTGAGCAGGTGGAGGCTAGGGTTTAAAATAAAAGATATGGGTGACACATAGAAGGCTCTGATTGGGGATAGAGGCGTTTGACCGCAGCCTTGAACCCCCACAAAACAATCCCACACAAGGTTCGGATGATGCCAAGACATGTCATTCAGGGTAGCCACACAGCTGTTCTTAATTGCATGATCAGGATTCCGGATCTTCAGCTGTTAATAATTGCATGATCCGGAGTCCGGATTTTTTGGCTGCCTCTGCTGCATGCAGTTACGTTGGGCATCCTCCAATGTTAAATATGATCAGCTTGACGTTGGATTTGGAAACCTTTTTGCCAAGGACCAGCAAAAAAAAGGAAAGGAAAAAGTCGTACTATCCATAAGAAAACATGCCATGTCAGCAAAAGTTTATCCTTTAAAAAAAATGAAAAACCAGGAACCTTTTGCACTTTTCGCAAATGGTGGAAGCTTATTTAGGTGTTGTGGCCATGTAGATCCCGCATTTTGTCGGGTTTTAGCTCTGCCACAAGCCCTAGACATGTGAGAAGGCTAGGATTAGAGGGATGAAATGAAAATTTACAACCTACCCATAATTGTTATGAACTCAACTTTAAAAAAGAGTTTGAAAATGATTCCTTACTTTGAAAATGATTCCTGACCCTAATGGTCAATTCTAATTGGAAGGTTCAAGCGTCAAAACTAGCCCTTTCCCTTATTGCGTTGTCAGCTACTATTAGCTTATATGTGTGAGTTGTATCTTCTCACATATGTGAGTTTTCATTATCTCATATGTCTTAGTCTAGTAGAGTCCAAGCCCCTCATTTGCTATAAGAAAAAACTCTGAAAAGAGTTCAAATTGTTTCAAATATAGCTATTGGGACATAGCTGTAGGGTTAATAGTTGTTTAGTTTTATATTTATAGGTTTTTCAGTCGGGGGAATAAGATTAAAATAAGAAAATGGAATAGAAACTTGATCTTCTATTTTTTAGGTTGCTAAACATTTAATGGCTTGTTTGGTTGGAAAGAAATAAAGTTGAAGTGGGTCAAAAGGGCAACTATAACAGTCCAGATTTTAAAAGCATTCCACCAACAAGATAAGGCTGATAAATGGAATCTCTCTTTGATAAAAGACATTAAGTAGATTTTGATTTTCATTAGAGAGGAATGATGCATTTTTACTTCTCACAAAATGGAATCCTCTTTATAAAAACGAAAAAAAAAAGGCAATTTAGTGTTGTTTTTTTTTTTTTGGGACAAAGCAATATTTTGAAAAAGAACAGTGGATGCAGGGAATAATGGTGAAAACTAAATAATAATTTTCCCCCCTAAATTGTGTTGTTAGATTTGGGTTTTTCATTTTAAAAAATTGAATGCTATTCCTTTTTTTTTAAATTTTACTTTCATCATTTGATCTCCTTTGATTACAAATGCATTTGCTACTTTGATCTTGTACTTCTTAGCTACTTCGAATTCGGTTTCTGATCATAAGGATATTTTCAGGTTCATGTGATTTCGAGGAGATTGTGTTACGACTTGCCAAGAGATTATATTGATCACCCATTGGGCCGGTGCTGGGTCCACTCATGTGTAATCAAATCCGTCTGCTGCATACTTCACACACTTCACCCTATACCCAGATTACACCCTCTATACCAATTAGATTGGTAACTTTGAGTCCTCTTTTATTCTTGGAAATATGTAAAGAGATGGGAAGCCAGTGATTTATTTACCAAGAAGTACAATTTTCTTTTCTTTTGCATTTTGTTATTGATTTTTTTATTGAATTTCTTTCTCTCTCTTTTTTTTTTGCACTTTTTTCCTGTAGTCAATGCATCGATTATTGTAGATCAAAGAGGTGCTGCAATAGAGGTATGAACTTCTTTCTGTTCGGATTTTTTGTTATCGTTTTTTCTTTTTGATTTAATTTGTTATTTTATTGTAGTAAATGTTTAAACTTGAAATGGATTTTTTTTATTTCTTTTTGCGTATTTTACTATTTAAATTTCTACAAATCAACATAATCTTTATACTCATTCCAACAATTATCTCTTTCCAAAATCAATTGACGATAGATAAATTTATTTCCTAGGTCTATGGGTCCATCGTCCATGATAGCATTCTCAATCAGTTTTTGAGAAGTGGGTTCTACACAATTTTTTAATCAAAGTTGTAACACAGGTGGGCCTCACAAATTAGATGTAATAACTAATTCAAGGTTAGTAGAACTTCCCATTCTAATAAATATAATATAAATTCTCATTGGATTACCATTCTAATAACTGCGCTTGCCATCATCACGAACCCCATTAGGAACATCACCAGTCTATCTCAGTTGCCCGCATGACCCATACTTAAAAAACTCCAAAAGGCTCTGTAACACTCCGATCCCCTTTGAGCCGGATTAGTGGCTCATTAGTGTGTGTTTTGTTTTTGTTTATTTCTTTTGGACTTGTTTTGGGTCATGGATAGGTAGTTGAGCAACCTTTGACCTGGAATAGGTAGTTCTAAGCCTTTTTTCGTAATTTTGCTTTTGCTTTGATCATGTCATCTTTACATCATCTTGGTGTCAGCACGTGTATTTCGTTGAGCTCGACAATTTCCGTAACTGTGTCAGATCCGTTTGGAGTCAATTGGAGAAGTTGGACCTTCGTGTGACTTAATCTGTAAATCGCTTAAACCCATTGGACCTTGTTTTAAAACTACAAAACCTATATAAGTAATTCAGCTCCAGGTGTCATTCTCCTTAACCATTTGTCTCGATCGGCTGCATGCAAGGAGAATTCGGTAGCCACGTTCTTCTTCCTCTTCAATTCTGTTTTCTCTTCTCTCTCTCTCTCTCTTTCTATTGGGTCTTTCGATTGGGTTGCTATTCCCTTCTTTGATTTGGGTTTCTCCATTCTCTCTGTGGCTTTGGTGGTAAGTGGGTTCTCTCCCAACTCTCCCTTCTTCTTCTCCAATTGCTTCTCCCATTTCTCTGTTGCTATGTCTTCATCTCATGCATGTGTGATTGCTTTGATTTGCTTTGATTTTAGTTGCTTGGAGCTTGATTTCAGAGGATTTGTCGGATTTGAGGCAAGTATAAGTACAGGCTTTGATAACACATATGGGTGTTTGTTTGATGGCTTTGATTCACTCTTATTCTTTGTTTAGCATGTGTTACAGCCATTTTCTAAGCTATGAGAATCAGTTGAGCTTGTTTTATTCAGTTTCTGTACCAAAATTTCGTTTCTGTAATCTTCCCGAATTCGCGTCTGTATTGTACGGCTAAGCCGTAACCCTGTACGGCTTAGATTCCAGAGAGTGACAAATTCGAGTTTGTTCTACGGCTAGGCTACGGCTAAGCCGTAATTTGTCCTACGGCTGAGCCGTAAGCTAACCGTGAACCAAACCGTATCTAAGCCGTAGATTTAATCTCTGATCAGTCGAAACTTTTCTGATATCAGTGTTCTTACGGTGAGGCTACGGCTAAGCCGTGATGGTTTACGGCTAAGCCGTGGACTCCACCGTAGCTCAGCCGTGAGATGTATCAGATCAGAGGTGGAAAAGCTGACAGTTTAGCCGTGTTCTGAAGGGAACCACGGCTAAGCCGTAGTGCATATTGCGGCTACGCCGTAGGATGCCACGGCTAAGCCGTAGGTCACCCATGGCTAAACCGTAAGACCTGTTAAATATCAGTTAAACTTAGGCTAATGGTGTGACCTTGTAGGGCTCAAATACAGGTTAACCATACCCGTAAACCGGCCCAAATGGATTCTTTGGAGCGCATGAATAGTCTGTTAGGCTGTGACTTATTCATGTGAGTGTTGCTCATTGTTAAGCACCTCCCCATGGGTGTTGGTTTAAGGGACTTCGATGCACATAAGGATTATATTGCAACACTAGGATGGCAACGGTGCATCGAATAACTTAAAACTACATCAACATGCACGGTTAGTGATAGTGATGCAACTAGATTAGACTTGGCTTGTAATGAACCTTGATTCCGTATTAATCTGAGATGCATTGCATATTGTTTATGGTTTTGCCCTCTGTTCTGTTAATCTATGTTATGCATTCCTCAGTCATTTTGCTTTCGTTCTGTATATCTGTATTATTCTTCGCTCTGTACTATGTTTTGATCTATGCTATGCTTTGTATATTCTCTGGCTTTGTATATCTCTGATTTTTGGGTATTCCCTGGTGGCTCTGCCCAGAGGTTAATACGTGAGGATAAGATCCGGTCTTTGTCATCGGTGAGTCCAAAGCGGATAATCTCCCTTTCTATGGATTTGATTTGATTGGTATTAGTCTGGCTCTACTCAGCCTCAGCCCTAGGATACCCGACGGGGTTACCTCTGGCGTAGATCTCTGTATCTCTGTTTTAACTGCAGTGTTGCTTTGTCTTGGGACCCCGGAACCCAGGAAACCGAGACCCGCTTGTACCTTTGGCCTGGACAGCGGTGTTCTCTGCTCTGCTCTGCTCTGCTCTCTTTTGGAGAGAACATGGTTAACGTAGTAGCCAACTAGTTCAGTATTCTATGTTTTGATTCACATATCATGTTTTACTTCTATGCACGATTTGCTTAGATTCCTAATATGGAACTCTGTATTTAATCTCCTGTCATTATTATATCCTCTTTGATACTATGCGTGTTTCACCCCTGTTACTTATATTTGCTGGATCGTTGTATTCATTCGTGTTGTCTGTGGTGTTGCAGGCACAGATACCTTGCCCAGCTCCCCGGCGGTCGAGGAGGCTGCAGGGGCGAGTGTAGAGGCACCCTCCGGTCTGGCAGAGTGGGCCTGATCACTTCTGCCAAGTGCGTGCATGCATACCAGTGGCTTTTATTTTGCATATTGGTTTTTGAGAGCTTGTATTTGGACTTTGGACTTTGGACTTGTATTCTGTATATTTTGTGTATATTGATTTTGGTGTGTATTCGGTTTTATCTCAGTGTATTTGTCTTTGTCTTTTCCGTTTCGTATTTACTTTGGCTTCCGCTATTTTATTTTCCTTTGTTGCTTGCTTTGATATGTACAGCTTCCGCGTACGCTTAGTTCGCACGTGTTAGATCCCTTGTGTGCGTGCATCTGGACTGGGTTTGGGTGCACGTGCACTGGAGTACGTGTGTCACCGGTTTAGCTTTTCGCTAACCCCCGAATTCTGGGCTCGGGTCGTGACATACGTATTGTATGGTATCAGAGCATGCTAGTTATAAGCATGTAGGCATCTAAGATCGTGGTGAGACAACGCTATCAACTATTTGACTCGAAGTCTCATAGGTTGATTTGGGATCGGACTAACTCAGGGCATTTTATATTTGTGTGTTGTGTTTCTTTTCCTTTTATAGGATGGCATCAGGATCAGGATCTAGGGATGAGAATCAACAGGGCCATAACGGTGATAGTGGATCAGTACCCCCACACATCAGTAGTGAGGAGCGGATGATGATGATGATGCAGTCTATGCAGTCATTACAGGCACAGATGGCATCCATGGTAGATAGGCAGAGTCAGGCTGCTGCAGTAGCATCACCTCATGTAGATCAGCAGGTGATTTTCCAGCCTAAGGAATCAGATCCTAATGCTCTTTTCGACAAGTTCCGTAAGCGAGGGGCGACCGAGTTTCATGGGATAGAAGATGCATTGCAGGCTGAGCAATGGTTGGAGCAGACTGAAGAGCTATTTGATACGATTGTGTGCAGTAACAAGCAGAAGGTAGTTCTCACAGCCTCTATGCTTCGGAGTGTAGCTAAGACATGGTGGAGGAGTGTTAAGACCTCATTTCAGACTATGCCCAGTGCCACAGTTTGGGAGACCTTCAAGCAGCAATTCCGTCGGAAGTTCATGCCTCTCCATATTCAGCGAGCCAAGGAAGTGGAATTCTTCAACCTTCAGCAGAGACAGATGCCAGTTGCAGATTATGTACACAAGTTTACAGAGTTGTCCCACTTCGCAGAGGATATGGTGAACACAGAGCATAAGAAAGTGACTCGCTTCGTCAACGGCCTGAATCCGAGACATAAGCGCCACGTGGTTGCTTGTATGTGGCCGGCTACATTGGATGACGCTATTGATAGGGCTTATGATGCAGAGGCCATCTTTGAGGAGGAGCGAACAGAGGCTAAGAGGGCAGCAGGTTTCAGTGGCAGAAGTCAGTTCCAGAAGAAGTTCAAGGGTAAACAGGGCAGTTCGAGCAGTGCTCAGGTGATTTGCGGTCACTGTGGGAAGGATCACCCCACCGACAGATGTTGGAGGAAGAGTGGGGCTTGTTTCGGGTGTGGCTCTACGGACCACAGGCGGGCCCAATGCCCGAAGTTTCAGTCCTCTCCACAGACGAGACAGACAGGACCTACAGCACAGGGCAGATCTCAGCCAGCTCGCCCAGGTCAGAAGCCGAATCGCCAGACAGCCCGAGCCTATGCTGCTACGCATGAGGGCGCGGAGGAGGCCACGGTAGTGGAAGGTAAAATTTTAATTTCCGATGCAGAAGCTTTAGCTTTATTTGACTCCGGGTCTACGCGTTCGTACGTAGCACCCCATTTTGCTGTGCAGCTTCGACAGCGACCCACACCACTTCCATACTTGTTGCTAGTATCCACTCCGGTTGGTAAGCGGGTGGAGTGCAGTGTGTTTTACCCTCAGTGTGATGTGCGGATAGCTGGTCATCAGCTCCCAGTAGACCTCGTGTTGCTCACGACATTGGATTTTGATGTGATTCTTGGTATGGACTGGCTTGCGAGATATCATGCGTGTATCAATTGCTACAGCAAGGCTATCTACTTTGATTTGGGCAGCGGATTCCGATTTGAGGGCAGCCAGACGAAGTGCCCAAGACGTGTGATCTCTGCTTGTAAAGCAGACAGGATGCTTCGTAGGGGATGTGAGGGATTTCTTGCATTCATTTCAGAGAAGAAAGATCAGCGACAGCTCAGCGAGATTCCAGTAGTCAGCGAGTTTCCGGATGTTTTTCCGGAGGATGTGCCAGAGTTGCCACCAGTTCGGGAGGTAGAATTTGCTATTGACGTGGTACCAGGTACAGCACCCATCAGTAGAGCTCCATATCGTATGGCACCTGCAGAGTTGTTGGAATTGAAGAAACAGTTGCAGGATCTGTTGGACAAAGGGTTCATACGCCCCAGTGTTTCACCTTGGGGAGCTCCTGTTTTGTTCGTCAAGAAGAAGGATGGCAGTTTCCGGATGTGCATTGATTATAGGCAGTTGAACAAAGTGACTATCAAGAACAAGTATCCATTGCCTAGGATTGATGAGTTGTTCGATCAGCTTCAGGGTGCAGCTCACTTCTCTAAGATTGACTTGAGGTCAGGATATCACCAGCTCAGGGTGAAGGATGAAGATGTTCCTAAGACAGCTTTCAGGACTCGGTATGGACACTACGAGTTCCTTGTCATGCCGTTTGGTTTGACGAACGCACCCGCAGCTTTTATGGCGTTGATGAACAGGGTGTTTACTTCCTTCTTGGACCAGTTCGTTGTGGTTTTCATAGATGACATATTGGTCTATTCGAAGACTGCTGAGGAACATACAGACCATCTGAGGAAGGCATTGCAGCTGCTTCGAGATCACAAGTTGTATGCAAAGTTGGCTAAATGTGATTTCTGGCTAGAGCAAGTTGCATTTTTGGGACATGTGATTTCTAGAGATGGATTGATGGTGGATCCAGCTAAGATTGAGGCAGTAGTCCATTGGCCCCGTCCTAGATCAGTGACAGAGATTCGGAGTTTTCTGGGTTTGGCGGGATATTACCGCAGGTTTGTGCAGGATTTCTCGAAGATTTCAGCTCCGCTGACTCAGTTGACTCGGAAGAAGGTCCCGTATGAGTGGACAGAGAAATGTGAGCGTAGTTTTCAGTTGCTGAAGGAAAAGCTCACTACGGCGCCAGTGTTGACTCTCCCGAATGGTAGTGAGGGATTCATGATTTACTCAGATGCCTCTAGAGTTGGACTAGGCTGTGTACTGATGCAGAATCAGAAGGTGATTGCCTATGGATCCAGACAGTTGAAAGAACATGAGAAGAACTATGCCACACATGACTTGGAGTTAGCAGCCATTGTATTTGCATTGAAGTTGTGGCGACATTACCTGTACGGTGTGAAGTTTGAGGTCCATTCCGATCATCACAGTTTGCAATACTTGTTTGATCAGCATGACTTGAATATGAGGCAGCGAAGGTGGTTGGAGTTTATCAAAGACTATGACTTTCCGATCAAGTACCACCCAGGCAAAGGCAATGTAGTTGCAGATGCACTCAGCAGGAGGACAGACAGTCTTCAGGTGTTGGCAGGATTTTATATGCTTGTGCATGATCAGCCTGTTGAGGTTCAGATGGTAGGTGGATTGGTGACATTATCTACTACCGTCGTGTTTCAGCCTGAGGTGATTCAGCGGATCAAGGATCGCCAGTTTGAGGACCCCCTCCTGGTGAAGTTCAGAGATCGGATTTCAGATCGACCGGATTTTAGCCTAGTAGATGGAATTTTGTACTTCAGGAACAGATTGTGTGTTCCCGCTGTGGATGAGTTGAAAGATAAGTTGATGACAGATGCGCACGATGCCCGATATGCGATGCATCCCGGGAGTACGAAGATGTACCGAAACTTGAAGGATAGATTTTGGTGGAACAATATGAAGCGGGAGATCGCAGGGTTCGTAGCTCGATGTTTGACCTGTCAGAGGGTAAAAGCTGATCATCAGCGACCTCCAGGATCATTGCATCCATTGCACACCCCGCAGTGGAAGTGGGAGCACATTACTATGGATTTTGTTTCCGGTTTTCCGCCGACCAGTAGAAAGAATAATGCGATCTGGGTCATAGTGGACAGATTGACCAAGTCAGCGCATTTCCTTCCGTTCAAGAAAGGGATGACATTCACGGAGATGGCCAGGAAGTTTGTTGACGAGATAGTCAGATTGCATGGCACCCCAGTATCGATTGTGTCAGATCGAGACAGTCGTTTTGTATCTTCATTCTGGAGAGCATTTCAGGAAGCTATGGGCACGAAGTTGAGTTTTAGTACGGCATACCACCCCCAGACTGATGGACAGTCGGAGCGTACCATTCAGACGTTGGAGGATATGCTCCGAGCTAGCGTGCTGAACTTTGAGAAGGAATGGGATACACATCTAGCATTGTGTGAGTTTGCTTACAACAACAGCTTCCATGAGAGTATTGGTATGGCACCTTATGAGGCTCTATACGGACGTAAGTGCAGGACTCCAGTGTGCTGGGAGGAAGTTGGAACTAGAAGTTTCCATGGTCCGACAATCATTGCTGAGACGACAGAGAAAGTGCAGAAAGTGATAGAGAATCTGAAGATTGCTCGGTCCAGGCAGAAGAGCTATGCTGATACTCGGAGGAGACCTTTGGCATTCCAAGTTGGAGATTGGGTGTTCCTTAAAGTTTCTCCGATGAAGGGCACAGTTCGATTTGGTCAGAAGGGCAAGTTAGCTCCGAGATATGTAGGACCGTTCGAAGTCAAGAGCCGAGTTGGAGATTTAGCCTATCGGTTGACACTTCCAGTTGAGTTCTCCGGTGTTCACGATGTGTTCCATGTGTCGATGCTCCGTAAGTATGTGCCAGATCCGAGCCATGTGATTCGCTACGATGATATCCAGATTCAGCCTAATGCGACTTACGTTGAGCGTCCGCTTCGCATCGTTGGGACACGAGAACAGATTCTTCGTACCAGGACTATCAGATGGGTTAAAGTGTTGTGGGAGCATCACGGTCCGGATGAGGCTACTTGGGAGCTAGAGGAGCAGCTAGCGCGCCAGTACCCCCAGCTCTTTGCGCAGGTAGGTAGTCATTCCGAGGACGGAATGATTCCTAGTGGGGGAGGATGTAACACTCCGATCCCCTTTGAGCCGGATTAGTGGCTCATTAGTGTGTGTTTTGTTTTTGTTTATTTCTTTTGGACTTGTTTTGGGTCATGGATAGGTAGTTGAGCAACCTTTGACCTGGAATAGGTAGTTCTAAGCCTTTTTTCGTAATTTTGCTTTTGCTTTGATCATGTCATCTTTGCATCATCTTGGTGTCAGCACGTGTATTTCGTTGAGCTCGACAATTTCCGTAACTGTGTCAGATCCGTTTGGAGTCAATTGGAGAAGTTGGACCTTCGTGTGACTTAATCTGTAAATCGCTTAAACCCATTGGACCTTGTTTTAAAACTACAAAACCTATATAAGTAATTCAGCTCCAGGTGTCATTCTCCTTAACCATTTGTCTCGATCGGCTGCATGCAAGGAGAATTCGGTAGCCACGTTCTTCTTCCTCTTCAATTCTGTTTTCTCTTCTCTCTCTCTCTCTCTTTCTATTGGGTCTTTCGATTGGGTTGCTATTCCCTTCTTTGATTTGGGTTTCTCCATTCTCTCTGTGGCTTTGGTGGTAAGTGGGTTCTCTCCCAACTCTCCCTTCTTCTTCTCCAATTGCTTCTCCCATTTCTCTGTTGCTATGTCTTCATCTCATGCATGTGTGATTGCTTTGATTTGCTTTGATTTTAGTTGCTTGGAGCTTGATTTCAGAGGATTTGTCGGATTTGAGGCAAGTATAAGTACAGGCTTTGATAACACATATGGGTGTTTGTTTGATGGCTTTGATTCACTCTTATTCTTTGTTTAGCATGTGTTACAGCCATTTTCTAAGCTATGAGAATCAGTTGAGCTTGTTTTATTCAGTTTCTGTACCAAAATTTCGTTTCTGTAATCTTCCCGAATTCGCGTCTGTATTGTACGGCTAAGCCGTAACCCTGTACGGCTTAGATTCCAGAGAGTGACAAATTCGAGTTTGTTCTACGGCTAGGCTACGGCTAAGCCGTAATTTGTCCTACGGCTGAGCCGTAAGCTAACCGTGAACCAAACCGTATCTAAGCCGTAGATTTAATCTCTGATCAGTCGAAACTTTTCTGATATCAGTGTTCTTACGGTGAGGCTACGGCTAAGCCGTGATGGTTTACGGCTAAGCCGTGGACTCCACCGTAGCTCAGCCGTGAGATGTATCAGATCAGAGGTGGAAAAGCTGACAGTTTAGCCGTGTTCTGAAGGGAACCACGGCTAAGCCGTAGTGCATATTGCGGCTACGCCGTAGGATGCCACGGCTAAGCCGTAGGTCACCCATGGCTAAACCGTAAGACCTGTTAAATATCAGTTAAACTTAGGCTAATGGTGTGACCTTGTAGGGCTCAAATACAGGTTAACCATACCCGTAAACCGGCCCAAATGGATTCTTTGGAGCGCATGAATAGTCTGTTAGGCTGTGACTTATTCATGTGAGTGTTGCTCATTGTTAAGCACCTCCCCATGGGTGTTGGTTTAAGGGACTTCGATGCACATAAGGATTATATTGCAACACTAGGATGGCAACGGTGCATCGAATAACTTAAAACTACATCAACATGCACGGTTAGTGATAGTGATGCAACTAGATTAGACTTGGCTTGTAATGAACCTTGATTCCGTATTAATCTGAGATGCATTGCATATTGTTTATGGTTTTGCCCTCTGTTCTGTTAATCTATGTTATGCATTCCTCAGTCATTTTGCTTTCGTTCTGTATATCTGTATTATTCTTCGCTCTGTACTATGTTTTGATCTATGCTATGCTTTGTATATTCTCTGGCTTTGTATATCTCTGATTTTTGGGTATTCCCTGGTGGCTCTGCCCAGAGGTTAATACGTGAGGATAAGATCCGGTCTTTGTCATCGGTGAGTCCAAAGCGGATAATCTCCCTTTCTATGGATTTGATTTGATTGGTATTAGTCTGGCTCTACTCAGCCTCAGCCCTAGGATACCCGACGGGGTTACCTCTGGCGTAGATCTCTGTATCTCTGTTTTAACTGCAGTGTTGCTTTGTCTTGGGACCCCGGAACCCAGGAAACCGAGACCCGCTTGTACCTTTGGCCTGGACAGCGGTGTTCTCTGCTCTGCTCTGCTCTGCTCTCTTTTGGAGAGAACATGGTTAACGTAGTAGCCAACTAGTTCAGTATTCTATGTTTTGATTCACATATCATGTTTTACTTCTATGCACGATTTGCTTAGATTCCTAATATGGAACTCTGTATTTAATCTCCTGTCATTATTATATCCTCTTTGATACTATGCGTGTTTCACCCCTGTTACTTATATTTGCTGGATCGTTGTATTCATTCGTGTTGTCTGTGGTGTTGCAGGCACAGATACCTTGCCCAGCTCCCCGGCGGTCGAGGAGGCTGCAGGGGCGAGTGTAGAGGCACCCTCCGGTCTGGCAGAGTGGGCCTGATCACTTCTGCCAAGTGCGTGCATGCATACCAGTGGCTTTTATTTTGCATATTGGTTTTTGAGAGCTTGTATTTGGACTTTGGACTTTGGACTTGTATTCTGTATATTTTGTGTATACTGATTTTGGTGTGTATTCGGTTTTATCTCAGTGTATTTGTCTTTGTCTTTTCCGTTTCGTATTTACTTTGGCTTCCGCTATTTTATTTTCCTTTGTTGCTTGCTTTGATATGTACAGCTTCCGCGTACGCTTAGTTCGCACGTGTTAGATCCCTTGTGTGCGTGCATCTGGACTGGGTTTGGGTGCACGTGCACGGGAGTACGTGTGTCACCGGTTTAGCTTTTCGCTAACCCCCGAATTCTGGGCTCGGGTCGTGACAGGCTCTTTGAAAATTTTGGACATTAATATATTTTTTACATTATTATTCCCTTCTTTCATGACCTTAAGCCTCTACAAATAGAATTTTCTAGGTATGCCTGCCCCCGTGAACTATTCCATGAAGAATCAGGTTATGTTCATTGTTACAAATCTCATGACTATGATCACCACCATCATGATAAAAAAGAAGATCTAATTGGAGCTATAAAAAATGAGGGTTGTCATTCTCTATATAATCATATCTCCGTGGTCATGATCCATGGAGAGGGTAACTTTGATGCTCAACACCACTGTCCACTGTCATGAGTAAATGAACTTGGGAATATGGGATGGAAGTAAACCCATTTAAATGGCTCAATTTATGTTCTACCTGTGTTTAAATTGATTTAGATGTTTTGGAAGTTTAATATATTTGCACTCGGGCTATTTTCAAGCCCAACCTAAACATGATGCGGACTAGCCTTGGACCAATCTTATTTTAGTTGGTTTGGCAATGTCAAATTAAATGTGTTAATTTACATTGGATGTAGATTAACAATGGGAGGAAAACAAAACAAAGAACGACCAATTTTTCGACTTATAGGTTTTACATGAGAATATAAAGTATGGTATATACATGGACACACCATCAAACAACTCACCATTGAGAGTAAGTGCAGTTCGATCTACTCTCTTTAAATACCAAAAGTTTTGATGGTTTATATATATTTTTTGTTTTAAATGTTAAAAAGATAATTATGCTATTTTTTTCCTGTTAATTATTTAATTTATCTTTTCTCTCTTTATCTCTCAAAGTCATGATCATTACAATTTTTATAGGTATCAATTTTAGTATACTAATATATATATTAACTAAGTGTGTCTTTCATGTTATACTGTATATGGTAATGCAAATGATATTTTATGCTTAGTGTAGGACTTATACAATTTTTTTTTCTATCGATGTAGAGATTGAAAATATACCTCATATTTTAATGTCCACCACTCAATTAGAGATCATCTTAGGTTTTGTTTCATTTAGTCGAAATTTCTCTTTCTATTTTTATTTCTTTTTTTTCTTTGAGTTATGCGCAAATGATCAAATGAGAGCCTAAATTTTGTGATAATCTTGATTATCGGCTTCTTTTCACCTAATTCAAAATTTTCATAGGGATAGGATTAGTTGAACTAATGATTCTTTGCATAGTGGAGTATTCCATTTAATTTATATTACCATTAATATATTTTTCTCTTAACTTGATTTTACAGATTAAAGGAAAAATTATTTTTTATTAATATTCTAATGAAATTCCACAAATACATTATTTTCATTTTTATTTAGTTTTTACTAATATGATATTTACTTTTTAAAAGTGCACTAAAATATTTAAGATTATGATTGTAAAATGAATTTAATTTTAATATTAAATTAAAATCATTTAATTATTTATAAATATTCTTATTTACAAATAAGATAATTATTGAATCGTGGGTGTCACAACCCGAGCCCAGGGTTCGGGGGTTAGCAAAAGCCAAACCAATGACACACGTACTCCCGTGCCTATACACGTAGACCTGGTCTAAATACACACGCACAAGGGAATATTCACACGTGCCAAACAAGTACACGGAAGCTGTAAATATCAGAAACATCAAACTAACAGTGCAAAAAGGGAAGACGAAGAAAGAACTGACATAATTCCATGTGAAGGTTTTACAAAATGAACAAAATAATAAATACAATCATGACATATACAAGTGAGACAAAGCTCAAAAACAGGACTCTAATGCCATGCATGCCAAGAACGCTCTCCCGTGGAGTGATCACATCCACTCCTCTAGGCCTGATGGGGCCTCGGGGTTCTCATCTGGAGTCTGGCCGACCGGCGAGGGGTCGGCAGGGGTATCTGGGCTTGCAACACCAAAAATAACTGTGAATACAACGATTCAGCAAAGTATAAACCATAACAAGTTAACACACGCTGTGTCTAATAGAATAAAAAACATCATGTAAATTAAACAAGGCATTTTCGTATTCTAGGCTGTCATGCAAGAAAAAAATATGCTATGCGAATCAATAGATACATGCAGTGTATATAACTAGTGGCTACTATATTGCCATATACTCCCAAAAGAGGGATCTTGTATCGTGCAAAGAACACCATTGTCCGGGCCAGGGTACAATGGGTCTCAGTTTCCTGGGGTCCGGTTCCCCAAGACGTTTCCTTACTGCAGCAAGGCCATGTAACCTATATCAAATTCACCCCGTCGGGATCCTAAGGCTGAGGCTAAGTAGTGCCTGACCATACAGAGTCAATCACGAAAACCCTGAGTAGATCGTGACAATATATCATACGTGCATATCTGTGAACATATTTTATACGTGAAATTATACATGCAATACTCAAGGTAAAGAATCACAATGTGAACGTAACAGAACACAAGTAATCATATCAGAGAGTAGAGATCAATGATCGAATGCAATATGTTATGCAACAAATCATGCAAAATCGGATCATCTTTATTTACAAGCCAATTCTAATCTAATTATCCGGTGTTTCTAACCGTGCATGATGATGTAGTTTTAAGTTATTCGATGCACCGTTATCTAGTGTTGCATTGAATCGGATAGTGCACCGAAGTCCCTTAAACCAACACCCATGGGGAGGTGCTTAACATCCGGATAACAAACATGAATGATTCACAGCCCTCGAGATCATTCACGCATTGTATCACATTCAGTTGGGCAGGTCTAGGTGCTCTACATTCTATCATGAAGGCCATATCGGTCTTTCCCTTACACCTATCCTTGTTCTTCATTATTCTAGTGTTGATACGGCTTAGCCGTAGGTGATCGTACGGCTTAGCCGTAGGCATCTTATGGCATAACCGTAATATGCACTGTGGCTCCACCACGGTTCCCTTTACTGTTCATCCGCAGTTACGGTTCACCCGTATTTTATTCTACGGCTTAGCCGTGTGTGTTCTACGGCTTAGCCGTGGCTGGGCCATAGAAGGTCTGACAAATTGATTGCTCTCAGTTAATTCAGAAAAAGCACCCTGTATTGATCTATGGCTAGGCCACGGCTGAGGTTCGGCTTAGCCGTAGTGCAATACACGGTTTAGCCGTGCCCTAGCCGTAGAGAAAAACTGGATTTTTACCCTCTCTGGACTTTAAGCCGTAGGTGACATACGGCTTAGCCGTACATGCACGAAGTCAAGTTCTGAATCAAGTACAGAAACCTGTGAAACCATCAGAATTGCAAATATCCAATAGAGATAAGGTAGAATGCTAACAATTTAGGGCTGTAAACAAGTTTGCCATGCTATTTGATGTGAATTAACCAAAACCAAACAAATACCAACATGGGTTCTACAGATTATGGTTATACTTGCCTCAATTGAATTCAATTACATAACTTGCTGTCATTGGGCCCAAACACAACCTAACACCAACCACAACAACATGCATGCATGAGAAACAGAAAGAATATCAAAACCTATCATGCACTCATGGAAACAAGAAGGAGAAGAATAAGAATGAGATGAGGGAGATGGAAGAGAATCCCAGCTCACCTCAATCAACACACCAGTGACTAAAAGAACCAAAAGCCCTCAAATCAGCTTGATCGAGGGATGACAGAACTCAATAGGGAGAGAGAAAGAATTCCACGTGAACAGTGAGAGGAAAAATGAGAGAGAACGTGAGTTGATGGGCTGAAGCTATATATATAAGATAAAGGGGATGCCCAAATTGCAATGAAGTCCAAGTCATAATTCTATTTTCAGTTTGAGTCAACTCCCGGTCCAATGGAATCACACGACATCGTTTGCAAACGACGTAGTTACGAAAGTTGACGAGCTCAATGAAAGACATGTATTGACATCAAGATGATGCAAAAATGACCATGTCTTAGAAAAGCTAAAATTACGAAAAAGGGCTTGGTCTACTTAATCCAGGTCAAACTCAACCCAACTACCTATCCATGACCCGCAACGAAAACAAAACACAAACAAAACATAATTAGCAACGAAAACAAGATTAATTAACCGCTAAACGAGGTCAAGCTGGGTCGGAGTGTTACAGTGGGCCTAGCGCTAGTTATTATATATTAAGCCAATTGATTTCAATTGAGAAATTAATTCTAGCTTTTGATTTGATTTTGACTATCTAGAATTGACTGGGTGTTAATTCGAAATTAATAGTCCACTTTTTCCTCAAAATTTACTAATATTGTTTGTCTCTTGGTCTCCTTTCCATTTCAATTCTTTTGTTTAAAATATCTTTACTCTCTTCCCGCCATTATGAACAGTAAATGACAACATTAAATCTATTTTAATCTCTTTTAAATACCCGCTCCTTCTTAATCCCACATTTAAATCTTTTTCTATCATTGACTAAATAGTTCTTTATTTCTGCATATCCAAATATATGGAAGTTTCTTACCAAGTGCAATGCCTTCTTATTTTGCTCCTTTTCAAACTCCAAAATGCTTTTCCTAAAGCCTCAACTTCAAACCTTAAAGTCAAATCCTTTACGGAAGACATTGAGACTGATAGAAGACACTGAGATTATTATTGTTCATTTTCTATAGAAATTCTATTGCAACTAAGATAAGATAGGTTGTTATAGCATTCAGAGATGCTCATGGGCTCGTGCCCAGCCCACTTTTGCCCTATTTTGGGCCTTAAGTATAAGTTATTGGGCTAAGTTTGGGCTAAGTGGTAGCAAGCCCGAAGCCCGATCTAGCTCAGCTCAAATAGGTGCATTAAGTTGCAACTTCCCCTTCTAACATTTCTTGTATTGCATACAAACCTTCTATGGTAGAAATTTCAAAAATTATTTATCAAAGAATACTATTAAAAAAGCAGACAATATTCATTCTAATTGGTTTGTACTAGACAAAGATCTCTTGGTTGCACCAATGCACTTCTATTTGCTAATGAGTCATATGCTTTTATTTTAAAAAAACAACGGCTGCCAACATCAACTCAAAATGAAAAAAAGACAACTTTATATGAAAATTGCAATAACTTTTGATAAAGATTTTTTTTTTTTCATTTGAGATGGATTCATTTAGACGTGACCATATGTATAAAGGGGAATTGGTACATGCTAGTCATGTTGGCCATACCAGAGACCAACTTAATATGCTTAATAATCAAGCTTGAATAGGGTCAAGCTTAATTAAAGTATGGGACGGGCTCAAGCTTAATAGATTTTATATGGGTAGCGCCTGAGCCAGCCACTTATGGCCCGAGTTGGGCTTGCGCTTAAGGATTTTAATTCAAGCTCGGCCCAGGCTTGCTCAGCCCGGCCCATGAGCATCCCTAATAGCATTTGAGTGATTTTGTTATGAACTTTATTTAAGCCGTGCAACATATTGGTTTTCTTCCTCATGCCTCATAAAATTATTTGATTTGAGAATTCTACCCATCTCTACGGTAATAGTTTTTAATGATGTTTTAAAGGTGATGATTATTATTTTTCATAGAAATATGTGAAATGAGTAATTGTTGTTTACCAATGTTTGCGAGACCAAGTAATTGATAGATATATTTTTTTTTTTATGATTGTTACTTATGGTAAAGCCATATGAGGTTAGGATGTATGAACTTAGGGCATGACATGAGTAATTTTTTCTAGAGTTCAAAGCAAGAAAGTAATTTTAGTAACAATGAAAACATAAATTCTTTTATTTGATTACCTTTCAAGTTTCAATATATCAAAAAAAAAAAAAAAAAAACACCGATGTTGGAACCTTGTACAAGGCGATACATCAAATTGTAAATTGTTATTTTTGCTTGGTTTGATCCTTTTATTCTAAACTAAATAATTATAAACAATATCACCCAGAATATAAAAAGCTTTTTCATCTTCATTTTTATTTTTTAGTAGCAAGATATGCCAGCAAAATAGAAAAAAACTTTCTTCAATATAATTAGAATCAATGTTTTAAGAAATCATTGAATGCGATTTTTATAAAATCAAGATATTTTAGAACCAATGTTAGATTAGCAACAATAATTACTATAAGTGTGCTTGCTTGTCATTTTCTAAATAGGTATTGAGGTGTTATTTATTTATTTATTTATTTTTGGGGCTTTATAGTACATTTGAACTCACACATCTACGCAAACGTAAAAAAATTTAGAAATATTATTTTTCTACTTTATTTGAATAAAAATCTCAACAATCAATCATCAATATATTCATCATTCTCTCTTTCTATAATGCTTTTTTACCAATTTCAAACCTAGATATCATTAGTGTTTCAAACTAAGTAATATAAATAAACTATCACAGCCATTTTTGCTAAATAATATATATATATATATTTTATCAATAATATTTCAAAGAAAGCATTAAACTTGATTAAACATTTATTTCTTGCCCGGACTTAACATGGGCTTTTGCTGCTAATAATAATTAGGGAAAGACGATGTCACTGAAATAAATGAATCAAATCTTAAATTTGTGTGCAGTGCCAATTATATTGAAATATTTTGATGAGACAGTTTTGATGATTCTAGAGAATGTAATTCAGGATAATTTGTTGATTAAAAATAGAAAATGGTTGATGATATAGTACCTTTTTCTTTTGAAGGGCCTCCATTGTAACCGAAACCAAGGTGACTAGGGTGCGATGTGATAGATAATATGGGAAGACCTTAAGAAGAAATCCTGAAACCAATGAAGGGGGACATGTTCACAATTTTAACCACTACTTTCCTAGTTCCTAGGTTTAATCATATCCCTAAGCTACAGCTGGGAACGATACTTATCTGTATTTCTGCATTCGGTTCAAATATCCGTGTATCTCAATAGTGGTATAAGTCATTAATGGAGTCCAAACTTTGAATCCGAAACATTAAAAAATTAATGGTATTAGCAGACATTTATTCCAATCATACATCTTTCCATATCTCTATATTTTAAATTTCCATTTAAGGGTCATTTTATGACCTGGCCTATGGCCATTAAAAGAAGAGAATTGTTGGATAAACACAAAAAAAAAAAAAAAAAAACTCTTTGCACACACAGAATGAAAAAAAAAATTTTAAGTTAAAATCCCCATTTTAACACCGCTCCCACTGCCCCTCCCTCCCTCCCTCCCTCTCCCGATAGGGAGGGGGGGTGTAAAATGGAGATTTTAATTAAAAAAATTTTTTTCTCCAATGTGCAGAGAGTTTTTTATTGTGTTGATCCAGCAGCTCTGTTAAAAAAATAGAAGATAGTAGCCACATGGATGTCTGGGAAAAAGCAAAATAAATATGCATACAGCATCCACAAGCCCACACGGACACTGCTTGAAAGTGAAATTGATGGCTAACATAAAAACTCTTGTTCACCTTTGGGGAGATACCCTCATCTATCGTAAAGATGGATCCCACACTATTTAGATCGGAACCATCAAATATAATCTTAGGCCTCGTAGAATGATAGAGCCTTCAATCTCCCTTTCTTTTGAAATGTTGCTTTCATCATGTGAGAAAATATGAACTCTCAGAATTATATTAAGAAAATTGGTCTCCTTTTGTTTGCATTATGAATCCAATGGAGACGATTGAAGCAGGTTTTGATCTCTAGCATTTCACAAGGCAAGATCCTAGCTAATGGGTAGGACTTAAGAAGGGTGGGGCATCACCATGATGAAATTGGAAGGGTGACCAGCAAAAGGTTGCCTTTGACCACCAAATCCGTTTACCCATTTATCAAAACAGGGAATTTAGTTCTGTAGATTAGTCATGTTTAGTACATGGCTAATCCACACCATCTTCGTGCATTCTATGGACTCAAAACACCGCCTGCGTTAGTGATCTTCGGGTCAACAAACTACTCATTATCTCTACCATACAATCCAATCAACACTGTTGTAGGCTTGCCCTTGCATACACAGGATTAAAAGGATCCCAAAATCCTGTATAACAGTATATTATAGTCTCCACTAGCCATTGTGGCAGAAAATTTTCCAAAAATCTCATTTTGCTTTCAAGTTGCACCCCTTACTGCTGCTTCCAGATGCATTGCTCACCTATGAATAATCCAATCCTTTCCAAATCTATGCTCACCTATTGAAGTCCACCTCCATCAAAAAAGGAAAATGAGAAAAGAAAATCAATCCTATAAAAGTGAAGAATAATCCCATTTGAAATGATTCCACATAGAATTGGGAATGAAAATGTTTTCCCTTGCTGAGATGGGAAGCAAAAAAATAACACTACAATTACAATCCCATTGATACTTGATATGATCATCCTATAATCAAACTTAAATAGAATAATTGTGTATTTAATTAATTTGCTTCAAATTTCTTGTTAATGCTGAATGCAGACTACAATATGATTGCAGTGGCCTTCAACCGAAACGGAAGAAAAGCCTAGTTAAAACTAGACCATGACACAAGAGGACAAGTTAGTCCTCAATCTGCAAAATCAAATGGCCAATGAATTGGGGTGTTGAAAATTCCACCTTTAGCTGGATACTGGAAAATCATGCAAGGATAGCTGATGAAATCTTTAGGAACCACAAGTATAATCGCATAATGAAATTGGGTTGCTGGTAAATAAAAAATGTGGAGTTCCCCCAATCTCTACCAAAGCTTCTCTAGTCAACCACCTGAAATTTAAAAATATAATAACAAATAATCTTTTAACTCATTTTAGACATTAGCTAAGAAGGAAAGATGCTAAGAAGAAGAGATAAAACATATCAACACTAGAATGAAAGCCATAAGAATCTTCATGAATTTTTCAATAAATGGTAATTGAAACAACCCTTGATGGGAAATATTTGCAAAAACACCATAGTCATGACCATACATCTTGATGTGATACTCAAAATGTTGTGGGAATAAAAAAATATTAGGGTTGAGAATGATCCTTGTATTCTCAGCCTCATGCATGGAAAAACTTCTTTTGATCCATGAAGTAGAACATAGCTTATATTGGAACCATGGCCTTCCCAGAAGAAACATGTGCACCTTTAAATCAAAATTACAACATTAACCGCACTGAACATTTCCAGAAGGCACTTTCCAATAAAAAGTGAAAGTATCGAATACCTACGGTATGTCCATCTCTCAAACCATACATGTCTTCAGTGGTACATCCACCTACCATTAACCAATCTCAGCCTCAACCAATGCCATGAAATATCGCAGCTCTAGTTTCATGCTAAGTAAGCATCAAGTACTAAGGTTATAATCTTATTGTTCTAAGACCTCTTATGTATTTCCGAAGCATAAAGAGGGCCACTACATTCAGCACCCAAGGTACATTTGACATTTCTTCACCCACTACATTCACAGCCAGATAAAAGGTAGATAGTCCAATCTAGAGACTTCCATGTTGCGATTATGTCCCTGATAATGCCTCTAAACCCGTCAGATGAAGATTACTCCAAGAACTAATGTGGAAGCGAACCTTCAGCACTCCCAGGCTCCAGCAGTGGTCTCCAATGTGATGATAGTTGAAATTTGTATTTCATCTCTGTTATTTCTAACCACCCTTGGAAAGATCATTGTGCAATATCCCTTCAAAGCTTTGTCCTGCTACGATCTATAAAATAATCCCTGCCTAAGCAGATGATGACCTCTTTAAAAACACCTACTTATTACGATTTTTTTTTTCATATCACTCTTTTTCTAATGAAACCCATATTTAAAATTTTAACTGGATACCAAAAAAGAGCATATGTTTGGACATAGGACATCAACCGGTTTGTAGATTGCATAGCCCAGAGTCTTAATACCATCCCATTTGCAAATCTTGGGAATGTGTGTCATATACATCCACACAGTTTTTACAACAACTTGCTTTTTCTTGCTCCATTAGCTTGCCTGAATCTCCATTAGTCATTCCATATGAAAATTTGCAGGCCCCCCACATCTCACATACTAAGTGTGCAGGAATCTACCCAGAATATTACATTACAAATCCTATTACCAGTGAAGATGTTTTCCATAAAGGTGCATTGCCTTTTTATTCCCCTAAAAAATAGCATCCTTTTTTTTTTCCTGAAAAATAGACTAAGTAATTTTTTTTAATCACGATGAAATACATCAATATTACATACAAGCATTTTAGCATTAATATTCAACTGAAAATAACATTTTGCTTACTTGGACCCACCGAACGGTATCGTGTGATAGGAATCTCTTGCAACTCTTGTCGCATGCATAACCATTCACCAAGTAAAGCCATGACTGCAAAACCAGTACCATTTACAATCCACCATGTAACTGAAGATGGCCAGCGGCCATATACGATGCATATAAAAAGATGGATAATGTAGAGAGTGGCTGAAAAACTACTTCTGCTGCTGTTTTATTATGGCTAAGTACCTTAAAGAATGCAATAAATAAATAAATTACTGATCAACTTTAGAAAAAAAAATTATAAACAATGGATAACATTATTTGGTTATACCCAAAAATTCGTGTTTAAGCAGTGAAGACATTTTTTAATGGTTGAAGTCATTATTATTTGTTAAAGAATTGTTTATTTCCTGATCTGGATGCACAGAGTTAATTGAATTCTTCACAAAACATAAAAGTCAACATGCTTAACGAAATACTTTCCTCCAGGAGCACAGTTTTGTGCTCAAACACAAGCATTTGGGCACAGTATGACATTGGGAATAAAGGGTATCATCATTGAGTACCTGCTCAGTTGAAATCATTGGATTAAAGAGTCACGACGGAAAGCTACAAGTTGAGCCGTACTTTGGTTTTTCTTTTAACTAAAAAGAGCTTCAAATGTAGGCATGGGCAATTAGAAGTTGTCAATAAGTGTCTAGGTAATCTCCTGAGGTGATTAGCTGATAGTATAGGAAAGTGGTTCTGATAATAGCCCAATTAAAATTTGCTTGGACTTGCTTACAGTCAAAGCACTATCCAAATTCGCTTACAACACCACAGACTCAGTACCGCTACCACCACTTCCACAAATGCAATCTAATTAACATGTTGAAGCCTATGTGATGCAATCCAGGGGATGGGATTTGCGATTGTAGATGCTGCAACACAATGGTAGTTTCTACAAAAACAATCAACGATAAAGATATCTCTCCAGGGGGTTACCTGATTTAAGATTATTTTTATATTAGTAAGTTTTGTTTTTTAGGGATCAAGCAAACTCCTTTGGCCTCATTGTTATGGATGCTTAGTTTAATCAATAAAGTTATCTTTTGAGATGTTATCTCTTATTCTATTTGTTCTCCTTGTGCGGGTACCTTAGGGGCTGAATCCTTCTGGATTCGATCAATGCTTCAGGAGATTGATCTATTTTTTTCAATCGTGGATCGTGGTTGTGCCATACATATATGGCCGCACACATGATACCCGAGATTATAACATCCCATCCCACATCGCTTATAAATGAAATATGAATCTAGTATATAATGAACCATGTAGGTTATTACTAATAACTTGAACTTAAGCATTTTGGGCCACTTGACAGACTTACCAAGTTATTGAACCAGTGCACTACTTGGGTCATTATAAATGGTATCAAAGCTTATTACTAGTCGGAAATGTGGAATCCCAAGCCCACTGGGAAAGCCTTTGAAGCAAAATTAGGACAGATCTACGGTGCACGAGCCTATGAGTCAAAATAAGGAAATCCGCAGGGAACACGGGTGTGGAATGTTTCGGTCCTACATCGCCTGGTGAAGTTAGATGAGTCCACACGGGGACGTATGGCCTTAAGGGGGTAGATTGCAATACCCCATCCCACATCGCGTATGAATGAAATATGAGTTTAGTAAATAATGAGCAATATAAGTTACTACTAATAACTTGGACTTAAGCATTTTGAGCCACGTAACAAGCTTACCAAGTTATTGGGCTAGTGGGCTACTTGAGTCATTACAAATGGTATCAAAGCTTATTAACAGCTGGAAATGTGGAATCCCAATCCCTCTGGGAAAGCCCTTGAAGTAAGATCAGGATAGACCCAGGGTGTGCGAGCCAATGAGTCAAAATAGAGAAATCCGTTAGGGACACGAGTGTGGAATGCTTCGGTCCCACATCATTTAGTGAAGTTAGATGGATTAGATGGATTTACACGGGGACGTGTGGCATTAAGGAGGTAGATTTTAACACTCCATCCCATATCGCTTATGAATGAAATGTGACCGTGATTCAATATGAGGCAAAATTTGCGAAGTTGTCAAGGTACGCACCATACTTGATCCTGGATGAGGCAACGAAAGCAAACAAGTTTGAAAAGGGATTAAAGTCTATTCTAATGAAGCAAGTAGCGGCATTCGAATTGGAGGATTACAACCAGCTCGTAGCCAAGGCATTCAAGGTTGAAGCCATTTTGACCCTCACTGAACAATTCAAAGATAAGGCCAACAATGCAAGTAATGGGAGAAATCAAAAGCGGGGACTATTGAATGAAAGCTGTAACACTCCGATCCCCTTTGAGCCGGATTAGTAGCTCATTAGTGTGTTTTTCAGTTGTTTTATTTTTCGGACTTGGTTTCGGGTCTTGGATAGGTAGTTGAGTAACCTTTGACCTGGAAGAGGTAGTTCTAAGCCCTTTTTTGTAATTTTGCTTTTGCTTTGAGTGCATCATATTTGCATCATCTTGGTGTCAGCACGTGTATTTTGTTGAGCTCGTTATTTTCCGTAACTGTTTCAGACCCATTTGAAGTCAGTTGGAGAAGTTGGACCTTCGTGTGACTTGATTTGTAAATAACCAAATTCCTTGGACTGTGTTTTAAACTTTCAAAAACTATATATATGAGTCAGGACCCAGGTGTCTTCTCCTTGCTCACTTTCGTTCGATACGTGCATGCAAGGAGAGCTCCACGTCTTCAGTCTCTCTTCTTCCCTTCGCTTCTCGTTCTTGGTTGGAGTTGGGATTTTGCACCTATCTTGATTTGGGTTTTCTTTCTTTCTCTTATCTCTGTTTTTGCTTTGGGTAAGTGGGTTTTGATTTCCTTTCTCCAATTGGATTCCTTCTCCAAGCTCTGTATGTCTTCATACATCTCATGCATGTGTTGTTTCTTTGATTTGCTTTGATTTTAGTTGATTTGGAGCTTGATTCAGTGGATTGACAGAGTTTTGAGGCAAGTATAAGTACAGGATTGTTTAACACATATGGGTGTTTTGTTTGATTGCTTTGATTCATTCTTATTCTTTGTATAGAATGTTGTACAGCCAATTTCTAAGATGTTAGGATCAGATGAGCTTGTTTTGATGACATTTCTGTACCAAATTCCAGTTTCTGTACGCAACCCGAATTGGTTCTCTGTATTGTACGGCTAAGCCATAACCTTGTACGGCTCAGACTCCAGAGACTTGAAATTTCACCTTTTGTTCTACGGCTAGGCTACGGTTGAACCGTAGATTGTCCTACGGCTAAGCCGTAAGCTAGCCGTGACCCAACCGTGACCCAGCCGTGAATTAAATCTCTGATCAGTCGAAACTTTCCCGATACAGTACTTCTACGGTGTGGCTACGGCTAAGCCATGGATTGGTCTACGGCTAAGCCGTATACTGAACCGTAGCTCAGCCGTAAAAGGTACCAGATCAGAGGTGGAAGATGATCAGTTTAGCTGTGTTTTGAAGGGAACCACGGTTAAGCCGTAGTGCATGTTACTGCTAGTCCGTATGATGTCTTCGGCTAAGCCGTAGGTCACCCATGGCTAAACCGCAAGGCATGGCAAATCTGAAATAAAACTTAGGATAATGGTGAGACCTTGTAGGGCTCAAATACAGGTTAACCACCCACGTAAACCTGCCCAATGGACTCTTTGGACCGCATGAATAGTTTGTTAGGCTGTAACTTATTCATGTGAGCGTTGATTTACTGTTAAGCACCTCCCCATGGGTGTTGGTTTAAGAGACTTCGGTGCACGTGAGGCACGTGAGGATTACATTGCAACACTAGGATGGCAACTGTGCATCGAATAACTTAAAACTACACCAACATGCACGGTTAGTGACAGTGAACAACTAGATTAGGGCTGGCTTGTAATGAACCTTGACTCCGTATTAATCTGAGATGCATTGCATATTGCTTACAGTTTTGCCCTCTGTCCTGTTAATCTATGTTCATGCATTTCGCGATTCTTTTGTTTTCGTCTTGTACATCTGTTTAGCCTTGTTCTGTATTATGCTCTATGCACGGTGCTCTAACTCAGTCTATGCTATGCTCTGTATATTTCTGGCTTTGTATATCTCTGATTTATTGGGTATTCCCTGGTGGCTCTGCCCAGAGATGACTACGTGAGGATAAGATCCGGTCTTTGCCATCGGTGAGTCCAAAGCGGATAATCTCCCTTCCTTTGGGATTTGATTTGATTGGTATCAGTCTGGCTCTACTCAGCCTCAGCCCTAGGATGCCCGACGGGGTTACCTCTGACTTAGATCTCTGTATCTCTGTATCACTACAGTGTCGCTTTGTCTTGGGACCCCGGAACTCAGGAACCGAGACCCACTTGTACCCTGGCCCGGTCAGTGGTGTTCTCCTCTGCTCTGCTCTGCTCTGCTCTCTATTTGAGAGAATACGGTTAATGTAGTAGCCACCTAGTTCAGTATTTCTATGCTTTAATTCACTTATCATGCTTTACTTCTATGCAAGATTTGCTTAGCATACTAAGATGAAACTCTGTAACTTTTATTCTGTCATTATTCAACTTGATATTATGAGTGTTTCATCCCTGTTACTTGTATTTGCTGGATCGTTGTATTCATTTGTGTTGTCTGTGGTGTTGCAGGCGCAGATCCCTTACCCGACTCCCCGGCGGTCGAGGAGGCTGCAGGGCCGAGTTTAGAGGCACCTTCCGGTTTGGCAGAGTGGGCCTGATCATCTCTGCCGAGTGCGTATATGCATATCTTTTTGCGGCCATCTGTTTTTGGATTTTGGGAGATTTGTATTTGGGGCACTTTGGACTTGGACTTTGTACTCTGTATATTTGTATATCATGATTTTGGGTGTGTATTCGGATTTTATATCAGCGTATTTATCTTTTTCTTTCGTTCCGTATTTGTTTTGGCTTCCGCTTTTCTTTTGTTGCTTGCTATGATATGTACAGCTTCCGCGGACGCTTAGTTTGCACGTGTTAGATCCCTTGTGTGTGTGCATCTGGTCTGGGTTGGATGCACGTGCACGGGAGTGCGTGTGTCACTGGTTTAGCTTTTCACTAACCCCCGATTTCTGGGCTCAGGTCGTGACAAAAGCCAACAAGGTCGTGGACATTCTCAGAAGCACTAGAGGACTAACAATTTTGGCACTACCGAAGTCACGTGCAGTCATTGTTTTGGAGCTCATCATGTTGACGTCTATTGGAGAAAGAATGCGATATGCTATAGTTGTGGACAAGCAGACCACATGTCGAACAACTGCCCTCAACCGATGCAACGTAGGCAAGAACGCAGTGGAGCAAATTCAGTAGCCGCAATCATAAAGGATTGACCAAGGTAATCAGAAAACTCCAACAAAAGGAAGGTTTTTTGTGCTTGCGAAGAATGATGGTGATAACTCTTCAAAAGGAATGGAAGGTACACTCATAGTTTCATGCTTCTAAGATTATGTCTTATATGCGATGATGCCCCTCTTTTACATTTGTTGCCCATGATTTTGATTCTTGCTCGTGCGATGCGATTTGAAATTTTTAGCATTTAGGGACCTCGAGGGCTAATCACATCATTATCATAGAATTCGTGAGTTGAGTTTGGAGGACCAAATTCCTTAAGGTGAGGAGGATGTAATGTCCTGCCGAGAAAACGAAGAGGAGGAGGAAGAAACCAACAAAGAAGGGAGAGGAAAACAAAATGAGAAGTGAAGGAGAAACAAGCAGAGAAATAAAAAGAAAGAAACAAGGAATGAAGAAACAGAAACAAAAGAGGAAAAAGGGAAGGTGAAGACAGAAGTAAAGTACAAGAACAGGAAAATGATGAGAGAAGAAGAAACAGAATGGAGAAGGTGGGCGTGCAGAGATAGAGCAGAGGGAAAGAAGACAGAGAAGGAGAAGAGGGAGAAATGGCTTTAAAGAGAAAAGCGGGAGGAAGAAGTTGTTGATGGCTAGTGGAGACCGCTCAGCCATGGATGAAGGGAAGGGTGGAGAACAGCTGACAGAGAAGAAAAGAGGAAACCGGGAAAGAAAAAGAAAAAGAGAACGATCCAGGGAGAAAACGCGCAAAGAAGATGAAAAAGGAAAACTGAACGTGGCTCCTATGATGGGTATCTGAGCAACGAATGTAGAGATGATAAAGGAAAACAATGGACACAAGGGTTTTGTCTGGCAGTGCAGTGGACACATATTACTAATCCTTTTGTCTTGGCTGCAGAATAATGGTTGTGATTATTTCTCATAGTTCAACCTTGAGATGTGTGCGCGTTCATACCAAGTCATTCTGAGACTCCTACGGAGAGTGAACCATTGTCTAACTATTTCAAATCCCTTTCAAATTGATCCAACATGAAGGCATAATTAAATACAACTTGAACTTATATAAAATACTTAACACCGTGAAAACCATTCCTAGACATGATTCAAAATATACATTCATTAAACCATTCAAAGTACTTAACATTGTCCAAGGTAGTCATGGGCATAATTCAAAATATACAACCATACAACTATTCAAAAAACATTATCTAAGCCATTTTATAGGGATAATTCAAAATATACAACCATGTTGACATTCAAATAAACATTGTTCAAAATTTGGTTGTGATTGATTTAAAATCGACAACTGAAACACTCCAGCCCAGTTTTATCTGGTTTACCGACTAATTAATCCGATTTTGAGTTATTTTCGAGTAAATGCGTTTTAGACTTGTTGTTGTATTCTTTTGAACTTCGTTTCGGGTCATAGATAGGTAGTTGTGTTGAGTTTAACCTGGTTTAAGTAGTCATGAACCCTTTTTCGTAATTTTTGGTTTTGCATGAGTTCGTCATTTATGTATCATCTTGGTGTCAACACATGTCTTTCATCGAGCTTATCAACTTCTGCAACTGTCTCGTATGTAAACGAGGTCGTTTGTCTCCGTTGAACCGTTAATTGACTTGAACTGTAATTCTCCCAAATTATTGAGCTTTTATGTAACTTGTGCATATCCTTATCTTATATATACAGCCATTGACTCTTCCTCTCTCAGTTTCATCTCTCTCTCATGCCAGTTCTCTCTCTCTCTCTTGTTTTCTTTATGTTTCCCTTCATGCTCCCCATTTTTTCTTCTTGTTTTTCTTCCTTGCGATCAACGTAGAGAAAGGGGGGAAATTCGTGTGCGCCGGTTGCTTATCATCTCCTCGGGTTCGCCGGTATCTTCTCTACCTGATGTCTCTCTCGTTCCCTACACTCTTCTTCGATCTCATCTTCCTTGTCTCTTCATCATGGACAAGAGCCTCGTATCATCTGTATGGTTCGTTTAAGGTGAGAAGTTGAGTCACGGTCTCCGTTATGTGTTTAGGTTGTGATTGCACTGCATGCACCCTTTTCTCTGGCTTACTCTTGGCATGCATGGTGTTAGAATTGCATCTCCAAGATCGTTTGGGCCAAAGAACACCTAAGTTAATGAAAGAGTTCGTTTAAGGCAAGTATAAGCACAGTAGGTATGAACACATGTTGGTACACTTGGATTGTTGTGTTTCTTCTTCTCTTTCTCTCAAGTGTGTTGTGTTTTAATAGCCCTTTTGAATTGTATAGATGCGATACAGGTTGTTTTCGTAAGTGTAAAGACTGTAGTAGAGTTGTTCTGTTCTGTACAGAACTCTGTTACCCAACCGATCGGGACTGGGGTCCAATCGATCGGACACTCCCAAAACTGAAATCCGACCGATCGGACTTTAGAGCCGACCGGTAGGCCCTGAAGTACTATTGCCCTGGAAAATTCAGTGTTCAACTAAATTCCAATTATGCCCATTTCTTTTCTCTTGCATCCTTGACCCTTGGAGGACTTGGTTATGCTACTAATTGCTCTCCTTGCTCTTTAATGCATTGGCGAAAAAATAGGGTTAATGTTATGACCTTTAGGACCTTCACCTGGAACTTCTTAACCCCATAACTTACCCAACGGACTACTTTAGAAAGCATGAATGGTCTTACAGGTTGTAACCCATTCATGTGTGTTGTCCACTTGTTAAGTACCTCCCCATGGGTGTTGGTTTAAGGGACTTCGATACACGTTTATCGATACGGTGCATTACCCACGAAATGAACAACTATGTATCGAATAACTTAAAACTACGTTATCATGCACGGTTAGAAACATTAGATAACTAGCTTATGGTTGGCAAGTAAACAATCTTGACTCACAGTAATAAATTGACTTGCATTACATATTGACTCATTATTGGCTTCCATGCTCTTTGTCTTGTTTCTTATTCGACTTATAATTGTTTACTTGTAATGGTATTAATCCAGTGTGATGCACGTACTGTATTTTCTAATTGTGACATGACATGTACTGTACTGAATTGCACTGTCTGATCGACCGACTAACATTGATTGACGTGCATCATCTAATATGACTGACCTTGTCTGTCTAGCTCTATAAGCCTCAGCCTCAGGATATTCGACGGGGTTGACTTTGACGTAGACTATTTGTTGCCTATGCAGAGTGCTCTTGTCCTGGGATTCCGGACCCCGGGAACCAAAGACCCATTCGTACCCTGGCCCGGTCGATGGTGTTCTCGTCCTGACTGCTCTTGATAGGGAGAATATAAAAAATGTAGTAGCCACCTAGCCAGTTATCTGTTAGTGGTTCTGACAGCATACTGATTGATATGCACGATCTGCCTCGTATACGCACATAACTCTATGCATGGATGATTGTTACCTGTCACTTCGTCTGTTAGACACAATGCGTGTTAACTTATTGCTGTTTATACCTTGCTGAGTCATTGTACTCATTAGTTATTCTTGGTGTTGCATGCCCAGATTCCTCTATCGACCCCTCACCGGTCGGCCCTGCTTCAGGAGAGACTTACGAGGCCCCGTCAGGGCTAGAGGAGTGGGTGTGATCCCTCCATTGGAGAGCGGTATTGCATTACATCAGTCTCCCGTCTTCCCTTTTGCATTAGGATTTTGGTTTCTCATGTACATTTCATCTTGGATTGGTCTTTAGGGAACTCTCTCTCCATTTTGTATTGCACACTTTGTAATTAATGTGCTTTTGTTAATCCTATATTGTTATGTATTCTTTTCTTTTTCCTTGCTTGCACTAATACGTATAGCTTCTGCGTACACCTGGTTTGCAGGTGTGAACATCCCTTGTGTGCGTGTGCTTAGACAAGGTCGAGGTATACGTACACAGGAGTACGTGCGTCACTGGTTAGGTTTTAACTAACCCCCAATTTCTGGGCTCGGGTTGTGACAACAACCATCTGCTGTGTCCATGGTTGTGGTTGTGACTGTGGTTGTGAATCCGGCTGTGATTGATTAGTAGACTTTGGTCTTTTGAATGGTGTGCGTTGGACCCTCGCCTTCCTTTTCACCTGCATGCATAAAACATTACATATTAGGCAAATGAGTTACTAAAGAATGAAATATCAAATCATTCAATTCAAGTGTTGTTTATGCACTTACTGGTAGCTTTCTCCTATTTCTCATTTCAGCATGTTGAGTCTCAACCGTATTGTGAGAACTATCAGTTGCTTCATCTATACTTGATGGCCACTGTTGAGAGTCAACAGTCACTTGTTCTGCCTTTCTCCCACTTTTTTGAGATCCACCAACCGTTTGTTTCGAAGAACCAACATCCTGTGCCATATGCTACACTTGTTCAGGCTCATTTCTACTCCTCTGCCCTTTGTATGTTCTTTGATTGTGTCCCTTATTATCACATTTTCTGCAAGTTACCTCCACACCTTTCTTTCCCAACTTTCCTTCTTTATTTCTCTCCTATGGTTCCTTTCGTCTCTGTTTTCTTGGTCTTCCAAGCTGGGTAGTAACAACAGGTGGCAGAATCTCCCTCTTTCTAGATGGTGGCCACAAGTCATGACCATTAATTGGAAGTATGATACTGTCATATATCTTTAGATAAGTTTCTTTAGTGTACCAGTCACCAACAAAGTTTTCTTGTCTGTCTCATTGATGAAGAATGGTAGCCACTACATGAGTGCGTGGAATTCCACAAAGCTAGAATCTTCTGCATGAACAAGTTTTATCCACCAAATCTACAACAAACTAGACATATACTCCTTTCACCTGATATTGTAATCTACCTCACCATTCAACAATATATTGCACTGACTCACTCATATCTCATTATTTGCTTTTGAATTCTAAGGCATAGTGGACCAGGAAGTCTTCTCATGGCATCTTTATGCTTTCAAATCCTCACCATTAACAATTCCTTTATAGTTTCCAGCGTTATAATGATTGGCTTGTCTCTTGCTGATAAAATGAAGTCATTGAATACCTCACAATGATTATGAGTTCAAAAATTATATTTGGAAGCTGTTAAGAAGTATGCTCTCAATCAATGCATAGGTGAGGCACCTGAGTCTATCCACTGAAAGGCCTTCTCATCTACTTGTTTCAACATTTCCAAATTATTATTTAAGGGTTGCTTGTGGTTGATCTGGCACATTTCCAGAAGATGTCCATGCACTCTTTCCCTCTGAATTCTCTTTTAAAGCTATTGTGATGGTGTCCAACACAAAAGTGGTGCTGACGATGTGGGGCAAGCATTTGTAATGAGAGTGTTAGATCCTGCAATTGCAAAAATATTCATATAAAATAAGATGATATGACATTTGAAAAAAAAATATTTGTATGAAATCAGATGATATGTCAAATAACTTTTGCTAATCAGACATAAAAGTCCAATGAACATGATTTGGCATTCCTTTGTCATCAAACAACAGCTCCAAGAACCAAGTCCATGAAGCTTTGGTTTCTTTCTCCACAACTACCCAAGCAAATGGCCATATACTATTGTTAGCATCAACCCCCACTGCTGAAAGCAACTACCCTGGAAACAAGCCTTTTAAAAAGCATCCATCTAGCCCAATGTGCCTCCCACAATCATTTAGAAATCCACTTTTTAGTGGAGAAACCTGGGATTTCCATCTTTTTTAGGATTATTTTCATCCACTTTCACTTTCATGGTAGACCTGGCATTGCTTTCTTGATTTCTGCATAGTAGTTATAAAAGCCCCTTAAACTGCTAATGATATCTTCCTTCAATCATTTTCTTGGCCTTTAACTTAGCTCTCCACAGTATAGTACTGGTCACCAAATACTGCAATTCATTCAACACTCTTGCCCTAAATGCTTGAATAGGCCAATCAGGATTATACATAATCTCATCCATATAATAGTTGGCTAAAAATGAAGAAGTTAGAAATTTGTTAACCTAACATGGCCTACAATTTTTGTGCTCATTTTGCAGAGTTGTATCAATCAAAGTGTTTTCATCTTTATACCTAGATGCATACACCTCCCACTTATAGGGTTTTGTGCATGTAGCCCTCACTTTCCATTTCTCATTTGAGTAAAAATATATATCCCTATGTTTCAAAATCGAGTACTGACTCATTGCATCTTTGAACACTATAGAATTAGCATATTTCTAACTAACTTCAAACACAGGATTCCTTTTATCCCTATTTGAATAAAATTCACATTATAATTAGACTTCTTATATTTTTATTCTCTCTTGATTTGAATATTCACTTTGAATTCACTTTATAAAGAAATTGCCGTTCTCCCCCAGTGCTTGGTAATGTAGCACATGAGAAGCAGTTTGTTCCCGACTTGGCCTTGGAGCTCAATTGTTAGACGTGGCTAAGAAAAAGGAGTTCGATTTTTTATAGTCGGAGATTCGGGTCAACCATTTTTATTTTTGGGTTGGATCTGGATTTGAATTGATATTTATACATTAATTAATACATATGGGTTGGCTAATAGATGTTGCTATGGCAGCGTGATAGTGTGGCCTGACCCAACTCATTGGAAATGCGGATCATCGCCCTAGTTTGTCAATTTAATATTGGCTGGCATTTTGTAACGCTTGCATGATTGCCTGATTACCCTTACTGAACTGGGGGTGTTAATTGGTAAGATCAAATCATGTTCCAGCTATCAGAACTCATTCAGAGCTTGGCTTGGGCTGCACTTAGTGGGCTAAAGTTCGTGGTTTTAAATTTGGGTGAGGCTTAAAGGAGCATAAGTTGAGTAAACCCACGAACGGAAGTCCTGTAAACTGGGCTGACCCAAAATTAAAGTTCGTGGGTTAAAGGAAAGTAAGTTCAGTAAACCCAAACTGGGCAACGCACCCAGCAACAAAACAACACAGCAATCAGCAAAGACAACGGACGAAACAAAAAAACCATTTCCAACTCAAAAAACACAATCATGGACCTTTTAAACTACAACTCTTGTTGGAAACCAGCATCTGGTCTAATATTTGAATAGCGGTTTAGGTAATTTAGGTGTAAAGTGACATGTAGTGAAGCCTTTAAATATGAAGAGATGAGGGGACATATCAAAAGTACAAAAAACTAAAAGCTTTTTTGTGAGAAGTATAAGTGGAGTCTATCTATCACCAAATCCAAATATTGCAATATACAAGACCCCTCGATAGTCACACATCCCAAATTTTGGTCAAATTTGAATTTACTGGACCGTCGGATAGACTATGAACCAATCCGAATGGATTGAATTTGTGGGCCACGGATAAAAGAATTAGGGACATAGATTTTGTGGATTCAATCCATCAGTTGATGTAATAAATTGATTAATTTCTTTATCAATAATATCATGCTTTACTTTCATGAGATGAATGTTATTTTACTACTTCATGCACATGACCAATACATATGACATAATGGTTCATGAGTTGAACCGGGTCCCATTAGTATATTAGATGTGATATATGTGCATGGATGAGATCCACACACGGGAGATATATGTCACAAATCTTATACTTAAATAGCTTCACAACCAGTAATGAGACCGGGTATCTCATTTCATAAGGTTGCAGCACTTTGATCACTATGAGATAGTGTGATTTGTCTCGATCATCAGAATGTAAGATTCTGGATCACGGTGCTGGTACATTGGATGTATTAAAGGACCATGAGATACACCTTATAGAATTCTGTCTCAATAATAAGGTATGCTCTCATAATTCCCTAGCAATAGGCTCTCAATCCTGAGACATTGATGAACTCAAGTTTCTATCTGTTCATTTGCTTTGAGTCACCAATGAGTGAGGCCAATTGTAGGTTAACATCTCGGTGTCTTGGGTATGTAGTAGTAGAACTGTGGGAACGTTGAATGATCAAGATGGAATCTATCTCTATTATCCCCATGTGCCAATTAATGGATTTGTTATTAGTAAGCGTGCACCCATCTCAATTAAGAGTTAATTGGATGGTACTGATAATTACTATGATTAATTGGGGCAAAAGGATAATAAGATGTGGAACTTATATTGGAAGAGACAGATTTATTCCAATTGATCCACGAATATTAATAGAGGGGCCTACTTGTGGTAATTGGAAAGTTTAGGGTCTTCATTGTAATTTATTCGTAAGACTGGAGTGCAATTGCATTTATATAGTGGTGTTATTTGCAATTAACTGTGGGCCCAGATTGCACATGAGATATGGGGTCGCGGTGTACCAGTTGGAGCCAACTTTCTAAAGAATCCCTAGTGGTCCCCACGCTAGCCCAAGTTATTGGAAAATACTAATCCGACTTGAACTCTAGAAAGAAGGTTTTAAAAAAGAGAAAGTTGCTAATTACTTTGGAAGTAAGACTTCTATTTCAATTAAGCAAGGAAGAGATTTGAAAATATATAAAATCTCTTGGACGTCCAATAAGAGTCTCTCTCACGCCCAAAACCCTATTCGTGCAAGAGTTGCACGAGTTTCTCTCTCATTCTCTCTTCTAGTTCCTTGGAGTTTCGAGTTGGGATTTCTCCTGAAGATTCCACCAATCTTCTTGAGAAAAGAAATCTAATTCATGTCATAGTGTGGAGGGCTAAGAGGTGTTGAAGATTCTCAACATCAAGCAGAATTGCAACTTCTCCATTAAAGCACTACAGATCTCCAAGGGTATGATCTACTTCTTGCATGTCATAGATTATTATGGATGTTTAGTGCTGTTTGATTCTGTCTTTTAGATAGAATATTTACTATACATGGTCACGAGATTGAGGGTAATGCATCCTGGATTGGGTTTTTGGTATTATGGATAGTTGATCCCCTTGTCAAGTGGGTCAAAAGTTTTGAAAATCTATCCACAAGACCCACCTACTTCCAACAATGGGACCCACAAGTGGGCCCATAAAAATTATCATGGTAGGTGTTGAGAACAATTCTCATAGGATTTTCAAAATAAAAAACAAAAGGCAACAATTCCAAACCACTAAGTGATAAAAAGTCATTTATTTTTTACAAAAGAAAAATGTTAAAAAGATTCTTTATAAAGCCACTAAAGATATATAAAAAAAAGGACATCATATTATTATTAGACTCCCCTCATATTTAATCCTCTTTCGATTTAAAGCTTCACTTCGAATTTACTTTACAAGTGATGATTTCCCAAACTAGCCTTGATTTTTGAGTATGGGCTGATTTGTAAATAAAAGGTCCTGGTATGCTCTTCAGCGGGTTAGGCTCCTGTAGGTTCAACCCTTCTACTTGCACTATTGTCTATGTCCTCATCACTCATTACCCGCATGAGCCTCTTTACTTTGAAACATAAGCAAGTGGAAGAGTTGTCGTCTATTGGTCTTGGGGTTTCTAACAAAAAAACAAAAAAAAAGTGAAATGGAGATTTAAAATTGAAACTCGACTTAAATGTTCCTCATCCACTGATAAGTGAAATTTAAAAGAATTAGAAAGATGAGGATAGTGAAGAATTCATTCATCCCAAAGAGCTAATGAAAAATGCAGTCAAAGTCATTAAAGAGTTTCAAGATGCAACAGATGAAGGAAGGATCCAGCCAAAAGCATTTCAAATTCACACTGCCACGCATTGGAAATTACCTCCAATGGGAGTTGTAAAGATAAACTGGGATGCTACTATTAACAATTCAAAACACATGCCACGTGTGGGGCTTGTTGCTCGAAATTACATGGGTAAAGTGCTAGCTTGTAAGTGCTCTTTTAAGGTTTTTTTATAACTTATTTGACGATAGTAGAAGCTATGGCGGCATGGATGACTAATAATCTCTACTGAGATGTGGAACTACATTATGTTGAAATTGAAGGTGATTTTTTGGAGATTGAAAGTGCTTTAAAGAGTGAAGATAAAAATTTTAGACGGTATGGGCAAATGATTGCGCAAATGATTCTAAAAGGTATGCAATCATGGAAAGTTGGACATGTCAGAAGAGACAACAATAAAATCGCGCATAGACTAGCAAAGAAGCTGTGTTACATCGCTTAGAACAAACATGGACAAGTTATTATCCTATTTTCATCTGTGATCTTATATTTTCTAAAGTCATTGTTGATTCATGATTTAATGATAGTATTTCAAAAATAAAAATAAAAAATCTGACCTAACCTGCCAAACATACGTGCATAAACCTACCCACAATATACATGAGTCAGAAAAAATAATGAAAACATGACCCCTCAACCTGCCTAATCTATTAAATGCGGGTTAGGGCTAACTGACATATCTAAACCCAATTAAACAATTCTGTAATTTAACATTTAGTACTATGAAATCCTATATTTTATAGAATGAGGCAAGCGAGTATAATTTTTTCCCTACAACTTGACACACATATGGCCTCAACTTGTAAAATAGATTGGGTTTTGGCCAGGGTCCTACAAGTTCATTCGGGTTGACCTGCATTGAATGTGAGTTATGCAGGTTAGGTTGGGATAACCTACTTTGGTCTTGGTTGAAGTTACTTGACCTATTTTAAAATGGGTTGGATATGGATTAGCTTTCAACCCATAAAACCCCATTTACACCTGGCCCCATCCATGCCACCCCCTTGCGTCAGTTTGTGATCCATGCCACACCCTTGCGTCATTTTCATATTGATTTTCTCTCTCTCTCTCTCTCTCTCTCTCTCTCTCTCTCTCCTCTGGTACATGCTCCCACACCCAACACACTAAAGCTACGCAAGTCATCATCCAACAGACGCGGATATTGATGCCTAGTTGTTAGTTGCGGATAGGGTTGTGCCTCATTAATGAGCAACCATCACAATTGTTGATATTAGTGATGAACCCCATACTATACACGGACCCAAGAACCACAAAAAACACACACATTTAAAAAAGCCAAAATTAATTTCTAAAACCAGTAAATGCATCTCAATTTTAAGTCCACTTTGAGGAAGGATGCTACCTACAGTTGCGATCGTAACTATAAAAATTGCGAGTTTTAATAAAAGTTCGCTCTTTCAATGATTTTTGTGATGTTATGTTATTTAAGTGAGTTGTAAATGGAGTTTTACAAAGCCGAAGCAAGTGTAATATTCACAATAAAACTGTTAAGTAAAGGAAGCTCTTTGCATTCGAATAACAAATATTGTAATAGAAAATGCACATTCGTATGGATCATACAGCTTAGTAAACCAATGACTTGGAAACCGAAATATTTACATTAAAACCATTAGAAAATTTTATTATTTACAAAATAAAACACAGACAATATCAAACCCTATATACACGTGCACCCTTTGAAACTCCATGTATGAAGACGTTCATGTTATTAAAGCCTCACGCTTCTGGTAACTAACTCTTTGTCACTATCAGAGCACTTATCATTAAAGTACATTTTTACCTTTGAAATATTTCTCTAGTTGTTTATGTTGTTGTTGTTCTTTAGTCCATCCTCTATATCTTCTAAAACCTTTATCGTTGTAATGTCGATCTCGATTTCCTCCAGCATTTCTCTTAATTCCTTCATATCCATGAAATTAAGCATTAGCTTAGCATGGATGTCTTGAATTGGCCACGTCGATGGAAGAGTGCTCACTATGGAATGTACCGTATATGCAATATTTGGTTGAAATCCTCTTCTTCTGAGCTCGTTGAACAGTTGTTCCTTGTTTAGCATATGTTCCCTAACACCCATTCCTTCAATCATTTTCTCTCTTCTGAATTGTACCCATATGGGGTGTATATATTCTTCAAACAACTGTAAGTGTATCAACTTAACCACATGCCATGGTCGGATAATATCAAATATCCTTCTTTTTGCAGCATCCCAAGCAGGTGGCAACGTTTCAGCAATTTTTGTCATTATATAACTTTTGGCAAAGTAATTTCAATACTCTGTTAACCACTTAGCTAATTGAATTTTGTGGAAACCATGCCTTGCTATCGAGGCACCATTTATAAAAGGTTTATGTTCAAATTCATCATTCCACTCCCTAACACGTAAAGAGTCTACGCCATGATAATGACTGAGAGGTCTACCCATTTTATTCTGGATAAAGTTGAAGAAGTAAATGATCTATATGTTTTTTTGGAATAAAATTAAGAACAAATCAATCAAATTAGTAATAACATAGTGGGGGAGTGAATAAATTGGCACGTATTATAAGATAATACAAATTAAACTTGACCCCAAATAAGTAAGTGTAGGTTAAAATATCATTAATGATAAAATTAGCAACAATAGAACAAAATTAGTGCCGATGTCTTTGTAGATTAATTACATTGAATATCATTTTGCAACATATTTCAAAGGTAGATGTAGTTGAGGACTTCCTTGTACACAACTTTTTTGGTGAAATCATTCAGCATCCCTTGTTTATTGATTAACAGCATCTTAAAACTTGATGGAAATGTAAACGCGATAGAGCTACATATAGCTAGCTATGTGGGAACACATGATTTGGGAGGTAAACACCTACATTTTTTAGAGGTTGACTTTGACTCTTATTGATGGTCATTGCGAATGCCAACTGTACCAGGAATTGTCTTCTTTTTGGTGCGAATGGCGAATCGCAGACGTTGGTGTTAGGTCAATACAACTTCTCCAATACAGGACCCTATGATGACTTTAGCTTGGATGACTTTATCTCTCATCTGGTCAACAACCAATCGGGTACCATTACACAATCCCAAACATTGATTCAGGCTTCTCAATAGTATTATCAGAGCTCCAACTTTTAACTCCAATCTATGACTCGGCAATCCTGATAAGTTCTAATAATTCAAAAACTCCAGAAGGTGCAAGTCATGACCATTATTTTTCCCTTATGTAGGTTCAGCTTGTCTACACTATAAAATACCCTCATTTGTCCTCAAATCATTGAGAGCATGATTGAGTTTATGTGGTTTACATTGCTATTTTTCGGAGCCAGTATTCCACGCTCATTCAAGTATGTAAGATCTTTGTATTTATTACGTAGGTCATGATAAGTTGATTCAATTAACCTTTGTACTCCCCTTTCATCATTTCGTATGAGAAATTCCTCAGGGATTTTGATCTAATTTCACTCATAATCACTTTCAGAATAGGTTCCGGATACTTTTCCCTCGCCAAAGTTGATTCAATTAACCTTGTACTCCCCTTTCATCATTTCGTATGAGAAATTCCTTAGGGATTTTGATATAATTTCACTCATAATCACTTTCAGAAAAGGTTCTGGATACTTTTCCCTCGCCAACCATCTTGATCAAATCTATAAAATCTCTAACCGACATCATGCATTCTCTGATATATTGTCTGCTGTAATACCCATGTTTATCCTCAAATGCAAAACCTGACAGTAATTCCAAGTATTTGACCTCGGTAATGAAGCTCCAACTATTATTTACATCCTCCCTTTGTTATAATCGGCAGTATCTGTCTAAAGTCTCTACAAAAGGATAAATAATTTTCCTCCAAATACTTTATCTGTGGAGAAATCTCTCGTATTTTACAATATGTCTCTGAAAGTTCGGTCAATAGTGTCAAAGGCATAGCGACTCAACATTAGAGCTTCATCCCATATGATTAGTTCTGATTCTTGAATTAACATTGCCAATTTGGTCCGATGGGTGATGTGACAACACGACGATTGGTGAAGGTTAAGCGGTATTTTGAAACGGGAGTGCACAGTCTTTTCATTTGGCAAAAGCAAAGCAGTAATGCTCGATGTTGCTACCAAAAGAACAACTTTTTTCTCTGACTTGAACTTTGCTATTAAAGTTCTCCATAGATACGTCTTTCTATTTCCGCCATTACCACATACAAAGAAGAGCCCCCCTGCCCAGTTTGTTTTGTGTACGCATCCATTATCGTATTGAATACCCTGTTTTGATCATCATTTAAGCCGGCATGCAACGAATCAAACATTTGGCTTTCAGCATTGCTATCATACTTGAGTTCTTCCCTTATGAGTTTGTTCATGATGAATTGGCTGAACTGGGAGGATGGCAGTGGCATAGGGGGGAAAATCTGATAATGATCTACCATTCCTGTTCAGTATTTGTTTGATCTCTAGCTTCCCTAAAATTTTCAATTCACTTTCATCTAGACATATGTCTCTGTTTCCAAGCTGTCTCCTCGTTCGTTTTTGTGAATCATCTGTTAGGTCCACCCAGTGCTTTTCCCATAATTCAATCAGATTTGTAATTTCTGAAAATATGAGCATGGAACAAAACACGTTTCTAAGCTAGAAACCTGTGGCCCATGTTAAGGCTTCGCCAAGTGCTTCATTCCATTCACTATCATGTTCAAATAAGCCAAGTGCTAAGTATACTGATTTGTAAGTTAGGTAAATCTCATTATCAATGTTTCTGATATCCTCATAACATTTTGCCCCCTGAACTTTGTTCAGTAGTTTGGATGTGCATAAGCAAGCCTACCAATACTAATACGTTGTTGTTGCTTCGTCCACTTTTTTTGCGTTGAGTTCCAAAGCCCCCACTTTGTTAGGAACTCAACGTATGTATATTGATTGGCATCCAGGTGGTTTTTATTTGTTTCGAATCTTTTGATGAACATCGTGTCATGAATCCCATCCCAATTAATCATGACTCAACATCATTGCCATCCCTAAATACAACAAATTGTTCTCTAGGTAAGTGATACTGTAATCTTTGCATAGACGGATATTGTTTTTACCTGTTGAACTCCAATATTCTCCAACATGCTTCAATTGAAGAGATGCATCGATTGTTCTGAAATTGCCTGATCTCATTCACTTGTTTGTACATGTAACACTCCGACCCCGCTTGACCTCGTTTAGCGGTTAATTAATCTTATTTTCGTTGCTAATTGTGTTTTGTTTACATTTTATTTTCGTTGCGGGTCATGGATAGGTAGTTGGGTTGAGTTTGACCTGGATTAAGTAGACCAGGCCCCTTTTGTAATTTTAGCTTTTCTAAGACATGGTCATTTTTGCATCATCTTGATGTCAACACGTGTCTTTCGTTGAGCCGTCAACTTTCGTAACTACGTCATTTGCAAACGATGTCGTATGATTCCATTGGACCCGGATTTGACTCAAACTGATAATAGAATTATGACTTGGACTCTATTGTAATTTGGACTTCCCCTTAGCTTATATAACTGCATACCATCGACTAAAAACTCACGTTCTCTCTTATTTTTCCTCACTGTGCACGTGAAGAGCTTTCTCTCCCTCTCCTGAATTCTCTCCTCCATCGATCAAGCTGAATTGAGGGATTTTGGTTCTTTTAATCACTGGTGTGTTGATTGAGGTGAGCTGGGGTTCTCTTCCATCTCTCTCATCTCATTCTTCTTCTTCTCCTTCTTGTTTCCATGAGTGCACGATAGGTTTTGAGATTCTTTCCATTTCTCATGCATGCATGTTGTTTGGTTGGTGTTAGGTTGTGTTTGGACCCAAGGACATCAGTTGTGTAATTGAATTCAATTGAGGCAAGTATAACCATAACCTGTAAGAACCCATGTTGGTGTGCATTTGATTCTGGTTAGTTCACATGAATTTGTATGGAAAAATGTGTTTACAGCCCATTTGATTAGTACTTTATCTATCTCTATTGGATAGTTGCAATTCTGATGATTTCACAGGTTTTCTGTACGTGATTCAGAACATTGACTTCGTGCATGTACGGCCAAGCCGTATGTCACTTATGGCTTAAAGTCCAGAGAGGGTAAAAATCCAGTTTTCCTCTACGGCTAGGGCACGGCTAAGCCGTACATTGCACTACGGCTAAGCCGAACCTCAACCGTGGCCCAGCCGTAGATCAATACAGGGTGCCTTTTTCTGGATTAACTGAGAGCAATCAATTTGTCAGACCTTCTACGGCCCAGCCACGGCTAAGCCGTAGAACACACACGGCTAAGTCGTAGAACAAAATACGGGTGAACCGTAACTGCGGATGAACAGTAAAGGGAACCGCGGTGGAGCCGCAGTGCATATTACGGCTACGCCGTAAGATGCCTACGGCTAAGCCGTACGTTCACCTACAGCTAAGCCGTATCAACACTAGAATAATGAAGGACAAGAATAGGTGTAAGGGAAAGACCGATATGGCCTTCATGATAGAATGTAGAGCACCTAGACCAGCCCAACGGAATGTGATACAATGCGTGAATGGTCTCGAGGGCTGCGAATCATTCATGTTCGTTATCCGAATGTTAAACACCTCCCCATGGGTGTTGGTTTAAGGGACTTCTGTGCACTATCCGATTCAATGCAACACCAGACAACGGTGCATCGAATAACTTAAAACTACATCATCATGCACGGTTAGAAACACCGGATAATTAGATTAGAATTGACTTGTAAATAAGATGATCCGATTTCGCATGATTTGTTGCATAACATATTGCATTCGATCATTGATCTCTACTCTCTGATATGATTACTTGTGTTCCGTTACATTCACATTGTGGTTCTTGACCTTGAGTATGCATGTGTAATTTCACGTATAAGACATGTACACAGATATGCACGTATGATGTGTTGTCACGATCTACTCAGGATTTTCATGATTGACTCTGTATGGTCAGGCACTACTTAGCCTCAGCCTTAGGATCCCGACGGGGTGAATTTGGTATAGTTTACATGACCTTACTGCAGTAAGGAAACGTCTTAGGGAACCGGACCCCAGGAAATCGAAACCCATTGTACCCTGGCCCAGACAATGGTGTTCTTTGCACGATACAAGATCCCTCTTTTGGGAGCATATGGCAATGTAGTAGCCACTAGTTTTGTACACTACATGTATCCATTGATTCGCATAGCATATTTCTTTCTTGCATGACAGCTTAGTATACGAAAATGCCTTATTTAATTTACATGATGTTCTTTATTCTAGTAGACACAGCGTGTGTTAACTTGTTATGGTTTATACTTTGCTGAATCATCGTATTCACAGTTGTTTTTGGTGTTGCAGGCCCAGATACCCCTGCCGACCCCTCGCCGGTCGGCCAGACTCCAGATAAGACCCCCGAGGCCCCGTTAGGCCTAGAGGAGTGGATGTGATCACTCCACGGGAGAGCGTTCTTGGCATGGCATTGGAGTCATGTTTCTTGTTTTGAGGATCTTCATACTTGTATATGTCATGATTGTATATATTATTTTGTTCATTTTGTAAGACCTTCACATGTAATTATGTCAGTTCTTTCTTCGTATTCTCTTCTTACACTGTTAGTTTGATGTTTCTGATATTTACAGCTTCCGCGTACATGTTTAGCACGTGTGAATGTTCCCTTGTGCGTGTGCATTTAGACCAGATCTACGTATACAGGCATGGGAGTACGTGTGTCATTGGTTTGGCTTTTGCTAACCCCCGAACCCTGGGCTCGGGTTGTGACAGTACATACGTTCTTCACTGTTATCAGGTTAGAAAATATTATCCTCGTTCACAATTGTTGCATGGTCTGGAACCTTATGAATGTACTTGTATAAATACTGAATCACCTTGCTGTGGGCACACCGCTCAATATTTATGTGTGAATCGTATCTTACAATGAGATCATAATTGTACAGGATAATCCATTGGTTATCGACTTTGAAATCATTGGTTCTATACATCCTTTGATTATTTCAACATCTATATACCACAAATCCATTCTCATTTATTGTTGTTGCATTAACAAATGGTTTTGGATAACCCTTTGAGCACTTTCCATTTACCATACATGGTGCATTATGTTTTTTAGTACCACATGGCCCATGTATCATGCATCTCATCATAGTCGTGAATGTCAATGGATCTTCAAACCAATTGGTATTTCCGCAGAAATAATGTCATCAATCTCTTTTGGGATTTTCGGTTTGTCTTCCCCGGTCAATATGAGAATGATGAGAGAATTTGGTAATCCTTGCTTTTGAAACTCAATGACATGAATATCTATCCACATTTTGGTGATATTGATAATCAATACATCGTTTGTAACTCAGATTCAGGCACAGTAATAAAGTTTTTAAAAAATAAATAGAAGATTTTGAAATCACAGGATGCTGTTGTGTAAGTTTATATACTTGCAATTACTTTACCGAAGAAATTTGTTTTTTGAGGTCCTCCATAAGTTGTTTTTGCCTTATATAAAGTACTGTTGAACTATATATGGCTCGTCCTCAGTGCGTTGACCAAGGAATCATTATAGTTCTTACTAAATCTCCAGCCAACTTTGGTTACATGTAAATGTTATAAATAGATCGAGGAATCCCATCGTACGGCAAATCACCTTAGTATCCTGATAATGCTAAATCAGGTTCCTTGGGCCACCATTGAATGATTAAGGAATAATGTAGCACATACCAACTGTAATAGCATTTGTATCACCAGCATTTACCGCATCTTGTAAACCTATATACAAATCTATACGCAAAGCATTTTGATTTTTTTATGAAGCAGAGCCTTTCTTGCTCTATTGCCGCATAGCAATCAACCACAAACTGTTGTACCAAACGGCCACACTGAAGCAAAGTTGTGCTTTCGTCATCCTGAGACATTAGTCTAAATGCATATAACTCTCTGATTGACACACCTAGTTCAAATAGTTTGCCCCTAGCGCTAACTGTATGCACTTTCTCCATCCATTAGTCCCAAATGGAAAAAGCAATGGGTATTGGAGTGGCATGTATGAAAGGTGGGTTTTGTTAATTCTTTGAAGAGTTCCATCTAACTTCCGAACTATAATATCACAATTTCTTGTTATTTTAGTCTCATCACCAACGATGATGGCTGCAACTTCATTTGCCGTTGCTCTTGCATACTGTCTTCCTTCCTGTGAATGCAGAATCCGTACATGTAAATTTTGAGTACCATTCTCAACCATCATATTCGTTGCATTACGGAATGCTCTTAAATATGGGTTTGTAGCATTTAACATTGACTATAAACCTTCCAATACAGTTAAGTCAACCCTATCTGTGTCTTGGTTTCCTTGAATAGCTCTTAGTCTATTGGAACTTTCATGTTCTGTGTCATATATATATATATATATATATCTATAGTTGAGCAAACTTAGGCATGTCTCCAGTTGCAGGAACTAAAGAACTAATCCTGTGAAAAGTCAATTCACTAATTCAAAAAACATAAGGACCTCTTCCATCAAGCACAGTGTGATCAATTTTTCCGCCCATTGATGTGAAATATAATATAGAATTGTATATTCTCATTCTCTTCTTGAATCTACATTCACAGAGTTGATGCTGTAAAAATTCAGGTATGTTTGGCAGTAGCAGTAGCATCACCTTTCCTCCATGACAACATAGGTTAAACTTTGGTCTTGAAATTGAACTATCTCTGGTTTTTTCTTCCAGCCACATAATCGCTCTACAATGATAGCATATTGCAACTCTAGTACCAAAGCTCCAACGCGATGAGATATTTTTTATCCTTAAGCGCAAAACAAAATTATTACCTGGAATTATTTTATTTGGTCAACTTTATAGAACTTAGTATTGTAGGTTAATAACAGTTAGGAGTTAATGAAATTCTTAATTACCTGATGTTGAAGCTATATTTGAACCCCTAGTGCAATTGGAATTACAACGTTGTTGTTGCTCTAAATGCAAAATTGTTGCTCTTAAACGTCGAGCCTCCCTTTTTAGGATTATTCTCCTAGCCGCTAGTTGCTCCAATTCGTGTTGGATTGAGTAACCAATGTCATTGACACTATCAGTGTTTTCACCTAGAACTGAGTGGTCGAAAATGGTTATTATTTTTTATGATTTAATATGGTATGATTTCAAGTTTCGTAGATGTTAAAATGTATATATTTACCGATTGTTTTGTGCATGACATAGGAGCCAATGTGAGAATGTGTGGCTTCTGGCACATATTCAAAGGCCGAGATCGTCTACAACGCAGAATCGCTAACCTCAAGAATCGAGCTTCTTTTTGAATTTGTAATAGTCAATTTCTAAACCGAAGAGAATTCTGTTGTGGATTGCGTAACATGAGCAATTGTCTTATAGTAACCAGCCGACCCATCTTTTCTTTGATTAATTTCTTAACAATTTCTGTAGTTGAAAGTGTATCCATCCTGGAGATGTATAATCTCAAACAATTTATCAGACTAGAAAGCCCCAAGCCAGTATTTTTATTACAAAAGTAGTCCTATCTATTTGTATTCATTGGTCCCCATGCTATGCACGGATCAGGTACTACTTATTTGTATAATTTGGATGCTTTGGATTTAAATGAAAGCTATATAAGAAAACTATTCAATCATCAATCCACATCAATAAATTATAAATTAAGAAAAATAGACCTATGAAAGATTACCTTTGTTATCTTCAATGGCTATACTGGATAGGAGACTCAGATTTTACTTCATTTTTCACTGTGAGGTAGAAACCACCTTCTTTCTCATAATTTGGTCGTACTACTTATTTGCATAATTTGTCTGCTTTGGATTTAAATGAAAGCTACATAAGAAAACTATTCAATCATCAATCTACATCAATAAATTATAAATTAAGAAATATAGACCTACGAAAGGTTACTGTTGTTATCTTCAATGGCCATATTGGATGGGAGATTTAGATTTTACATCATTTTTCAGTGTGACGCACGCTTTTTTCTCATAATTTGGGTTGTTTTATGCCAGGGTGTTGAATGGGTGTGGTGTAGTGGTTCTTAGCTAGGGTCAAATGGGTTAATCTTGTAGGACTATTTTTTTTATTTCTTATTTTTGGCCTTCAGGTTTGCCTTTTGTTTTGCTTAATTATTAGTTTTTTTATCTTGTTTTTTGGTTCAGGTCATTAAAATTTTTAGGAATTTCCTTAAAAAATAATTCCAATTTTTTTATGATCATATGAACAATTTTTTATGTTCATTTTCGAGGATATGCCCATACAACTTACATCATTTTTCATTGTGGTGTTTTTTTTTGTTTTTTTTTGTTTTTGTTTTTGTTTTTGTTTTTGTTTTTTTTTTTTTTGTGTGTTTTAGACCGTTGAAGTACACCTTCAAATGTCATTTTATTGTAGCCCTTTTTCCTGTTGAATATTCTTTAGGTTTTCAGCCATTCAGTTAGCTAAATTGTTTAGCTTAATGAAGGTTCAATTTTCTTTTCTAAATGTAATCCAAATGTCATTTTAAGAACATAAGATTATTAAAAAGAACATAAGATCAGTTATTTTTTCTCTTGGTTTTTGTTTTGAAGAAAAATTCATTTTGAGATGGATCTAGCCATTCTCATAGAACTTTGAGAAGCAAGAGAAAAACTCCCTTTGTTTGCATCTGTTCCGCTCCATCCTCGGGGTAGCAAGCCATTTACAACTTTTATCATGGCCTCTCTCTCCGGTCTTAAATGTGATAAAAAAAAAAGGAAAACGAAATTTGCTGGGGAGATGACAGAATTGAGACAAGCTTGGGTCGGATTGGGCCTAGGTTGTGGCCAACCCACTTGACCCATTTATTTATAAGTGATCCACTGAATATGGTTGTGGGTGCAAATGACGTCTAAACCTCATAAAATTTGGAGGGATGGACTATGACATCATTCCAGGGATCCCATAAAATTTTTATCAGGTTTTGACTTCAAAAAGTGGGTAACACCAATCTGTTGACTTTTGGACAAAGTCGGCCCATGCTTCAATTGTCTGATCTTAGATGGCCACGACATGTTGAGGGTTTGATGAGGAACTCATTTTGAGGTTTCCATCCAATTTCAAGTGATTTGGCCTTAGGGAGGTCGGACTTTGATTCAGTGCCCTCATGGGCCAGTAGGTATGTTGACTTTGGGTCAACAAAGTCCAACCAACCCAAAATTTTGTAGAACTACTCCAAAGCATAACTGAGGCCTTCCATAGAAATCTCATCCAATTTGGTCTTCAAGAGGTGGAGTTTCACAGTGTCCTCGAAACTCTAGAACGGAGATCCTTAAATTTGAACTTGCATCCAATGGTGTCTGAAAATTCCAAAACTTTGAGGGAATGACCCAAAACATATTTTAAGCATTCCTTGCAAATTTGAACTGATTTCATCATCGAGAATTATGAGTTGCCCGAGCCGAGGTCAGACTTTGATTTAGTGCCCCCATGGCCCAATGGCTAAGTTGACTTCGGGTCAATAACGTCCAACTGACCCAAAATTTTGTAGCGCTACTCCAGAGCATGACTGAGGCCTTTCATAAAAATTTCATCCAATTTGGTCTTCAGAAGGTGGAGTTTCACACAGTGCCCCCAAAACTCTAGAATAGAGCTCCTTAAATTTGAACTTAACCAATGGTATTTGAAAATTCTGTAACTTTGATGGGATGATTTAGATCATATTTTAAGCCTTCTTTGCGAATTTGAACTGATTTCATCATCGGGAAGTATGAGTTGCTCAAGCCAAGGTCAGACTTTGATTTAGTGCACCCATGGCCCGTGGCTATGTTGACTTTGGGTCAACAAACCGACTCAAAATTTTGCAGAACTACTCTAGAGCATGATTGAGGCCTTCCATAGAAATTTCAGCTAATTTGGTCTCCAAGAGGTGGAGTTTCACACAGTGTCAATTGCCTTTTTTTTTTTATGAGTCAACAGTTTTTGGCTTGGGTCATTAAATTTTTTTTTCTTTCTATCAACTATAACCGTATTTAAGAATTCTAAGAGATATTGACAACAAAGTTTTGAAGATCAGTTTCTGTTGCTGATTGTACCTTTTTTTAATCTATAAGCTGATATTAATGTTTCGTTTTTTTTTTTTTATTGTTCTAGACATTTGAAGTACACCTTCAAATGTCATTTTAATGTAGCCCTTTTTTTTGTTGAATATGCTTTGCTTAATGAAGGTTCAATTTTCTTTTTTAATGTAATCCAAATGTCATTTTAATGTTTTTTTTTTCCTGTTAATTTTTTTAACTTTGGACCTTTTTAATTTTGCTTATTTTTTAATGTTGTTATGTTTTTTTTTCTCTTGTTTTTTAGAGTGGACAGAATGGCTGAACTCTTGTTATAAAAGTAATCCTACCTATATGTAGCAATTGATAGTCATTGATGTTTTCATTAATTTCTTTTGCTTAATTATTTTTTTTATGTGGACCCCTCCAACCTGATAGCAATGTTTATATTAGTAATTATATTTTTTTTATTTTTATTTTTTTGTTCTAGACCCTTGAAGTACACCAATGTATCAAGTGGTGAAGTTCTATTCTGGACAATAAAAAAGACTCAAACCCAATGTAGGAAACTACTTAAGAACATAAGATCAAATTTTTTTTACTCTTGGTTTTTGGCTTGGGTCATTAAAGTTTTTTTTTTTCTTTTCTTTCTAGCAAAGTTCGCAAATGGATAATCTAACATGATCATGTGCCAATAATAGAGAATTTTAAGAAAGAAACACATACTTAAAATGAGATAAGAAGCAACAAAATTTATTTCCATTTCAACTGCTATGAAACCCACATAGGTGTGGGTAGGCTAGACCCATCTTAGCCTGCATGTAGAAGCTTTGTGTTAAATGGTATCAAATCATGAACAAAGCCATGGCATGGGTAAGGCCAAACTTGCTTTGTTTTAAGGTATGAAGGTCAGGCTTAAGGGCCTTTTCTGGCTCATTTTCTAATAAGATGGATCAAAGTCTATACATGGGCCTGAGGGCCCCTTTCAAATTTTTCACCAAATTGGCAAGCCTGGCCTCACTCTCAAATGTGCAAGCTAAACTAAAACGTGAATGTTCGAGCTCATGATTTAATGACCCAGGCAGAATAGTTTTAGCCAAGCCTAGTTAAGAAAAAAAAAAAACAAACAAACAAACAAAAGGGAAACTGCTCACCATCTTAAGAAGGCGATGGGTCTCCCATTGACTTTAGTGGGGCCTATTTTGACAATCTCTTGCCGTCTAAGGAATTTCTTGAGAAAATACACCATAGCCACGCACGTGACGCACCCACACACCATGTGACCGCCTTGTTTTACTTGGAGATCATGATTGTCCTTAAGAATAAATGAACCCAGATCATGAGCATCCAACGACTGGGATCAGAGATCATGCATCTTCATTACCCCAATAAAAAATACACTTCTTCAGACTTGAGATAACCACAACCGATTTTGTGTACAAAACGAAGAAGACTCTGCCTTTTGTGACTTTCATGTCCGTCGAGCAAAACAGCCCCTTCCATGCCGAGAACCCGGTCGGTTCGGGATCCTCGGGTGCACCGAGAGCGCGAGAAAAGTAGCGCGAGCCATCTCCCTCGCGCCTAACTCCACCCTTTCGGTCATCTTCTCGACGATCTGTCTGTTGACCCCCTCCCCACGACCTCCATCTGGAGTGGGCCATGTTGGTTGCGAAGACGAAGCACATGCTGCTCGAGAAACCACGGCCGTCCACGTGGGTGATTAGGATAGGATTTTGGAGGCTTGTGATGCTAGTGTCGTCCAGTTCATGGACGGCACGATGTGGATGCATCATCTGTGGATTGAGATGATGAGGGAGAACCTCTATTTAGGGCTTGTTTGGTAGGTCTAGTCTTATTTTTATAGACCATCTAAAATAGAGCTATTAAAAAAAGAGCTATAAAAAAAAGATGTTAGATTTAAAATATGTGTTTGGCAATGAAAGTATCTATTTTAAATAGACCATTTTAAATCAATAGTTGAAACTTTTTCACAAATATATTGAGATCTAGTAGGTATTAAGCCTTGAAATTTTACTTCATAACCACCTTTGGCCTCCCAAAGAGATCTAATGGTTTGGATTTTGTGTTTGAGGCCCCCAATTTTTTTAAAAAAATATTTAATAATTCACGTTTTTACATAAATATCTCAAGTTTGGTGATGATCCAACGGCTGAAATTTAGTCTCATAATGGTCATTGACCTTCTATACATTTTCAATGGTTTGGATTGTTATTTACTGTCCCAGAAATAATAATAAAAAATAAAACAGGGGCTGCCTGTGGACTAGTTACAAATTCAGCATATTAAATTCAATGGTTGAAAGTTTTTCACAAATATCTTGAGATCCACAAGGAATCAATCCCTGAAAATTGACCCCATAGCCGTTTTTAGTCTTCCCAACATTTCCAATGGTTTGGATCTTGTGTTTGGGCCCCACAGAATTCAAAAACTAGTATCCAATGGCTCACGCTTTCTTGCACATATCTCGAGATTCAGGATGAATTAACGGCTGAAATTTAGATGGGTGGCCGTAATTGATCATGTGAACATTTTCAACAGTTTGGATGTAGATTTAGGGGTTCGGACTTTGAGAAAAATCGAAAAAACCGTACTGGGCGTGATCCATCAAGTTACTGTAGCTGGGCGCCTCTTTTTTTTTCCCTCTGATTTGGAAATGCATCACATGGCCTCCTCTCCAAAATAAAGCTTTTACCTCTTATTGTCTAAATTAAATAGAGCTAAAAACGGATGCCAAGCGCCTCTATTTTTCCAACTCTATAAATTTTAGACATTTAGACAATAAGAGCCTAAATTTTAGACTTGCCAAACATGCACTTAGTAAGTCCTTAGCTAGTTATGGGAGAGAGCAGAGAGACGTGGGGGGAGAAGCCGTAAGGCCGCCACCGGCCTCGACAATTAAAAAAGAAAAGCCTTTACTTTAAGCTATTCAAAAAATAATCCCCCACCCCCAACCCCAACAGAAAAAACAAAAAAAATGGAAAAAGTGGTTGCTATCCTTCTTTTAATTTTCCAAAAAATAAGGTTCTATAAAAATAATTAAAACAATTAGCATCTTTTCAAATTCTAAAAAAAGCAATTATCATCCTTTTGTTTTTCAAAAAAAAATAATAATAATAAAGCCCCATAAAAGTAATTACAGTATCTACAATCTTTTTATATTCCAAAAAAAAAGCAGCTGCTCTTTCTACACATTAAAAAAAATTTAACATCACTTTTCACTATTCAAAAGTTGTTCCATTAAAAGAAAAAAGAAAATCTTAAAATCACAGCAGATAATAAATCCCTTTTTTGTTATGAAAATCCTTCAATTTGCCAATCTTCCCATATGCATTTGTGCTGCTTGGAATCCGTAGAAAATAACTTCAAATATAATTTTTTTTATATTGAAGAAGTTACATCAAATTTAAAAGTAATCTACATCTATAATCTATGTGGCCAACAATGATAAATCGATTTTTTTTAATTCTAAGCTCATATTATATATTTATTATAGTTAGTGTTTGTTTTACTTGTAAATATTATTAGTTATAATATATACAATAAATATACCTATTAAAAAAGATCAACAATACGTGTAACTGTTGCTTATGTAGAAAAAAGTTTTTTAAAATTAAAATTGATAAAATCCACCCTAAGATCACCAATGTCATAAGAAAAATTAGTCATACTAGCAATTGAAAGAGATATACTAGTAAAACTTGAATATAAAAAATTAATTAGTAACTTTGCATTACAAAAAGGGAAAAAATAGATTTTAAATATAATAATTATAATAGTATAAAAAAATACAAAGTGTCTCATTTAGTATTGTCGCTTTAGCCTCAGATTGTATCAGGCCTGCGGTGGGTAAGGCTGATGTTCAACTTGTGTCTTTTAGGGAGAGACTTTGGCTGATGACAGGGTATATGTCAACTTAAAGAAATCTTTTCTGGGGAGAGCGGAGAGACGTGGGGGAGAAGCATGAATGACAACGTGGGGGACTTAGAAAACTCGTGAGCAAAGAGACTTTTGGGCAGAAGCATTGACGACACAACTTAAATTGAACCTACCCACCGACTTTACAGAACCTGCAACCCATCTTCTTTCTTTCTCATCTTCCCCTTTTACTGGCCCAAACTGAATCCAAGCAGCCCCAAGATTTTCTTTTCCTTCTTCTTCATATTTCCTCCTCCTCCGCTATTCTCCGTTCTCTACAACTCAAAACAATTTTGTGTGCCTGTCTGAGCCACCATTCTCATCCAAGCACCACCCCTGCAACATAATGCAACAAAACAATTTTGTGTGCCTGTCTGAGCCACCATTCTCATCCAAACACCACCCCTGCAACATAATGCAACACAAACAAACCATCTTTCTTCTTCTTCCATATGCACCACTGATTTTTAGAACCTACTGTTGTCATCAGGACCCACCTTTGCATCACTCACCGTCGTCCTCTCATTATCTTATTTCTGCTGTCTTTTCTTATTCTCTGTTTTTAGTTGCACCTCTCTGCTTCATTTTCACCTTCATCTTCTTCTTCTTTCTCTTCTTCAATCCCTTCTTGCCAAACATAATTCACTTTAAGCCAAAAATTTCAACTTTAAACAGTATTAGAATTGTTTATATATTTAATCTGTGTATGAAACAACATTTGTAGTAAACAAAAGTACGTACAGATTTGGAAATACTCACATGAATGACAAGAACAAGACAATTGAGCAGTGGAATTTTATCAATATTCTGCACAAGCAGATGAGTATATGTTAATGTTTTAAACAGTTTGCAGCATTACCACACTACACAACATTCATGTAACACCCCGACCCAACTTAATCCGATTTAGCGATTAATTAATCATGAATTAGTTGTTCATTGTGTTTTGGCTTTGGTTTGTTTTGTTTCGGGTCATGGATAAGTAGTTGGATTGAGTTTAACTATTATTAGGTAGACAAGAGCCCTTTTTCGTAATTTTTTATTTTATCAGATGTTGTCATTTATGCATCATGTTGGCGTCAAGACGTGTCTTTCGTTGAGCTCGTCAACTTTTGTAACTGCCTCGTATGCAATCGACTTCATTTGTTTCTGTTGGACTTTTATTTGACTTGAACTGTAATTAATATAAACTATCACACTGTTCTCTAATTTTTCTTATCTTTTTCTTATATAAGGCACTATTTAGCACCGACTCTCTCATTTCTTCCCTTCTCTTCAACGTTAGCTTCTCTTTCTTCTCTTCGTTTCTTATTTTCTTGGTTCTCTTTTTCTTGATCAAGCCAAGCAAAGGGAATTTTGTGCACTCCGTCTTCACTTCTTTCTCGCGTGGCTTAAGGTATGCTTGGGTTTTGGTTTTCTTCTTCCCCTTCTTCTTCTCGTCAGCCACTACATGTGCTCACTGTCTCTCTCTTTTTCTCTTATACATGGTCATTAGAATTGTGTTTGGATGTCAAATTTGAGCTCAAGGACAACCGTTTGCGTAGTAGAACTCAATTGAGGCAAGTATAAGCATGATTTGGATGAACACATGTTGGTACACCGTGATTGTTTTAGTTTCCTTCAATTTCACGAGTATGTCGTGGTTTACAGCCCCTTATGTTTGTAATTAAATGGCTTGATTGTCGTTGTGCACTGTAAGTTTCACTCTAGTCATTCTGTAACAAAACAGATTGACCGACCGATCGGACTTCAGAGCCGATCGATCGAACACTCTCAGAATCGAAATTCGACCGGTCGGGCTTTTTGACCGACCGATCAGCCTGAAGTGTTCTACTTCAGGAGATTAAGTCTATACACTGAAAACTTATGTGTTCATTTTTATCCTCCTACTTTTACACTAACCAAGGAACCCTTTAGGCTGTATTCCCGGGCCCCGTGGCTCGTGAATTATGTAAGGAAGTCTTTCCAGAGACCTCCAATAAAAGGTAGGTATGAATTGGACTTGATAGGGCATTCACATTAAAATATTGGGGACCCTTAACTTGCCCACTGGAATATGAGAATCGCATGAATGGTCTTGAGGGCTGTAACTCATTTATGTGTGTCGTTCAGTGTTAAGCACCTCCGTATGGGTGTTGGTTTAAGGGACTTCAATACACTTTTTTGAATATCATGCAACACTTGTGAGAGATAACTGTGTATCGGATAACTTAAAACTACATCATCATGCACGGTTAAAAACACTGGATGACTAGATTAGGATTGGCTAGTAAATGTTCTTGATTCAAGCAAAAATGAGTTGCATAACATCTTGATTTACATTTATTAGCCTCCACTCTTCTGTGTAGTTTGTCTAGCTTCGATATATCCATTTGCTATGCTCAATTTGATTTATTTGATATGTTCACTATGTTTCCGTTATGTTTGATCCGTTATGTTTGATATGTTCAGTATGATATCTTGAGTTTTGCACGTATGAGTTGCACGTATGCTTGGAACATATGATATATGTTTGATATGATACGCATGGTTTACTCAAGTTTTAGTATATGATTGACTCCACATGGTCCGGCACTACTTAGCCTCAGCCTTAGAATACCCGACGGGGTTAAATTTAGCTTAGTATGTATGGCACCACTGCAGTGATTTTATGTCTTGGGGCTTTTGGACCCCAAGAACCCGAGACCTATTTGTACCCTGGTCCGGTTGATATTGTTCTCAGTATGTATGTAAGATCCCTTTTTTAGGAGCATATGGCATATGTAGTAGCCACCTAGTTATGTTTACATTATCTATACATTGATTATAATAGTATATTTTATTTGACTGCACGACTGCCTAGTATACGAAATTGAAACTCTATGATTTATTCATGATCACTTATTCTACTAGATAGAACATGCATTAACTTATTGTTGCTTATACTTTGCTAAATCGTTATATTCATGAGTTGTCCTTGTCTTGCAGGCTCAGATCCCTTGACCGACTCCTCGTCGATCAATCAGACTCCAAGGGAGACCCCCGACGTCCCATCAAGACTAAAGGAGTGGATGTGATCACTCTAGCGGAGTGCGACAATGTCATACATACATATAGGTCTTCTTTATGCTGGGATCTCAGTGGAATTTTGGGTTTACTTATGATATGTACACTTTGTATTTTGGCCCATTTTGTATAACTCTGAACATTATGCAGCCTTTCGTATATATATCTTATTTTGTTCTAGTGTCTGTCTCTTGTTATGCAATGATATCTCCAGCTTTTGAGTATATGTATTAGCACGTGTGAAATTTCCTTGTGCGTGTGCATTTAGACCGGGTCTAAGTGTATATGCACGGGAGTACGTGTGTCATTGGTTAGGTTTAAATCAAACCAACCCCCGATTCCCTGGGCTTGGCTTGTGACAATTCACAATCAGGAAGCAGGGCTCTACATCAAGAACCCAGAGCAGTCTGCAAGATCACATCTACCATGGGAAAAGGATGATATTGAATGGCTAGAGCATGCCATGGTCAAAGTCATGCTTGAGGTTGGCAAAGCACGTTGGATTCACAGAAAAGAAATCGACAAAGCATCATCTCATAAAAAAATCACAAACCTTATATATATGTCAAACCAGTAAGTGTCACAAAAAATATAACAAGTAAACCAGATAAAATGGGATTCAGGTTCTCCGTGGAATAGCTAAGGTTGCCTTAATTCGTTGGAAGTGATCCTTGCGTTGGAGAGGCTTGTAGAAGTTGGAATGTTTGAATGGGGAGATAAAGACGTGAGGGAGCTAGGGAGAGTAAGGAGAGGGGTGTGGGAGAAAAAGACGTTGAGGGTGAGGGAGTTGTGGGAAGATAGAGACGTGAGAGTAGGGAGAGATGTGTGGGAGAAAGAGACTTTGAGGGTGAGGGAGTTGTGGGGAGTTAGAGACGTCAGCAAGAGAGACTAGGTGATCATCATCCCTTTTTTTTTTAACACATCAAAGGTGGGTCTATCGATCACATCATCCACCCGATCTATGCAATCCATCTACGTCTATATCTATCTGTCATCATCATTCACAATTTTTGAATGCATAAATAAAAAAAATTAATGCATAAATCAGAACATCTGCTCTGATACCATTGTAAGATCTAATAGGGTTTGTAATAAAACATCAAACCTAAGAATCTAGATTTATGCATTAAAACAATATATGATCTCAAAAAAATAAATGCATACCTTGTGTCATGATCTTGATGATAAGTAGATCTTGATTTTCAAATTGGGTTTTCTCCTATCTCCCTTATAAACCAGTCCAAGATGCATGAAAGTTTATAGGTACTTTTCAGATCTCATGGGTTAAGAGAGAGGACTGGAAAACCACTTTTATAGATAAACCATAGAGAGATTTCTTTTCATCAAAGAAATCCATTAAAGGTAAATTTCCTTAATTTCCTCAAAGATTAGTCAACCAAGATATCTTAATTGATTGGGCTTACTAAAATTAAATCGAAGTTATATATAATAAAATCAAAAACTAAAAGGGGAAAGCATCTTAAATTAATGGGCTCAAGCTGTGGGCCCCAAAATATTGGACATGTGGTCATGTCTAACAGGAGAGGGTGAGGGAGGTGATATTTAGTGGTGGGAGAGAGAGAAACGTGAGAAGGAGGGAGAGATAGACGCATATTGGTTTTTTGATTCCTAAAACTCTAGAAAATCAGCAGTGGGGTTTTGGGGAGTTGTGGTTAGCTCTAGTAGAACCACATTCAAATAGAGATATAGATATATCTCTATCTCTCTTCTTCTAACCATTAATACTAATAAGTAGCATCTTATCTTTCTTAGTTATAGGGCTTGTTTGGCATCTCTAGTATTATTATTATAGATCCATTCAAAATAGAGGCATTAAAAAAGGAGCCATAAAAAAAGATGTTAGAATCAAAATGTATGTTTGGTAATATGATAATCTATTTTAAATAGACTTCTTTAAATCAATGGTTGAACATCTAGAAAGTATCAAGCTTTGATGTTCGACTTTATGGCCATATTCATCCTTCTAATGAGATCTAACAATTTGGATTTTGTGTCTGAGGCCCACAAATTTTAAAAAAAAAGCAAATAACTCACGTTTTTTTAGCAAATATTTCGATATTGGCGATGATCCAACGGCTCAAATTCGATTTTCTAATAATCACTGACCTTATAAAAATTTTTAACGATTTGGATCTTGATTTATTATCTTAGAAATAATAATAATAAAGAAAAAAGGGATTGCCTGTAGAATAATTCAAAATTGAGCATATTACATCAAGGGTTGAAAGTTTTCACAAATTTCTTGAGATCTACATGAAATCAAGACTTGAAAATTGACTCCATAGCCATGTTAAGCACTTTAAACATCATCAACGGTTTGAATCTTGTATTTGGGGCCCACAAGAATTTTAAAAAAAACATCCAATGGGTCACGCTTTTTTGCACATGTCTCGAGATTGGTTATGATTCAGTGGCTGAAATTTGGATTCATAGTCGTATTTGATTTTGTGCACATTTTCAATGTTTGGATCTTCATTTACCATCTTGGACTTGAAGAAAAATATAAAAAAAGTACTAGGCGTGATGACCTTATTTTACTGTAACAGCGCCTCTTATTTTTTTTCCTTCTTATTTTCAGGGGGTGAGTTTTAGAGCATGTGGTTTTAAGAGGTTTTACCTCTATATGTTTAAAAATCATAGAGGCTAAAATCACATGCCAAACGGTCTTATGTTCCTAAACTCTAAATATTTTAGACATTTAGACAATAAAAGGCAAAAAATAGTGCTGCCAAACAGGGGCATAGTCTTCTTTATCTGTACTATGAATTCTAGCTAAGGGTGCTCATGGGCTGGGATGGCCCGAGTCCGGCCCTCTTTTACCCAGACTTGGCTTTATGTAAAAGTCATCGGGCTAGGCTTGGATTAACAATTTGGGCCCATTTGTTATATGGGCTAGGATTAGGCTAAGTGATAGTAGGCTCGAAGCTCAGCCCGGCCTTAGTAAGTGGATTAAGTTGCAACTTCCCCTTCTTATGCTCTTTATATAGCATACAATTTTTTTCATGGTGGAAATTTTAAAAATTATTTATCCAAGAGCACTATATAGAGGGCAAATAATGTTTATTCTAATTGATTTGTATTAGACAAAGATCTCCTCGTTGCACCAACATTCTCTCTTGTTAATGAGTATATACTTTCATTAAAAAAAAAAAAGAGGAAGCGTCAACTCAAAAGGCAGAAAGATAGCTTTATATGAAAATTGCATTTGCTTTTAATAAAGATTATTTTTTTAGTATTTTATTATTATTATTATTATTATTATTTGAAGTTTAGATAGATTCATTTGGACATAACCGTGTTTATAAATAGAAATTGGTGCATGATAGACATGTTGGTCCCACCAAAGACTAATTTATGGGTGCTTAAGAATCAAGCCTGAATAGGGCTAGGCTTGATTAAATATATCGGCGGGCTTGGGCTTAATAGATTTTATATGGGCTAGGTCCGGGTCAATCACTTAAGGCACTAGCCAGGCTTGGGCATAAGGATTTTTAATCGAGACTTGAAAATTAACCCTATAGTGATGTTAAGCACTTTAAACATTACCAATGGCTTGAATCTTGTGTTTAGGGCCCACAAAAATTTAAAAAAAAACATCCAACGGCTCACGCTTTTTTGTACATATCTCGAGATTGGTTATGATTCAACGGCTGAAATTTGGATGCATGTCCGTATTTGATTTTGTGCACATTTCCAAAGTTTGGATCTTCATTTACCATCTCGGACTTAAAGAAAAATAAAAAAAAGGTACTAGGTGTGATGACCTTATTTTACTATAACAACGCCTCTTTTTTTTTCCCTCTTATTTTCAGGGGGTGAGTTTTAGAGCATATGGTTTTAAGAGGTTTTACTTTTATATGTCTAAAAATAGTAGAGGCTAAAATCACAAGCCAAACAGTCTTATTTTCCTAACTTTAAGTATTTTAGACATTTAGACAATAAGAAGCAAAAAATAGTGATGCCCAACATGGGCATAGTCTTCTTTATCTGTACTATGAATGTTAGGGGTACTCATAAACTAGGATGGCCCGAGCGCGGCCCTCTTTTACCCAAACTTGGCCTTATGTATAAGTCATCGGGCTAGGCTTGGATTAAAAACTGGGGCCCGTTTGTTATATGGGCCAAGATTAAGCTAAGTGGTAGTAAGCTCGAAGCTTAGCTCAGCCCCAGTAAGTGAATTAAGTTGCAACTTTCCCTTCTTATGCTCTTTATATTGCATACAATTTTTTTCATGGTGGAAATTTTAAAAATTATTTATCCAAGAGCACTATTTAGAGGGTAAATAATGTTCATTCTAATTAATTTGCATTAGATAAAGATCTCCTAGTTGCACCAACATTCTCTCTTGTTAATGAGTATATACTTTCATTAAAAAAAAAAAAAAGAGGCAACATCAACTCAAAAGGCAGAAAGATAGCTTTATATGAAAATTGCATTTGTTTTTAATAAAGATTGTTTTTTAGTATTTTATTATTATTATTATTATTATTATTATTATTATTATTTGAAGTTTAGATAGATTCATTTGGATAGAACTGTGTTTATAAATAGAAATTGGTGCATGATAGACATCTTAGCCCCACCAAAGACCAACTTACGGGTGCTTAAGAATCAAGCCTAAATAGGGCTAGGCCCAATTAAATATATGGGCAGGCTTGGGCTTAATAGATTTTATATGGGCTAGGTCTGGGCTAACCACTTAAAGCACTAGCTGGGCTTGGGCGTAAGGATTTTTAATCGAAGTTAGGCTCAAGTTTTGCTCAGCTTGGCCTATAACTATAGCTAATATTTTCCATATAATAACTCCATTCAATTGAATTGTATGGCCCATTTGTTTCACTAGCAAAGTCACGACCCAAGCCGAGCCTGCGATGGGGTTTGTTGTGTGTTTTAAGGCCAATGCCCCAAGCTCAGCCTTGATTTCATAGGCTCAATCGTTAAATGGTCTGAGACTTGGCATTTGCAACGTTAAAGGCCGAACCCCATGCATTATATACAGAACAAAAGTGCTTATGGAATCTGCAAAGGGGTTGAGCGTAAGCCAACTTTGATGCCCATGGTTTCCATTTGTGCCTCAGAGGCGAGCCCGTTTCAAAAAGGTACTCCATGTTATAAGATGTATTATCATATGTGGATGCCCCACATTGGGACCCACATGAGATAAAGGGATTCCTAAGAGTTAGGGTTTTTCCCTATTAGGTTGCTTGGGGAGGAAGCAATCTTATTCTATAAATAAGATCCTCCTCCCCCCCCATTATGTACACACAGAGATCTCATCAATAAGAGCTCTCTCTCTCCCTCCCTCTACTCTTCAGTCTTCTATTCTAACACGTTATCAGCACGAGGCTCTTCTTCTTCTTCGCCTTCTTTCTTTTTTTTTTCTTAGTCTTGTTCATTCCGCTTTGTGTCATCTCTCTCAGTCAATTTTCTCTCCCATTTCCCCAAAACCCTGATCATCACCCTCGCGCAATGGTAGAGAGAGGTGGAGATCGAGGCAGAATCGGCCCTGACTTCGGCCACGGCGGTCGCGAAGACCTCGGCCGGGGCTGTGGTGGGGGCCGCCGCGGCGGAGGCCGCTGTGAGGAGGAGGAGAAGTGGGTCCAGGTGACGAAGCTCGGCCGCCTGGTGAAGGAGGGCAAGATCCGCAACCTGGAGCAGACTCCGTCTTCTCCTTCCAACGTCAACTGCGTTCCTTCTCTCGCACACCTCTCTAGGATCGGGTCATAGGAGCTTCGGAGATCTCAGATCTCCGATCTGATTCAGGAATCAGAAGAGGAGATAGAGGGAGATCAGAGTCGTCTGATCATGGTGGGCCACGGATCCGATTTTCGAATCGGAGAAGAAGAATTCAAGAATAAGAGAATCTCTGTTTTCATCAGCGAAATGGGGAAGAGATCAGCGAAATGGGGACCTTTGGATCTGTTTTTAGAACTAAGGAAGAAGAAGAGGTCTACTCTTCTCAGGAAATCAGAGCCCACCACGCACAGGTGCATCCTGCAGCCACCTCGGGGTCGCACCTATTTCGTCGTCGCGATTGCCGGTGGTCCCCAGGCCTAGCCCCACTGCTTCGTTGCTGCTAGGTGAGGAGATAGGGCCTCCAAGCTCTGGCTGCAGAACCAGAACCGGAAGACGTGAAGAAGATGCGACAAGTCCAACAGGAGCACTAGCTGATGTTAGCAATAGCTGCAGCCGATGATGCAAGTTATGACGTCGCAGATCCATACGGTCAAACCAGTTTGACCAAATCAAAGGTAGATTTAACCAGATTAATGGTAGAAAATTGTTTCTACAATATCTTGACGATCTGGAGTCCAATTTAAGATCCGTTCGTATCTACGGAAAGCTCGCGAGTAGATCTACACATTGGCACTAAAAGAAGGACAATTCAAAGGTTAAGTAATTTCTCCTTATTTTATGATCTCTTATTAGTTTGCATTTATCTTTATTCTTTTAGATCTACAAATATTTATCATTTGATCCTTGTGATGATTATTCGTTTTCTTTTATCGAAAAGAGATCATGATAAAATTGAAAACCATGGATCATAAATAGAACCAGAAGTTCTATGCAAGAAATTGGAACCCGAAGTTCCATACGATATTTAGAACCAGAAGTTCTATATGGAATCAACAACTAGGACTCGAGATTCCATAAATTCTTTTAGCCTATGAACCAGAAGTTCATTTGAATCCGGACCAGAAGATCCGTCGATTCCGGACCAGAAGATCCGTTGGTTGTTTTACTCTGAAACCAGAAGTTTTCAGATCTACAATATGTATTCGAAGTTCCATACGATATTTAGAACCAGAAGTTCTATATGAAATCAATAATTCGGACTCGAAGTTCCGTAAATTATTTTAATCTATGAACCAGAAGTTCTTTCATATTCGGACCAGAAGATCCATTGTTTATTTTACTCTGAAACCAGAAGTTTTCAGATCTACAATACGTATTCGAAGTTTCATATGATACTTAGAACTAGAAGTTCTATATCGAATAAATAACCTGAACCTGCAGTTCTGTATGTTATTCTAATTTAGAACTAGAAGTTCTAACTCGGACCTGAAGATCCATGAGTTATTCTAATTTAGAACCAGAAGTTCTAACTCGGACCTGAAGATCCATGAATTATTCTAATTTAGAACCAGAAGTTCTAACTCGGACCTGAAGATCCATGAATTATCCTAATCTAGAACCAGAAGTTCTAACTCGGACCTGAAGATCCATGAATTATCCTAATCTAGAACCTGAAGTTCTAACTCGTACTGAAAGATCCATGAACTATTCTAATTTAGAACCAGAAGTTCTGATTCTTAAGCTGAGAACCTGATGTTCTATACTTCAATTTCTAAATTCTTCATCACATTTTTATTATTATCTTTGATTGAATGTTAAGAACCTGAAGTTCTACATTTTATTTCTGTTTCTCACATACATTTATTTTTATATTCTATAACATTGTACTGCATGCTTGATATAATTACTTCGGTATCATTATCACTATATGATTATATGAAACTTTAGTTTGATGAATTTATTATTGCCAGAAGCAGTAGTTCCAAATAATAGAACCTGAAGTTCTATATCCAATGAATAATCTGGACCCGAAGATCCATACATTATCTAGAACTAGAAGTTCTAAGATTTAGAATATGAACCCGAAGATTCATATTCATAATCAAACTTGGAGCTTTGATTTCTAAAGATTCAAAGTAGTGTAGATCGATACAACGGTCATGAAATCAAACCTGAAGTTTTGATAGAACCAGAAGTTGTGATTCAAACCTGAAGCTTTGATAGAACCAGTAGTTCTAAGAACCTGAAGTTCTATCACTAGCCTGAAGTATTGACAGAACTAGAAGTTCTGATTCATCAGTTAAGAACCTGAAGTTCTAACTTTCTGATTGGCCAATTCTTCATTATATTTTGTCATCGGATATTGAGAACCCGAAGTTCTATTTTTGTTTGATTGTTATTGGTAAATCGATCTTTACACACTCTAAAAGGCTTGGTAATACTATCAAAGTCGGAAATAAAATATCCCTGAAGGATATGGCATACGCTCTTATTTTCCGCGCCATTATATCCCCATTAGACAGGGATGATCACCAGCAGATGGTCATACACCCAATGCTTGAAATAAATGCCAGATTAGTCAATTAAAATCCCTCCAGAAGAGGTAGATATAATATGTTCTCCCGTAGAGATGAAATACACCACCCCAGGAGAGGTGATTGAAAAGGCATTTTGTTTGGAAATTGGGCGAACCACCAAGCATGGTCTGGAAGACCTACAACTACTTTTATGAGTTTGAACATTGAGTTCAGTTCTTAGATATTTTGTTGAATGCTAGGACTTATTTTTAATCCCCCGTATATTATGTTATATTTGCTTTGAATGCTGATTGTTTAGTTGTTCTTACTTTTATTTTTGTAATGCGATTAACTAGTTATGTGTAACACTCCGACCCGAGTTGACCCGGATTAGTGGGTAATTGCGTGTGTTGTTATCGTTAAGTGTGTTTTGATTTTGTTTGTTTTTGGTTTGAGTTGTAGAGAGATCGTTTGGGTTGAGTTTGACTTGGTCTAAGGAGTTTGAGCCCTTTTTCGTAATTTTGGCTTTTGATTGACCTTGTCAATTTTGCGTCATTCTGACGTCAGTGCGTGTACTTCGTTGAGCTTGTCATTTCTCGTAACTGTCTTGGATCCGAATGAGTTCGTTTGCTCTTGTTGGACCGTCATTTGACTCAAACTGACATTTGTGTAAGTGACTTGGACTTATCCGTAATTCTGGACTCATTTTAGTATAAAAATCCCACCTACCCTTTGTTTCTCCCGATCGTCTCTCAGCTCACTCTCTTGTTCTCTCCAGTTCGTCTCTCTCTCGACAGCTCTCTTTCTCTCCTTCTCCATCTCTGTTCTACTGCTTGAGGGAGGAAGAAAGGAGCCATTCGCGTGTGTGTTTCCAGCGGACTGAGCCAAGCAACGAGTGATTTCCATTTGTGAGGCAAGTATAAGCCCAAGATGTGTGAACACCGATTGATAGTGATTTGATTGTTGTGTTTCTATGCTTCATTGTGTTCTCAGTGTTAGACAGCCCTATTGAACTCATTTCACTGTTATCTTGCTGTTTCCAGCCGTTTTGCACAGTTTCTGTATGTCTGTAGTGATTTCAGGAAAATGAGTCCGTGCACTCACGGCTACGCCGTGAAATGTGCTACGGCTAAGCCGTAAAATGGCTTACGGCTAAGCCGAGACCCAGCCGTAACCCTAACCGTAGGACAATACAGACTGTTATCTGAAAATAACTGGAAGTTGGCAAATTGCCATTCTTCTACGGCCCAGCCTGATCTAAGCCGTACATTGTCTTACGGCTAAGCCGTGGACCAGGATACGGCTGAGCCGTAGAGTAAAAGACGGTCGAGCCGTAAATCCGACTGGATATTTGGGGAACCTCAGCTCAGCCGCAGTGCATGTTACGGCTAAGCCGTAAGATGCCTCGGCTAAGCCGTAAGGTTACCTACGGCTGCACCGTGAGACCCTGAGAATTGAATGAAAAGGGACTAGGTTTAAGCAAAAGACCGTATATGACTTTCATGTTAGAATGTAGCTAACCTGGACATGCCCAATGGAATGTTTGAATGACATGAATGATCTCAAGGGCTGTGAATCATTCATGCTCGTTATCCAGTTGTTTAGCACCTCCCCATGGGTGTTGGTTTAAGGGACTTCGGTGCACACTCGAGACACTGCAACACTAGACAATGGTGCATCGAACAACTTAAAACTACATCAACATGCACGGTTAGAAACACTGGATAATTAGTGTAGGATTGGCTTGTAATTGATCCTTGATTCGTATAAGTACTTGATTTGTTTGATTTGTACAGCATATTGATTACGGTTATGCCCTCTTATGTGTTCTGCGCTGGACCTCTCGATTCTGTGGGACATGCAGCAACCCCAGAGCGAAGCCCGGGCGGAACCATTCTATTGTTATATTGGTATCAGTGTTATCATTGCCCCATTGGAGTACTTGCATCAGTTATGAGTCAGTGATTGTGATTGATACTCATTGTCAGCACTTCCTGTAATTGCTTATGTACATTCCGTATCCGTATCAGTTATGGACATTCAGTATCAGTATCTGCGATGCACTTCCTATTGTTTGTTCAGCATGATATGTAAGATCTGTAAGTGATAAGTGACATGACATGATTGATTGATTGAGGTGCATCATCCGATTGATTGTGATTGGTCTTGGCACTACTGAGCCTCAGCCTTAGGATACCCGACGGGGTTAACTTTGGTTTAGTTTAAGTGTTTGCCTCTGCAGAGTGAATTGTCCTGGGACTCCGGACCCCGGGAACTAGAGACCCATGCGTACCCTGGCCCGGTCGCTGGTGTTCTCATCCTGATTGCTCTCGTAAGGGAGAAAATGGCCAATGTAGTAGCCACTTGATTGTTACCTGTTTATGATTCTGATAGCATGCGTATTCATTTGCATAATTGTTTAGTATACAGTTATAATTTCTATGGATATTGCATTGTAATCATTGTTCAGTATTATTCAGTATTCGACACAATTCGTGTTATCTTCTTGTTGGCTTATACTTTGCTAAGTCGTTGTACTTATGCGTTTGTCTTGTGTGTTGCAGGCTCAGATCCCTCTTCCGATCCTGCGTCGGTCGACCCGACTCCAGGAGAGGCTTGCGAGGCCCCCTCCGGCCTAGAGGAGTGGACTTGATCCATCCTCCAGAGTACGGTTTGCATCATTTTGGGTTTCTCCATTCCTTGTGTTGGAGTCTATTGAGGGGACTTTTTCTGTAATTGTAATGTGGGCTTGAGTGATATCTGTATATTGTATTTTGATTATTTGGGAGCCCTCTTCCGTAACGTACGTTCCTGTATTTGTTATTGTTATCAGTTCATGTTATTTTGTAATCTCCCATTGTCTTGATATTGTGGTATGCCTTGATACGTACAGCTTCCGCGTACAGTTGTTTGCACGTGTGAATGATCCCTTGTGTGTGTATGCTTGGACGGGGTCTAGGTGTGCATGCACGGGAGTACGTGTGTCATGGGTTAGACTTTCTCTGACCCCCGGTCCCTGGGCTCGGGTCGTGACATTATGTAAGTTTATTATTACTTGCTATATGGATTATGGAATGAATGATACTGAGGATAATATCTGTCCAGTAGACAGTGCAACAAAACACACTACATTGAAAAAAAACCAGAAGTTTTTCTCTGAACTAGTGTTTCATTCGTGCACGGCATCGATCATAGCTGTATCCGTACAAATACTTGAATGCTCCAGAAGAGTCCGCACATAATATTTGTACATCATTACTAGTATTGACAGCCAGAAGCTGATACTAGAAAAGCTAAGTGCATTCTCCTTATATTTCAAGGCTATATTACAAGACAATCTTTAAAAATCGAATCATATTCGATTATGAGCAAAACGACAAAGTTAAGCCAGAAGCTTGTTATTCTAGGGGTCCTATGCTCTGGTAAATTATTGATACTTCTATTACGTACTCCTTAGAGTACCATCTATTGACCATCCTTTTCGCAAAGGATATTGTGTGACATTTGTGAACCTATCTAATCCCGCCCATTAGCACATATTATTAAACCTAGGATATACATCCTTAAGCATGTTATTAAATTTATAAGGCTTGATATCATAGGTTTGTGACTTGCATGAGCCTACAACGTAGACTCTATGTTGGTTATACTTCACCCTACTTAATGGATATCTAGACCCAATGACAGGAGATATATTCATTGTTCCTTTTTGCTAATTGTCCTCTTGATGAGCCAGTCTTCTCGCCGTTAGGGGGAGATAAGAGAGTTCCTGAAGAACACCTTGTTCCTGAAGAACAATCCGTTCCTGAAGAACGGCGAGAATTAATGTGGAATACTTCCACTCAATCTCATCTAGATTTATGTACTTCACAATGTGAGAATGAAGTACGGAGAATTGTGCACTTAATTACAAATGAATTCCCTGATGCTTTTAATGATGCAGCAAAAGTGACTAGGTCACATGTATCGGCTATGAACACACAAGCACGAATTAATGTCCCTGTAGGACAAGTACGAATTAATGTTCCTGAAGAACAAAGTCCAAATATGGCAACAAATGAATCTATACACGCCAGAAGCGTGGTAGACTTATAGGTTTCAAGGACTCAACTCTCCAGAAGAAGAGAAATGAGCAATCATATCCCAATCATACTCCAGAAGAGGTATACTCCCGAAGAGTTTATGATAAAATCCACTCTCTCCAAATTTCCTGAAGAAATTAATGTCCCGGAAGAGACATGAGTCCCAGAAGAGACTCTGGAAGCCCCTAAAGAGGCAATGGGTACCCAATAAATAAAGAGATCTCTATATTTTATAATTATTCAAGAGAGAGATGGAATAGAAATGAAATTATCATCGATGACGCATTTGCATATGCGGTAGCTACTCAAATATTAATGGAAATTAAGAATGTTGTTTGGGATACAAAACCACGTTCTATAAATGAATGTCGACAAAGAACATATTGGCCAAAAATAAAGAGATACCATTAAGGAATTACAATCTCTAAATAGACGTGGTATATATGAACCTATAGTACAAACCCCAAACGGTGTTAACCCTGTAGGTTACAAATGGGTGTTTGTAAGGCAAATGAACGAAAGGCAAAATTATGATATAAGGTTTCCTGTAGAAACTTGGGATTGAAAACATACACAGACATATATATATATATATGAAAATCCCAGAAGGATTTGCTTTGCCTGAAGCAAAGTCAGAGAGTACGTACTCAATATAAGTAAAACGTTCATTGTACAGCCTGAAGTATTCCAGAAGAATATGGTACAATCGTCTTAGTGAATGTTTATATAAGGAAGAGTATGAAAACAATCCCATTTGCCTGTTCCTGTTTATATAATCCTTAAATGGATTTATAATAGTAGAAGTTTATGTAACACTCCGACCCGAGTTGACCCGGATTAGTGCGTAATTTCGTGTGTTTTTATCGCTAAGAGTGTTTTGATTTGGTTTTCCTTTGGTTTTGACTCGTAGAGAGATCGTTGGGTTGAGTTTGACTTGGTCTAAGTAGATCGAGCCCTTTTTCGTAATTTTGGCTTTTGATTGACCTTGTCAGTTTCGCGTCATTTTGACGTCAGCGCGTGTATTTCGTCGAGCTTGTCGATTGTCGTAACTGTCTTGAATCCGAATGAGTTCGTTTGCTCTCGTTGGACTGTCATTTGACTCAAACTGATATTTGTATAAGCTATTTGGCCTTAAATGTAATTTAGACTCAAATTAAGTATAAAAAATCCCACCAACTCCCTGTCTCTCTCTCGATCGTCTCTCTCGCTCTCTGTTTGTCTCTCTCTCTCGACAGCTCTCTTTCTCTCCTTCTCCTTTCTGTTTCTGTGCTTGAGGGAGGAAGAAAGGAGCTCGTTTGTGCGTGTGTTCCCGGTGGACTGAGCCAATCAGCGTGTGGATTTCGTCCGTGAGGCAAGTATAAGCCCAAGTTGTATGAACATCGATTGATAGTGATTTGATCGTCTTGTTTTTATGTTTCATTGTGTTTCTCCGTATTAGACAGCTCTATTCAGCTCATTTTGCTGTTTTCTTCCGGTTTCCAGCTGTTTTGTGCACTTTCTGTGTGACTGTAACAAGTTCAGAAAAATGAGTCCGTGCACTCACGGCTAAGCCGTGAAATGTGCTACGGCTAAGCCGTAAAATGGCTTACGGCTAAGCCGAGACCCAACCGTAAACCAAACCGTAGAACAGTACAGACTGTTAGCTGAAAATAACTGGATGTTGGCAATTTGACATTCTTCTACGGCCCAGCCTGATCTAAGCCGTACATTGTCTTACGGCTAAGCCGTGGACCAAGATACGGCTGAGCCGTAGAGCAAAATACGGTTAAGCCGTAAATCCGAAGGGATATTTGGGGAACCTCAGCTCAGCCGCAGTGCATATTACGGCTAAGCCGTAAGATGCCACGGCTAAGCCGTAAGGTTACCTACGGCTACACCGTGAGACCCTGAGAATTGAATGAAAAGGGACTAGGTTTAAGTAAAAGACCGTATATGACTTTCATGTTAGAATGTAGCGAACCTGGACATGCCCAATGGAATGTTTGAATGACATGAATGATCTCAAGGGCTGTGAATCATTCATGCTTGTATCCAGCTGTTTAGCACCTCCCCATGGGTGTTGGTTTAAGGGACTTCGGTGCACACTCCTGACACTGCAACACTAGACAATAGTGCATCGGACAACTTAAAACTACATCAACATGCACGGTTAGAGACACTGGATAATTAGTATAGGATTGGCTTGTAATTGACCTTGATTCGTAAAGGTATCATGATGTGTACAGCATATTGATTACGGTTATGCCCTCTTATGTGTTCTGCGCTGGACCTCTCGATTCTGTGGGACATGCAGCAACCCCAGAGCGAAGCCCGGGCGGAACCATTCTATTGTTATATTGGTATCAGTGTTATCATTGTTCCATTGGAGTACTTGCATCAGTCATGAGTCAGTGATTGTGATTGATATTCATTGTCAGCACTTCTTGTAATTGCTTATGTACATTCAGTCCGTATATGCGATGCACTTCCTATTGTTGTTCAGCATGATATGTGAGATCTGTAAGTGATAAGTGATTGATTGATTGATTGAGGTGCATCATCCGATTGATTGTGATTGGTCTTGGCACTACTGAGCCTCAGCCTTAGGATACCCGACGGGGTTAACTTTGGTTTAGTTTAAGTGTTTGCCTCTGCAGAGTGTGATTGTCCTGGGACTCCGGACCCCGGGAACTAGAGACCCATGCGTACCCTGGCCCGGTCGCTGGTGTTCTCATCCTGATTGCTCTCGTAAGGGAGAAAATGGCCAATGTAGTAGCCACTTGATTGTTACCTGTTTATGATTCTGATAGCATGCTTATTCATTTGCATAATTGTTTAGTATACAGACAAAATTTCTATGGATATTGCATTATGACTATTGTTCGGTATTCTTCAGTTTTAGACACAATTCGTGTTATCTTCTTGTTGGCTTATACTTTGCTAAGTCGTTGTACTTATACGTTTGTCTTGTGTGTTGCAGGCTCAGATCCCTCTTCCGATCCTGCGTCGGTCGACCCGACTGCAGGAGAGGCTCGCGAGGCCCCCTCCGGCCTAGAGGAGTGGACTTGATCCATCCTCCAGAGTACGGTTTGCATCATTTTGGTTTTCCCCATTCCTTGTGTTGGAGTCTATTGAGGGGATTTTTCTGTAATTGCACTAAGGGCTTCGAGTGATACCTGTATATTGTATTTTGATTTTTGGGAGCCCTCTTCCGTAACATACGTTCCTGTATTTTGTTATTGTTATTGTTATCAGTTATGATCGTTTGTAATCTCCTATGTCTTTTGGTATATTGTGGTATGCCTTGATACGTACAGCTTCCGCGTACAGTTGTTTGCACGTGTGAATGATCCCTTGTGTGTGTATGCTTGGACGGGGTCCAGGTGTGCATGCACGGGAGTACGTGTGTCATTGGTTAGATTTTCTCTGACCCCCGGTCCCTGGGCTCGGGTTGTGACATACGTATTGTATGGTATCAGAGCATTGTCTCTCAGAGCTTTGTCTCTCAGGGCATTGTCTCTATCTTAGTGTGTAAGCATGTAGGCATATAGGACGTGGTGAGATTTCGTAGTCCAGTTTTGGACTGTTGTGTTTGGTCCCCTTGTCTTGTGAGTCTGTGTGCGTTCCCTAGTGTGTTAGCAGATTGACTTTTGTGTTTTGCAGGTTATGGCATCGGGATCTGGAACACACAACAACAATGATCAAGGAGATAACGAGAGTGGGTCAGCCGCTCCACAGCCACTTGTGAATTTTGACGAGCGCTTCTTGACTATGCTACAGGCTATCCATTCCTTGCAAGCGCAGGTTGTTTCGATCGTAGACCGACAGAGCCAAACGCCAGTTCGGCCTGCAGAGCAGCCAGTGGTTTTCCAGCCTAGAGAGAGCGATCCAAATGCGTTATACGACAAATTCAGGAAACGTGGAGCCACAGAGTTCTATGGTAATGAAGATGCGTTGAAGGCTGATCAGTGGCTAGAGCATACTGGAGATCTCTTCTCGACCATTGTCTGTGACGACCGGCAGAAGGTTATGCTTACGGCCTCGATGTTCCGAGAGGTGGCAAAGACGTGGTGGAAGAGTGTTAGTGCAGCCTATCTGACCTTGCCCAGTGAAACAGTGTGGGAGACGTTCCAGAAACAGTTCAGAAGGAAGTTCATTCCTGCTCATGTTCGACGCGTGAAGGAGGTTGAGTTTCTGGCCTTACAGCAGCAGCAGCTGACCGTTGCAGAGTACATTCACCGCTTTACCCAGTTGTCCCATTTTGCTGAGGACATGATCAATACCGAGGAGAAGAAGGTGAATCGTTTTATTTCTGGTCTACACCCGAGATACGCGAATTTTGTGACTGCCTTTCAGAGACCAGCTACTTTCGATGATGCGGTCGACAGAGCACACGCTGCGGAAGCCAACCACCTAGCAGAGAGAGCCATGGATTTTAAGAGGAGTGCACCAGTGAGTTCCAGGGGACAGAGTCAGAAGAAATGGAAAGGGAAGCAAGGCACTTCGAGTTTCTCCGGAAGCAGATGCGAGTTTTGTGGATTTGGACATCCGACGGAGAAGTGTTGGAAGAAGTCCGGAGCTTGTTTGAGTTGCGGATCGATGGAGCATAAGATAGCTCAGTGCCCGAAGACCAGGACTTTCCAGTCGTCCAGATCTATGGGGTCATCCAAATCTCTCAGTTCAGCAGCTTCGAACAGCCCCCATCCGTCTCGCCAGAGCCAGAAGCCCCAGCGTCAGACTGCTCGTGTGTATGCAGCCTCCCATGATCATGCAGAAGATGCGAAAGTGGTGGAAGGTAAAGTTCTCATTGCCCGAGCTGAAGCACATACACTTTTTGATTCGGGATCTACGCGTTCGTATGTTGCCCCTCGTTTTGCGGAACAGTTACCGCAACCCCCTCGACCGCTACCCTATTTGCTAGTGGTGTCCACTCCTGTGGGCAAGAGAGTGGAGTGTAGTGTATACTACCCTCAGTGCGACGTGGTGATTGAGGGTCGCCAGCTGCCAGTTGATTTGATTTTGTTGTCCATGTTGGATTTCGATGTGATCCTTGGAATGGACTGGCTAGCGCGGTATCGTGCCTGTGTTAACTGTTACAACAGGTCGATTTACTTCGATTTTGAGAAGGGGTTTCGTTTCGAGGGCAATCAGGAGAGATGCCCGAGGCGTGTCATCTCCGCATGCAAGGCGGATCGTTTGATACGCAGAGGTGGTGCAGGATTTCTTGCTTTTGTCTCGGAGAAGAAGGAGGTGAAGCAGTTGAGCGATATTTCGGTAGTACGTGAGTTCCCGGATGTATTTCCGGAGGAAGTACCCGAGTTACCCCCTGTCCGAGATGTAGAGTTTGCGATCGACCTAGTGCCCGGTACAGCACCCATTAGTTTAGCTCCTTATCGTATGGCCCCTGCTGAGTTACTCGAATTGAAGACGCAATTGCAAGATCTTTTGGAGAAGGGTTTCATACGGCCGAGTGTGTCACCGTGGGGAGCTCCAGTGCTGTTTGTGAAGAAGAAGGACGGTACCTTACGGATGTGTATAGATTACCGGCGGTTGAACAAAGTCACGATCAAGAACAAATATCCATTGCCGCGTATTGATGAGTTGTTTGACCAACTTCAAGGTGCTGCCTATTTTTCCAAGATTGATCTGAGATCGGGGTATCATCAACTCCGGGTGAAGGAAGACGATATTGCCAAGACTGCTTTCAGGACACGGTACGGACATTTTGAGTTCCTCGTGATGCCATTTGGATTAACCAATGCACCTGCTGCCTTTATGGCTTTGATGAACAGGATCTTCGCTCCTTTTCTGGATCGTTTTGTAGTGGTCTTTATTGATGACATTTTGGTGTATTCGAAGACCCCAGAGGAGCATGAGGAACATCTACGTCGAGCCTTGCAGTTGTTGAAAGAGCATCGCTTATATGCCAAGCTGTCGAAGTGTGATTTTTGGCTCGAGCAGGTAGCTTTTCTTGGTCATACCATTTCACGAGATGGGTTGGCAGTGGATCAGATGAAAGTTGAAGCAGTGATGAATTGGCCCAGCCCAAAGACTGTGACGGAGATACGGAGTTTTCTTGGATTAGCTGGATATTATCGTCGCTTTATTCAAGATTTTGCCAAGATTTCTGCACCATTGACTCGATTGACCAGGAAGAGTGTTCCATTTCTGTGGACGGACGAATGCGAGTGCCATTTCCGGATGTTGAAGGAGAAGCTTACTTCGGCTCCAGTTTTGACGTTACCAGATGGGCATGAAGGATTTATGATCTATTCAGATGCTTCTCGAGTCGGTTTGGGATGTGTTTTGATGCAACATGGCAAGGTGATTGCCTATGGCTCGAGACAACTTCGGGAGCACGAGAAGAACTACGCCACGCACGATTTAGAGTTGGCAGCCATCGTTTTTGCGTTGAAGATGTGGAGACACTATTTGTATGGCGTGACATTTGAAGTGCATTCAGATCATCATAGTCTACAGTATCTCTTCACGCAGTCTGAGTTGAATATGCGACAGCGAAGGTGGCTTGAGTTGATCAAGGATTTTGATTTCCCCATCAAGTATCATCCAGGGAAAGGCAATGTTGTTGCAGATGCCTTGAGTAGGAAGTCGGAGATTCTTCAGGCTTTGGACAGCCTTTATTTTGTGAGGCACGCACAGCCAGTGGAACTGCAATCGGTGGAGAACCGTTTGACACTTGCCAGTACAGTGAGCTTTCAGCCTGATATTATTCAGCGTATTAAAGACCAGCAGTTTGAAGATGCGATGTTGAAGCGAATTCGGGATAGCATTGCAGATCGACCAGACTTTCGTTTAGAGGGTGATGTTTTGTATTTCAGGAGCAGATTATGTGTCCCAGCAGTAGATGCTTTAAAGGAGAGTTTGATGACCGAAGCACACCATGCACGTTACTCTATGCATCCTGGAAGTACGAAGATGTACCGAGCTCTCAAGGACAGATTCTGGTGGAACAACATGAAGAGAGAAATTGCTGGGTTTGTTGCCAGATGTTTGACTTGCCAGAAGGTGAAAGCTGACCATCAGAGACCTCCAGGTTCCTTACATCCATTGCATATTCCCCAGTGGAAATGGGAGCACATTTCGATGGACTTTGTTTCGGGTTTACCCCTGACGAGCAAGAAGAACAGTGCCATTTGGGTGATCGTGGACAGACTGACGAAGACAGCCCATTTTCTTCCATTCAAGAAAGGCATGACATTTTCCGAGATGGCGAAGAAGTTCGTTGATGAGATCGTGAGACTACATGGTACGCCCGTGTCGATTGTGTCAGATCGAGATAGCCGCTTTGTTTCTTCATTTTGGAGAGCATTCCAGGAAGCCATGGGAACGAAGTTGAGCTTCAGTACGGCGTATCACCCGCAGACTGATGGACAGTCAGAACGAACTATTCAGACGCTCGAGGACATGTTACGGGCCAGTGTGCTGAATTTCGAGAAAGAATGGGATTTGCATCTCTCGTTGTGCGAGTTTGCGTATAACAATAGTTTCCACGAGAGTATTGGAATGGCACCCTATGAAGCTCTGTATGGACGGAAATGTAGAAGTCCTGTTTGCTGGGAAGAAGTTGGAACAAGGAGTTTCCACGGACCGACAATCATTGCTGAGACTACAGAGAAAGTTCAGAAAGTGATTGACAATTTGAAGATTGCCCGATCGAGACAGAAGAGCTATGCAGATACGCGTAGAAGAACCTTGACATTTCAGGTTGGAGATTGGGTATTCTTGAAGGTCTCACCGATGAAGGGCACGGTACGATTCGGTCAAAAAGGCAAGTTAGCGCCAAGATATGTGGGTCCATTTGAGATCAAGAGCCGGATTGGTGATCTAGCGTACAGATTGATTCTACCGGTGGAGTTTTCTGGAGTACACGATGTTTTTCATGTGTCTATGCTTCGCAAGTATGTTCGAGACCCGACGCACGTGATTCGTTACGATGATATTCAGATGCAACCTAATGCGTCATACGTTGAGCGTCCGCTCCGTATTGTTGGGACTAGAGAACAGCTCTTGCGTACGAGGACTATTCGATGGGTTAAGGTACTTTGGGAACATCATGGACCTGATGAAGCCACGTGGGAACTAGAAGATCAGATGGCACGACAGTATCCTTATCTGTTTGCTCAGGTACGCGTTCATTCCGAGGACGGAATGATGTCCAAGTGGGGGAGGATGTAACACTCCGACCCGAGTTGACCCGGATTAGTGCGTAATTTCGTGTGTTTTTATCGCTAAGAGTGTTTTGATTTGGTTTTCCTTTGGTTTTGACTCGTAGAGAGATCGTTGGGTTGAGTTTGACTTGGTCTAAGTAGATCGAGCCCTTTTTCGTAATTTTGGCTTTTGATTGACCTTGTCAGTTTCGCGTCATTTTGACGTCAGCGCGTGTATTTCGTCGAGCTTGTCGATTGTCGTAACTGTCTTGAATCCGAATGAGTTCGTTTGCTCTCGTTGGACTGTCATTTGACTCAAACTGATATTTGTATAAGCTATTTGGCCTTAAATGTAATTTAGACTCAAATTAAGTATAAAAAATCCCACCAACTCCCTGTCTCTCTCTCGATCGTCTCTCTCGCTCTCTGTTTGTCTCTCTCTCTCGACAGCTCTCTTTCTCTCCTTCTCCTTTCTGTTTCTGTGCTTGAGGGAGGAAGAAAGGAGCTCGTTTGTGCGTGTGTTCCCGGTGGACTGAGCCAATCAGCGTGTGGATTTCGTCCGTGAGGCAAGTATAAGCCCAAGTTGTATGAACATCGATTGATAGTGATTTGATCGTCTTGTTTTTATGTTTCATTGTGTTTCTCCGTATTAGACAGCTCTATTCAGCTCATTTTGCTGTTTTCTTCCGGTTTCCAGCTGTTTTGTGCACTTTCTGTGTGACTGTAACAAGTTCAGAAAAATGAGTCCGTGCACTCACGGCTAAGCCGTGAAATGTGCTACGGCTAAGCCGTAAAATGGCTTACGGCTAAGCCGAGACCCAACCGTAAACCAAACCGTAGAACAGTACAGACTGTTAGCTGAAAATAACTGGATGTTGGCAATTTGACATTCTTCTACGGCCCAGCCTGATCTAAGCCGTACATTGTCTTACGGCTAAGCCGTGGACCAAGATACGGCTGAGCCGTAGAGCAAAATACGGTTAAGCCGTAAATCCGAAGGGATATTTGGGGAACCTCAGCTCAGCCGCAGTGCATATTACGGCTAAGCCGTAAGATGCCACGGCTAAGCCGTAAGGTTACCTACGGCTACACCGTGAGACCCTGAGAATTGAATGAAAAGGGACTAGGTTTAAGTAAAAGACCGTATATGACTTTCATGTTAGAATGTAGCGAACCTGGACATGCCCAATGGAATGTTTGAATGACATGAATGATCTCAAGGGCTGTGAATCATTCATGCTTGTATCCAGCTGTTTAGCACCTCCCCATGGGTGTTGGTTTAAGGGACTTCGGTGCACACTCCTGACACTGCAACACTAGACAATAGTGCATCGGACAACTTAAAACTACATCAACATGCACGGTTAGAGACACTGGATAATTAGTATAGGATTGGCTTGTAATTGACCTTGATTCGTAAAGGTATCATGATGTGTACAGCATATTGATTACGGTTATGCCCTCTTATGTGTTCTGCGCTGGACCTCTCGATTCTGTGGGACATGCAGCAACCCCAGAGCGAAGCCCGGGCGGAACCATTCTATTGTTATATTGGTATCAGTGTTATCATTGTTCCATTGGAGTACTTGCATCAGTCATGAGTCAGTGATTGTGATTGATATTCATTGTCAGCACTTCTTGTAATTGCTTATGTACATTCAGTCCGTATATGCGATGCACTTCCTATTGTTGTTCAGCATGATATGTGAGATCTGTAAGTGATAAGTGATTGATTGATTGATTGAGGTGCATCATCCGATTGATTGTGATTGGTCTTGGCACTACTGAGCCTCAGCCTTAGGATACCCGACGGGGTTAACTTTGGTTTAGTTTAAGTGTTTGCCTCTGCAGAGTGTGATTGTCCTGGGACTCCGGACCCCGGGAACTAGAGACCCATGCGTACCCTGGCCCGGTCGCTGGTGTTCTCATCCTGATTGCTCTCGTAAGGGAGAAAATGGCCAATGTAGTAGCCACTTGATTGTTACCTGTTTATGATTCTGATAGCATGCTTATTCATTTGCATAATTGTTTAGTATACAGACAAAATTTCTATGGATATTGCATTATGACTATTGTTCGGTATTCTTCAGTTTTAGACACAATTCGTGTTATCTTCTTGTTGGCTTATACTTTGCTAAGTCGTTGTACTTATACGTTTGTCTTGTGTGTTGCAGGCTCAGATCCCTCTTCCGATCCTGCGTCGGTCGACCCGACTGCAGGAGAGGCTCGCGAGGCCCCCTCCGGCCTAGAGGAGTGGACTTGATCCATCCTCCAGAGTACGGTTTGCATCATTTTGGTTTTCCCCATTCCTTGTGTTGGAGTCTATTGAGGGGATTTTTCTGTAATTGCACTAAGGGCTTCGAGTGATACCTGTATATTGTATTTTGATTTTTGGGAGCCCTCTTCCGTAACATACGTTCCTGTATTTTGTTATTGTTATTGTTATCAGTTATGATCGTTTGTAATCTCCTATGTCTTTTGGTATATTGTGGTATGCCTTGATACGTACAGCTTCCGCGTACAGTTGTTTGCACGTGTGAATGATCCCTTGTGTGTGTATGCTTGGACGGGGTCCAGGTGTGCATGCACGGGAGTACGTGTGTCATTGGTTAGATTTTCTCTGACCCCCGGTCCCTGGGCTCGGGTTGTGACAGTTTATAAATCTAATCGAGACTCCAGAAGAGCTCGAGAAATATATTGACTATTTTATCTCGGCCTGCAGATCGAGAGAAGTTCTAATGAGATTTTTATTCTTTATAAATATGCTTCCCATATATAGTTTTGCACCAAAGCTTTGGATTGGTATTATACAAATGTTATGACATGTTGTATGTTTCTTAATGGTTGCCATCATTGTTTTTGGTATTCTACTAAATTGACTTTGGTAACTACTTATTCTAACCATGCTGAGATTTTTAAGCCAGTGGGGAATGTGTATGGCAAAAATATTTAACTCAGCATATATGTAGTTCTTGTCAATTACCTCTTAGTACAGGTACTCCGAGCATTATTTGCAAAGACAATGGGGCATGTATTCAACAGATTAAAGAATGACACATTAAAGATGACAAGCCGAAGCACATTACTCCAAAGTTCTTCCTCACACATGAGCTTCAGAAGAATAACAAGATTGAAGTCAAGCAAGTTCGTTCAAGCAACAACCTGGCTGATCAGTTTACGAAGTTTTGCCAAAACTCAGTATTTTAGAAATTGTATACGAGATTGACATGCTTAATTATGTACAAAGATGTTATCATCAGGGGGAGGCATCCTGAAGTATGCTACCCAGGACATATGTGCGCTGTACTCTTTTTCCTTCTCTAGGTTTTGTCCCACTGGGTTTTCCTAGTTAAGGTTTTAACGAGGCAGCATTATGCACGTCCAACACCAAGTCAATGATCCTGTAGAACGTTGTACTCTTTTTCCTTCGCTTTGGTTTTTATCCCACTGGGTTTTTCCTTTGCAAGGTTTTAATGAGGCAACTGTCATTGAATGGTGGTCATCCAAGGGGGAGTGTTATAAGATGTATTATCATATGTGGATGCCCACATTGGGACCCATATGAGATAAAGGGATTCCTAAGAGTTAGGGTTTTTCCCTATTAGGTTGCTTGGGGAGGAAGCAATCTTATTCTATAAATAAGATCCTCCTCCCCCCCATTATGTACACACAGAGATCTCATCAATAAGAGCTCTCTCTCTCCCTCCCTCTACTCTTCAGTCTTCTATTCTAACACTCCAGTGATTATAATTGGAGAAAAAGGGCGAAGTTGGATAAATGACAATCAAATAATATTTTCCATCTCCATGTAATTCGTTTTCCAATTTACTTTTATTTCTTCAATTTATCTATTTTTAGAAATATTTCTTAGGATTCTTTCTAATCCAATTCCCTGAGGATCTTTTTATTTTCATAGCATATTTAGAAACTCAGGGTTAAATGAGCTTCATCTCAGGTTGAAAGAAATAAGGTGAGAAGTGAAGAATAGTTGCAATGTAGTAATATGGATAGACCTTCAAGGTTTATTTGGTTAGAGCATTTTTTTCCTGTGCTAATGGCCAGAGACTGTCCTTGGAAATTCTAAATTTCATATTACATACAGTTTAAATGGTGATGATTTACTTAACTAGGATATAAAAAAATCACTTTTGGCCATGTGATATTGGAAATTTTCTAACTAGATTTTGAATGAATAGCAGCAAGAGAATTATTGGAGCAAAAAGCCCTTTTAGGGCACTATTTTATGCAAATATACGAGCCCCTGATATTTAGTCATATAATATTGGGCGAGCCAATTCAAGCTTTAACCTGGCCCGAACTTGGACACAAAGGTGTGCCCACGAGACAAACATTGGTGTCCCATCACCATGTACAGCAACGCAATCGGCTACCCCTCGTCTCTCTCAATGCGCAGGGAAGGACCCACTTCTCAAAAAACATACAAAAATGATATCAATCAGATGGGACCCACCATTTTGTTGTCCTTCTCTTCTCTTTCAAAGGTCGGCTGGAAGGGTCGTTGTCAATCAGATTGCAGCTGCATCCCAGATCATGAACATGGCGTCATATCCGTGGCCACAACAATTGATGGGATAATGATGGAAGCTTCGGAAAGATAGATCCGCAGGATATCATCTTATTCATACGACCTTCCTCCGATGTCACAAGTAATCGATGAAGGCGAATCAAAGACTATTACGGATGTTTGAAAAGGACATTGCTCATCTCGCAAAGTTGCTGTGGCGGAATCATACTGTGCAAATTCATCGTTTGTCCATTGTTTTTACCAGCCCAGCATCACACACATGCGAGAGAGGGATAAATCCTTTGGCTTCTAAGTTTTGAAGTATCACTCTAAAATCATCCCCACTCAAACAATTAGAAAAATAATATTATGACTATATTATGCTCCCTTTAAATGAAAATTTTGGATCCACCACTATATATTTATTTATTGAAAATAGAAAATTTATTAAAGAAACAAGAAGAAACCAATATAAGAAAATGAAGAAAAGTAAAAGCAAAGTAAAAAGAGTTACAAGAGAATTATACCATAAAGAACTCAACCACTTACTAAATAACATTCTTCCATGGAGAAATTCTGTTAACCCCTTACTTAGCTATAGCATTAGCCATGGAATTAGCTAATTTAAGCACATGATGAAAAACAACATTAATAGATGCTAAAAGAATCCGAATTTCATTGAAGATGAATTGGAGTTTCCAAAGGAAAGTCTTCTGATTAGAAACCCAAGTAATTGCATTAGAAGGGTTATGCTCCACAATAAGATTCCCCTTAAAATTCCTCACAAAGCAACGAAGAGCTTCCAAAATAGCTAATATCTCTGCTTCATTGGAATTACAAATACTAACATTTTTGGAAAACAAAAATAGCACATTACCTTTACTATTACGGAGAACATCGCCAATACCTGCTGGTCGTGGCTTACCGCTTTATCAACGTTAAACGTCATCATTCGAAGAGGGGGAGAATACCAACGAGCATAATTTCTTACCTTAAAACGAGCCACATCCCATGTAAGTTTCTTAATTAAGAATAATATCATTAAGGATAAACATAAAAACTCTTTTTTGACCAAAATCCACTTTGCAATCCTCATGGTGGCTGAAGTAATCAAATTAGCCAAAGAAGAAGATGAACCTCTGAAAATCCTATCGTTTCTTTCCATCCAAATGGACCATAAGACGGCAAAAGGGATGATCCTCCAAAGAGTGCTACCACACCCTACAAAATGCCCTTCCATCCAAGACTCTATGGCTTCGCCAATTTTCTCCGAGCAGCACCAAGCCATTCCACATCTACCAATAAAGTGAGACCAAATAGCAATTGCTATCTCACAATGAAGAAAAAGATGATTGACGGATTCCTCCTCCTTTCTACACATCACACAAACATCTGAAATAGTAGACGCCATCAAACCTCTTTATTTCAAATTATTCATTATAAAGATCTTAGATGAAACCGCCAACCAACAGAAAGCCTCCACCAAAGGAGTAAGCCAACCAACAAGAGATGAAAAAGTTCTAGAAAGATTGTTCTCCTCTATGTCTATAAAAAGAGCTTTCATAGAGAAATGGAAGTAGATGGCTTCCAAATTCGATAATCCTTAGTGTCCCTGTACAAAAATATGTGTGAAAAAATAACAAGCAATTCCTCATTCTGACTTTCTTTTGACAAAATAAGGCCTTTTCTAAAAGACACCCCATACATAACAACCATTTCTCACTTCATAATAATCATTGATAGTAGACTCCTTGTCGGACACCACTCTAAAGATTTTAAGATACAACTTATATACAAGATCCACTCTCACCTAATCATTTAATCAAAACCTCACTTCCCTCCCGTTCTCTACCACAAAACCCACCCCTTTAGACAAGACATTCCTAAAACTAGATGACTCATCCCCTACTGAATTAATAGCACCCCATAAACTTGATCTACGATGCTTAGGTCTAGGGTTAGGCCACTACCCCCATTTGTCCACACCATCTGGAGCAACAATAACCCTCCTCTAAAGAGCCTGTTTGTCCTCCGTAAATCTCCACACCACTTTGCTAATAAAACCTCATTCTTAGACTCCAAACTTCCAAGACCCAAACTCCCACTCTATTTTGGTTTAACCACCTCACTCCACATCATTAAATGTAATTTCTTCTGATGGCCTTGACCCTCCCATAAAAAGTTCCTTTTGATACGATCCACCCTCTTCACCACAAACTTTAAGCATCTTGAAAAGGGACATGTAGTACACTGGAAGATTAAAAAAGCAAGCTTTTATGAGAGTAATTCTTCCACCTAAAGATAAGTAATGTCTCTTACAAGAAGACAACTTCCTTTCAATTTTATCTATAACAGGATTCCACAAAGCTTTAGATCTTGGTTTTGCCCAAATAGGAAGACCAAGAAATATGATGGGAAGCTTCCCTAATTTACAATGGATCATGGATGCCAAAGATTGCATAGTCCACTTAGAGCATCCAATCCCAACTAATAAACTCTTTGAGATGTTAACTTTTAAACCCGAGACTAACTGGAAACATCTCAAAATTTCGTTAATAGCCATAATTCTTTCCTCTAAGCCGAATTGAAAAGAATGGTAACTTCTACAAATTGCAAGTGAGAAATTGCCTCGCCACCTCGATTCACTTGATTACCATTAATCACCCCCACCTCTCTAGCTCTCACAAGTAGAGCACTTACAGCTTTCACTTCAATTGTGAATAAGAAAGGGGATAAGGTATCCCTTTGTCGAATCTCTCTAGAAGCCTAAAATAATTTCGAGGGAGATCCATTGACCAAGACAGATAAGGATATGGTAGAAATGCATTTTTGTATCCACCTATGCCAAGTTTCCCCAAAACCAAACCTGCGTAACATGTAATCAACAAAGTCCCAATTCATATTGTCATATGCTTTTTCTAAATCAATCTTATGAATAACCCCCTCTAACTTAAACTTTTTTTAAAATTAATGAGTTCATCAGCAATCAACACGCCATCCAAAATCTGTCTTTTTGCCACAAAAGCCCCTTGGAAAGGACTAATAATGAGAGGAAGAACATGCTTCAAACGATTTGCCAAAATCTTTGATAACAACTTATACAAGCAACCTACAAGACTAATGGGTCTATAATCACGAAGATCCACCAGATTTGGCACTTTGGGAATAAGGGTTAAAAAAGTTGTAATCATTTCCTCATGGATCCACCACTCTGTAAATGGTATGGTGAGAATAGAAGTGTGGGCATCCATATTTGTGTCTCCAATGTAGCAAAAACAGCATTAGATGACAAAACTAAGTACAAGAAACAAAGCATAGGGCAACATATTTCTCATTAGATCTTAGATAGGCTAAAACTCAACGAATAAGCACCTTCGCACATCACATAATGTCCTTAACCAATCGACTATAGTTACGGAAAATGCATGGGGCATGTTTGTGCATAAGGTTTTCAGTGGGAGTTAAGACTATGGATGAAAGGGCCATGCCTAGTAAAAAATAAATAAGCCATCATTACCAGTCAAATAATGAAGAAAATAATATCATGACTATACTCTGCTCCCCTTGAACGAACTTTTTGAATCCACCATTATGTGAATGGTGTGGTGAGAATAAAAATATGGGCGCCCATGTTTTGTGTCTCCAATGTAGCAAAAACAGCATTGGATGGCAAAACTAACTACAAGAAGCAAAGCATAGGGCAAAATATTTCTTATTAGATCTTAGATAGGCTAAAACTCAACTAATTAGCACGTTCGCACACCACATGATGTCCTTCTCCAACTGACAACGCATGAGGCGTGCTTGTGCATAAGGTTTTCGGTGGGAGTTCAATTTTTATGGTGAATCAATCTCAACATCATCATCATCAAAGCCTTATTCCAACCATGTTGGAGTCGGCTACATGAATTATGTTTCTCCATTCCGTTCTATTTTGAGCCAAATCATTCAGTAAGTTAAACTTCTTTAAATTTGATTCAATGACCTCCATTAATATTTTCTTCGACCTACCCCTACCTCCATTCTGTTCTATTTTGAGCCAAATCCTTCAATAAGTTAAACTTCTTCAAATTTGGTTTAATGACATCCATTAATATTTTCTTCGACTTACCCCTACCTCTTGATGAGCCATCCACATGTATTGCTAAACTTCTTCTTGCCAATACTATTACCGGCATATGCTCAACATGCCCAAACCATCTTAAACGGGTTTCTTTAATCTTATCTCCTATTGGTGCCACCCCTAAATGCTCTCGAAAGCACTCATTTCTAATTTTATTTTTTCTAGTTTTACCATACATCTACCTAAGCATTTTCATTTCCGCTACATACATCTTATAAATATGCGTTTTCTTAATTGGCCAACATTCTGCTCCATATATCATAACTGGTCTAACTACTGTCCTGTAAAATCTGCCTTTCAATTTCATTGGCATTCATCTGTCACAAAGCACTCCAAAAGTTAGTTTCTACTTCAACCATCCAACTTTTATCTTATGCTCCACATCTTCGTCAATCTCCCCATCCTTACTAATCATCGAGCCTAAGTACCGAAAAGAATCTCTACGTGGTATCTCATGTATTACAATTTTGACAGTGGTTTCAATACTTTGTATATGTCTACTAAAGTTGCAATCCATATATTCTGTCTTTGTATGACTTAATTTAAAGTCTCTAGATTCTAATGCGCTCCACCATCACTCAAGTTTTGCATTTATACAATCTCTCAATTCATCCACCAATACTATATCATTTGCAAACAACATATACCATGATACTTTTTCTTGAATATGCACAGTTAACTCATCCATAATTAATGCAAAGCGATAAAGGTTTAAGGTTGATCTTTGATGTAAACTTATAGTTACGGAGAATCCACCTGTTTCTCCTCATGTGGTTCTCACATTTGTTATTGCTCCTTCATATATATCCTTAAAATTTTCAATATAACCTCTAGGGACATTCCTTTTCTTCAATACCTACCAATATTAAATTTCTCGGTACCCTATCATTAGCTTTTTCTAAATCGATAAAGACTATGTGTAGATTTTTCCTCTTTGCTCAATATTTTTCCATTAATTGCCTAAGTGAAAGGAAAGCTTCCATAATTAATCTCCTTGGCATATAACAAAATTGATTTTCAGAGATTTTTGTCTTCTGTCTAACTCTTTGCTCCATTATTCTCTCACATAACTTCATAGTATGACTCATAAGTTTAATCTCCTGATAGTTAGTACAATTTTGTATATCTCCCTTATTCTTATATATAGGTACTATAATGCTTCTTCTCCATTCATCCGGCATTTTCTTTGTCACAAGTATCTTATTGAATAGTGTACATAACCAACTCATCTCAACCTCTCTTAAGTATTTCCATACCTCTATTGGAATACTATCTGGGCTGTAGCCTTTACTGTCTTCATTCGCTTCAATGCTTCCTTCACTTCCACCTCTCTAATTCTACGAAGAAAAGTATACTCTAATGAAGAAGTATCCTCCTTAACTCTTGTATCCCTCAAATGTTCTTCATTTAAAACTTTGCTAAAATATTCCTCTCACCTTTCTTTAATATCGCTGTCATTCACCAGAACATTTTCCTCATTGTCCTTGATATATTTGAGATGATCTAAGTTCCTACTTTTTTTTCCCTAATTTTTACGAGCTTAAAAATATCTTTTTCTCATTCTCTTGTTCTCAACGTATTGTAGAAGTCATCGTATGCTTTGAACTTTGCAGTACTTACTGCTTTCTTAGCTTCTTTCTTTGCCTTCTTATACAGCTCAAAATTTTCATACTCTTAGTCTCCTGCCACACTTCATAGCAATATCTTTTTTCTCGAATAACTTCCTGAACCTCCACACTCCACCACCATGTTTCTTTATTAATATGTCTCTTTCCTTTTGATTCTCCAAGTACCTCCTTTGCAACATTCTTAATGCAATTAGCCATTTGATTCCACAATACTATAGTTTCTCCTTCAAGATCCCATTCTCCCTTCTTAATCATTTTATCTTTAAATATATTTACTCTTTCTCCCTTCAAGTCTCTCCACCTTGTTTTAGGGTTCATTTTGTTTACTACCGCTGTCTTTTTACTTCTAATGAAAATATCTAAAACTCCGAGCCTATGTTGCATGGTCAAACTCTCTCCTGAGATAACCTTATAATATTTACAAGCCAATCGGTCCTATTTTCTAACTAGAAAAAAAGTCTATCTGACTCCTATTACTCCCACTCTTATAGGTAATTAAATGCTCATCTCTCTATTAAATAAAATTATCATCTCCCATTATGTTCTTTTCACATAGAAAATGCTTAACAACAAGTATATATATTGGGTCCTTGGTGGTCAAAGTGACAGGTTGATAACAACTTTGAGTATATATTTTTTTAAAATGAGAATAGCGCCCTCATGTGGAATGACTAGAAGACATTGATTGTTATAGAACATTCATCTTTCTCAACTAAACTAACCTCAAACCAACGCATCTCATATCTTCCTACTCATGTTTAAGATTATTCAAATTCATCTTTAGCGACCATCGTGTCTTGTGGGCTTCTTGTCATCTCTTTCCTCTTTCTTTTTCTATTTTTATTAAGCAATCTGGGTGTAGTGTGCAGCTATGTATGTATCCTCTAAGAAATAGTTTTTACTCGTCGGAATCAAGTAACCGCTGAATCGGAGGCTAAAGGTCTGAAAGTTGAGTACCCTGAGTCATTAAAAAAATAAAAATCTGTGACAAGCAGCTATACCTAGAGTGAATTCAATGTAGTTAGAGATGTATTTAGGTGGAAATAATCAAGTCACATGATTTGTTTTGATTTAGTTTGACGAGAGTATTTATAAGATGGGTAAGAAACTTTTGATTGGAGATACTGAGGGATATTGTAGCTAACCGTAGTTTAAAAATGACCGACTTGTAAAAGTGGAAATCTAACTTTGAAGGAGTTTCAAATTTTTTAATGAGAAGTGGTTGTGAAAATAGTTGATCCAAGGTGGGGAATAGACATTGACACCGATCGGAAAAAAGACATCGATACAATACAAACTACTAAAATGATAGACAATAGAAGGTTGGATTTGATACATGTCACTAACTTAAGCCCAAATTATTTGGGTTCAATTTGAAAATTCAAAAAGCAAAAAGGGCATTTAAACCCTTTTACACCTATAGATAACATAATTCCTATTAAAGCTATTTTTCATTATTTAAAGGAGAACTTTAGTCGGTTTGACCGAGAACTGCAAATTCGTTGGATTCAAATGAGATTCACTACTCATTAGGACCCTTTATGAAATTGCCATAAATTTAGGAATCGTTTTAAAATTTCCTCTAGAGTGTTATATTACATTGCAATGGAACATTGTAGTTAATGAATTGGCGCCTGCCGGTATACATGGTTCAAAGTAAAATTTTAAGTCCCATTCTAGCCACGGGCCTTTTTCCTTCTTTCTATTTTTATTTTTAGTTTTATTTATATATTTTTTTATTTCATGTTTTTAGATATAAATAAAATATTAAATAAAGTCACCATACATAACGAAAAATCCTTTGCACTATATATATAAAGTTATATGTTTTTAAGGCATTTGTTCGATTTAACAATACAACAACTATCAAGATTGATACGGAATGAGAAGCACCTAACATCTCAGTGGAAAAGAGGCCCCTCGCTTTTATAGCCACCCCTGGGGCAAGGCAAGTAGGTCTCATAGTAGTCTTCCGAACGCTACCCTATACTAGTAAATAATAATAATAATAATATGGAACAAAGATGGCATAAAATATGATTTTGCACGAGATATGCGTGTTAGAAAATGACATGAATATCCGGCATTTACATGATGCAAGCCAAAGAATCCCTTGATGTTCCATGCTTGTTTATATGCATGCGCAAGTATCACTCTCATTGGAGTGAAGATATCTTTTGTGGGATTTATCTATAAGAATTTTTATGCTGGCAAATTCATGGGTTAGATAAAACTTGAGTTTATTAGTATTGTATTTTACATATCTTTGAGTATGGATAATGGTTTGAGTCGCCGGGTGCTATAAAGTGAAGAAATCGAAGAAAAAGCGACAAATTCAATTGATATTCTATGGACAACATGAATTAAAAAGGTCATATCCGAGAAACCGAGTGTCGGACATAGACATGTGACATACCGTTGGAAAGGTCGTTTCGAGTGGATATCCGTAGAATCAAAGATTGCCTCAATGGAGCTGAAACAAGAAAGTTATGGCATCTGGAAGTTTGTAGAAAAAGTGCTGAAATTTTTACCTGGGCAAAACTTTAATCTGACCAATCGGACAATTCATCCGAATGATTAGACAAGTACATAAACTTTGCTAACTTGCAAATTTTCAGTTTGATTTGAAGGGGAACCTACCTATTTCATGCCAACTCATTTCCTAATTGAAATATACTTATGAGGCACAAATTTGGGGATATAAAAGAGGATTCTCTCTCAACCCTAAGACAGATATCTCATTGTTCTGAATGGAAAATATATTTTGAAGATCATCTCCTCTAGAGTTTTTTTTAAAGTTGAAAGGCTGCAGTTCTACTCTAGAAATTCTTGTCTTATGCATCTTTAGGAGAAGATTATCTTTTAAGCATAGAAGATCTGAGGAATCAAGCTAACAACTAAAGAGCGTCTAGTTAACTGAATTTGTAGCAGGCAACGACAGGCGGTTGTTGTAGAGTAATTCTTTACAAAAAGTTGACGTTATTGAGTCATACAGATGTCTGTAGGTAATTTGTAACTGCATGATAATCCATAGTGCTTGATTATTAGTTCAGGTTGGACTCGTAGTTTTTTTTCGGTTTAGATTTTCACGTAAAATTTGTGACTTCTTATTGTGTGTGCTTTTTGTTTGATTTATTTCCATTGCGTGGTTGATTATTTGCACACATAATATTAAGATTAGCATTAATTCATTTTAGAGGCTCTCCCCCAAAAAACCTTCACTATCTAAAGACAAAAAGGTTGTCAACCAATCTTCCTTATCTCTCTATGGTTGCTTGATTAGGGCCATATACAAAAGGTTAGGGGTTCAAAGATTGGGACCACCGTTCTCCATCCTTAAGGCAAAAGGTTGTATGTATTTTTATCACAAGATTGATGTTCACAATGAGCCTTATCATGCCTTTTCATACCAATGGTTGCCATAAAAAAAATATGTTAATTGAACTGCAACCATATATAAGGATTTTCAAATGAAGGACCCCTTTGTGCTTTCAAACTAAGTTCAAAGTATATGAATAAATCGTGCTTTCCTAATTATGAGAGAGAGTTTTGTAGCGACTAAAACAGGTCATGCCAATTATAGAGAGTTGAAGATGGAAATATCTTAAGGATGCCTACCGCAATATACCTCAGGTTGCTATTAAAGTGAGTGCAAATTTCAACTTTGAAGTGATTAGTTTAATTTATTAATTTTTGATACTCATGTTTAACGGGTTTAGTAGGTCTCAATTTCAATTAATAAAAAGATTGCATTGACAGTCCAACGATAAAGTGATATTTTAGACTTGTCGGATTCTATAACTTGGACAGGGATTCCTCCATGGCGATGAAGACGTCAGCGACACAATCCTCACTCACAGACAGGTGTCTCGCTAAAAAAAAAGTGGTCCCACTGACTTCTGAACCGCAGTGCAACTCTGCGCCATCTCGCGCAAAATATCCACCGCGTCGGGAAATTAAAAACCGAGTCACAATTTTCCTCGAAGTCTCTGGAATCGTTGGGAGTACAAAGTTTTCTATATCTATACATCTATATAAGTACACGAAAGCGTGTGGTTTGGAATATAGATTGCATAGAAGCGAAAGAAGGCGGAGGCGAAGAAGAAGAAGCGAAAAGGCGAGATTTGAACGCTTTCGTTCGTCTCAGGCTCTCATTTCTCGATTCTCCGAGACCAGCGTCTCCTTCGCATCTCCAGAGCGAAGCTCGTTTTCTTGTAGAAGTTCGTTTGATCTACGGTTTCTTATTATCTTCCCTTTCTGCGTTTGCGATTATTTGATTCTTTTCTCTAAACGATTTGGATTTCTTAGGTATATGTCTGTCAAAATCTGTAGATCTGGAGCTTTTTGTTTCGATGCTTCTAGGTTTTGATGTTAGATTTATACATAGATTCCTTAACAACCTCATAGATCTATGAACTCAAGCAGATTCAGATTGAATCCCTATGCTTTTAGGTTTGAATTAGTAGTTTTTCTTGAATGTTCATTCTAGATCTTCTCTAATTAGGTTTTCTTTGGATGATCTTGTAGAATTTTGGCATATTGTCGCTTAAAGTTTCTACTTTTGAGCGTATTCGGATCTCATGAGGATTGCATTTAGTTTCGCGTGGTAATTTGTTGTATGTTATGATTTTGGTGATGCTCTCTCTCTCTCTCTCTCTCTCTCTCTCTCTCTCTCTCTTGATGGCCCTTTTGATGATTTGAATGCAATATAGGATGAGCAGGAAATTCTAGAACTTGTTTGGTTGCTATTCTCTATTATATGCTTCTACTATGAAATTTGGATGGATGATTTTGTATGATGAGAGGTGAAATAGGTTTCTATGGGCTGTGTCATGTAAGAAACATATAGTTTTACTGGTTTGGAGTTTTGACTAGCATTAAGAAGGAAAAGATGTGGGTTGCAATTGCAGGTTTGAATGATAACAGTATGGTAACATAAGGACAACCGAGAAAGTTGAATGGTAATAGTAGTAGATCATGCCTACTTAGTCTTTAATATGCTTGTTTTGAATCCTTTTCATATGAACTTGGATTTGCATGAATCACTTATGTGAATGATTTCTTCAACATACTAGGTTAGTTTTCATGAATACCATGTGCAAATGAAAACCTACTCTACTCTAGTCGTGATGTCTGTGGTGAGGTCTCCATTAATCAGATGGTTACATTTTTTTTCCCGCTTACATTCAAAACTGGTTCGTGTTAGTTAAGGCCTCATTGTTAATTTGTCTGTCACCTGTTGGGGTGAATTTTTATTTTTTGGGATCTAGGATTAGGAGTCTAGCGGTTCGAGTATGAGAAAGGGTCTTGAGTAAGATTTGGTTTTCTGGCATTTTAGACATGAGTAGACTCCACCACATGGGACAAAGTATAGTGGACAGTTTAGATGAAAATCTAGTTTGAATGGTGGCATTGGATTTTTTTTTTTAAATTTCGTTCTTCCTGTATTTTTTTTTACTTATACTATTCTATTGCCTCTGGAATTTTATTTTGTAGAGGATGATAGAAACTTTCGTCTGTAGCATAAAGGAAAGAAACTGAATAATTTATGTATTTATTTACTGTTGGGCAGTTGGGCTACTGGTCCAGAAGTGATAATTTAACTTGAGAAGCCAGGGATTAATCCTTGAGCATGTGTGTGAAATGAAAGTGCCAACACCACTCACCCATGAGTTTGTCGGCAAAGGAAAGACACTGATTATGCAGTTTAGTTTCACTGATAATTGGATTCCAGAACGATGGCTGGTGCTTGCTTTTGTATTTAGAATGCTCTCCTGCATTAAAGACAACTGTTGAATTCAAGCCTGAGATCATTTTTTTTTACCAGTAAAAGGTAATTCTACTAAAGGGAAAAGGAATTAAATGGGGCCAAAGAGGAAGTTAGAGGATGTTGCTTGAAGACTCCCTGTCCAGCAAGGATGTCAGCCCTGATTTAAGAAAAACAAAGCATGCGAGAAGAAAGAATAAGAAAAAAAACCTGGAGGAGATGGTATTTCTGTAATCTGATCCATTTCCACAGATAATCACCATTTCTTGAAGCCCATTTCCATGTATATTTGAGCCTCCATCTATAATGTGATGCTCACAAGGATTGTTTTGTCAATGAATAGCGTGACGGTATAGTCTGTATTTTTTTGCCAGACATACATTTTTGAACTTTGAGGACGCTGGCATAGTTTGGACCACACGATCATATTTCTTCTATCGTCTCTAATGATTTACATGAAAGTTCTCCTCTTGGAAGTAATGTGTCACAACATGAAGCAGAACCCAACATCATATATTCCATTGTTCTATTGAAGTCCCCTTCTGGAAGAAATATATTTTCAATAAGAAGAACATTACCTTTTATTTTACATGGATAATGCAGCATTTTTGCACGTTGGTGTGACAACATTAAAACTGGCAGGACTTTGCAAGGTATGACATGGGTTTTGAACAAATCTAACAATGTGTTTTGGTGTATGCTTATCCCTCACGTTATCAGGATGACAAAAGGACCTTGCAAGTTGCATCTATCTAACAATAGCTGTTTACTAGAGTACCTTGGCCCCAGTGCTTTTATTTTTCAGAGATGAGAAGAAGTGCAGAATGCAGTTCTTATGCAGGCTTACTTATCACAGCCAGCTGTTGTGCTCAGATTGGTCATTTGATCAAGTTATGGACTAATTAGGTACCCAATTAGCTGACAGAAAATATATAAAAAAAAATGAATACTTGAAATAGACCACGGCATCTTTGTGAACGTGAACACCAGATATGTGGTTAAGGTTCATTGATCGAAGGAGACTGTAGGAGATGAAGAGGGGAACTCGAAGCTGACATAGGCCTACCTGCATCTTGCTGGTTGTCATGGATGGCTGCAGCAGTATCCTTCTGCAGTAACATTTCTTTTCCCGGTGTTTTTCTCCCTTGTCTGTGTTTGATGTAGATGTATTGCTTTTACCAGAAATTGGAGCGTATCTGATGATGTTGCATTTTTTTTATTTCAATTTGATTTCCAGTCTTCTTCAAGAGATCAAGTGGTTACGCACTATTGTTTCCTATTTACCACTGGAGATTGAAGAGTGCCTCTGTGCAGCATTATAATTATTATATGGGACATAGTATGTCAGCATCATCTGATGAATACTTCTCTTGGAGTTATGCCGAATGGAGCTGTTCAACATTGCTAGGATTTTGTACTTGCTGATTAGAATACATCTGCAGAAGTTTACAAGAAAGCAACAAATATGATACGGTGTTTGCCTGGTTTGATCGGTGGCTGCATGCTTTTCAAGTGCAAAGAAATTTAACTAATGTGCTCTTTTGTGCAGGTTTAGTAAGTTTAGCTGTTGACTCGTTGGGCTGAAATGGAGGCATCCATCGGTACTTTTCAGTCTCTAGAAACTGCTGGGCAAGAAAAGCATCATAAAGCAGTTAAACAGGGCTATGGATCAGAAAGTACCTTTACTTGTTCTCACTCATCTAATGAAGAGCACATGTCCACTGAAGAAACCCCACATGGTGCCAATGCAACTGTCACAGAAAAACTAGAAGGAGGATACATGCAGTATGGGTACGTAGTTCTCCACCTAAGCATATTTATAGTATTCTCAAGCCTTTCAAGTTTAAGTGGGGCCCAGGTGGAGAGATTCAGTCTATCAATCTGATGGGTCCCACTATGGAGACACCATGTCCAAAAGATTTCCTATAATGTTTCCATTTATAACTTTGGTTTGAAGATGTGGTTCTATCCTAACCATTCATTTAGGGCATGTTTGGCAACGGTCTGCTGGGATGAGCGGATTCTATCGTTTGAATTCCTTCTAAAGCCTAGAATCAACCCATCCTCCCTTAAAAAAATCAAGTTTGGCAAAAAACAGGATTTCCAGGGAAGAGCCCTTTAAAAAATCAACGGCTTAGAATGTTTTGGCGAATATATCATAACTCACAAGGCCCCTTGTTATAAAATTTGGCCCCATATCCATTTTGGCCTCTATATTAGATATAACAGTCAGGATTATTCAAAAGGAGTCCACAGAAGTCCAAATCTATGCGTGGAATGTTGAGCACCTTTTTTAAAATATCACCACATCTAAGAAGAATCAACGGCTGAAACTTGGTCCTAGAGCCGTCTGGGGGCCTTTTTCACATCTAACGGTCTAGATCATCAATGGAAGGCCCACGTACTGCTTTAATGAAGAAAAGGCATGTTGCCCTTTTTTAACGCTGCGATCACTGTTCATCTGCCTTTCTGGGCCTCGTAGAAAGGCGGGATCTGATTTTGGGTTGGAGAGAGGGGGAGAAAGAGGTTGGGGGGGGGGGGGGGGTGGTTGATCGTTGATTTCCACGGAAGGGCGGAAAGCAGAAGGCAGCTTTCCTCTTTTCATGCTGTTGCCAAAGGTGGGTTTTCCATGCCGGAAATCCGCGCCGAGGACCGTTGCCAAATGTGCCCTTAGTAATCTGCAAATGGATGGTTAAGAATGCTATGTGGAAAAAAAAATGATAGTAAAGAGGAAAAAAAAAAAGAAAACACAAGAATGCTGCCATCCTCCGGCAAGGTCAGACTGGATGGCTAAGATCTTCCAGCACTTCCAAGATAGGAGTATGGTTTGTTCCTTATGGAGCACGTAGATACCCAGGGGCATATCAATGGGTCAATTATCATATTCTAGAATTGATGCCTCTTTCTTTCTTCTGACAGATGTTCACATTACCGACGACGGTGTCGTATTAGAGCTCCATGTTGCAATGAGATTTTTGATTGCCGGCATTGTCATAATGAGGCCAAGGTGAGTGATAAATGAAATATTCCATGGTCTTTTAATTGCCAGGCAGCTATCATGTTAGAAGTAAACTGATCGCAGGGCCTTTTTTGGTCTTCACCAGTGGAAGAATGCTTTACCATGCACTAGCCGTGCGTTTTGCATCCCATTGTTTCTTCAGTTATTAAGTGTGTATTTTGTAGGATTCATTCTATGTTTAGGGGGTGTTTGGTAATAAGATATTTTAAAAGATTATGTGATATTGTATGTTACATTATGATAGAATCTAGCTACCTAAAAATTAGGCATTTGGCTAACTTGGAATGCATTCTACGATATATGACTTTCAATTAAAAATTATAAGATTTCTTTTTTCTCCATATCCCTGTAGGAGCAAATATCTAGGAAATAAAATTTTGAAGATACTACTATATGCCGTCACTTATAATATGATACCATTTTGTTATACAATAATGAAATCTTTTTTAGTCCAATTTTATTAATATTATATACTGTGTTTGTCCAAACACCCCCTTATCTAAGAAATTAGAATTATGGCAAGATTCCCTAGGTGATTAGTTTTTGTTTGGTTGCAAGACTGCAGTCTTATTTTTCCTTATTTCTTTAGTGGTCCAGTGTCTGCCTAAAGATTAGAAATGGATGATGATAATAAATTAATTTGATATCACTCATTAGCGATAGTTACCAGACAAGGAGAAGTTTCTTCTACTACAAGATCAGTATTTGGCTTGACATGAGGTTTCAAGAGGATGCCTGCAACTGACTTTCTTTTAGAAAATAACAATAATGGCCATCTAACTAAATGTTCATAGGCATTTGGATTGTCTTGCCCTTATTCTATCATTATTATGATCACTGAAGTCTTGTCCCATCTATTTGGGACCAGTTGTGTGAGCTCTACTTCTCTACCCATGTTCGTATGAAAATCCATGTTTAATATGTCAATTAATCATTTGAATTCCTTATGGGTCAGCCCCTGTTTCTAGGTATTGTTTAAAGTCCAATCTAGAGAATATTTTTTTGGGAGTTGGACTCATTACAACATAGAAAACAACTTACAAACTGTTTCAAAAGCTTCTCTCAATGGCTCAATTTTTAATCATCAAGAAAATACCTATAAGTAGTTAGGGAAAATAAAAATCAAAATACATGGAGGTTGGTGATGCAGGCCAGGGTTAGGGCTGCGTAGGGGGTGCCTAAGCACGTGTTAAAAGACACTTCGAATCGTCAAAGGACTTAAACACATGAGGACGTATATCTCAGGGATAACACCCAATTCTATTAATCAAACCAAGTTTGAGAATTTCTTCTCTACAATGCTATATATATAAAATAAAAGCAAACTTAAAGCCTAAGCAAACCTTAAGCTATGAATAGAAACTTCCATAATAATAATATAATTAGAAATTTACTAATAAAAATAATATAATCTTAATCTAACTTGAAGATGGACCAGTTGTGGGGCCTAGACTGCAGCATCATTCCCGGGTTGAAAGAAGAGTTCGACTTCGAACTCGAGTTTGCTTTGGATTACCTTTGTAAATGTAGTGAACATGAAAGACTTCCTTTGTTGCAACTGCCTGAAAACTCATCTTTGGTAGCTTCGGCTTTTTAGGATGGAGTTTGACTTGTTTTCCATCATGCAAGAATGTGTATGTGTTAGCGCGCATTCTATGAGTCCCATTTTTATCATATATCCATGGATGACCAAATAAGATATCACTACTATCCATAGATAGGCAAAAGTAACTTTGCACGTATGTAGAACATGTGCTTGATCACCAGTCATTAGCCATTTGACAAAAGAAGGGCGGTTGTGTTTGTAAACTTTTAACTTAAGGCGATCAATAAGAGCTTGAGAGATGAGATTTTTACAACTTCCGTCGTTAATAACAATTGTGCAATCTTGTCCATGAACTGTATCCGTGGAATGGAAGATATTTTTTCTCAACCATTTATTCTCAACAGTTGGTGGATCTTCTTTGATGACGATGAAAGCTTCACCTGTGATATCTTCGTCTGTGTACTCAATGTCCTCGGTATCAGTACCCTTGGCATCAATTTCAGTACCCTTAGAATCATCTGGAATATTTTTAGCATCACCTTCAATCTCAATCAGATGTATGTGCTTTGGATATTCCGTTGTGCGATGTCCCGGCTATTGACAATGAAAACAAATTATCCTATTTTGACTTTCAGTCCTTGCAAAAATCTGGCCTGAGGAGCCATTGGGTCTAGCATCTTGCAGAGATGAATTCTTTGTCGGAATTTATTTGGATTTTTATGCTTGATGGTTTGCAATTCCCTCAGTGTTGGCTGCATGTTGGATGAGTTCTTCAACATTATCAAAATGTTGAAATGCAAGAATATGCTGAATGTCTATTTTCAGCCCACTGAAAAATCTATCAACAACCACATCAACATCTTCATTCAAACCAGAACAAGCTTGCAGAATTAAAAATTCCTCAGGAGTAATCAACAACTATCTTGGACCCTTGTTTTAAGTTTTGAAAGCTTCAACGTAGATCTCTTGCATTGTTGACAGGAAGTAATTTTTGCTTCAGAATATTCTTCATCTCAATCTATGTTTCAACAGAGTTCATGTTCTAATTCCTCCTTTTTCTTTGCATTTTAGCCTACCAAGTTGAAGCATAATTACGGAATCTAGTTGCAATTAGTGTGACTTTATGGTGCTCAATCATTGGCTTGTGTGCAAACATATTTTCCGCACACACTAACTAATCATTAAATTCAGTGGGCTGCAATTTTCCATCATATTCGGGAATCATGAGTTTAATTTCTACATCTCAGTCAAGATTATTAATTGGTGGATCTCGTTGATTTCGAATATTTTCTCCTTCATTTCGATTGAGATTCATACGCTGATTATTTTCCAAAGTTGTTACCTTAGTGTCCAGTTGTTGCAAGGCAGTTTGCATGTTGTTAACTTTAACAGTTAAATCTCTATTGGCACCAACCAAATTTTTAATTGAAGAAGATGAAGATTCCACCTCAACTTTCTTCTTAGAAGGCATTTTTTTAATGCAAATTTAGAAGTTGACTAACCTGATGTATGGATTTGCTGATCACAAATACGACGTAGAAGACGGATCGGAAATTAGGTTTGAAATGGTCTTGCGATCACAAAAACAAATTCTGATGGTTGATGTTTGTGTGGACTGCTGTTGCTGATGCAATGATGATGGCGGCAATATAAGTAGATGAGTAGGAGCTTTCTTTTGCAAGTGGATCAAAACTGCCTTGACCTAACCTGATAGTGATCAGGTTGAATGCAGGACTGATAAAAGGGAAAGAAGCTTGACCTGATAAGGATCAGGTTATGCTGTTGGGCCTCAAATTGCAAGCGGGTTGAACTATACCCGACGATGAACCAAATTGAAGTCAGCGTGTAAAAGTGGCACGTGAGGCACTTTGCTCCCTTTTGTCTGCTGCTCGATAGAAATAGGGTTCAAGCCCTTTTTGTCTTTCCCGCTGCTTCGTCAAATGGAAAACGGTGACAGGGAACTTGGTTGGCGATAAACAAGGCGACAGCGATGTTGCGGCGATGGCGATCGTCGAGCGGTGACTGGCAGGCAGCAGACGACTACGATGATGGGATGGGATGGGATGGATTTTAGGGATCTAGGTTTTGGAAGTGGGGATTGGGGGCTTCCGGTTTGTCGACGAGGGGATGTTGGGGTCTCAAGATGATATGTAAGGGGCTTCTAGTAGGATGAGGGCTTGGCTGCGATGGATTACCGATGGGGAGGGAACAAGGGAGGTTGGGTAGAAGAGGATCTCAGATGGCTTGGGTTGAAAGACAATGGATTGGTATTAGGTAGTGTTCTCGATGGCTGGGGGTTCTGGTGAAGGCCGAAGGGGGTGGGAGATGACGGTTTGGGTAAGGAGGAAGGGAATGGAGGACGATGATGGGTCTGGGATCGATAGTGATGGTGGATCTTCGCTCTGATACCAAACTGATGCAGGCCCTAGGGTTAGGGCTGCGTAGGGGGTGCCTAAGCATGTGTCCAAAGACACCTCGAATCCTCAAAGGACTTAACACACGAGGATGCACCTCTTATGGATAACACCCAATTCCATTAATCAAACCAAGTCTAAGAATCTCTTCTCTACAATGCCATATATATAATAAAAGCAAACTTAATGCCTAAGCAAACCCTAAGCTATGAATAAAAACTTCTCTAATAGAAATATAATTAAAAATCTACTAATAAAAATAATATAATCCTAATCTAACTTGAAGAAGGACCACTTGTCGGGCCTAGACCGCATCAGTTGGACTGTTAAGTGCTTGAGTCGGTTGTACTTTTTGTTTTGGCCAATCTGATCAATTAATGTGTGAAATGTTTCTCCATTCCCAATCCTATTGTGTTCAATATGATATATATATTTTTAAATCACAGATCTATTCTTGATCTTCCACATCCATCCTGAACAGATTCTCTAGTTACCCAACATGCATATTGTAGAGTTTGTCGATCATTCCAAATCATCTAAAATCAGATTGCACTTTTTGTTTTTTTTGTGATTTCTGATTGAACTCTCATTAACTAGAAAAAAAATTAGTTGCGTTTGCTAAAATTCGGGTGGTTTCAGCATTATCTTTTGAATGGAAAGCTGTCTCTAACCTGCAATCTGTGGTTGTGACATGGGCCCCTTTAAAATGTGCTATGGGTTCCTGTTACTTTTCAACGTCATCGTCATCATCATTATTTTTAGAATTAGCATTGGAAGCTGTTGAAATTCGCGTTTTCATGTGGTTTAATAGTCTGTAGACATTTTGCTATTCATGCTGGTTCTTTTCTTGCATAGTAGAAAAGTAAGTTGAGTTGAATAAGATAGTATTTTATATTGTAAGTTACTTAACTAACATTCAAACAAAGAAATTGTTAACTTTCCAGGCATTCATGTTACTTTTTTCATGCATGCTAGAAAGTAAGTTGAGTCGAATAAGATTAGAATTATATTGTTAGTTTACCACCATTCAAACAAAAAATTGTAAATTACCATTTAAAAATAGACGATGCTTTTTATCGATAAAAATGTTCATATCTTTCCTCCATTCATCAACTATGCCTTAGTTTTTTTTTTTCAAAGTCACGTGGTTACTAACTTGGGGTTTGGTGGGCAGAACTCTATTAATGTTGAAAAGATGCACAGACATGACATTCCACGTCATCAAGTGCAACAGGTAGATTCCTTCCCTTCGAATTTCATGAGCTGCTTGTATTTTGTGGAAGTATGATGAGCATCTTGTTTTGACCATTTGACTTCTGATTATTCCTTCAGGTCATATGTGCACTCTGCGGAACTGAACAGGATGTAAGTTCCAGCATTTAAGTGTACCTTTAATTGTTACATGCCTAAGTACTTTAGATTCTAAAAGTGTTTACCATAATCTGTTTACTCTGGTCATTTTACTTTCAATAATAATACCTGAAGTACCTTGATTTATTTTCTTTTTCTTGTAGAGTATTAAAAGTTCCTGATTTCTGTTCTCTTAGAAGGTGTTAACACCTATGATGCTCAGATATAACATGGATATGGCAAGGACACGCCATAGACGTGGCAGTCGACAATACGGATTTTACATGTAAAAACTGAAGTATCAGATATGGTACTATATGTTGCCCATTTTGAAGTATCCTTGCATCATAGGTTAACACCCCTTTTTCCAATGGAAACACCTCACATCACCTTCAATCATGTTTAAGACAATATTACATGATTGAATCCATTTTGTTATCTTTGGTCTGCCAAAACATGGGACTACCCAGTTTTGTGTCCATGCTTTTAAGAATGTGACAATGCTCTCTGCACATGTTTTTGAATGAGGTAAAAAAGGTTGTTCTGGTAAATTTTGTTCATGGGATTACCAATTGTGCCTAGTTATGGCTTTATCATTTGTTATTATTATCTTCATTCTATGTGGTTTCCATTTATGGTTGTTCCCATAATAGTTTTGCTGTTTTAGCCAGCATGACCTTTTCATGTGCAGTTGCTTCCCGATGCAGAAGATTTGATTTCATTCTTATGTTATTTATGTCTCTTTTCTTGATTGACTTCTGATTCCAGGTTCATCAATTTTGTATCAACTGTGGCGTGTGTATGGGCAAATACTTTTGTGAGACTTGCAAGTTGTTTGATGATGATGTAAGTGAACAAATACTTTACTTTTGAACCTTAATTTCTTTGTTTTCTGTTATTATTATTATTATTATTTTTGGCAACTTATTCTGTAAAATTAGGTTAGTTGTTTCTGCTCTGCCTACTGACAATTTTTTTTCTCACATTTACAGCTGTCAAAGAAGCAGTACCATTGCAATGGTTGTGGAATTTGCAGGTTTGCTTTTGAATTTTGAAATTTACTTTCTTTTGATCATTTTCCATGCGATGCATCTAATAATTACATTGTGCTTCAGGATTGGAGGAAGGGAAAATTTCTTTCACTGCTTCAAATGTGGTAAGTATGATATTATGGTTTTCTTCCTGTCATTGGCTTTTTTACATTATGCTTGTATGCTAATTACTGGACTTCTATTAGATATTATTCTTTATGCTAGTCTTTGTGTATCAAGTGAGATTTTGTGTGTTTATTTGTGTAAAATTGTGAACAGTAAAGCCAACACATAAAATAAATATTTTGGTGTTAGAGGCACTTGAGCTGGCAGGAATGAAAATTGAAAATATTTATATGAATGGGTAAATTACTTTTCCCTGGTTTCAGCAGTAAATCTGCATTGTCCAGTCTCATAAGGTGATAATGATAACACTGACAGCGGCAATAATAAGAATTATAATCAGCATTGTGATGCATAATGCCACATTGTCCAGAAAGATTATTGGTTTTTTTTTTCTTTTCTTTTTCTTTTTTTTTTGTTAAGAGAGGGGACGGTGGTGGTGTGCATAATTATGAAGCCTTGTAATTCTAATGAATGATCATCAGTGGTCATCATTGAAGACTCATCCTGCCTACTAGGGTGTAGCTTGAGTTCTACATTTTGCATCATTCCTATTTAATTCATACCTGCATTGTTACAAAATTTGTCTTAATAGAACTAGAGACGATCAAAGTTGTGTAAATTGATATATGGTAATACTGTAGAACCTGATCATGGCAGCAAATCTCAAACCTTTAATCTCACTGTCTACCATAGAGGAGATAACCATCAAAACCAAATGGGCGACTAGTTATAGTAATAATATAGAACCAAAAGGAGATCCCTAATAATTCTATACGTGTGTTTGGACTAATCATGCTTACACCAACTACATATACTGCTCACATAATTTGGTTACTTGTCACTGCCTGCAATGTTCATGCATGTATGTGAACAAATGCATGAATGTGAATAAATGCATGCATTCACTGTAATACATTGGTTCACTTTTAATCCAAAATTTTATGAACTTTGGGCCCTTCCTAGCCTGATGATCTTCAAAACATCAACTTTAAATTTGATGCCATTCATACTGAAGTGGAAAAAAGATACTTTCACTGCCTACTGATGTTTTGTTCTGGGTCTTAAATCCAGGTTGCTGTTACTCCATTCTATTAAAGAAAAGCCATCCCTGTGTGGAAAGGGCTTTGCATCATGACTGCCCTGTTTGCTTTGAGGTGAGATTCATGCTTTCTTTCCTTCTTTTTTTTTTTTATTGTTTTTTGTGAACATGCTGAGTGTTTCTTGAGGTTTACCTGTGTTTTGTTTGGACTTGCAGTATCTTTTTGAATCCACAGATGAAGTTATTGTCTTGCCCTGTGGACACACCATACACATGAATTGTTTGAAAGAGATGCGACAACACTTGCAGTGAGTTTTCTTTTTCATTTTTTTCTTTTCATTTTCTCTTCAGAGTATGAGATTTTCGCCTCTTATTTGTCTTACAGATATGCTTGCCCACTCTGCTCCAAGTCCGTCTGTGATATGTCAAAGGTTTGGGAGAAATTTGACATGGAGATTGCTGCTACACCTATGCCTGAATCTTATCAAAACAAAATGGTTGGCTCTCTCTCTCTCTCTCCATATATACATATACATATATATACTTTGGATGAATGAAATGCACGCATGCCATTTGAGACTCTTTATCAGTATGCCTCTTCCAAATTGCACCTTAGTTAAGTAGGTAACTCCAAGGTGAAGTCAGTCGAACTTATCTTGGAGCTTCTTTGACTGCTGGCATTCCATATCCTGGTTCTTAGAGCACCACTGATCTGGACCTAGATTCTGTTAATGATTAGAACACACACACATGCCCAACCAAAGAGAAAAAAAAATTAAAAAAAATCTCTCTGATGTTTTCATGTCTTTTCAGAAACACACGCACACACACACACTGTAATGTTTTCTTGTCTCTTCAGGTGTTAACCTTTGAATCGCATGTTATTTGGAAATTTTATCTCATCATCTGTGCCTGGGAGAATTGAGCTGTTTGTTTAGTTTTTCTAAATGATGATGCCAGATCAGCTAAAATGCTGCATTCCCTACACCATTATGTAAATGCAATGATTAGACATTAAGAATTCTTAATGCATTTGTATAATACTGTGGAAGAGGAAACCTGTACTTGCTCTTCCGCAGAAACAGGTTTCCTATGAGGTCAGACTTTTGTGTCTGCTCTTGTGAGGAAAGAAGTTACTTTTATGCTTCTTTTCATTGATGAAATGGGCCTGCACTGAACTTTCAAAGTGGTAGAGAAGCGGAAAGACTCTGCCTGCACTGAACTTTCAAAGTGGTAGAAAAGCGGAAAGACTCTTTGCTACTGCAGAAAATGGTTTGCACAATTGCACCAAGAAGTTAGAGCATCTGTATCAACCTTCCATGTCGAACTAATACTTGCACATTGACAGATTGTCTAAATGACCAGGATGTTCTTAATTGCTAACAAGCTGGGTCACTGTTGATTGGCAGGTATGGATACTGTGTAATGACTGTGGTTCAAGCTCGCAAGTCAAGTTTCATGTGGTTGCCCAGAAATGTCTTAGTTGCAAGTCTTACAACACTCGCAGACGAGAGGGTCTGTAGCCACATCTTCATACTCAGAAGACTAACCTCCGTATCAGTTTATTTACTATTGGTACTTGTAATCCACTGAAACGTGAAAAGCTCCCACTCCTTTAGTGACATCTTGTATTATCAATATGGAAAAGGGATGTAGAGCTCAACCATCTTGGTTTCCTTATCTAGCCTTGTTGAATGTTGGGGATATTCAAGCCAGATGTGGCTACTGTTCTCCTTTTACTTTCTATAGTTGCTTTTCACCAATAAAATCAAGTCCTTTTGCTCCAAAAAAATCTAAAAGTTCCAAGAATTCTTATTTTCTGTTTCAGAATGTGTGATTCAATGAGGGAGATGCTAGTAACAATGCTGGTGGGGGCAAATATGCATGTATGGCATACCTATCAACGCAGACTACATGATGCCTCGTGACAGTGCTTGGCCTAATTCTGGCTCACATCTGGATGATATTCGTTGTTAGACTGAGGTGAACTCATCTTCACCCTAATTTCATCGTTGGAGTGGGGTCATTTGATTTCAGTAGATTAAAACAAAATTTTTATGTTGAGGTCTGCTGGATGCATGCTAATCAGGCTAAAGAGGGATTTGGTCTCTGTGGATTAGAGGTGGCTCAAAGTCAATTTAATCTGATCACTGTGAACTTTAATTTGGTGGGCCTTAAGATTTTATCAAAAGATAGGTTCCTTGAATCCACTGAAAAATCTTTAATCCCCTTTCTACAAAGTGTGGCAAGAATCAGGGTGGCTCCCACGGCAGTTTAGCATCTGCGACCTCCTTTTGGCCCAATTCCTGACACTTTGAGAACATGTTCATCTTAATCAAAGGAAGCATATCGCCGGTTTATCAGTCAAATCAGAATCTAGATTCTATAAATTCTATTCTGCCTGTATTTTCCTGTTAAGTATCAATTAACAAACTCGAATAGAAATATTCCTGCACGGACGCCTAAGAGAATAGAAGAGAGCTATCGTAGTTCTAAAGCTTTTGGTTTACAGAATAAGAAGCACTGGTGCTGGCGGGATACTGGATAAAGGAGGAACCACGATAAAAGGGACCAGGATCAGGATCCGAGATAAAAACTTTTTGTATTCTTCGGCTACCTCTATGAGCAGAGAAAGATAATCAAAGTGAGATGCTAGAATGGTCCGTGGAGACTCAAATTATTTAAGCACTAAGGGCGTAGGACTGAGGTAGTTTTATGTTCCTTACCATGCTTTTTCTCATTTCATACCCTCAGCTTGTGATTATGTAGGTGATTGCCCGCAACGTAGTGGCTCAGTTGGTTTGAGCCTTATGTTTGCTTTCCAAGGTTTTAAATTTGACCCCCGCTACTTGCGTTATCCGGGTACTATGTGTGGAGCTATATATGAACCCTCTAGAGAATAGTCTTTGCTTGTCATAATCAGGTAACCCCTGGGTCGGAAGTCAAAGGTCTAAAGGCTGGGCTGATAAGGAATACCCAAGGTTATAAATTAAAAAAAAAATTTATGGAGGTGATTGAATGTAAAATGTCTTCAAAATGCCTAAAATTCTAAGACAACTTGGGTCTATATGGAAGTGACAAGAGATGGAAAACCACATTTTTTAATAAGAAGTTTTAGTTTTACCATCAAGTATTCCCAAGATTTTTGCAAAGAAGAAGAAAATATATTCGTAGGGTTATGTCAAGAAGTTGATCGATGGTTCAAGTCAATTATCAGTTTCTTTTTCCAGTAAAGCAAGTCAATTCAATTATAGTTCAGAGCTTGGAGTAGCTAGTACATTGGACACTTCAAAAGGATGTAGGAAGTGAGGCTTGAACATGTTAAGAGTTTATCCTTTTTTTCACACCCCAGGCCACACGACCGCATAGCGCAGTGGATTAGCGCGTTTGACTTCGGATCAAAAGGTCGTGGGTTCGACTCCCACTGTGGTCGGCATTTTTTTTAATCTTTATTTTTTTTTCTTGTCTGATGGTTACGGTCAGCATCTTGGGCAACATGCGCAGGGGGGAGGGGAAATAGCCGGTCCCTATGAAAAATTCGTAGGTCCGCCCCAGCTTGTACACCAGCATAATTACATGGTACTATGGAGTTAATTATGGTATCTTAGACCCAAGATATGTGTAATACAATTGAACTGGAGATGCTAAACCATAGGGTAAAAAATTGTTTCATTTGGGCTCAACTAGGAAAATGTTCTTCCATGTCTCCGTCATTTCATCGATGATTCAATAATGGCCCATAGACCATCACTTCCTCAATCACTGAGCCATGGGATCCACATGCACAAGCTCAAAGGTTGGTGATACTTTGCACATGTTTCAATTTTCAAAGCCGTGAGTTCTAGAAGTATGCAAAAGAGAGAAAGGGAGAAACTGATAAAAAGAAAAATGGAATGCAGCACTGAGAAATTTTAAAAAGTAGAGATTAGAAGGTGTAACTCTAAATATGGTTAGTGGAAAACTAAAACTTACAAAGCCAAAGATGATACGGGAACCGGGCTTGGCATCACAATCCGTAACATGTACACCAAACACTGGCAATTCAAGGCATACAGATTCTCTACAACAGGACGAGCACGAGGTTTTACAGCAGATGTGATGAGCATGCAAGTAGAAGGAAATGTGCTCCACAACATTTTCCTACAGTTGGGATAGTTGCTTGAGATTGATAAGTAGGATTGAAGCAATAAGGTATTGAATGTTCAAGGACGCCCATGGACATGAAATAAGTGAAGAAAAATCTATGATGGTTTTACTTGACTCTGAAATAAGCTAGAACGGTGTTGTATGTAATATTTTCAGGGTGCATTTAAGTACGGCAGGCTTCTTGTATTCTGGAGCAGGGTCATGCTCCCAACAGCTGATGTATTACAAATGGTAAAATCCTACCCATTGGTTTGAACAAGTTAGTGCATTTAGTAGGAATGCCCTCTTTAAAACATGCAATCTAAGACTCCAGCCCCGTTTAGATCTACTAGTAATACAAATGCTTTCTTGCTTAAATTGTCCTGTGTATGTGCACAACCAGGTCAGTTGGGCACAAACTTTTGGAGGACAAAAATAAAAATAAAAAAAAGAACATACAATCATGTTAGTGTGATACTTCAAAAAAAGGACTGAAGACAATGGATGGTGAAGTTACTCACAACATGAAGAGAGGTGAGAGCTTTTTTGCTCGTGGTGTTTCCACACCACGTAGGTGAGACGATGTGAGAGAACAAAAATCTCTGTATGCTTTACTTGTCATAGTGAAGATGACCGTCTCTGTGCTCGTGGATGTAGCCCTGTTTGGGTGAACCACATAAATCGCTTGTCTCTTCTTATATATGGTTGGTTCTTTGTTGATCTTGGATTGATATATGGTGATGTCAAAATCACAACAAGTGGTATCAGAGCTAGGCGAGGGTCTCCTAGGCTTAGAAATTCGTGCGTGGAAGATCAACTAGAGGAGAAGCGATCACAGCCGTGATCTTTGTGGGCCATCATCATTGAGAAGAAGAAGACGAGAAGTAGATTCTTAGGATCGCTGGAGATCTTCATCGGAGAAGGGTTTTTTGGCTGCCGGTTTTTTGAGGAAAAAGGCCAGAGCAGGCACTGCTGCCCGAGATGAGCATCGTTGCTGCCGTTCTCGCCAAGCAACCGCTGCCGCTGCAATCCCCTTCCGCCCGTCATAGACGATCGTCGCTGGTTGCCAATCTCTATTGTCGCTGGAGAAACTGCTCCACTGGAACATTATTCGCCGCAGCCGGGGAAGGGAAGAGGCAGCGAGATCGGATCCCTATTGTAGACCCGACGAGAGGAAGAAGATAGCCTGGGTATAGTCCAGGTCTTTCCAAGTCGGGTCGGGTCGGTTCGACCTGACCCGTGAAGAAAGTAGCCTAATTCAAGTCAAGGTCAGGTTGGATTGACTTGACCTATCAGCGGCAAAGCCCAGGCAGTGTAAGCTGCGGGTTCAGGTCCAGGTCGGGTTAGACCTGACCCAGTTACAGTAGCAGATTCCAGGTTAGGTCCAGTGCAGGTCAGGTTAGGTCAGACCTAACCTATTCTGAAAAGCCCAATTTCCAGCAAAACAGGTTCAGGCCGGGTCAAGTCCGTTAGACCCGACCCATTTACAGCAGAAGCCAACAGCACAGATTCAGTTTAGTTCCGGGTCAGGTGGACCCGACTCGGATCCGTTTCAGATGCCCAGCAAAACAGCAAGTAGTGACGTTAGCAGTGATATCAACACAGTCAACATGCAAGTTTGACCAGATTCAGCTACTGAAATTATTTCTGCGATATCTTGATCGTCTGATGTCCGATTGGAGATCCGTTTGAGCCTACGAACTCTTTGTGAGGAGATCTACGCGTATGTGGAAGAAGATGGGCTGTTCAACGATCATAAATGTTTGACTAATTAGAGTGCAGAAAACTATTTTTGCTATATCGAAGCCATCCGGAGTCGGATTTTAGATCCGTTTCTTCCAGTGTACTCATGCTGGCGAGATTTACAAGGCAGAAAAAGATATTGGCAGTTTAATGGGCAGAAAATTCAGGGATTGAAGAAACTGACAGATTCACGATGATAGTAATAGATTCAAGCATCATGGGCCAGATTGAAATGTTTAATGGAAAAATGACTTCAGGGATTGGCAGAGAAGAGTATTAGACTTCGTGACACAGCAATGATTGAAAAGTGTTACTTGATGTCATGAATAGTAAATTGCTCTGAATACTTTGATGGAAAGCTCAGATCCACGTTGAATGGATTAGGAAGGAGCGACATGCCAAAGTGGAAGAAAAAGCAGAAGAATCAGAATCAAAAGGAGGTAGTGTGCAAGAAAGCTCAGATTCGGATGACAGAGAATCACTTTTGGTCACTATAGGTATGGATCAGGTTGTTGATTCATGGTATTGGGATTCAGATTCTTCCTATCATGTGTTTGAGTAGAGATTGGTTTGGATGGATCAAGTTGTTGATTCATGGTATTAGAATTCAGATTTTTCCTATCATGTGTTTGAGTAGAGATTGGTTTGACACAAATAATTCTCATTGTTGATGGATCTGTTCTTATGGAGGAGAATACAACTGATGAGCATTTGAGATAAGAGCGGTAGAAATCCAAGTGTATGATGATGTTATTCAAACCCTAACGTATGTGATATATGTTCCAGGTTTACGAAGAAATTGGATTTCTTTGTGTGCCTTAGACTTCAAAGGCTGCAAGTGCACTGTAGTGGGTGGAGTTATGAAGGTGCAAAATGGAACATTGGTCATCATGGAGAGTGCAACGGTAAAAAATCTCTATAGGTTGATAGGGGATGCTTTTTTAGGTGGAGCAATGAAGGAGACATCAAATAACATGTGAGGAAATCTGTGGTTTAAGTGGAGTTAGATGTGACGGATCATCGGAAGATGGATTGATGGGTCTTTGATGATATCATCTAGTGGAAATACAGGAAGACCTGAACGGAGATGATTTTCTTGGAAAAAGGTAGTTTAGTTCAGGTCGGAGTAAGCCGGTTTAAGCATCAAGTCATACTTAACCTGTATGTACTATGCCCAACCCACTAGAACAAGCTAGAACAGGATAGTTGCATGTTTGATGGAAAGAACACTAAGATGGAGACAGAAGGAAGGATCCACGAGGTACTAGTGAGATCCGGATTCGGGGAGGTCTTAAGTTTTGTCTTGACGGATGGAAGTTAGGTTCATTGTGTTGCAAGGATGCATGCATGTGGCAATAAATGGAGAGCACTTCGGAGGTTCAAGATGGTGGTATTGAGGTTAAAGGAGGCAACTGTGGCTACGCTAGGTCGTAGCGTGTGCGGAGGCATACCTTTTAGCGAGGTATGTGAAGTACTAGTTCAACATGTTAGAATGTTGAAGAGAGAAGAATGCGTTATCGGTGTAGTGACGTACCCTTCAGCAAGGTGCATGAAGACATTACCGGGTATCTCAAGGTGGCTTTGAGGATTTGCGGAATCCAAGCCAAGGTGAAGATTGTTGGGTTTTATCCTGTATTCCGGTTTAGCCGGATCGATCATCTGGTTTAGCCAGAACGGACGTTTAGGGTTAAGGGTATTTTAGTCATTATGTATAGGTTTTCTTGTTGACCAAGAAACCAAAAACTATATATGTTGATGTACTGTAACCCTAGATCAAGAGGGGATTGAGATGGGATCATAGTAGATGAGTTCTCTCCTCCCATGGACGTAGGCAAGGTTGCCGAACCACGTAAAATTGCTGTGTTCATGTGTGTGATTGCTGTATGGTGTGATTGCTGTGTATTCATCCTAATTGATCCGTTGATCGCGGGTATTTTCGTTGCGCCGCTTTTCCCAACAAAAATAAAGTTGAAGGGAAATGAAAGTAATGTTCCATTGTCTCTGAAACAATCATGGATGGCAAAGGTGGTGTCTCCTCTAATAATAGAGGAGCAATCTCTATGGAATTCCACGTTAAAAATTGCCTGTTTCAGCTTGGGGGTTCATCATCTAGTTTAGCTTCCTTGAAGTCTTCCTCAATCTCACTTTCCATATCATAGGCACAAGGGACCTTTGATGGCAACTGCGACAGCTTTCGCCCAAGCCAGAGTCGATAGAGATCCACGTCGGTTTACACCCAGCAAGGTCTGCCATGAAGTGGTTGATAAGAGCCTAAGCATCGTCGTTACAATTATGAACAGCATTACCATCCATACCTGCTTTCATTCATGCAGTGATGAGAAACTGAGTCATAGCAGCACAGAAGAAACTAGAACTTGAGTGGCCAAGAAAAGGAAACAAACCCAGAACCTTGTTGGATCATGCCTGCCTCATGGCTCAGAATCGAGAGTGACCTCTTTTTTCTTGCCTGTTTTCAGCATTCAACAGAAGGTTTTCATTGGCGACAATTGCAGCAAAGATAAATAGCTTTAGCATATCTCCTGCAAGTGTTAAATGTAACTTGGTGTGGGCTTTAAGATAGAAGACCAAACTTTCTTCAGCTTCTAAGAAGAAATAAAATAATTGCATCCACGAAAATCTATTCCAAAATTTTGCAAAGAATCCTGATGAATTGTGGATGCTCTTCTCTAATTACCATTTTTTTTCCCTTTTGATATTTAAGGGCTTGTTTGCTTGCATGGAATTGACTTCCTAGGAATTCATGGTAAAATGGTTCCAACGTTTATTAAAGAGGTGAAGGGTATAAGGTAGATATATAGATGTGACCCTTTCCTAGGATTTGATTTCCTAGGGTGATGGTGGGGTATTCATTTTCCATACCCCCTTAATTCATTTCCATTAAAAATATCATTTGGTGGTCATTTTTGGATATTCATCTTTGTTTCTTCAATTTAGCCACTTTTAGGAATACGTTCTTGGAATTCCTAGGAATTCAATTCCATGCAAACAAACAGGGAGTAAACCAAATCAACCACTAATGAACCAAATCAACCACTAATGATTAAACTAACCTGTTTTTCTTTCAATGAATCAACTCATAATATGAAATTATGATGTTCTTTCCATCCTCAACTTTTTTGGGAAATTTCTAAGATATTTCTTAACTTAAACATTAAAGAAGAAAAAGTTTTGACATCAACCTTTTCATCATACCATTACCAAACATGGAATGATGCAACACATGAAAATGATATTTTAGAAAATGCTTTGGTCGACTGAATCAGGGAGATTCTTAAGATGCAAGAACATCCAGAGATAGGCCTACTGGATGCATTGGGCAATGGGCATGGATGCTTTACCCATCCTTTATGAAAGTAAAAGTATATTTAACATGCTAACCACTCAACATTGTTCTAAAGAAAAGAAGAAAAGAAAAGGTAAATTTTAACACATTTGGCTCAACTAAACAACTCAACAGATGTCCTTTACTGAAGTTGGAAATTTAAGTGGAAGAATTTGAAACTGCATGATTAATAAGTTCACTAATTATGATCAGATTCATCAGAACACTACCCGTATTGCTTAACAATTTTGAACTTTAACATATATACATGATACAAAGATGAGATAAAAAGGACAAACGACATATCCGAATAAAATATATCTTGCATACAAAGTAAAAAGAATACATTGAAAAAAAAAATGTAAATTGCAGATTAGGAAACCCCAAAATTCATATGCCAACTTATCTTTGAGAATAATTCATGAATTATTTGTATTGTGATGATTACAAGGCCATTCTTATACAAATGAAATGCAGCAACCTAGAATCATACAGCTGAAATAAGAATAACCAAGATAAGGATGGGATTTAAACTTGATTATAATCTCTTTGAGAAGCTTTTGATGTGGTCCCTACCTTCCTCCTCCTACGAATCCTCTTCATGACAACAGGCGTACCATCTTGAACTTCTCTACCATTTTGCTGATGCTCTTCATTTACTGTACTTCTACTCAAATCGCACACTCTCCTCAATCGTAATGCTTCTTGTTTTGTTGACACCAATTCCTCTTCAAGCCTTTCACTCCGCTCTTCCAATTTCTCTACTTCCTCGCAGAGCTTTGTAAGAAACTTGTGAGTCTCTTTTAAATTCATCTGTACTTCTTTTGCAGCATTTCTCTCCTCGGCAAGGGACTTGGAGAGCAGATACTTCTCAGTTTCAAGATTGGAACTCATTGAATTAGCGATCTCTAGTTCTCTTGACAACTCCAATGCTTTCCAATTCATCTCCTTGAGGGATTTGGTAGCATCTTCCAAGTCTCTTTCAAGTTTCCCCCGTGCATTCTTATCTTCCAAGATTTGTTTTCTCATTTCCTCTAGTTTCTTTTTCAAAGAAACCACCACCTCTCTCTCTTCTTTCAAATCACGGGCCATCATTTCTGCTTTCTTATTGACATCCAATAGCTCTTTCTTCAAGTCTTCATGAGCTTCCTTCACTTTTTTCAATTCATCAGTCATCACAAGAAGCTCTTGTTTAGTCTTCCCTAGAGTCTCCTTGACAGAAAAAAGTTCGTCTGACCGTAGTTTCAAACCCAACTTCACCTCATCCAGATTTTGATTCAGAGATTTCTGTACTTTCCCTGACTCGGCCTGAACTCTTGAAACCTCAGATTTTAGTTCTTCACATACCCTTTCTGACTGATTTAGCTGTTTCAACAAATCAGCAGCCTCAAGTTTAGATGCTCCCAGAGTTTCTTGCATAATTTGAAGCTCACCCTTCAAGTTCTTCACAGTGTGCACTTCTTCTTCCAGCATGTTCCTTAAACTGTCCCTTTCTTTTGTTAATTCCGTAATCAATGATTGCTTGCTGCTTGCTTCATTCAAAGCAATCTCCAGTGTTTCTTTGAGTTGATTCAATTCATGGTCTTTGTTTGACAAGAGTTCGGCATCAGAGGCTGCTCGTTTACCTGAAGCTGACTTCAAATCATTATATTCTTCATGAAGATCATGAACCTTTTTGCTTATTTCATCTCTTTCTGTAACTAGTAAATTTAATTTTGTGTTCAGATCTTCCTCTGAGAATTTCTTCAATTCTAGTTCTTTTCTAGTTTTATGTGCTTCCTCTTTCAAACCTTCAATTGTAGAATTTGCCTGTGCAAGATCTTCTTTGGTCTGATTATAGATAGAAGTTAGGTTCTTGCACTCTGATTCCTTTCCAGCGAGTGACAAGTTGAGTTTTTCAATACTAGTTTCCTTGTCCTTCATCTCTAAGCTAAGCTGGTTTATCCTTTGCTGGAGGATGTCAATTGAATCCTGCTTTTGCCTAACTTCGGCCTCAAGTGACTCTTTATATTCGCCAGCACGAGCAATGGCACCTTGAAGTTGATCTATCTGAGCTCTAAGATCTTCGGTTAGTTGTTTCTCACGTTGAAGCTCCTGCTGTAATTCTGTTGTTGCACTGTTAGCAGAGTCCAATTGGTTCGTCAAAGAGTCCAGCTCTTCTTTGGCCTTCCTAATTTCCTCATTCTTTTCTTCCTTTCTGCTTTGTAACCTTCGCTTCAAAGTCTTTCCCATAGTAGCCATAGCTGCTTCCTTTTCACTTAGTTAGCACTTTACCTGCGTTTCACATGATAGGAAGTGTAAAGACAAGCCCATTTTAAAGCAGGCTTCAGATAAGACCTACATTCCCATATGAAGCCCAAATTGGAAACTCTTTACAGCAAAAAGGATCACATATGTAGCCCCTTTCAGGTGCACACACGCTCGTCTAAGCAATTTTCACACAGCCATGTGGGGCCTACCTGGGGCAATGTCAATTCATGGGAGTTGGAAACGAAAGAGCTGGATGTGACCTACTTGTGTGCAAAATTTCATGTCCATCAGATCATTCAAACTCCTTGATCTGTGGCACTTGAGTTTTAATGGTTTTAGAATCTGGTGGGTTGGTAGTATGCAATATGCATCCCATTTGGATTGATCATAGGAGGTCTCTTCAGGTAGGTTGTGCATATCTAAGCTATTTGCATATAAGCTCATCTAAAATCCGTCTTTAAGCAATTTTCAGGTGGGCCCCACTATGAGGTGTGCATCGTAACACTAAGCACACCATGTGCACTAGATATATATAAACCTTCGCAAAAACCAGTGCTCACAGTAAGATGAGCACCGCGTAGAAAAACACCTAGTAGAGCCCAACTTATGATCCATCTAAGTGGACCATAAAATAAGGACCTCCCATGGTAGTCACCAATCCCAAGTTTGGCACCCATCCAAAAGGATTGGACTATTGGATCAGCTTGCACTCATTTTGGATGGTGAAAACTTGTCGTCTATTGGTCAAGTGGTTAGAATAACGTTTTGAGTCTCCGTCACCATACACGGGTAGGTGGGGAGGAGATCTTTCAATTCGCCCCTGATTCAATCCCCAAATGGGGCCCCTGGTGGGCCCCACAAGAAAGTGTTGCTCACCAGAGGAGTTCCCATATATATATATTTAGATGTGTTTGTTCTTCGGTTAACCACAAGCCTCCAAAACTCCAGTACTAATTTCATAGATTTTTAGGGGAAAAAAAAAAACACGCGGCTATCTCTCCCTCCCTCTCACATCTCTCCCTCTCACATTTCTCTCTCCCACAACTAAATAAGTGCATCAACTCCCTTATCCTCTCTTTCTTCCACATCCGTCTCACTCCCTCACGTCTCTATCTCCCCATTCATAAACATTCAAATTTCTCCAAGCCTCTCCAACACAACGAGGCGACCTCAGCCTTCACAAACGACAACTTCCTCAAAGAAGAAAATGAAGACAACTATGAAGATCTCCACAACGACTTCAATGTTAGCGAGGGTTCCGCCAATCTCTTTGCGGGAATCACGAACTAGGGTTTCAGAACGATCCACCTGTGGATAAGAAGATGTAGGTTTTAAATCGCTTCGATCGTGTTGGGAACAAAGGCAATTTCGCAAAAGATAAGGCCTCCGAGCCAGCTTTGAAGGTGTTCATGAACCAAAGTGCAAGGAGAGTGATGTGGGGGCAAAGGCGGCATCTTCTGGTGGTGGGATTACAGTGAAATTAATCATCTCATTAGCATTCATTTTGATTATGATCTGGGGTCATAGTTATTCATAAATTCCATTTATCCCTATGCACAGACCTAGGAACAAGTGTAATAACCTAACCTACCTTGGTGGGCCAACCTTGCAAGGTGGGCCATATTTGATCAGAATATTAACAAAGTCATAGATTAGGACTCTTCGAAAGTCCAAAGTCGGTAGGAATAAAGTTATCAAGAGATTGAGGAGTCTCAATAGACCTCTCTCTCTAGGAATACTTTTGCCAATAAAACTTTCCTGTAGTTTCCAAACAAGACTCCCCTCCTAGCACTAATATATATCTGTCAAGAGGCTCTCGTTATCACACACACAGCAACGAAAGAAATTCTAAGAGAGAAAGAGAGAGTGGAAGATTGATTCAGTTGTGGAATTGTTAGAAGGGGAAGAAGATCATAGTGGGACGCATAGCAGATGTCTGACAAGAGACCGATCACTGCCCGAGCAACATACTTCTATACAAGGTGAGTAGAACTTCTAAGCTTGATGATGTAAGGTCTGTAGTTGATGAAACTTGAAGGTATCTGATTGATTGTTGACTGTTATCTACCCCAGTCTATTGCAACAGTAGTTGTCAACATTAACACTATGGCAGACATCATCCAGAGACCCATAGATCTCAAATAGAACTAGTCGAATTGGGTTTCTATAATTTGTAAATCTAATGAACATGGGTTTAGATAACAGAGATCTGTAGTTTCCATGATGATCGAAATCAAATTTGGAGAATATTGAACACATGTCGTGATTCTGGCAACTTGAGTTGTGGACCCCCATGGCCACCTGATGAGAGATCAAGACTCCACATCTAGTAGGGTACTGTTGGGCAACTACAGGTGTAGTGGTCCCATGTAGATTGGATCATTGGGGGGGTCCACCATTCAAATATTGTTGACAACCCGACGACAAGAGACTTCTGACGAAGGTATTTTCTGGGATTTTGGGTTCTTATTAATATCAATATCGCTGGAAACTTGATGAAATTGTTCTCTCATGATTAGTATATTTCTGAACTCTGGATTAGAAAGAAAGAGTGCTAGATTTACAGAGGGATGCAACCTTAATTGAATTTTTATGGATTCAGGTTTGTCAAAAACACCTCTAGGCAGACAGGGGTAGTGGGATCATGTGGGCCACCTGATTAGAAATCAGGTCCCCACATCTGCTAGTGGACCCTAGGGTGACCCCACTGGTGGTAGACCCATGTGATTTGGACCGTTGGGACCCACCTCGTTATTTCCCCAAATCAAGCTTGGCGTGAGGAATTCTCTGACGGAAGAAAACTCCAATTTCTGTGGACCTGCCTATCATCTATAAACTTATAAAATTTACAAAGTGGCCCTTGAAGTCTTAGATATATTTGTAAGAACCATTAAGACCTTATGATATATATATAACATGTTGTATTATGAATTCAGCATTATCTACATACCTAACTAGTGGAATAAATATCCAGATAATCCCATGCGCCAGAAGTGAGCCTTTTTTTACCAGCTATTAGCTTCAATCCTTTTCAATTGAAGTAACCACATACACTATGTAGCCTTGGATATGGTGTAAATTAATATGGCATTTTTATTAAGTATTCAAATATAATGGATTATGACCCATCAAGAGGAAGGGGCAAGCCGAAGAAAACATGGATGGAAGTCATTAATTTAGATTTGAAGAAGTTTAACTTATCGCAAGATTTGGCTCAAAATAGGACGAATGGAGAAACATAATTCATGTAGCCGACCTCAACATGGTTGGGATAAGGCTTTGATGATGATGATGATGATTATTCAAATATAATGGATTATGATCCCATATGAATTTATTAATTATGTTTTGACTTCTGTGGTTGATTCTACGATGAATACTTAGTTCCTTAATAAGATATGGGCAATGCCACAGCCTGGTACCAACTCCGACTCGGAGTGGGGCAAAGACTAACTAGTGTTATGTGGTACTGGCCATAGAAAGAATAAGATAACAAAACCAATTATTTTGTTCATGATGTTTGAGACAAAATAACACAAACCACTAGCACTGAGTATAGAAATTCTCTTGTGGATGTTGGTCGAAGGAAGTAGATTCAACAATCATGGTGGTAAGACAAACCATGTTGTTGACACAAATGTAGATGCTCCAGTGTGGGAGTATCGGAACAGGCTCAACAACCAGGGTGGATGACAAACCAGGTTGTTGACAGAAACGTAGATACACCCGTATGGGGTATCAGAATCATTTGATGCTTGTGGTGGAAAAATATATTCAGAAAAGAAATGATTACGATATTTTTTTTAATTCTATCATTGGTTGTATAAATGTTCATATGATTGTTTGCATGTGTTATACCTTGACACTTAATTATTCTACTCACCAGTGTTACTAACCAGTGGTTCGCCCCACTCTAGGTAATGCAGTCGTGGAGGTTGTGGGGAGTGACGGAGATCAACCGGTGGATTTTGGCATGCGTGGCTGATCCAGAGAGCAAAAAGCAAAAGAATAAATTCGTAGTTGGAATTAGCCCAAGACTTAGATATTTTCTCTTTTGCAAATAGAGATTTGTTTTTTTTTTTTTCTCAATAGTTTTATCAAGACTCCTACTATACTTAATGATTTAAATACAATGAAATTTGAATGCTTTAGACCTTAATGCTTATGGGAATTTGATTTATGTGGTGTTGTTATAAAAATTTGAGAACGTCGTAAGAATCTGAAGATCTCCAGATTCTTCGGTCGTTACAACAGGTGAGATGGTTGGTTTGGTTGTGGGTAGAGAGAGGAAGAGAAAGAAGTAGTGAATAGGGGAAAAAGAAAGACATGAAGAGAAAGAAAAATAAGAAGACATGGTTGAGTTTCAGATGGGTTCTGGGATGGGGTTCATCATGGCAAAGGAGAAAAGAAGAAAAGGAAGAAGATAAAAGAGAACAGCGAAGAAAGGAGAGAAAGGAGAAGGTGATGCCATCGAGCAAAGAAGAAGAACAAAGAGAAGAAAGAAAGGAAACAGAGGGAATAGAAGATGGAGATGAAGATGAAGATGGGCTCGAATCAGTTGCAGAAAAGGTGAAGGAAGAAAGAAGAAGATGAACATCTTTTGTTTGGTAGTAGAAAAGGGTTCAGTTTGCTTCGAAAAACCAATGTCTAGGTTGAATCTACTGTGCTCAGAGAAAAATGTGAAGAAGAAGAAGAAGAAGAATAAAAAGAAGAAGATGGATCTAGTACTGGCTGAGTTAAGGTGTGTAGGTAATGCATATGGGTGATGTATGGCTTTGAAATCCATATGGATTTGGTGTAATAGTAGGGCAAGCATTAAGATATGGGTCATTATTTGTTTTTTTTTTCTTTTGTTTCTATGTTTTTCCCCCTCTTATACTATGGTCAAGAGTATTTTTTTATATGTTCGAGGTTTAATCATTATGAAACATCGCTTTTTTTCTTCTTTTTTTTCCTGATTATTTACAATTTTTTATTTATATTTTTAGGGTGGTCTGAGTTTTGAGGCTATCGGCATGCTAAGGGAATTTGATGTTTCTCTTTGCTTCTAATTATATATTATGTAACCTTTTTGTTTTGTACATGGTGTTATTGCTACTAATTGTTTGATTTTATGATGATAGTCGATCACAAAACATAAATTGGGGATTTGGGTCATTCTAAAAGTATATTTTTATAGATTTTTGTTTCAGTGATAAAGCTTGAGTGGTTTGAGATTTTAGCTTTACAAGCATTATAGCTTCTTCTATTTTGGGGGTTATTTAGATTTTGAATTTGAATTGGGTAAGTTGGGTGGATGTTCAAGGGCAGTTTGGTGGCAATAATTTGTAGGGTTTTGGAATGCAAGGAGGGTTGGGGGGCTTTAATGGTGGTGGGGCAGTTGGAGTTGGTGGGAGTCACGGCGGCTGTGGTGGTGCGGGGATGGTTCTATTCGTTGGGGAGATGCATTGGTGAACGATGGATGCACAACTTGAGAGCAAGCTAGTGAAGTATGGGTGCCGTGAAGGAGGTGAAGTTCTTTGACGAGAAGCGGGGTGGGAAGTCGAAGGGGTACTGCCAAGTTGAGTTCTACCCTTGCTACGACAACCTCCTACAAGGAAGGGATGAATGGACATGTGTTCAATGGGCGCCCTTGTGTGGTGGCATATGCCACACCCCACACGGTTCAGCGGACAGATGAGGCACAATTGAATAAGAACTTGGCCCTTACTGCTGCCCAGATGAACCCACCTCAGATGCAGAGGGGACCCGACAATTGGGTTGGTGGGGGTGATGTGAATGGTGGCGGGGTAATAACATTTCAATTGGTGGGAATTATCAGATTTTCGGAAGGGGAGGTGGTGGTGGGGGTTTTCATAAAAAAAATAGTGAGTGTGTGGGTTTTCTTATGAATGTGCATTTTTTCACTTGCCTAGGCATCCCATGCGAAGAAAACAAGAACCCCAAATCATATGTCTCACATTTCACTTACCCGTGCATAGCACCGCGTTCTGAGCTAGTGTGTGTGTGTGTGTGTGTGTGTGTGTGTGTGTGTGTGTGTGTGTGTGTGGGCTTTGATCCTGTGAGAACTATTCTCACGCACCTACCATGAGAACTTTTTATGGGACTCACTTGTGGGTCCCATTTGGGATGGGACCAGGAATGGAAAGATCTATGTGAGATCACCCTAAATATCAATTTTGGCCCCAATCACATGTCTCTAACCCCTTCTTACAATTTCAATCTATTCAGATTGGTGCACAGTCGATCCAACAGTCTAGTAAATTCGGAGTTGACCGAAACTTGGAGTGTGTGATTATTAGGAGGGTCTCTATGTATTGCAAGGATTGGATTGGGTGATAAATGTGCCCCACCTAAAATTTCACAAAAAAGTTGGTGAGAACTAGTTCTTATAGGATTATTTTCTAATATATATATATAGGAATATTCATATGCATCCATCCTTCATCATATGGTAAGGGACAAACACAATAGGGCCACCTAGAGCTCCCATGATTATGGGACTTAGGGGGATGGCAAAAGTCAACTTAGATGGGCACATAACTAAAGTTTGGGGTCAATCCCAAGCCTCTTAACTTCTTCATCCGCAACCTACAAATTTAATGACTTTATATTAAAGAAAAATTTTGACCCTCAATCTAATGGTCCAATCCACTTGGATTAGTGAAAACTCAATTGATTCATTGTAATTTAGCGACTACTATGTTGTCCCTGTCACGATACAAGTGAACTCAAGCACATAGGCCAACTTGCTTAGTTGTCTCAAATCCAAGCTTAAATTGAGTACATTTAATTGATAAGATTTGGTCAAAATGCACATTGTATAATTTCTTTTACAGAGATTTCTGTTACTAATTTTAGATTGTACAACATTGTACCATATAGATTTGTAGCCTTGGTTAAGGCATTTTCATCCTATTTAATGACAGGGTCAATCTCCAAAGGAGACTCCAAATTCATATCCAACTTAATTCTTTTTTATTGTTCCAAATCTTGTTTGAATTGACATGCTATCAAAGTAGGTGTCATTCTTGTGTAGCTCACATAGCAGGCGCCTCCATGAAATATGTTGGGCTTGCATGTGACGATAATTGTTGGGAAAAAGTCCCACGTCCCACGTTGCCCAAGTAATGGGTTTGAGATAACTTCATATACGGATTTAGGCCTTCCACTTATCAGCTTAACCTTTTGAGTTGGTACATGGTATCTTACAGTTCCTCACCATAACACGATGAGAGATAGATGTGCATGAATATTTTCCTATATATGCAGTAGTCATTTAATGTGTGTTGTGCACTTGAGCTAAGTCTCGCCTAACTATGGGGCCCACTGGGGATGAGGGATCTTAAGATCTCGGTGGAACCTATCTACATATGGAGTTTGTGGCCCATTTGATCATCCTATCATAGTCTTTTGGGCCGCACAAGTTTATGGCTTCATAATCCATTTGGACGGTGTAAAATCAATCTATGAGCACAGTCCATTTGGATGGGTATAAAACCCATGGGACTGTTGTAATTTAGGGGGTCCCTATTTTTGGTCCAATTAGATAGACCAACGATAGACCCTAGTTGGCCTTGCAGCTAGGTGCTCAGTTCTTAACTGCTATATTAAATGGGCCAAATGCAGCCCAAACTCAAAGGTTCATACCTCCTTTGTCGCCCAAGAGTGAAGGACATCATGGCGGCTCCACTTCATCAAATGACGGGCCACCTACTCCACAGGTAAAAAATCTCATGGTTTTTGGACATTTCAGATGACTGGAAGCTTTTTATTTTACCATTCAAAAAAGGAAGAAAGATTATCTTTCTATGTTGATTAGTTTCCACTTATTTTCAAAAAAATTCTTGTGTAATTAGACGTCTTGGATCTTAGAAAACTAGTAGAAATAGAATAATAATATTCTAGGGTCATTTTGTTAGGGTCCTTGGAGTTTCCAGGAACATGACATGTAATGGTCGACTGCTAAAGAGGATATCCAGAGTTTTAGTTTTCAAAAATTAATAATAGTTCTGAGCAGCTTTTCTTTCTTTCCTTGGTCAAGTGCCATTCCTTAGATTGAGAAGACTCCTCTAACATCAGTTTTGTGGTTAATTTGGACCCTTAGTTTATTATTTGCAATTTTGAATTATCTACAGTTATCTTGTTTATTCTGTTTTAATCAATTATGGGCCCTATTTGACTACCCCATCCCAAAACCATTTTGAACTTAGAGCAAATCCTACAATGTGGAAATTTTCTTATGAACTCAAGTCATGTGGATGAGCCCGAGGCACACATGAAGGTGATCACTATCGCAACCTTGAGGTTGTAGGGTGAGAAAACCTAGAGGTCACATGAGTGAGAATACTCTAGAACCAAAAAATCACAAATCCACTCACATACTTAGTTCAGTTAAAGGTGACTGATAACATGCGGTCACGACCCTAATCTTGGAAAAGGACGGCCCAGTGTATGAGGCTCCTGCATAGCAGGGTCTGAGGGCACGGCCCTAGCACTAATTAAATGGAAATATGCCTGGCAAAGTAGGAAGGCAACGTAGAATACAATCCTATCACTCAAAAACAAAAAAAAAGAAAAAAAGAAAAAAAGAAAAGAAAGGAAAAACAAATAAAAAATATATAGAATGCAAAATAGATAACAGAAAAAGGATTAGAACTGGCTGTAGTCTCATACCTTCTACTAACTTCCACTTGCGATGCCTCTCCTAGAACGCCAGATTCAGGAACTATTGCAAATTCACAACAGAAGAGAAAATTAGAAGTAAGAGAAACCAAATGAAACCCTTAGTTATAGAAAGACAGAATGGCCAGCTATCCTAAATTGGTTTGGTCAGGCAGCTGTTTTCTTCCTAATTTGGACTCAATAGAGATACTAGTTTTCCAGCTAAAGAAAAGTACATATCATGATTCTTTTATAACTTTCTAGTTATACTTAGGAAACTCTTCGAGATAAGTATAGTAGACATTGGAAAGGCAATGAAACATTCTTAAACTTGCTACTATGTGGGCCATTGGAATTCTCTTTACTTTTGGAGTCTCCAGAGATGCTAGTTTTCTGATTAAAGCTAAGCACATATGATGATGCTTTGCTCACATGATTCCTTACTTAACTAAGACTCTTTAACTTCAGACAGAAACTCTTCAAAAAAAGTCCTGAAGACATTAGAAAGAAGATAAAAACATATCTTTACTAAACTTGCAACCATGTCTACCACACATATCAAAGGAGATGTGCAAATTTTGAAAACTAAAATCATGGTTCCTGTACAAATGCACACCAAATTGAGAATATTTCTATGCTTGTACGTGTGGAAACAAGCCCACAAATGTTAGCTCAGAACTAATAGAATTATGAATATAAAAAAAAATAATGTGGTTAACTAGAACTGTGCAGAGGCTCCTACGCAAGATCAAACTCGAGAAAAAGAGCTCAAGTCGTAAGAAATCGAACAAAATAATAATACACCAAAGAGAACTATAAGCTGTTCCATTCATATAGGTTTTTGAAAGGTTCTGCACACCACTAGCATGTCAAATACTTCAGCAGATCTTATTGGCATCCGCTCAGCTAGACATAGAGAGTGACATGGAGATGGAAGCAGCATCAAGAAGGATACTGTTTTTTCTGTCATCATTGCCCTTGAATAGTTTTTGTGGCAACTTTCCAACACTGATTTGGGTGGATAGTAATGCTGGTTTCATCCAGAGATTTAAAAATGGGAAAGTAAGAAGCTTTTACTCTGTTTTTGAGTTTTGAGAGGTAGATTTTTTCCCCCCTTGTCTCACATGGGGGGTTTTACTACTTGTACAAAGAGGCTTGTACATGCCAAAACCTTAGAGATGGAAAATTGTTTGGGTCAAGCTGGGTTCCCTTGTGGATAGTGTCTCCTGGTTTCCCTTTCACTAGAAACTCTATAACATATTCAAAGATAGAAAGAGAAGAAAAACAAGAAGAAGAAGAAGAAGAAGAACAAAATTCATCAAATCAACAAACAAGTGAGAAGGCATAAAGTTCCTAATCAGAATAATTTCCTCCCTTCCCAGAAGAGAAAGAAAAAGATGGCAGAGAGAACAATGGAGCTAAAGAGAACCCAGCTGACCCTTCATCAAGCCTCAAAGCTCTTGTTCTGGATTGCTGAAAAGGGAGAGCTGAAAGACCCAGGCCTTCCCTCCAATGAAAATCCTGTCATTTGGATTCTGATGGTGCATAAAAGCCATGACACTGACAGCCATCTTCTTCTTGCCACGTTTCCTCTCAGATATACCACTAAGAAATACAGGCGGAAGAGATTGAGAAATGAAACAACTTCCCATTAAAAATCCCATTTTCGTCTTCTTTCTGCTAACACTTCCCAAGCATTCTCTGTTTGCCGCCTCCGCCTCCAGCAATGCGTTTTTTCATGCATATTCCTGGCTGAGAATTTGTAGGGCCCTCCTTGGTGGGCCGCCGCAACTCGGGCCAGACCCAGGCCTATACCAATTTTGGTTGGGCCCTGGATCGGGTTGGATCTGGATCTAAAATTTCAGCTCATTTAAGGTCTTGGGCCATGCTTGAATTTAATGATGGAAAATCTAAAGCTTGGCCCATCCCAAGCAAGATTGGTTTAGTGAAGCCTGCCTCCAAAGATTGACTAAATGGGCAGGCTTGGGCTTGACATGTATGAGGTGGGCTAGGCTCAGTCCAGACACTTATGGCCTGTGCAACAAAAAATGGGCATCTGTTTATAAAGTCGCGGGTCAGAGTTGAATATGCCTCGGGCCAGACCATGAATGAGTTAGGACTTGGGGTAGTGGTCTTGACCGTACGGTTAACACCACAACCTAAAATACCCATCACCTAATCAAACATAAAAAATTTCCCTAACATTTTTTTGGTAAAAAAAATTCCCTAACATTATTCCGGACTATTAGTACACAGTGTCAAAATACTAAAAAATGCCTAAATTCAGCGATATTGCAAACTTTTACAAAATTTGAATGACAAGGCCGGACCCTTTGACTATGCCAACCTCACGGTTTAGGAGTGAGAGTTTTTCAATCTCCTGTTTTTAGCATTCAAGGGAAGGTGTCCATCAGTCCATTGGCTAAATTTCCAGAAAAGACTGGGCAGCACCAGCATTTCTCGTTAAGTCTAAATGGAGCTTGTTGTAGGCTTTAAGGTAGCAGACTAAAGACCAGACTTTGAACTCAGCATTAACTTTCTTCAGCTTCTGAAAAGCAACAAAAGAAGGGCATCCATGAATATTTGTAATCAAACGTTTCCTAACAATACTGAACAAATCTAGATGCTGCTTCCCTGCTTACTTTTCCTTTTCCATCATCGAACCAAATCAGCTTTCATTCAATAAAGTATCTCCATAATATGAATGAATGATTCCACCAAGGGTCATGGTGTTCTGTTGGTTGGCGTTGCGAGGTGCAATCTTACTATGGATAACTTGCGTCGATGCAAGAAAATCATAGTCAATGCTTGTCCTATGTGCTCGTCAGTCGAGGAATCAGTTGATCAGCTCTTATTGAACTGTAAAATAGCCCAAGGGCTTTGGTCTAAAGTCCTAAGTTAGTTTGATTGTAGTTGAGCCCATCCAAAGTCTATTTATGGATTGTTTGAGGCGTGGTTGTCGGAGGTGGAATTAGACAAAACAAGGAGTTTGTAGAGAGCCGCCTTCCCAACAGTTTTATTGATCATTTGGAAGAAGAGGAATTCTGGATGCTTTGAGGATTCTAGACCTCGCTTACAAGCTCAATTTCATTATCACTTCGTGGGTGTCCTTTCTTTCTCAATTTCATGGGATTTCTATTGACATTATTTTTAGGAACTAGAGGGAGGTTGCCTTCTTTTAAACTTTTGGGTTGCTAGGGAGGTTGCCTTCTTTTAAACTTTTGGGTTGTTGTGGATTGTTATAATTGTTCTTTTCTTCTCTCTAATTCTTGTACTCGTGGTTTTGCTTTTGGTGGTGCTTTTTTCTTTTCTCTTTTTGGCTTTTTAGTATTCTCCTCTTATACTATTAAGTCTTTTCAATGAAGGTTAACATTAATATATATATATATATATATATGAATGAAGTTCTTTCCATGCTCTACATTTTTGGGGAAATTTCTAAGAATTTTATATAAGTTTTACATTTTAAGAATGTAAGAATAAAAAAGTTTGAAATTAACATCTTGAGCAATGTATTGGGTTCATCATATCACCACTGACTTCATTAGGAGGCCATTCCAATATACAATGATGGCAAATGAAATGCAGCAAGTTGGATTTTAATTGATAAGAAAGATAACCAAGAAAAGGGATGGGGTTTAAACTTCTGATAAATAATCTCTGATTCTCTCATTGAGTTTATGATGTGGGTGCTCTCCTCAATCCCGCCCTCCCACGAGTTCCTGTAGCACGAGTACCAAATTGAGCTACCGTCCTCCATTCCTCCGTTTCTCGTTTTGCTGAAGCTAGTTGCTCTTGGACCATTTCACTCTTCTTTTCCAAACTCTCCATTTCATCATGAAGTCCTGCAAGAACTTTGTGAGCATCCGCTAAATTTACCTGTACTTCTTTTGCAGCATTTTTCTTTTCGGCAAGGGACGTCACAAGCATGTCCTTCTCAGTCTCGAGATTGGCACTCTTCGCAATGGCTATATCTAGTTCTTTTGACAGCATGAGTGCCTTCTTATTCATCTCCTCAAGAGGTTTGGTAGCCTCTTGCAAGTCTCATTCAAGTTTTCCTCGTGCATCCTTATCCTTCGAGATATGTTTGCTCAATTTCTCTAGTTTTACTTGCACTTCTTTTGCAGCATTTTCTCTTTGGCAAGGTACTTGGCAAGCATGTCCTTCTCGGTTTCAGGACTAGCACTCTTTGAAATGGCTTTATCTAGTTCTCTTGACAGCATCAGTGCCCTCTTATTCATCTCCTCGAGAGAATTGGTAGCCTCTTGCAAGTCTCTTTTAAGTTCTCGTGCATCCATATCTTTCGAGATATGTTTCCTCAATTCCTCTAGTTCGTTGTTCAACAAAGTGATAAGCTTTTTCTCTTCTTTCAAGTCATTGGCCATTGTTTCTGCTTTTTTATTGACCTCCAGTAGCTCCTTCTTCAAGTCCTCACGAGCTTCCATCACATCTTTCAATTCATCATTCATCACAAGAAGCTCTTGTTTAGTTTTCCGGAGAGCTTCCTTAACCGAAACAAGTTCGTCTGACCGTTGTTTCAAACTCAACTTCACCTCATCCAATTTATGATTCAGAGATTTCTGCACGTCCTTGGAGTCTGATGCGTTTCACGCAAGTAACAAGTTGAGATTTTTTATACCATCTTCCTTGTCCTTTATCTCTAAGCAAAGCAAGTTGATCCTTTCCTGGAGAATGTCAGCTGCAACCTGCTTCTGCCGAAGTTCAGCTTCAAGGATTTTTTCGTCTTTACCTGCCTGAGCAACGACACTTTGAAGATGATCTATCTGATAGTTCAGATCTTGTGCTAGTTTTTTCTCAGCTTGAAGTTCTTGTAACTTTGATAATTCACTGTTAGCAAAGGCCAGTTGGTTCGATGTAAAGGTGAGGTCTTTTTTGACCTTCCTAATTTCCTCGATCCTTTCTGCCATGGTTGCTTCTTTTTCACTCAGTTTGTTCTTCATCTGCATTTCACAAGAAAGGAAGTATTATAAAGCCGAGCCCTTTTGAGAGCAGCTTTCAGATGAGTACTACTATCCCATATGAAGCCCAACTTGGAAAGCATGAAAACAAGAGGACTATATGGTTCTCACATTCAGGATATGCATAAGTCCTTGGACCATAAGTTTGTCATATGGGGCCAAGATTGGATGATACAGACTGCAACATGATTGACCCCACTTTGAATGGAACATACACAACAACTTTGCAAGATGACTAACTGACCTCTCCAATGGCATCCTGTGAAGGAAGGTTGAGAAAGGATTTAAGGGGAAAAAGAGAGAAAAAAAAAAAAAGTAGCCAAACATTGTAAACAAGGATATTCCAAAATTGGTTAGACAAGGGACCAAAATTTCGAAAAAATCAATTTGGATTCATACAAGAGAGGTGTAATATCCCTACTAGGTCTCTTATTAGAATTAAAAAAAAAAGGAGGGGGGGGGGGGGGGGGGGGGGGTGTCATTAGACGATTAAGAATTTCAACAGGACTCTCTCACACAAATACTCTCTGAGAAGGACTCCTTTGTATTTCCAAACAGGACTCCTAGTACAAGATTACTTAAAACACTAGTGTGTGTATATATGTACGTGGAAGCTTATTTTGATTCTACCATCAACGACGGAGAAAGAGAAGAGGAAGGGAGAAAGGGAGAGAGAGAGAGAGGAGGGACTGACCTTAGTTAGAAAATTTGTAGAAAAAGAAGAAGATCACGAAGAGGATGACGAAGATCGATGGCAGGACGCGTAACGGATGTCTGGTTCGAGGCCAATCCCTGCTCGAGCAACACACGTCTATACCAGGTGAGTAGAATTCTTCACTGTTCATTGAAAGATGGAATTAGAAGAACAGTGGCCTCGGGATTTTGTGATACAATGAAACCGTGATAAAATTGATAACCCAGAATGATGATTTTTGTCAACCATGTTAAGGTTGCAAAAACTTTTCTTCACTGTCGACATGATCTGGTCAATTGATCAGTAGAAAAACCCTTCGATCAGACCCTAATGAATTGCCATTGGAGATTCTAAGGTAGATAAGACCCTTAACTAATGTTCCTTGTTCATCAAGTCCCAAATCTGGAAGAAATTAGAGCTGGAGAGGAGTTTGATGTAGATCAGGTTGTTTTGGGATTGATTTACGTTGGAGAGTACAGGGCCCACGTGGGCCACCTGATCAAAGATCACATCGCCACATCTACTAGTGGACATTAGGGCGACCCTAACGGTGATGGTTCATTGTGATTTGGACCGTTGGGTTCCTCCATCTTAAGGCTTCAAAATAGCTAGGCGAGAACCCTTTTAATTGAGCGTGAAGTTGTCCCTACTGCAATGTGGAGATGGGTTCTGTCGACTGTCATATGAGGTTATAAACTTATAAAAATTACAAAACGGCCCTATTGTGGTAGTTATATTTTAAGAATGCCCTCAGGTCTTATGGTGTATGTACGAACTGATATGGATAAACCCAATATTATTTAGATTTCCAACTCGTGAGGTCCAGTATTCATATGTTCCTTCAGACCAAAATGAAGACCTTTCCTTACCAAATATTGGCTTCTGAATCTTTTGATTTGAAATAGTTACATACATTATGTAACCTTGAATATGGTGTAATTAATATGGTATTCTTATTGGGTATTCAATTATGATGGATTATAATCTCATATGAATTTATTAATTATGTCCTGACTCCTGTAGTTGATTTTATGATGAATAATTAGTTTCCTTAATTTGATATGGCCAATGCCACAGCCTGGTATCAACTTTGACTCGGAGTGGGGCGAGGACTAACAAGTGTTATGTGGTACTAACCAAGGAAAAGAATAAGATGATGTTGCCATTCATGATGAAGATGAAGCCCTAATAAAATTAGTGAATTTGAATATGATGTTTGAAATAGAGTAACACCAATCGCTAGCACTGAGTATAAAATTTCTCTCGTAGATGTTGGTCGAGGGAAGTAGGTTCAACAATCATGGTGGTAAGATTAGCCATGTTGTAGACAGAAATGTAGATACTCCAGTGTGGGAGTATCGGAACAGACTCAACAATCACGGTGGATGATAAGCCATGTTGTTGACAGAAACATAGATACACCCGTATGGGGTATCGGAACCATTTGATGCTGCGGTGGGAAATTACTCAAGAAAGAAATTGATCAAGATGTTATTTAACACTCGTATTGACTATATGAAAATTCATTTGAATGATTGAAAATATGCTATACCTTAATGTTTTCTTATTCTACTTATCAATGTTACTAACCAGTGGTTTGCCCCACTCCAGGTAATGCAGTCGTGGAGGTTGTAGGGAGTGACGGCGATCAGCCGGTGGATTTTGGCATGTGTGGCTGATCTAGAGCGCGAGAAGCGAAGAATAGATTAGTAGATGGGATTAGCCCAACACTTTGTTATCTATTTTACTGAAAATAGAGATTTGTCTTATACTCATTAGTTTTATCAAGACTCCTAGTATACTTGATGATTTCAATACAATGGAATTTGCATATTTTAGACCTTGATGCTCATGAGAATTTGATGTATGTGGTGTTGTTATAAAATTTTGAGAATATCTTAAGAATCTGAATAGCTCCAGATTCTTAGGTCGCTACAAGAGGTCAACTATGGAGGCGATCTTCACACTTAGGCAAATAATGAAAAAATACTAAAGAGAAAAGAAAAAAAAATCTTCATATGGTGTTCAATGATTTAGAGAAAGCCTACAAAAAGGTATCTAGAGATTAATTTGGGGGGTTTGAGATAAAAGCAATGTCCAAGAGGTTATATTTACATCATTAAAGACATGTATAAAGGCGTGCTAATGAGTGTGAGAGTTCTTATGGAGAGACTAGTATGTTTCAAATGACCATAGGTTTACATCAGGATTTAGTATTAAGTGCTCAACTATTTATGCTGATTATGGATGAGTTAATTGTTTATTCGAGAGGAGGTATCTTGGTGTCTGTTATTTACATGTAATATAGGATTGGTGGATGAATCAAGAGATGGCACGAACGCAAAACTTGAGAGATGTTGGGAAGGCTTTAAAATCCAAGGGCTTTAACAAAGACAAAATAAATGAATTGCAACTTTAGTGGGGATGTGCAGAGTGGTGAAACTCCTATGAAAATTGAAACTCAAGATACCGGAAAAAATTTATTCTGATACCTTTGCTTAATGATTAGTAAGGATGGGGAGATTGAAGAAGACGTAGAAAGTAAGATAAGAGCGGGATGATTGAAGCATAGACTTGCTTTTGGAGTGCTTTGTGATTGATGCATGTCACCGAGATTTAATGAAAATTTTCAAAGGACAATAATTAGATCAATTATGTTCTATGGAGTAGAATGTTGGTCAATCAAAAAGCAACACATGCATGAAATGAAAGTAGCAAAGATGAGAATGTTGAGATGAATTCTAGTAAAAAAAGGAAAGATAGAATAAAAAACGAGTGCTTTCAAGAGCATTTAGGGCAGGATCAATAGGGGATGAATTACGAGACTTTTTTTTAGAAGGTTTAGGCATGTCCAAAGCAAGCCAACAATAACACCGTTGAGAAAAATTCTTTTCTATACAGGTTGATCGCCCACCAAGAAAAAATGGTAGGCCAAAAAGAACATGCCTATATGAGGTTGGCTTAGGATAAACTAGAATGAAGAAACAACTTCATGCAACCAACCCCAACATGGTTACTTCTAGGGTAAATGTTGTTACCTTAAATTTGTAATTTCACATTATTGGCGAGGGTGGTTTAGGTATATTTCCCTTCATTGTCTTGCGAGAGTTGATATACATAAATGGATTGTCTTGCGAGAGTTGATATACATAAATGGATCGCCAAAGTGTTAAACAATTGAAGCCATGAGCAATGAGAATGTTCTCCCCATCCATTAGCTTTGGCTAAGCAATCTGCTGTCACACTGTTCTCTTTTATGTGAGATTATGTACAATAAAGGAAAATCGACCTAGCCACCATACTCATGGTTGAGTGGTGCTGATACCTTAGTATGACCTTGGTGTTGGCCAACACACATGCCTAGGGATCGATCCCTAAGTCTTTAAGTTCTAAGTATCACTCTTAACTAGTAGTCCAACTTGGCCGAAGAAAAAAAAAAGGGAAAAACAACATACAGTACCCTTATTTTAAAAAAGTTACACAACTATATACACTAATAGATGTAACCATGGTGGTTCAATAAAAAAAAATGGTCCAACGGATCTGCCTCACATGTACAAACTTGAGATCTGGCCATGTGGGAATACTATGCACATCCATAGGAGCATATGCCAAAAAAATTATCGAGGAAGAAAGTCGGTTACCGAATCAATAATTGAATTAAGTGATGTCATTTCCTTCTGAGCTAATGCATACAATGCTCCAAGCACACAAAGCCCAATCATTCCGACTCATTCAGGAAACCCACAAATGGATTTGCTGGAGCTTGTAGTTGACGTTCTTGCTGTGACAATAAAGCTAACCATATCAGATGTTTCAGAGGGCAGAAGTTTAATTTGTTTTGGGTCTTTGTTGTTTGGGACCCAAGAAAACCATTTCCTATTGTCAAGACATTTGGTAGTAAAGGTTAAAATCCCAGGAAAATGAATTTCTCAGGTCCTCAAGTGGCAAGGACCTAAACGATTTTAATGATCATTAAAAAATATTAATTCAGTTACACATGGAGCGGGAAACCATGGCAGAGGTTCAGACATCAATTTGGTCCTGCTGCACAAATGAACCTCCATGAATAGTGTCCAGATTCTGGGGACCTACCCCCACCTTTGTTGTAATTGATTTGCCTGGATCATGAAGAAACACGACAGAAATGAAAAGTGATAATAACAACAACAGACTCGCGAATATGAAATGGTGATGTTTGAGTTGATTCAGTTCATGATCTTTGTTTGACAAAAATTTAGCATTAGAGGCTTCTCTTTTAGCTGAAGCTGACTTCAAATCATTATATTCTTCATGAAGAACATGAACCTTTTTGTTGATTTCATCTCTTTCTGAAACTAGCAACTTTAATCTAGTGTTTAGATCCTTCTCCAAAGATTTCTTCAATCTAATTCTTCTCTCATTTTATGGGCTTCCTCTTCCAAACTTTCAACTGAAGAATTTGCCTGTGCAAGATGTTTGCTTTGATTGTGAATGGATGTTAGGTAGATACCCTCTGATTCCATTCCAGCAAGTGACAAGTTGAGATTTTCGATACTAATTTCCTTGTCCTTTATCTCTAAGCTAAGCTGGTGTATCCTTTGCTGGAGGGTGTCAATTGCATCCTGCTTCTGCCCAACTTCAGCATCAAGTGCCTTTTTATCTTCTCCTGCTTGAGCAATGACACCTTGAAGATGATCTACCTGAGCTCTAAGATCTTCTGTTAGTTTTTTCTCACTTCGAAGTTCTTGCTGTAATTCTATTGATGCACTATTAGTAGAGTCCAGTTGGTTCGACCCAGGGTCAAGGTCTTCTTTGACCATTCCAATTTCCTCAACCCCTATTTCCCTTTTGCCTCATAACCTTCCCTTTAAGTACTTTCCTGTAGTAGCCATAGCTGCTTCCTTTTGACTGGGTTTGCTCTCTACCTGCATTTCACATGTTAAGTATAAAGAGCAGCACATTAAAAAACAGTTTTCAGATGAGTACTAAAATCCCATATGAAGCCCAACTTGGAAACCCTTACAGCAGGAGGCATTTTTTATAACATCAAAGAAGTGCATAAAATCCTAGGACCAAATTTTGCCATATTAAGACCAGATTAAGTCAACTATAATAGTCAATGCTCAACTGAAACAAAAAAGGCCAACCATCAGAGAAAAAAAAGATACTTCAACTTAGGTTGTTTTTGAAGTAATCTGATGTTAGCTTACAATTGCAGTTTTCACATTGTTAGAAGCAAGTCTGGGTGTTTTCTCTTCATTGGTTTTTTGAGAGACAACATGATGCAAGCCCTAGTATTAGGGCTTGCGTAGGGGTGTCGAAGCACGTGTCCAATGACACTTCGAATCGTCAAGAAGACTTCAACACACACGGGGACGCACTTCTCAGGGATAAAACCCAATTCTATTAATCAATCATGTCTAAGAATCTCTTCTCTACAATGCTATATATACATAGTAAAAGCAAACTTAATGTCTAGGAAAACCCTAAGCTATTAATAGAAACTTCCTTAATAACAATGTAATTAGAAATCTAATAATAAAAATAATATAATTCTAATATAATTTGAAGAGAGGCTGCTTCTGGGGCCTAGACTGCAACACAACATAAGTAAATGGCTCACTAGTTGACAAGATAACCCTAGTATAAAAGACGAAGAAAATTCAGAACCAAAGTGTTAAAAAAATCAAGCCATTAGCAATGCAAATGTTTTCCGCTTCCACTAGCTTTGGTCAGTCTTTCCACTTCCACATCGTCTTCTCTTTTAACTATAATTATGTACCACATAAATGGAAAAAGACCAAGGTTGCCCTTATCAACTAAGAAGTACGGACACTTCTAAGAAAGTGACGTGTCCGTGTCGGACACGTGTCGGACACCGACACTCCTCGGACACTCTCGGACACGTGTCCGATACTATTTAGCCGTGTTAATAATTAAGAACTAAAAATTTTAATTTTGGACACTTGTTCGACACTCTGTTTACAACGTGTCCCACAATTCTTAGCCCGTGTCTATGACTAAAAAATAAACATGTGGCTAATATCTCTTGGACACTTTGTTAACATGTGGTTATTAAAATTTGGAAACTTGATATATGACAATTTTGTACCCTAGAAAAATGTATGATTGTAAATATTAATCATATCACAAGCTAAAAACAAATAAATATTTCACTAAAGAATAGACCTCAAGATAGGCTTCTATTTTGCTTTTTGTTTTTTTTTTAGGGAGGGGAAAACGATGATCTGCCCTTTTCATTATATGAATTTTATGAAACTGTGGATATTTCATATTTAATGATTATGAATTATATTATCGTGTTGTATTGATATTTGATAATTTGATATGTTTGTTAGTTGGTACTTGAATTTTTATTTTTTTATTGCTAAATTGATTAAAAAAGTTAAAATGATATTATTTTTTTAGTAGATGATTATATATATTAATATATATTATTAACGTATCCCCTAACGTGTCCGTGTCCTACTTTTTTGAAAAATACCGTGTTGACGTATCCGTGTCGTGTCGTATTTTTGTCCCGTGTCCGTGTCCATGCTTCTTAGCTTATCAACAATGTAAAATTACAACTATATACACTAACAATGTACAATTAGTGGTTCAATTAAAGGTTCATTTCAACGAATGCATCTAAAATGCACAAAATCCCTGGATTACTATGCACATCCATCACAACATAAGCTGACTTTAGTCACATCTGACAAGAAAAGTTATTTAGGAACAGTGATGGAGCCGGCATTTTCTTTTGGGAGGGCAAAAGTTTCTCTAAGCAGGAAATTTAAGAAAGAATTAAAAATTCTATTAAAGTATACATAAAAAATGTTATTACATTATAATGGGTACAAAAAGTTATGGACTTGTTTTGACATTATACCCCAAAATATTAAGAACAAGATGAATTAGTTTGTTCTTTATATCCAACAATGATACGAAAGACCAGAGAAGTAGCATTTTTAATCATGAGCACATTATTTTAATTAAAACCTAAATAATTTTTTAGATATTAATATGTAGCTAACTTTTATAAATACTCTCGATCTTTGGCCCATTGTTTAGAGCCCAAATCCTTTTTAAAACTTAAATAAACTAGTGACCTTGATTGGAACTTTGACATAATTATTATAAACGAAAAACTTTTAATCACCTTTATTTATAGCAACCTGAAGTTTCTTACTTAGGAATTAATTTATATTTAATTTAATAGAGATTTTGAAGTAAAATGTTTAAAAAACTTAAAAATTGATAATAAATTAAATGAGCTGTGGTGATTATGAATTCCAAACTTTAAAAGGATTATGACTAAGTTGAAACAATGGGCAAGAAAAAGAAGAAAATCAAAGCATAATGCATATCTTATTAGTGATTTGATAAGTTGTCTTTTTATGAGTAAAAGACCAAAATCCTCTTATGTGTTTTAAAAGTTCCATTCTTTACTAAGAGGAAAACAAGAGTGTTGAGGAGCAAACAAGAAAAAAAAATTAAGGAGGGGCAAAAAGGATAGAATCAAAATCTATGAATCCATATGTTTCTCCCTATTTAAAGGAAAGAAACAAGTTGAGAGGGGGCAATTGCCCCTTCTCAACCCTATGTAAATCCGTCCTTGTTTAGGAAGCGAATGTTGTTCTTTCCTTCTGTACTAATCCAAATAATGCACCAAGCATGCCTAGGCCAATTATTCCAACTCCTTAAAGGAAACCCACAAATGGACTCGCTGGAGCTAGTTGATTAAATCACCACAGCAATAGATCTACCCATTTCTGAAGTTTCACATGACCGAAGTTTAGTTTGTTCTCGGTCTTTGAGGTTTTGGACAAAAGAAAATCCTTTCCTATTATCAAGAAATATGGAACTTGGGACCGTTTCTTTGCATGGAATTGAGTTCCTAGGAATTCATAGTAAAATGGGTTTTGAGAAAGGATGCTTAAAGAGGTGAGGGGTGAAGGCTACCACAAGGTTAGAGATGTAGATGGTACCCTAACTTTCCTAGGATTTAATTTCCTGGGTGTTGGTTGGGTATTCATTTTCCATCGAAGGAGGCATGATTTGATGGCCATTTAAGGATCTTCACTTTGCTTTTTGAAGTTCAATTCCATGAAAGAAAACAGCTTCACAGGTTGAATTCCCAAAATTAGGCAAAAAATTATCAGATCCTAAAGAGCATCATAATACATTAATTTAGTTACACGTAAAACAGGAAACCATGATTGTGGTTCAGACATCAATTTCATCCTACTGTAAGGATGAAACTCCCTGAATATTTTCTAGATTAAAGGGACGCATCGCAGCCGTTGCTGTATTTGGTTTACTCAGACTAAGAAGAAACATGTTATACATGCATGGCGCTCAACAGCCCCCTGTTGACTCCACACCTGTATATATATAGGATAACACTGCTATGCATATATCCCTTACACTATGGTGAGGGATACTTCCATTTTTGAAAAGTATTGATGTGCGAGAAGATAAAACCATCACAAATCAAATCACCTTTGTAACCTTGTTAAGTCTAAAAAACGAATTGTCCCTTACCTTGTGGTGAGGGATGAATGCATAGTAGTCTTTTCCATATATGTGTGTGTGTGGTGAGGGATGGATGCATAGTAGTCTTTCCCATATATATATATGTGGTAAAAGCCTATATCTATATTTGGATTCTTATTCAAGACCTAATTGGAAAACAGTGCTAGATAATGTTATACCCAAACTTGAATATATCTTGAGAGGAAAAACACCCAAAATTTCAGCCTCATACGACTTCTCTTTCCTTCCAATGGCTTTTGATTATAGGCATCACATCAAACCTTTGAAAGTAAAGACAACAACATAACTTTAGAACTACAGACTACCAAGACCAAGAAACATGATTCAAAATGTACTATAGACAATAATATTCTTTTAATTATCTGGTAATCTTTTGTAGATTGGATTTATCCATCAGTTATCCCCTACAATCCTAGATTAATGGCAATCACCAAACACATTGATTTAAGTTATCAAATATACAATAAAGGAATGCTATATTAATTGGCATGATCACTTGGATCCATCCCACAATCTCTCCAAAATATTCTTGTTTATTGTGTGCATCTTTTTCAGGTTCAAGGTGCTTGGAGCACCTTAAGAGGTTGAATTTAATAATTGAGTAGCTCTAATTGATTGTCTAAAGGTATGGATTATGGATGCACAATCTGAATAATCAAAGCTTCTTCTAATTTACATTAAGTTGTGGCCAACCAAGACGTCTGTTTTAACATGTTTTTGCCAACAAAATCAACCTAAAGTTTAGCAAAAGATCAGAACCAATAAGCATACCGCAACACGTAATAGGGTGAGTGATGCAGGCCAAATCCATGATTGGCTAGCCCATTGGGCCCACATCCCATAAGGCCGAGCAGTGAAGATTAATTTATTATTAGTAGTTGCTTTATTAAGTTTCTTATTTCTAGAAATTGATTTTATATTTTAGTTAGGACTCTTTATTTGGATTGAATTAAGATTGCTTCCTTATTTAGAAAGTAGCTGATTATAATGCATTGAGGTGGCCCCTTTTAATTTCTTTCTAAGAAATTATGGTGATATATCTTTAGATGGAGATAGTATACAAATATGCACAAAGAAAAAGCAAGAAAATACAAAAGCCCATTTAGAATATGAACTGCCTTCTCTACCCTACATGTACATGAGTATAGGACAATAGTTCCTATACCTAATTCAATACTAGCCACTCCCAGGCTGGGGATCAACCTCCATCTTATATTCTCTTGGGATTGTGAAAACAGCAAGATGCCACCTCCATAGGAGACACCATATCTCTAACATGGTTCAAAATCATGGTCAAGGTTGACCTAGAAAAAACGATTCATTGCTTTGATACATCGTGATTCGTAGCATCACAGGCTGAAATATCTCAAACATATAGTCAATTCGATCATTGTCAAAATATTGGTCAAAATATTGATATTGGCCAATATTTTGAAAATATGGAAAGAAATGGAAGAAAAGGGTTTTAAGGGTTGTCGGCCGGTATTTTCAAAATCTTGGTCCGATCAATATTTTGACAATGATCAAATCAGCCGTATTTTGGAGATATTTCAGTTATATATGATTATATGGTAATGATACCGAGCTGCTGCAGAGTATCATTGTGATATTGACTGATACCGATTCCGTATCAGCTGATACTTTTAAACCAATATCTCTTGACTCATTACTTTTAAACCAATACTCATAAACCAATATATATTAAACCAATACTTATAAACCGATATATATTAAACCAATATACCAATACTCCATGGTGTCTATGCCTTTTCCTACACCCATACTAATGTTTTCTTCAAGTCTGTTTCTAGCAATAATGGGATGATAAAATCCTTTTTACTTAAACAATTTTAGTCCCTGATTTTAAGGCTATGGTCTATACTATATTAGGATTACCAATCCTTACAGATTTGGACACCTCCCCGTAATCATTTTTTTCCCAAGAGATGACAATAAACCTTATGATAGAAATCTCCCTTACCATTTTTCAGCATACCTTCATCACTCAATGCCCTGATCGACCTAAATTTATTGGTTGTGCTTCCATCAGTGCTAAGTTCCTATTCTATTATTTGATTAAAAAAGAAGAAGAAGAAGAAGAAGAAGTTCCCACACGTGATCTCAGCTGTGCCTTCGAATCTTTGATTCTCTACATATTTCCCTTTAATCACTTTTTTCCATTCCCTTTTAAATCCATAAAGGTGATGCCTTGAAACTCCTTCGCTAATGAGCCTTGATTATATAGGATTGATTTCAATTTTTCCATCACAAAGCCTTAATGGAAATCACCTTCGCTACACAATTCATCTGTTTCTTTCCTTTCATAATATAAGCTATCATCACTATCAATAATTGAGATGGCATTTGTGAAGCGTGGATGATGGCTTATCACATTTAGAGGCAAGAAACTAGACTATACCTCATGTACCCTATTATCTCATCCTTAAAAGCCAAAACTATAGTGAACCTGGAGCAAAGTCTACATTGCGGGAAGTTCCTTATCAACTAGAGGTGTAGTCAAAACTTCATTCAGTCAAAGCCTAAAGATGTGACTCACAACATGTGATCATGGCCTTACTACTATATAAACAGTAGAAAATAAACTGGAGCAGACCAAGCATTATAACTAGTTGCAGTCTCATACCTTCTACTCAAGATGCCTCTCCTACTGTGCAGGATTGTCCAACAATTACACATTCACAACAACAGAGAAAGTTAGAATTTCATTAACTGGATAATATTATAAGCAAGAAAAACAGAATACAACCCTTAGTTATAGAAAAGGGAATAGCTGGCCATCCCAATTTGGTTTGGTCACCAGCCGAATTATTTCGAATTTGATCACATTAGAGATAACTAGTTTTCTAGTTAAAGAAAAGTACATATCATGATTCTTTTCTAGTTTTCTAGTTATACTTTGGAAACTCTTCAAGATAAGTAAAGTACAAATAAGAAAAGGGAATAAAACATTCGTTACTTAACTTGCAACTATGCAGGATGCCCTAATCTCTTTACTTGTGGCCTATCTAGCGATACCAATTTTCTAATCAAAGGTAAGTGCATATCATGATTCTTTGCTAGGATGATTCCTGTAGAAATTAGAAAGACAATTAAAAAAAAACATAATTTTACTAAACTCGCTAACATCTGGGCCGCACATATCTAACGAGATTTTGTAAATTTTGTAAATTTATCATGGGTCCCATACAATTGCACACACCAAGGGTAGTGCCTAGAAATGGTTGTGGACCTTTCATTAACCTTTTTGAGTACCTAATGGACCAAGATGGGTCTTGAGCCTGTTGGGCTTGAGGCCAAATGGAACCACGGTCTGGCCTTGTAGGGTTATGGGCTTGGCCATGGATATGGGCTCGCATATTCTTGCTTCCCTCTGAGAGTCAAACTTACTGAAAATTGAGAACATTTCATATGCTTATGCACTGAAAACAAGCCCACAAACTTAAATTAGAATGCATAGAAGTATGAATTAAAACAAACATTGTTCTCAACTTGAAATGTGCAGAGGCTTGTATGCAAGATTAAGCTCAATAAAAAGAACATGAGTCAAAAGAATTCCAACTAAATCATAACACAGCAAAGTGAATTAAAAGTTGTCCTCAACCTCACATTACAATCATTTTGAACGTCCGCAGAACTCATTGCCAAAGCCCAATTGCTTTGCTAGACACAGAGTGGCTTGGAGATAGGGAACTGAATCAAGAAGGATACTGTTTTTCTGTCTTCATTTGCCTTGAATGATTTTTCATACCAGCTTTCCAAAATTGATTTGGGTGGAAACTAGAAAGTAATTTTGGTTTTGAGCAATTTAAACATAGGAAACCAATTATACAAAAAAGCATTTGCTTTTCCCATGTTCAGGCAAGGCGCAAGAGGAAAAAATGATCTATTTTTCCTAGAGTCCAGAAAAACAATTTCCTACTGTGGGGTTGTTTTGGAACCACAGAAACAAAAATATGGGAGCACGGAATTCCAGTGTTACAAACATACCATTAAAGGCCTTTCTTTCATTTTCAGAAATGTCATCACTTCTTCAATCCTTTTCTCCATTTTGTGCAACTGGGGGCAACCTAGAATACTGTCACTGCACCAGTGGCCAGTGGGGCTTGAATTTAGGATGGACTTGATCTAGGGACTTACCTAGTGGATCCAAATTTCATCAGTGTTGTGGAAACAGCAATTTCTGTAACGTGCCTCAGCTATTATTTTGTTTTCTGGGAATCATGTTCTTTCCCTGTTTTTCTCATTGCCATTTTTAGGAACTTCTCCCAAAAAGCAAGACATAAATATATCCCAGCAAACAAATTTTCCTTTCAAAAAAAATAAAAATGAAACACACACACACACACACACACACACACACACAGAGACACACATACAAATCATTTCCTCAATAAGAAACTATTTGACAAATTGAGTTAAAGAGGCAGACAAAAATAGAAGTCAAACCCAAATACCCAATTTACCAACTCAACAAATAAGTGAGAAGACATAAAGAGTAAGTAATCAGAATCAACTAGAATCATTTCCCACCATCCCAGAAGAGAAAGAAAAATATGTTTAGAAAGAAAATAGGAACAAAAGACAGCCCAACCCAACTGAACTGGCCTTTCATCAAGCCTTAAAAAGCTCTTGCTATGGATTGCAGAAAGGGGAGAGCTGAAAGGCCCAGACCTTTCCTTTTCATGAATATTCTGCCATTGGATTTCCAAGGGGCCATAAAAGCCATGGCAGCCATCTTCTGCCACACGCATTAAGAAATAGAAGAGGAAGAGATTGGCAAAAGGGCCATAGAGGAATGAAAGAAGTTCCCAATGAAAAGCCCATTATTTTCTTACTTTTTGCAAACAGTTGCAAGCGCTCTTCTGCTTCCCCATAGCAGAAGGGTTTCCTTCACAAAGGGAATGTTCATTTACTCGTGGCAGGACCTGGAGGAGTGGAGGTGATTGAAAAGATCTCCTGCAGAGAAATGTGAAACACCCCAGTGGCAATGGCGTCTCATCTAATGCAGGGAAAGTAGAATTGTACATGTCTGTGGGCTTCTTTTCCGACCCGGGCTTTCTGATGGGACCCTGTTCCCTTGGTTGGCGTAACAAAAAAAACAACGAAAATAGAGGCCATTCAAGATTATGGTAGCCCCCTTGATTTAACAAAATAAATTTCTTTGAGATTCATCCAGCAGTAGTGGCTAATGGAACCATTCCCACTAGAAATTTCGAAAACCGCACTACCGTTACTGTTATAGAATATTTCATTTTTTCCCCCAAGAAAATTTGAAAAAATCACCTCAATAAATGAATATTTAAGTGTCAACGATAACACAGATGAGCATACAAATTTAGTGATCAGCCCAAATGTCCAGGACCAGATGACAGTAATCACAATTGCATCGAAATGTACTCAACCAGATCAGAATGCTGCTCAGTGCTGCTTGAAGTCATTTGACAGTAGCAGATGATGTCAACACTATAGTTGTTATCTATGGCAAACTGGCTGCATGAGTTCTTTTTTTTTTTTTGTCAGTGCTGAATGAGTTTATTTTACATGCAGAGTATGAAACAATTATGAGATTGTTAATCCATGATTTGCATGCTACCTTTTCCATTTGAGATCGTCCGCATGCCAATCAGAGACAGATTCAACAGTTGATGTTTCATTCTTTGATGATATGTGATATGCTGCTATATTATGTGATGGTAGATATTAGAGAAGAGGACTTTAAAAAGGATAGATGGAAAACTAGAACTAACAAAGTCAGTCCTAAAATACGGCTTTGCTGATGATGATGATGACAGTGACGACTATGATAACGACAAGTGGTAGCAAGATTTCTTCCCTAGAATGCAAGGACCCTTGATTATGCCCACTTTGCTCCTCATCAGTGACAGTAGTTTTCTTTTCTGTTATTAGCAGTCAAGAAAAGGTGTTCATGCCTCATGGGCCAAATTTGAAGAAAGGCTAAGCAAATCAATATTTCTCCCAAAAGTCCAAATGCAGATTAGTGTATGCTTTAAGGTAGTCAACTGAAGACCAGACTTTGAACTAAGCATTAATTTTCTTGAGCTTCTGAAATGTAACAAAAGATGGATGTCCTTCCAATTTTTTATAACACTAATAAAGAAATCTGTATGCTCCTTCCCTGTTTACATTCCTTTCCATCATTAAAATGAATCAACCACTAAACCATATTGTTCATTCAGTGCAACTCTGAATGAAGTTCTTACCATGCACTACATTTTGGGGATAGTATCTAAGAATTTTCAGGAGTTTTACTTCTTAAAATTATATAAAAATAAAATGTTTTATATCAACCTCTTGAGATTGTATTGTTTTCATCATATCACCATTGGCTTGATTAGAAGGCCATTCTCATATTAGATGATGGCAAATGAAATGCAGCCACTTGGAATCTAACTGATAAGAAGGAAAACCAAGAAAAGGTGGGGTTTAAACTTCTGATAAATAGTCTCTCATTGAGAAGTTTCTGATGTGGGCGCTCTCCTCCCCCTCCCCCTCCACCTCACCCTCCCACGAGTTCCTGGGCCACGAGTAGCACCTTGAGCTGCCCTCTTCCATTCTTCTGTTTCTAGTTTTGCTGATGCTAATTCCACTTGAAGAATTTCACTCCTCTTTTCCAAACTCTCCATCTCCTCATGAAGTCCTGTAAGAAGTTTGTGAGAATCTTCTAAACTTACCTGCACTTCTTTTGCAAAACTTTTCTCTTCGGCAAAGGACTTTGCAAGGATGTCCTTCTCAATTTCGAGACTGGCACTCTTCGAAATGGCTATATCTAGTTCTTTTGACAGCATCAGTGCCTTCTTATTCATCTCCTCAAGAGATCTGGTAGCCTCTTGCAAGTCTCTTTCAAGTTTTCCTCGTGCATCCTTATCCTTCGAGGTATGATCGCTCAATTCCTCTAGTTTCACCTGCACTTCTTTTGCAGCATTTTTCTCTTCGGCAAGGGACTTTGCAAGGATGTCCTTCTCAATTTCGAGACTGGCACTCTTCGAAATGGCTATATCTAGTTCTTTTGACAGCATCAGTGCCTTCTTATTCATCTCCTCAAGAGATCTGGTAGCCTCTTGCAAGTCTCTTTCAAGTTTTCCTCGTGCATCCTTATCCTTCGAGGTATGTTCGCTCAATTCCTCTAGTTTCACCTGCACTTCTTTTGCAGCATTTTTCTCTTCGGCAAGGGACTTTGCAAGGATGTCCTTCTCAATTTCGAGACTGGCATTCTTCGAAATGGCTATATCTAGTTCTTTTGACAGCATCAGTGCCTTCTTATTCATCTCCTCAAGAGATCTAGTAGCCTCTTGCAAGTCTCTTTCAAGTTTTCCTCGTGCATCCTTATCCTTCGAGGTATGTTCGCTCAATTCATCTAGTTTCACCTGCACTTCTTTTGCAACATTTTTCTCTTCGGCAAGGGACTTCACAAGGAGGTCCTTCTCAATTTCGAGACTGGCACTCTTCGAAATGGCTTTATCTAGTTCTTTTGATAGCATCTGTGCCTTCTTATCCATCTCCTCAAGAGATTTGGTAGCTTCTTGCAGGTCTCTTTCAAGTTTTCCTCGTGCATCCTTATCCTTCGAGGTTTGTTTGCTTAATTCCTCTAGTTTCACCTGCACTTCTTTTGCAGCATTTTTTTCTTCGGCAAGGGACTTCGCAAGTACGTCCTTCTCAGTTTCGAGACTGGCACTCTTTGAAATGACTATATCTAGTTCTTTTAATAGCATCTGTGCCTTCTTATTCATCTCCTCAAGAGATTTGGTAGCTTCTTGCAGGTCTCTTTCAAGTTTTCCTCGTGCATCCTTATCCTTCGAGGTTTGTTTGCTTAATTCCTCTAGTTTCACCTGCACTTCTCTTGCAGCAATTTTCTCTTCGGCAAGGGACTTCGCGAGCATGTCCTTCTCAGTTTCGAGACTGGCACTCTTCGAAATGGCTATATCTAGTTCTTTTGACAGCATCAATGCCTTCTTATTCATCTCCTCAAGAGATTTGGTAGACTCTTGCAAGTCTCTTTCAAGTTTCGTCCGTGCATTCTTATCTTCCAAGATTTGTTTGCTCATTTCTTCTAGTTTCTTTTTCAAAGAAACCACCACCTCTCTCTCTTCTTTCAAATCATGGGCCATAGTTTCTGCTTTCTTATTGACAACCAATAGCTCCTTCTTCAAGTCCTCACGAGCTTCCATCATGTTTTTCAATTCGTCAGTCATCACAAGAAGCTCTTGTTTAGTCTTCCCTAGAGTCTCCTTGATAGAAAAAAGTTCGTCTGACCGTAGTTTCAAACTCAACTTCACCTCATCCAAATTTTGATTCAGAGATTTTTGTACTTCCCCTGACTCGGCCTGGACTCTTGAAACCTCAGATTTTAGTTCTTCACATGACCTTTTTGACTGATTTAGTTGTTTCAACAAATCAGCAGCCTCAAGTTTAGATGCTCCCAGAGTTTCTTGCATAATTTGAAGCTCACCCTTCAAATTCTTCACAATGTGCACTTCCTCTTCCAGCATGATCCTTAAACTGTCCCTTTCTCTTGTTAATTTTGTAATCAATGATTGCTTGCTGCTTGCTTCATTCAAAGCAATCTCCAGTGTTTCTTTGAGTTGATTCAATTCATGGTCTTTGTTTGACAAGAGTTCGGCATCAGAGGCTGCTCTTTTAGCCGAAGCTGACTTCAAATCATTATATTCTTCATGAAGATCATGAACCTTTTTGCTTATTTCATCTCTTTCTGCAACTAGTAAATTTAATTTCGTGTTCAGATCTTCCTCTGAGGATTTCTTCAATTCTAGTTCTTTTCTATTTTTATGTGCTTCCTCTTTCAAACCTTCAACTGTAGAATTTGCCTGTGCAAGATCTTCTTTGGTCTGATTGTAGATAAAAGTTAGGTTCTTGCACTCTGATTCCTTTCCAGCGAGTGACAAGTTGAGTTTTTCAATACTAGTTTCCTTGTCCTTCATCTCTAAGCTAAGCTGGTTTATCCTTCGCTGGAGGATGTCAATTGAATCCTGCTTTTGCCTAGCTTCGGCCTCAAGTGACTCTTTATATTCACCAGCTCGAGCAATGGCACCTTGAAGTTGATCTATCTGAGCTCTAAGCTCTTCGGTTAGTTGTTTCTCACTTTGAAGTTCTTGCTGTAATTCTGTTAGTGCACTGTTAGCAGAGTCCACTTGGTTCGTCAAAGAGTTTAGCTGTTCTTTGGCCTTCCTAATTTCCTCATTCTTTTCTTCCTTTATGATTTGTAAAAGTCTCTTCAATGTCATTCCTGTAGTAGCCATAGCTGCTTCCTTTTCACTTAGTTAGCACTTTACCTGCATTTCACATGATAGGAAATGTAAAGACAAGCCCATTTTAAAGCAGGCTTCAGATAAGAACTACATTCCCATATGAAGCCCAAATTAGAAACCCTTTACAGCAAAAAGGATCACATATATAGCCCTTTCAAGTGCGCACACGCTCGTCTAAGCAATTTTCGCACAGCCGTGTGGGGCCTACCTAGGGCAATGTCAATTCATGGGAGTTGGAAACGAAAGATCTGGATGTGACCTACTTGTGTGCAAAATTTCATGTCCATCAGATCATTCAAACTCCTTAATTTGTGGCACTTGGAGTTTAATGGCTTTAGAATCTCGTGGGTTGGTAGTATGCGTCCCATTTGGATTGATCATAGGAGGTCTTTTCAGGTAGGTTGTGCATATCTAAGCTATTTGCATATAAGCTCAACTAAAATCTATCTTTAAGCAATTTTTAGGTGGGCCCCACTATGAGGTGTGCACCATAACACTATGCACACCATGTGCACTGGATATATATAAACCTTTGCAAGCACCAGTGCTCACGGTACGGTGAGCACCACGTAACAAAACACCTAGCCGAGCCCAACTTATGATCCATCTAAGTGGACCATAAAACAAGGACCTCCCATGATAGTCACCAATCCCAAGTTTGACACCCATCCAAACGGATTGGACTGTTGGATCAACTTGCACTCATTTTGGATGGTGAAAACTTGTCGTCCATTGGTCAAGTGGTTAGAATGACATTTTGAACCTCCGTCACCATACACAGGTAGGTGGGGAAGAGATCTTTCGATTCCCCCTCGGTCCCATCCCCAAATAGAGCCACTAGTGGGCCCCACAAGAAAGTGTTGCTCACCAGAGGGGCTCCCATATATATATATGGGAAATGCTCTTGTAAGGACAGTCCTTACAGACCATTTTTTACCATTTTGGATAGTTTGGCCCACGTTGCGAGCTATCCAGATGGATCACATACATGACCCCCTTAAATTACACACATCTATCAATTTTGAGTCTCATCCGAATAGATTAGATCATTAGATTGACTGCACATCTATCTAAATAAACTTTATATATATTTATCTATATATACATGAGTATGCAGTCAATCCAACGGTCCAATTTATTCAGATGGGATCCAAAATTCGTAGACATGTACAATTCACAAGGATAATGTGTGTGATCTATTTGGATGGCTCGCAACATGGGTTACAATATCTAAAATGATGAGAAATGGTCTCTAAGGACTGTAAAAACCATCCTTACAGGACCATTTCTTTATATATGTAGATGTGTCTGTTCTTCAGTTAACCACAGACCTTCAAAAAACCACTATTAATTTCATAGATTTTTAGGAAAAAAAAAACACGTGGCTATCCCTGTCACATCTCTCTCCCACAACTGAATAACTACATCAACTCCCTTATCCTCTCTTTCTCCCACATCCCTCTCACTCCCTCACGTCTCTATCTCCCCATTCATAAACAGTCAAACTTCTCCAAGCCTCTCCAACGCAATGAGACGACCTCAGTCTTTTACAGATGATAATTTTTTCAGAGAAGAAAATGAAGACAACTACGAAGATCTCCACAACGACTTCAATGTCAGTGAGGGTTCCACCAATCTCTCTGCGGGAATGATGAACTAGGGTTTCAGAACGATCCACCTGAGGATGAGAAGATGTAGGTTTTAAATCGCTTCGATGTTGTTGGGAGCAATGGCAATGTCGCAAAAGATGAGGCCTCTGAGGCAGTTTTGAAGGTGTTCATGAAGTAGAGTGCAGGAAGAGTGATGTAGGGCGAAGGTGGCATCCTTTGGTGGGGGGATTACGGTGAAATTAATCATCTCATTAGCATTCATTTTGATCAAGATCTGGGGTCATAGCTATTCATAAATTCCATTTATCCTTATGCACGGACCACGGAACAGGTGAGATGGTTGATTCAGTTGTGGGTAGAGAGAGGAGGAGAAAGAAGTAGAAAACAGGAGAAAAAGAAAGACAAGAAGAGAAAGAAAAAGAAGAAGACATGGTTGAGTTCAAGGATGCAAATAGCGGTTGCGTCGGGCGTAGCGGCCCATCGCCAAAACGATACGTAGCGGTAGCGGTGATACGTAGCGGCGTAGTGGTGTGATTTAAAAAAGTCTTCAAAAAATCCAAAAAAATTCCAGAAAATCCAGAATATTGGAAAATGATGGAATATGTGTTTGGTTTGCAAAAGCAACTAGTATATGAGTATGTAGTGGTCCCCCCATTGCATTAGATCCTGTATCGCTGTATCAATAGAAAAGAATATGAATAATAAATGTTTTTCATATGAATTCATGTTGTTTAGTTATGTCAACTTAAATAGTAACTTAAGACTTATAAAAAAAATGTTATAAACAAATTTCATCAAGATTTATTCAAGAATGAAAGATAAACTATGTTCAAACTTTATAAAAAAACAATATACTAATCTACTTAAAGAGCACAAAGTAAAAAAAAAAAGCTTCAAAACTCACCTTTTTTGAGCTTGATGCTTGAATCTTAAATGCCACCTTAATCTTTAGATGTTTTTGATGTTTTTATTGATGATTTTGATGTTTTTTTGAGATGATTTGAAAAATGGAGGCAAGGAAAGGGGCTTGGAGCTGTGAAGAGGGGAGAAAAGAGGGGAAAAGATAAATATTGAAAGGGAAAGGTGGGTAGAAAAATTGGCTGGGGGGTTTTAAACCCCCCAACCGATACGTATCAGCCGAGACACATGTGAACGGCGATTTTTTTAAAAAAGCGTAGCGCCCATTGGCGCGACGCCCGATTTATCGGCCGATACACTACGTATCGGCTGATATTTATATCCATGGTTGAGTTTCAGATGGGTTCTGTGATGGGGTTCATCATGGCCAGGGAGAAAAGAAGAAAAAAAAGAAGAAAAAAGAGAATAAAGGAGAAAAAGAGAAAGGAAAAGGCGATGCCATTGAGCAAAGACGAAGAACAAAGAGAAGACTAACAAAGAAGAAAAAGAGGAAACAAAAGGAATAGAAGATGAAGATGAAGATGGGCTCAAATCAGTTGAAGAGAAGGTGAAGGAAGAAAGAAGATGATGAACATCTTCCATTTGGCAGTAGAGAAGGGTTCGGTTTGCTCCGAAAAACCAATGTTTGGGTTGAATCTACTATGCTCGGAGAAAAACATGAAGAAGAAGAAGAATAAAGAGAAGAAGATGGATCCAAGTTTGGCTCAGTTACGGTGTGTAGGTAATGCATATGGGTGATGTATGTCTTTGAAATCCATATGGATTTGGTGTAATAGTAGGGCTAGCATTAAGATATGGGTCATGTAAATATTTGTTTTCTCTTCCATTTCTGTGTTTTTCCTCCTCTTATTCTATGGTTAAGAGTATTATTTGATATGTAAGAGGTTTAATCATTATGAAACATCCCTTTTTTTTCTTCTTTTTTTTCCTAATTATTTACAATTTTTTTATTTATATTTTTGGGGTGGTTCAAGTTTTGAAGCTATCGGCATGCTAAGGGAATCTGATGTTTCTCTTTGCTTCTAATTATATATTATGTAACCTTTTTGTTTTGTACGTGGTGTTATTGCTACTAATTGTTTGATTTTATGATGATAGTTGATCACAAAACATAAATTGGGGATTTGGGTCATTCTAAAAATCCATTTTTATATATTTTTGTTTTAGTGATAAAGCTTGAGTGGTTTGAGATTTTTACTTTGCAGGCATTATAGCTTATTCTATTTTGGGGGTTATTTAGATTTTGAATTTGAATTGGGTGAGTTGGGTGATGTTCAAGGGCAGTTTGGTGGCAATAATTTGCAGGGTTTTGGAATGCAAGGAGGGTTTGGGGGCGTTAATGGTGGTGGGGCAGTTGGAGTCGGTGGGACTAGCAGCGACGGCGCTGGTGCGAAGATGATTCTATTTGTTGGGGAGCTGCATTGGTGGACGATGGATGCACAGCTTAAGAGCAAGCTATCAAAGTATGGGTGCCATGAAGGAGGTGTAGTTCTTTGACGAGAAGGCGGGTGGGAAGTCGAAGGGGTACTGGCAAGTTGAGTTCTACCCTTGCTGCGACAACCACCTACAAGGAAGGGATGAATGGACATGTGTTCAATGGGCGCCCTTGTGTGGTGGCATTTGCCTTGCCCCACACGGTTCGGCGGATCAATGAGGCACAATTGAAGAAGAAACTAGCCGTTAATACTGCCCAAACATACCCACCTCAGATGCAGAGGGGACCCGACCTGACAGTGGGGTTGGTGGGGGTGATGTCAGTGGTGGTAGGGGTAATAACGTTTCAATTGGTGGGAATTATCAGAATTTCGAAAGGGGAGGTGGTGGTGGGGGTTTTTATAAAATAAATAGTATGTGCGTGTGTGGGTTTTCATATGAATGTGCATTTTTTCACTTGCCTAGGCATCCCACGTGAAGAAAACAAGAACCCCAAATCATATGTCTCACATTTCACTTGCCTGTACATAGCACGGGGTTGTCAGCTTGTGTGTGTGTGTGTGTGTGTGTGTGTGTGTGTGTGTGAGCTTTGATCCTATGGGAACTATTCTCACGTTGTCACTCACCACCATAAGAATTTTATATATATATGGCTCTAATCCTGTGAGAACTGTTCTCACACACCTACTCTGAGAACTTTTTATGGGACCCACTTGTGGGTCCTATTTTGGGATGAGACCAAGGGATGGAAAGATCTATGTGGGATCACCCCAAATATCAAGTTTGGCCCCAAGCACATGTCATTAACCCCTTCTTCATCTGTGGCCCATAATTCCAATCCATTCGGATTGGTGCACAGTTGATCTAACGGTTCAGTAAATTTTGATTTGACCGAAACTTGGGGCGTATGATTATTAGGGGGATCTTTATGTATTGCAAGGTTTAGATTGAGTGAAAAATGTACCCCACCTAAAGTTCTTACAAAAAAGTTGGTGAAAACTGGTGCTTATAGGATTATTTTCTTATATATATATGGGGGATATTCATGTGTATCCATCCCTCACCATATAGTAAGGGACAAACACAATAGGGCGACCTAGAGCCCCTATAATTATGGGACTTGTGGGGATGGCAAGAGTCAACTTAGATGGCCACATAAATAAAGTTTGGGGGGTCAATCCCAAGCCTCTTAACTCCTTCATCCACATCCCACAAACTTAACGACTTTATATTAAAGAAAAATTTTGGCCCTCAATCCAATGGACCAATCCATTTGGATTAGTGAAAACTCAATTGATTCATTGTAAATTTGTAATTTAGCGACTACTATGTTGTCCCAATCACGATACAAGTGGACTCAAGCACATAGGCCAACTTGCATAGTTGTCCCAAATCCAAGCCTAAATTAAGTAGATTTAATTGATAAGATTTGGTCAAAATGCATATTGTATAATTTCTTTTATACAGATTTCTATTATTAACTTTAGATTGTACAACATTGTACTATATAGATTTGTAGCCTTGGTTAAGGCTTTTTCATCCTATTTAATGAAAGGGTCGACCTCCAAAGGAGACTCCAAATTCATATCCAACTTAATTCTTTTGGATTGTTCCAAATCTTGTCTGAATTGACATGGTATCAGAGCAGGTGCCATTCTTGTGTAGCTCACGTAGCAAGCGCATCCATGGAACCTGTTCGGCTTACACTTGAGGGTGAGTGTTGGGAAAAAGTCCCACGTCCCACATTGCCCAAGTAGTGGGTTTGACATGACTTCATATACCTATTTGGGCCTTCCACCTATCAACTTAAGCTTTTGGGTTGGTACATGGAATCTTACAGTCCCTTACCATAACACGATAAGGGATAGATGTGCATGAATATTTCCCTATATATGCAGTAGTCATTCAATATGTGTGCTGTGCACTTGAGCTAAGTGCTTGCCTGGCTGTGGGGCTAGGGGATGGGATTGGGGGGATTTCAAGATCTGGGTGGAACCTATCGACCTATGGAGTTTGTGGCCCATTTGATCATCCTATCATATTCTTTTGGGCCCCACAAGTTTTTATGGCTTAACAGTCCATTTGGATGGTGCACAATCAATCTATGAGTACAGTCCATTCGAATGGGTATAAAACCCATGGGAACAGTGTAATTTAGGGGGTCCCTAGTTTTGGTCCATTTAGATGGAACAACGATAGACCCTAGTGGGCCCTGCGGCTAGGTGCTTAGTTACTAACTGCTATCTTAAATGGGCCAAATGCAGCCCAAACTCAAAGGTTCATACCTCCTTTGTCGCCCAAGAGTGAAGGACATCACGGTGGGTCCACTGCATCAGATCGTGGGCCATTTGCCCCACAGGTAAAAAATCTCCTGGTTTCTGGACATTTCAGATGGCTAGAAGCTTTCTATTTTACCATTAAAAAAAATCTTCCTATTTTGATTAGTTTCCACTTATTTTCAAAAAAGTCTTTTGCAATTAGACGTCTTGGATCTTAGAAAAACTAGTAGAAATAGAATAATGGAATTCTAGGGCCATTTTGTTAGGGTCTTTGGAGTTTCCAGCAACATGATATGTAATGGTCGGCCACTAAAGGGGATATCCAGAGTTTCAGTTTTCAAAAATTAATAATAGTTCTGAGCTGCTTTCCTTCCTTTCCTTGGTCAAGTGCCATTCCTTAGATTGAGAAGACTCCTCTAACGTCAGTTTTGTGGTTAATTTGGATCCTTGGTTTATTATTTGCAATTTTGAATTTTGTGCAATTATCTTGTTTATTCTGGTTTAATCAAGTATGGGCCCTATTTGACTATCCCATCCCAAGACCAAAACTTAGAACAAATGCTACATCGTGGAAATTTTCTTATGAACTCAAGTCATGTGGACGAGCTCATGGCACACTCGAAGATCGCTATCGCAACCTTGAGGTCGTGGGGTGAGAAAACCTAGAGGTCACGTGAGTAAGAATACTCTAGAACCAAAAAATAACAAATCCACTCACATACTTAGTTCAGTTAAAGGTTACTAATAACATGGTCACGGCCCTAGTACTAATTAAATGGAAATATGCCTGGCAAAGTAGGAAGGCAAGGTAGAATACAATCCTATCACTCAAAAAAAAAAAAACAAAACAAAACAAAACAAAAAACAAAACAAAACAAAACAAAACAAAACAAAAAAAGAAACAAAAAAAAGGGAAAAACGAATAAAAAATATGTAGAATGCAAAATAGATAACAGAACAAGGTTTAGAACTGGTTGTAGTCTCATACCTTCTACTTCCACTCGAGATGCCTCTCCTACAATGCCAGATTCAGCAAGTATTGCAAATTCACAACAACAGAGAAAATTAGAAGTAAGAGAAACCGAATAAAACCCGTAGTTATAGAAAGACAGAATGGCTAGCTATCCCAAATTGGTTTGGTCGGGCAGCTGTTTTCTTTCTAATTCGGACTCAATAGAGATACTAGTTTTCCAGCTAAAGAAAAGTACATGTCATGATTCTTTTCTAATTTTCTATTTATACTTTGGAAACTCTTCAAGATAAGTATAGTAGACATTGGAAAGGCAATGAAACATTCTTAAACCTGCTATTATGTGGGCCACTGGAATTCTCTTTACTTTTGGAGTCTCCAGAGATGCTAGTTTTCTGATTAAAGCAAAGCACAAATGATGATGCTTTGCTCACATGATTCTTTACTTAACTAAGACTCTTTAACTTCAGACAGAAACTCTTCAAGATAAGTATAGTAGACATTGGAAAGGCAATGAAACATTCTTAAACTTGCTATTATGTGGGCCACTGGAATTCTCTTTACTTTTGGAGTCTCCAGAGATGCTAGTTTTCTGATTAAAGCAAAGCACAAATGATGATGCTTTGCTCACATGATTCTTTACTTAACTAAGACTCTTTAACTTCAGACAGAAACTCTTCAAGAAAAGTCCTGTAGATATTAGAAAGAAGATACAAACATATCTTTACTAAACTTGCTACCATGTCTACCACACATATCAAAGGAGACGTGCAAATTTTGAAAACTAAAATCATGGTTCCTGCACAAATGGACACCAAATTTAGAACATTTCTATGCTTGTAGGTGAGGAAACAAGCCCACAAATGTTAGCTCAGAACTAATAGAATTATGATTATAAAACAATAATGTGGTCAACTTGAAATGTGCAGACGCTCCTACGCAAGATCAAGCTCGAGAAAAAGAGCTCTAGTCGTAAGAAATCGAACAAAATAATAATACACCAAAGAGAACTATAAGCTGTTCCATTCATATAGGTTTTTGAAAGGTTCTGCACACCACTAGCATGTCAAGTACTTAGCAGAACTTATTGCCATCCGCTCAGCTAGACATAGAGAGTTACATGGAGATGGAAGCAGCATCAAGAAGGATACTGTTTTTTCTGTCCTCGTTGCCCTTGAATAGTTTTTGTGGCGACTTTCTATAACACCCCATCCCACATCGCTTATGAATGAAATATAAGTCTCCAATCCCACTGCGAAATCCCTTGAGGCAAGATCAAGACAGAGCCAGGGTGCGCGAGCCTGTGAGTCAAGATAGGGGAATCCACAAGAGACACGGATGTGGAATGCTTCAGTCTCACATCACCCGGTGAAGTTAGATGGATCCACACAGGGACGTGTAACCTTAAGGGGGGTAGATTGTAACACCTTATCACACATCACTTATGAATGAAATATAAGTCTAGTATATAATGAACCATGTATGTTACTACTAGTAACTTGGGCTTAAGCATTTTGGGTCATGTGAAAGGCTCACCAAGTTATCAAGCTGCTGGGCTACTCGGGTCTTTACACTTTCCAACACTTATTTGGGCGGATAGTAATGCTGGTTTGATCCAGAGATTTAAAAATGGGAAAGTAAGAAGCTTTTGCTCTGTTTTTGAGTTTTGAGAGGCAGATTTTTTTTTCCCTTGTCTCACATGGCAGGTTTTACTACTTGTACAAAGAGGCTTGTACATGCCAAAGCCTTAGAGATGGAAAATTGTGAGGGTCAAGTTGGGTTCCCTTGTGGATAGTGTCTGCTGGTTTCCCTTTCACTAAGAAACTCTATAACACATTCAAAGATAGAAAGAGAAGGAAAACAAGAAGAAGAAGAAGAACCCAATTCATCAAATCAACAAACAAGTGAGAAGGCAAAAAGTTCCTAATCAGAATAATTTCCTCCCTTCCCAGAAGAGAAAGAAAAAGATGGCAGAGAGAAAAATGGAGCTAAAGAGAACCCAACTGACCCTTCATCAAGCCTCAAAGCTCTTGCTCTGGATTGCTGAAAAGGGAGAGCTGAAAGAACCAGGCCTTCCCTTTAATGAAAATCCTGTCATTTGGATTCTCATGGTGGATAAAAGCCATGACACTGACAGCCATCTTCTTCTTGCCATGTTTCCTCTGAGATATACCACTAAGAAATACAGGAGGAAGAGATTGGCAAGAAGCAATTGAGAAACGAAACAACTTCCCAATAAAAATCCCATTTTCGTCTTCTTTCTGCTAACACTTCCCAAGCCCTCCCTGTCTGCCTCCTCCAGCAATGCGTTTTTAAATGCATGTTCCTAGCTGAGAGTTTGTAGGGCCCCCCTTGATGGGCCGGGGCAACTCGGGCCAGACCCAGGCCTATACCAATTTGGTTGGGCCCTGGATCCAGTTGGATCTGGGTCTAATATTTCAGCTCATTTAAGGTCTTGCGTCATGCTTGAATTTAATGATGGAAAATCTAAAGCTTGGCCCATCCCAAGCAAGATTGGTTTAGTGAAGCCTGCCTCCAAAGATTGACTAAATGGGTAGGCTTGGGCTTGACATATTTGAGGTGGGCTAGGCTTAGTCCAGACACTTACGGCCAGTGTAACAAAAAATGGGAATGTGTTTATAAAGTTGCAGGTCAGAGTTGAAAATACCTCGGCCCAGCCCATGATGTGGTCACATGAATGAGTTAGGACTGCGGGTAGTGGTTTTGACCATAAGGTTACACTAAAATGCCCATCACCTAATCAAACATAAAAATTTCCCTAACATTTTTTTTTTGGTAAAAAAAAAATTCCCTAACATTATTCCGGACTATAAGTACACAGTTTCAAAATACTAAAAAAAATGCCTAAATTCAGCGATATTGCAAACTTTTACAAAATTTGAATGACAAGGCCAGGCCCTTTGACTATGCCCACCTCGCGGTTTAGGAGTGAGAGTTTTTCAATCTCCTGTTTTTAGCATTCAAGAGAACGTGTCCATCAGTCCATTGGCTAAATTTCCAGAAACGACTGGGCGGCACCAATATTTCTCCGTAAGTCTAAATGGAGCTTGTTGTAGGCTTTAAGGTAGCAGATTAAAGACTAGACTGTGAACTCAGCATTAACTTTCTTCAGCTTCTGAAAAGCAACAAAAGAAGGGCATTCATGAATATCTGTAATCAAACGTTTCCTAACAATACTGAACAAATCTAGATGCTGCTTCCCTGCTTACTTTTCCTTTTCCATCATCGAACCAAATCAGCTTTCGTTCAATAAAGTTTCTCCATAATATGAATGAATGATTCCACCCAGGGTCACAGTGTTCAGTTGGTTGGCATTGCGAGGTGCAATTTTGACTATGGATAGCCTGCCTCCACGTAAGAAAATCATAGTCAATGCTTGTCCCATGTTTTTGTCAGATGAGGAATCAGTTGATCAACTCTTATTGAACTGTAAAATAGCCTAAGGGCTTTGGTCTGAAGTCCTAAGTTGGTTTTATCGTAGTTGGGCCCATCCAAAGTCTATTTAAGGATTTTTTAGGCATGGTTGTTGGAGGTGGGATTAGACAAAGGAAGGATTTTGTGGAGAGCCACCTTCCCAATAGTTTTATTGATCATTTGAAAGGAGAGGAATTATCGATGCTTTGAGGATTCTAGACCTCGCTTACAAGCTCAAGTTCATTATCGCTTCTTGGGTGTCCTTTCTTCCTCAATTTTATGGGATTTCTATTGACATCATTTTTAGGAACCAAAGGATTGTTATAATTGTTCTCTACTTCTCTCTAATTCTTGTACTCGTGTATGAATGAATGAAGTTCTTTCCATGCTCTACATTTTTGGCGAAATTTCTAAGAATTTTTTAGAAGTTTTACATTTTAAGAATGTAAGAAAAGAAAAAGTTTGACATTAACATCTTGAGCAATGTATTGGGTTCATCATATCACCACTGACTTCACTAGGAGGCCATTCCAATATACAATGACGGCAAATGAAAGGCAGCAACTTGGATTTTAATTGATAAGAAGAACAACCAAGAGAAGGGATGGGGTTTAAACTTCTGATAAATAATCTCTGATTCTCTCATTGAGTTTATGATGTGGGTGCTCTCCTCCATCCCACCCTCCCACGAGTTCCTGCAGCACGAGTACCAAGTTGAGCTGCCCTCCTCCATTCCTCCGTTTCTCGTTTTGCTGAAGCTAATTGCTCTTGGAGCATTTCGCTCTTCTTTTCCAAACTCTCCATTTCATCATGAAGTCCTGCAAGAATTTTGTGAGCATCTGCTAAACTTACCTGTACTTCTTTCGCAGCATTTTTCTCTACGGCAAGGGACCTCGCAAGTATGTCCTTCTCAGTTTCGAGACTGGCACTCTTTGAAATGGCTATATCTAGTTCTTTTGACAGCATCAGTGCCTTCTTATTCATCTCCTCAAGAGATTTGGTAGCCCCTTGCAAGTCTCTTTCAAGTTTTCCTCGTGCATCCTTATCCTTCAAGGTATGTTGGCTCAATTCCTCTAGTTTCACCTGCAATTCTTTTGCAGCATTTTTCTCTTCGGCAAGGGACTTGGCAAGCATGTCCTTCTCGGTTTCGAGACTAGCACTCTTTGAAATGGCTTTATCTAGTTCTCTCGACAGCATCAGTGCCTTCTTATTCATCTCCTCGAGAGAATTGGTAGCCTCTTGCAATTCTCTTTCAAGTTCTCCTCGTGCATCCTTATCTTTCGAGATATGTTTCCTCAATTCCTCTAGTTCGTTGTTCAACAAAGCAACGAGCCTTTTCTCTTCTTTCAAATCAGTGGCCGTTGTTTCTGCTTTTTTATTGACCTCCAGTAGCTCCTTCTTCAAGTCCTCACGGGCTTTTATCACATCTTTCAATTCATCATTCATCACAAGAAGCTCCTGTTTAGTTTTCCGGAGAGCTTCCTTGACCGAAACAAGTTCGTCTGACCGTTGTTTCAAACTCAACTTCACCTCATCCAGATTATGATTCAGAGATTTCTGCACTTCCTTGGAGTCTGATTCATTTCCGGCAAGTAACAAGTTGAGATTTTTGATACCATCTTCCTTGTCCTTTATCTCTAAGCAAAGCAAGTTGATCCTTTCCTGGAGAATGTCAGCTGCAACCTGCTTCTGCCTAAGTTCAGCTTCAAGGATTTTTTCGTCTTTACCTGCCTGAACAACGACACTTTGAGGATGATCTATCTGATAGTTCAGATCTTCTGCTAGTTTTTTCTCAGCTTGAAGTTCTTGTAATTTTGTTAATTCACTGTTAGCAAAGGCCAGTTGGTTCGATGTAAAGGCGAGGTCTTTTTTGACCTTCCTGATTTCCTCGATCCTTTCTGCCATGGTTGCTTCTTTTTCACTCAGTTTGTTCTTCATCTGCATTTCACAAGAATGGAAGTATTATAGAGCCGAGCCCTTTTGAGAGCAGCTTTCAGATGAGTACTACTATCCCATATGAAGCCCAACTTGGAAAGCATAAAAACAAGACGACTATATGGTTCTCACATTCAGGATATGCATAAGTCCTTGGACCATAAGTTTGTCATATGAGGCCCAAGATTGGATGATACAGACTGCAACATGATGGACCCCACTTTGGATGGAACATACACAACAACTTTGCAAGATGACTAACCTACCTCTCCAATGGCATCCTGTGAAGGTTGAGAAAGGATTTAAGGGGAACAAGAGAGAAAAAAAAAAGTAGCCAAACATTGTAAACAAGGATATTCCAAAATTGGTTAGACAAGGGACCAAAATTTCAAAAAAAATCAATTTGGATTCATGCAAAAGAGGTCAACTATGGAGGCGATCTTCAGGCGTAGGCAAATAATGAAAAAATACTAAAGAGAAAAGAAAAAAAATCTTCGTATGGTGTTCATTGATCTAGAGAAAGCCTACGACAAGGTATCTAGAGATTAATTTGGTGGGTTTTAGATAAAAGGAGTGTCCAAGAGGTTATATTTACATCATTAAAGACATGTATAAAGGCGTGCTAATGAGTGTGAGAGTTCTTATGGAGAGACTAGTGTGTTTCAAATGACCATAGGTTTACATCAAGATTTAGTATTAAGTGCTCAACTATTTATGCTGATTATGGATGAGTTAATTGTTTATTCGAGAGGAGGTATCTTGGTGTCTGTTGTTTACATGTAATATAGGATTGGTGGATGAATCAAGAGATGGCATGAATGCAAAACTTGAGAGATGTTGGGAAGGCTTTAAAATCCAAGGGCTTTAACAAAGACAAAATAAATGAATTGCAACTTTAGTGGGGATGTGCAGAGTGGTGAAACTCCTATGAAAATTGAAACTCAAGATACCAGAAAAAATTTATTCTGATACCTTTGCTTAATGATTAGTAAGGATGAGGAGATTGAGGAAAATGTAGAAAATAAGATAGGAGCAGGATGGCTGAAGTATAGACTTACTTCTGGAGTGCTTTGTGATCGACTAAGAAGCACGGACACGGATACGGGACACAGATACGCCGACACGGCATTTCTCAAAAAAGTAGGACACGGACACGTCGAGGGATACGTTAATAATATATATTAATATATATAATCATCTTCTAAAAAAATAATATCTTTTTGACTTTTTAAATCAATTTAGCAATCAAAAAATAAAAATTCAAGTACCAACTAACACACATATCAAATTATCAAATATCAATACAACACTAAAACTTAATTCATAATCATTAAACATGAAATATCCACAGTTCCAAAAAATCCTTATAAAAAAAGGTAGATCATCTCTTTCCCCTAAAAAAAAAAAAAAAAAAAAAACCAGAACAAAAAGCAAAAAAGAAACATATCTTGAGGCTTATTCTTTAGTGAAATATTTATTTGTCTTTAGCTTGTGATATGATTAATATTTATAATCATACATTTTTCCATGATACAAAATTGTCATATATCAAGTTTACAAGTTTTAATAACCACATGTTAACAAAGTGTCCATGAGATATTAGCCACATGTTTAATTTTTAGTCATAGACATGGGCTAAGAATTGTGGGACACGATACAAAAAAAGTGTCAAACAAGTGTCTGAATTAAGATTTTTAGTTCTTAATTATGGACACGGCTAAATAGTATCGGACACGTATCCGAAAGTGTCCGAGGAGTGTCGGTGTCCGTCGGACACGTCACTTTCTTAGAAGTGTCCCTGCTTCTTAGGTGATCGATGCATATCACCGAGATTTAATGAAAATTTTCAAAGGACAATAATTAGATCAACTATGATCTATGGAGTGGAGTGTTAGCCAATCAAAAAGCAACACATGCACAAAATGAATGTAGCAAAGATGAGAATGTTGAGATGAATTCTGGTAGAAAAAGGAAAGACAGAATTAGAAATGAATGCCTTCAAGAGCATTTAGGGCAGCATCAATAGGAGATGAATTACAAGACTTTTTTAGAAGGTGCAGGCATGTTCGAAGCAAGCCAGCAATAACACTGTTGAGGAAAATTCTTTTCTATATAGGTTGATGGCCCACCAAGGAAAAATGGTAAGCCAAAGAGAACATGCCTATATGAGGGTTGGCTTAGGATAAACTGGAATGAAGAAACAAATTCATGCAACCAACTCTAACATGGTTACTTTTAGGGCAAGTGTTGTTACCTTAAATTTGTAATTTCACACTGTTAGCAAGGGTGGTTTAGGTATATTTCCCTTCATTGTCTTGTGAGAGTTGATGTACATAAATGGATCACCAAAGTGTAAAACAATTGAAGCCATGAGCAATGAGAATGTTCTCCCTGTCCATTAGCTTTGGCTAAGCAATCTGCTGTCACATTGTTTTCTTTTGTGTGATTATGTACAATAAAGGAAAATCGACCTAGCCACCACACTCATGGCTGAGTGGTGTTGATATCTTAGTATGACCTTGGTGTTGGCCAACACACATGCCCAAGGATTGATCCCTTGGTCTTCAAGTTCTAATTATCACTCTTAACCAGTAGTCCAACTTAACGAAAAAAAAAAAAAAACGGAAAAACAACATACAGTACCCTTATTTAAAAAAAGTCACACAACTATATACACTAATAGATGTAACCATGGTGGTCCAATAAAAAAAAATGGTCCAACAGATCTGCCTCACATGTACAAACTTGAGATCTGGCCATGTGGGAATACTATGCAAATCCATAGGAGCATATGCCAGTATGCTTATATAAGAGAAGAAAAATTATCAAAGAAGAAAGTCTGTTACCGAATCAATAATTGAGTTAAGTGATCTCATTTCCTTCTGAGCTAATGCATACAATGCTCCAAGCACACAAAGCCCGATCATTCCAACTCCATTCAGGAAACCCACAAATGGATTTGCTGGAGCTTGTAGTTGTCGTTCTTGCTGTGACAATAAAGCTAACCATGTCAGATGTTTCACAGGGCAGAAGTTTAATTTGCTTTGGGTCTTTGTTGTTTGGGACCCAAGAAAACCATTTCCCATTGTCAAGACATTTGGTAGTAAAGGTTAAATTCCCAGGAAAATGAATTTCTCAGTTCCTCAAGTGGCAAGGACCCAAACGGTTTTAATGATCATTAAAACATCTTAATTCAGTTACACATGGAGTGGGAAACCATGGCAGAGGCTCAGACATCAAGTTTGTCCTGCTGCACACATGAAACTCCATGAATAGTTTCCAGATTCTGGGGACCTACCTCCACCTTTGTTGTATTTGATTTGCCTGGCTCATGAAGAAACACGACAGAAATGAAAAGTGATAATAACAACAACAGACTCGCGAATAAGAAACGGTGATGTTTGAGTTGATTCAGTTCATGATCTTTGTTCGACAAAAGTTTAGCATCAGAGGCTGCTCTTTTAGCTGAAGCTGACTTCAAATCATTATATTCTTCATGAAGAACATGAACCTTTTTGTTGATTTCATCTCTTTCTGAAACTAGCAACTTTAATCTAGTGTTTAGATCCTTCTCCAAAGATTTCTTCAACTCTAATTCTTCTCTCATTTTACGGGCTTCCTCTTCAAAACTTTCAACTGAAGAATTTGCCTGTGCAAGATGTTTGGTTTGATTGTGAACGGATGTTAGGTAAATGCCCTCTGATTCCATTCCAGCAAGTGACAAGTTGAGATTGTCAATACTAATTTCCTTGTCCTTTATCTCTAAGCTAAACTGGTTTATCCTTTGCTGGAGGGTGTCAATTGCATCCTGCTTCTGCCCAACTTCTGCATCAAGCGCCTTTTTATCTTCTCCTATTTGAGCAATGACACCTTGAAGATGATCTATCTGAGCTCTAACATCTTCTGTTAGTTTTTCCTCACTTTGAAGTTCTTGCTGTAATTCTATTGATGCACTATTAGTAGAGTCCAGTTGGTTCAACCCAGGGTCAAGGTCTTCTTTGACCATTCCAATTTCCTCAATCCCTATGTCCCTTTTGCCTTGTAACCTTCCCTTTAAGTACTTTCCTGTAGTAGCCATAGCTGCTTCCTTTTGACTGGGTTTGCTCTCTACCTGCATTTCACATGTTAAGTATAAAGAGCAGCACATTAAAAAACAGTTTTCAGATGAGTACTAAAATCCCATATGAAGCCCAACTTGGAAACCCTTACAGCAGGAGGCATTTTATATAACATCAAAGAAGTGCATAAATCCTAGGACCAAATTTTGCCATATTAAGACCAGATTAAGTCAACAATAATAGTCAATGCTCAACTGAAACAAAAAAGGCCAAACATAAAAATAAAAAAAAATAAAAAAAAAGATACTCCAACTTAGGTTGTTTTTGGAGTAATTGTTGTGGCTTTGATACCAATTGTTGGGGCTCTGATACCAATTGTTGTGATTTTCTGAACATCACCCGTTGTGCGCATCCACGGAATCACAAGATCAACAATCAACCACACACAAAGAAGAGACACAACAATTGGTATCAAAGCCACAACAATTGGTATCAAAGCTGAGGTTGGTGTTCCTCGGGTTTCTGAGCGAGGTGGAGATCGCTCAGTGGATTGGAGGTTGTGCGCATGAAGATTAACTGAGATCAGGTTCGTGATTTCTGGTTGGGCCACCATCGGAGAAGAAGAAGACGAGATTGGGTTCTCCGGTCTCGCTTGGATCGGAGGAAAAAAAAAATTCACATGTTTTCAGATCTCGGAGTCCATCGCTACTGCTTTGATTTCTTGGTTTTCAGATCTGTGAGGGAGAAGACCAGATTACGCTGATCTCTGATGGGCCACCGAAGAAATTTGTTTTCTTTGTTACAGGCAGAGAAATCGAAACTTGAAGAAGACACAGACGAGAGGTTCTCCGGGTCAATCGGAGAAGATAAGATCAGATCCGAAATTCTTGAGCTTCAGATTCGAAGTTCTCGCCAGAGATCAGAGATTGACCGCAGAGATCAGAGATTGATTGGAGAAGAAATCAAAACCGGAAGAAGAAGAAGAAGACAGACGTGGGTTTCGGGTGTTGACTGCACATCTTCACCGGAGTTTGGGTTGCCGAAGTTCTAAACAGAAGACCTGCCAGATTTGCTGTTTTTCGGCTGCCGGCTTTGAGGGGGAAGACCGGAGAAACGTCGCTGCAAAGAAAAGAAAAAAAAAAAAAAAAACCTGCAAAACTCACCGGCCGCCGCTGCGAGGTCGCCGGTCGTCATCGATTGCCGGCCGTCGCCGTGCACCGCAGCTGGTCGCCGGACTAGTCTGCCGGAGCCGCGCAGACCGCGGCCTGAAACTTCAGTCTTCAATTGGTTGCAGACAGAGACAGTTGCAGAGTTTGTTGAAGACGATCTCCAGCTCCAGCGTGCTGGGTCCGGGTCAGGTCGTTCCGACCTGACCCGTTGTGGATTAAAAGCCCAGGCAGGACAGCAGGTTTCAGGCCAAGGTCGGGTCAGGTCAGGTCAGGTTCGACCCGACCTGTTAGCAGACGGTCCAGCCCAGCGCAAAATTGCAGTTCGGTTCGGGTTCAGGTCAGGTCCGACCCGACCCGCTGGCAGACAGTCCAGCCCACCCAGCAGGTTCAAGCCGGGTCAGTTCAGGTGCGACCCGACCCGATTACAGCGCAGCCCAGGCAGCAAAGCAAGTTCAGTTCCGGGTCAGGTCAGGTCCGACCCGACTCGTTAGCAGACGGTCCAGCCCAGTGCAAAAAGGAAGTTCAGTTCCGGGTCAGGTGAACCCGACCCGGGTCCGCTCTAGAAGCCCAGCCGACTGCGCAGAGTGACGTCAGCAGTGATGTCAGCATCGTTCAACAGGCAGGTTTGACCAGTTTCAACGGCTGAAAATTGTTTCTGCAATATCTTGATCGTCCGATGTCCGATCGGAGATCCGTTTGAACCTACGGACTCGTTTCGAGCAGATCTACGCAGTGGAAGAGGTTGATTGGCTGTTGGACAGTCAAGGAGGAGGTTTGATCGATTGGAGCGTAGAAACTTGTTTCTACGTTATCATAGCCATCCTGAGGCGGATTTCAGATCCGTTTCTTCCAGCGTGCTCGTGGTGACGAGATCTATAACTTGATGCAGAAATTTGGAGGAGATCTGAACAGATGTGGATTCAGGCTAGAATCAGGTCTACTCGACCTGGTTGTTGTTGCAAACCCAATAATAGGAGTCGCCGGCCTAGTTGCAAAGGGTTTGCTGATTCAAACGAAGTTGTTCGTTTGGGGTTCACATGCTTTTCTGGATCGCATGTGATGATATTCATCTTGCCAGAGCCAAGCCGGAAAAGCAGCAAGGAGGAGCTGATGTATCAGCAGTTGATCGGAGGCCCGGTCAAATGGTGTTTTTTGACCGCTCGGAGGCAGAGGTTTCTGCAATGAAGTCATCTGGACTTGTATTCCCGATCTGTTTGCTTGCATGCTTGTGGTGATTGGATCTTCACAGTGATGTTGAAGATGGGGCAGGATGGTGAGTGATTCCGATATCACTCAGATTCGTCAATGGTTTCGAGCTTTTAGTTCGAGGTGGAGTTTGACGAGATGAACTTTGCTCAAAGTTCATGTGCTGGTTCAATATGTCAAAGTGTTGAAGAAGACTGTATCGTTGGTGCAGTGACGTGCCATTCAGCAGGGTACGTGAAGACATTACCGGTTTTATCTCCTAGTAGCTCGAGTTGTACGGAGTTGTACGGAATTCAAGCCAAGGTGGAGATTGTTAGGTTTATGTCTTGTATTCCGGTTTAGCCGGATGAGTCCACTGGGTTAGCTAGGGACTGATTTAAGGTCAAGGGTATTTTGGTAATTGTACCGGGGCTTTCTTGGTGGCCAAGAAAGCGGAGATTATATATTGTATAGTCTGTAACCCTAGACCTTGCGGCGGCGGCAGTAGTTGCCCGTAGTGTTCCCACACCACGTAGGAGAGATGAGGTGAGAGTGTGGGAATCTCTTGTATGCTTTACTTGTCATAGTGAAGATGTTCGTCCTCCTGTGCCCGTGGATGTAGCCCCGTTTGGGTGAACCACGTAAATCTCGGTGTCTCTTCTTGTGTGTGGCTTGTTCGTGTTTGATCTTGTGATTCCGTGGATGCGCACAACGGGTGATTGTTCAGAAAATCACAACAATTAATATGATGTTAGCTTACAATTGCAGTTTTCACATTGTTAGAAGCAAGTTCGGGTATTTTCTCTTCATTGGTTTTTTGAGAGACAACATAAGTAAATGGCTCACTAGTTGATGAGATAACCCTGATATATAAGACAAAGAAAATTCAGAACCAAAGTATTAAAAAATCAAGCCATTAGCAGTGCAAATGTTTTCCCCTTCCACTAGCTTTGGTCAATCTTTCCACTTCCACATCGTCTTCTCTTTTAACTGTAATTATGTACCACATAAATGGAAAAAGACCAAGGTTGCCCTCATCAAAAATGTAAAATTACAACTATATACACCAACAATGTACAATTAGTGGTTCAATTAAAGGTTCATTTCAACGAATGCATCTAAAATGCACAAAATCCCTGGATTACTTTGCACATCCATCACAGCATAAGCTGACTTTAGTCACATCTGACAAGAAAAGCTATTTAGAAAGAGTGATGGAGCCGGCATTTTCTTTTGGGAGGGCAAAAGTTTCTCTAAGCAGGAAATTTAAGAAAGAATTAAAATTTCTATTAAAGTATACATAAAAAATGTTATTACATTACAATGGGTACAAAAAGTTATGGACTTGTTCTTACATTATACCCCAAAATATTAAGAAAAAGATGAATTAGTTTGCTCTTTATATCCAACAACGATATGAAAGACCAGAAAAGTAGCATTTTTAATCATGAGCACATTATTTTAATTAAAAACTAAATAATTTTTTAGATAATAATATGTAGCTAACTTTTATAAATACTATTGATCTTTGGCCCATTGTTTAGAGCTCAAATCCTTTCTAAAACTTAAATAAACCAGCGACCTTGATTGGAACTTTGACATAATTATTATAAAAGAAAAACTTTTAATCACCTTTATTTATAGCAACCTGAAATTTCTTACTTAGGAATTAATTTAGATTTAATTTAATAGAGATTTTGAAGTAAAATGTTAAAAAACTTAAAAATTGATAATAAATTAAATGAGGTGTGGTGATTATGAATTCCAAACTTTAAAAGGATTATGACTAAGCTGAAACAATGGGCAAGAAAAAGAAGAAAATCAAAGCATAATGCATATCTTATTGGTGATTTGATATGTTGTCTTTTTATGAGTAAAAGACCAAAATCCTCTTATGTGTTTTAAAAGTTCCATTCTTTACTAAGAGGAAAACAAGAGTGTTGAGGGGCAAACAAGAAAAAAAAATTAAGGAGGGGCAAAAAGGATAGAATCAAAATCTATGAATCCATATGTTTCTCCCTATTTAAAGGAAAGAAACAAGTTGAGAGGGGGCAATTGCTCCTTCTCAACCCTATGTAAATCCGTCCTTGTTTAGGAAGCGAATATTGTTCTTTCCTTCTGTACTGATGCATATAATGCACCAAGCATGCCTAGGCCAATTATTCCAACTCCTTAAAGGAAACCCACAAATGGACTCGCTGGAGCTAGTTGATTTAATCACCACAACAATAGATCTACCCATTTCTGAAGTTTCACATGACAGAAGTTTAGTTTGTTCTCGGTCTTTGAGGTTTTGGATAAAAGAAAATCCTTTCCTATTGTCAAGAAATATGGTACTTGGGACCGTTTCTTTGCATGGAATTGAGTTCCTAGGAATTCATAGTAAAATGGGTTTTGAGAAAGGATGCTTAAAGAGGTGAGGGGTGAAGGCTACCACAAGGTGGAGATGTAGATGGGACCCTAACTTTCCTAAGATTTAATTTCCTAGGTGTTGGTTGGGTATTCATTTTCCATTGAAGGAAGTATGATTTGATGGCCATTTAAGGATCTTCGCTTTGTTTTTTGAAGTTCAATTCCATGAAAGAAAACAGCTTTGCTGGTTGAATTCCCAAAATTAGGCAAAAAATTATCAGATCCTAAAGAGCATGATAATACATTAATTCAGCTACACGTAAAACAGGAAACCATGAGTGTGGCTTAGACATCAATTTCATCCTGCTTTATGGATGAAACTCCCCGAATATTTTCCAGATTAAAGGGACCCATCACAGCCTTTGCTGCATCTAGTTTTCTTAGAGCAAGAAGAAACATGATATACATGCATGGCGCTCAACAGCTCCTTGCTGACTCCACACCTGTATATATGTATAGGACAAAACTACTATGCATATATCCCTCACACAATGGTGAGGGATACTTTCATTTTTGGAAAGTATTGATATGCAAGAAGACAAAACCATTACAAATCATGTCACATTTTTTACCTTGTTAGGTCTAAAAAATGAAATGTCCCTCACCTTGTAGTGAGGGATGAATGCATAGTAGTCTTTTCCATATATATATGTTAAAAGCCTATATCTATATTTGGATTCTTGTTCTAGACCTAATTGGAAAGCAGTGCTGGATAATGTTATACCTAGACTTGAATGTATCTTGAGAGGAAAAAGACCCAAAATTTCAGTCTTATACGACTTCTCTTCCTTCCAATGGCTTTTGATTATTGGCATCACATCAAACCTTTGAGAGTACAGACAACAACATCAAATTTAGAACTTCAGACTACCAAGACAAAGAAACATGATTTAGAATGTACTACAGACAAAATATTCTTCTAATTATCTGGTAATCTTTTGTAGATTGGATTTATCCATCAGTTATCCACTACAATCCTAGATTAATGGCAATCACCAAACAAAATGATTTAAGTTATCAAATATGCAATAAAGGAATGCTATATCAATTGGCATGATCACTTGGATCCATCTCACACTTGGATCCATCTCACAATCTCTCCAAAATATTCTTGTTTATTGTGTGCTTCTTTTTCAAGTTCAAGGTGCCTGGAGCATTTTAAGAGGTTGAATTTAATACTTGAGTAGCTCTAGTTGATTGTCTAAAGGTATGGATTATGGATGCACAATCTAAATAATCAGATCTTCTTCTAATTTACATTATGTTTGTGGCCAACCAAGACATCTGTTTTAACATGTTTTTGCCAACAAAATCAACCTAAAGTTTAGCAAAAGATCAACACCAATAAGCATATCGCGACGCATAATAGGGTGAGTGATGCAAGCCAAATCAATGATTGGCCAGTCCATTGGGCCCAAATCCCATAAGGGCGAGCAGTGAAGATTAATTTATTATTAGTAGTTGCTTTATTAAGTTTTTACTTTTAGAAATTGATTTTATTTTTGAGTTAGGACTCTTTATTGGATTGAATTAAGATTGCTTCCTTATTTAGAGAGTAGATGATTATAATGCATTGAGGTGGCCCTTTTTAATTTCTTTCTAAGAAATGATCGTGACATATCTTTAGAGGGAGACAGTATACAAATATGCACAAAGAAAAAGCAAGAAAATACAATAGCCCATTTAGAATATGAATTGCCATCTTTACCCTACAAGTACATGAGTATAGGACAATAGTTCCTATACCTAATTCAATACTAGCCACTCCTAGGTAGGGGATCAACCTCCATCTTACATTGTCTTGGGATTGTGAAAACAACAAGATGCCACCTCCATAGGAGACACCATATCTCTAAAATGGTTCAAAATCATGGTCAGGGTTGACCTAGAAAAAATGATTCATTGCTTCAATACATCGTGATTCGCAGCATTACAGACTAAAATATCTTAAAAATTCAATCAATTTGATCATCGTCAAAATATTGGTAAAAATACTGATATTGGCCAAGATTTTGAAAATATGGAAAGAAATGGAAGAAATGGGTTTTAAGGGTTATCGGCCGGTATTTTCAAAATCTTGGTCCGACCAATATTTTGACAATGATCAAATCAACCATTTTTTGGAGATATTTCAGTTATATATGATTATATGGTAATGATACTGAGCTGCTGCAAAGCATTATTGCGATATCGACTGATACCGATTCCGTATCAGCCGATACTTTAAACCAATATCTCTTGACTCATTACTTTTAAACCAATACTCATAAACCAATATATATTAAACCAATACTTATAAACCAATATTTATTAAACCAATATACCAATATTCCATGGTGTCTATGACTTTTACTACATCCATACTAATGTTTTCTTCAAGTCTGTTTCTAGGAATAATGGGATGATAAAATCCTTTTCACTTAAACAATTTTAGTCCCTGATTTTAAGGCTATGGTCTATAATATATTAGGATTACCAATCCTTACAGATTTGGACATCTCCCCGTAGTCATTTTTTACCGAGAGATGACAATAAACCTTATGATTGAAATCTCCCTTACCATTTTTCAGCATACCTTCATCACTCAATGCCCTGATGGACCTAAATTTACAGATTGTGCATCCATCAGTGTTAAGTTCCTACTCTATTATTTGATTAAAAAAAGAAGAAGAAGAAGAAGAAGTTCCCACACGTGATCTCAGTTGTGCCTTTGAATCTTTGATTCTCTATATATTTCCCATTAATCACTTTTTTCCATTCCCTTTTAAATCCATATAGGTGATGCCTCGAAACTCCTTTGCTAATGGGCCTTGATTATATAGGATTGATTTCAATTTTTCCATCACAAAGCCTTAATGGAAATCACTTCGCTACACAATTCATCTGTTTCTTTCCTTTCATAATATAAGCTATCATCACTATCAATAATTGAGATGGCATTTGTGAAGCATGGATGATGGCTTATCACATTTAGAGGCAAGAAACTAGACAATACCTCATGTGCCCTATTATCTCATCCTTAAAAGCCAAAACTATACTGAATCTGGAGCAAAGTCTACATTGTGGGAAGTTCCTTATCAACTAGAGGTGTAGTCAAAAACTTTGTTCAGTTAAAGCGTAAAGATGTGACTCACAACATGTGATCATGGCCTTACTACGATATATAAACAGTAGAAAATAAACTGGACAGCAGAACAAGGATTATAACTAGTTGCAGTCTCATACCTTCTACTCAAGATGCCTCTCCTACGATGCAGGATTGTCCAACAATTGCACATTCATAACAACAGAGAGTTAGAATTTCATTAACTGGATAATATTATAAGCAAGAAAAACAGATACAACCCTTAGTTATAGAAGAGAGAATGACTGGCCATCCCAATTTGGTTTGGTCACCAGCAGTACACTTTCGAATTTGAACACACTAGAGATACTAGTTTTCTAGTTAAAGAAAAGTACATATCATGATTCTTTTCTAGTTTTCTAGTTATACTTTGGAAACTCTTCAAGATAAGTAAAGTACAAATAAGAAAGGGAATAAAACATTCTTTACTTAACTTGCAACTATGCAGGATGCCCTATTCTCTCTACTTGTGGCCTATCTAGAGATACTAATTTTCTAATCAAAGGTAAGTGCATATCATGATTCTTTGCTAGCATGATTCCTGACTTACCTAAAACTCTTCAATACAAGTCCTGTAGAAATTAGAAAGATGATTAAAAAAAACATATTTTTACTAAACTCGCTAGCATCTGGGCTGCACATATCTAAAGAGATTTTGTAAATTTTGTAAATTTATCATGGGTCCCATACAATTGCACACACCAAGGTAGTGGCTAGAAAAGGTTGTGGACCTTTCATTAACCTTTTTGAGTTCCTATTGGACCAAGATGGGTTTTGAGCGTGTTGGGCTTGAGGCTAAATGAAACCACGGTCTGGCCTAGTAGGGTTATGGGCTTGGCCATGGATATGGGCTCGCATATTCTTGCTTCCCTCTGAGAATCAAACTTACTGAAAATTGAGAACATTTCATATGCTTATGCATTGAAAACAAGCCCACAAACTTAAATTAGAATGCATAGAAGCATGAATTAAAACAAACATTGTTCTCAACTTGAAATGTGCAGAGGCTTGTATGCAAGTAAGCTTAATAAAAAGAACATGAGTCAAAAGAATTCCAACTAAATCATAACACAGCAAAATGAATTGGAAGTTGTTCCAACTAAATTATAACACAGCAAAGTGAATTAAAAGTAGTCCTCAACCCCACATTACAATCATTTTGAATATGTCAGCAGAACTCATTGCCAAAGCCCATATGCTTTGCTAGACACAGAGCGGCCTGGAGATAGGGAACTGAATCAAGAAGGATACTGTTTTTCTGTCTTCATTTGCCTTGAATGATTTTTCATACCAGCTTTCCAAAATTGATTTGGGTGGAAACTGGAAAGTAATTTTGGTTTTGAGCAATTTAAACATAGGAAAGTAAGAGGCTTTTCCTCAGTGTTGTGTTGACTTTTGAGAGGGAGAATTTTCATTCCTTCATTTGGGGAAGTCTACAACTTACATGAAGATGCTTGTAGGTAGGTTTGTGCCAAACCTAAATATTGAAATTTTGAGGGGGTGTCAGGAAAGTTATTTCACATGTGGGCAGATCAGGTCGAGTCATGTCAAGCCATGGCATGGTGTGCATGCGTGCGTGAGTTTGCACGTGGTTAGTGTCGCTTGGTCTCCCTTCCCTGCAACAAGTCCATAGCAAGTGTGGCTTGCTCCATTGCCTGCCACAACAGCAGTGAACCAGAGCTGCCACTTTCTCTTAGGCATGGCTGTTTAAACCAATTATACAAAAAAGCATTTGCTTTTCCCATGTTCAGGGCAAGGCGCAAGAGGAAAAATGAGCTATTTTTCCTAGAGTCCAGAAAAACAATTTCCTACTGTGGGGTTGTTTTGGAACCACAGAAACAAAAATATGGGAGCACGGAATTCCAGTGTTACAAACGTACCATTAAAGGCCTCTCTTTCATTTTCAGAAATGTCATCACTTCTTCAATCCTTTTCTCCATTTTGTGCAACTGGGGGCAACCTAGAAGACTGTCACTGCACCAGTGGCCAGTGGGGCTTGAATTTAGCATGGACTTGATCTAGAGACTGACCCAGTGGATCCAAATTTCATCAGTGTTATGGAAACAGCAATTTCTGTAACGTGCCTCAGCTATTATTTTGTTTTCTGAGAACCATCTTCTTTCCCTGTTTTTCTCATTGCCATTTTTAGGAACTTCTCCCAAAAAGCAAGACATAAATATATCCTAGCAAACAAATTTTCCTTTCAAAAAAAACAGAAAAATGAAACAAACACACACACACACAAATCATTTCCTCAATAAGAAACTATTTGACATTTTGAGTTAAAGAGGTAGACAAAAATAGAAGTCAAACCCAAATACCCAATTTACCAACTCAACAAATAAGTGAGAAGGCATAAGAGTAAGTGCATGTTTGGCAAGTCTAAAATTTAGACTCTTATTATCTAAATGTCTAAAATTTATAGAGTTTGAAAAATAGAGGCGTTTGGTATGCGTTTTTAGCTCTATTTAATTTAGACAATAAGAGGTAAAAGCTCTATTTTGAAGAGGAGGCCATGTGATGCATTTCCAAATCAGAGGAAAAAAAAAGAGGCGCCCAGCTACAGTAACTTGATGGATCAAACCCAGTATGTTTTTTCTATTTTTCTCGAAATCCGAGCCCCTAAATCTACATCCAAACCGTTGAAAATGTTCACATGATCAATTACGGCCACCCATCCAAATTTCAGCCGTTAATTCATCCTGAATCTCGAGATATGTGCAAGAAAGCATGAGCCATTGGATACTAGTTTTTGAATTCTGTGGGGCCCAAACACAAGATCCAAACCATTGGAAATGTTGGGAAGACTAAAAACGGCTATGGAGTCAATTTTCAAGGATTAATTCCTTGTGGATCTCAAGATATTTGTGAAAAACTTTCAACCATTGAATTTAATATGCTGAATTTGTAACTAGTCCACAGGCAGCCCCTTTTTTATTTTTTATTATTATTCTGGGATAGTAAATGACAATCCAAACCATTGAAAATGTGTAGAAGGCCAATGACCATTATGAGATCAAATTTCAGCCGTTGGATCATCACCAAAGTTGAGATATTTATGTAAAAATGTGAATTATTAAATATTTTTTAAAAAAAATTGGGGGCCTCAAACACAAAATCCAAACTGTTAGATCTCTTTGGGAGGCCAGACGTGGTTATGAAGAAAAATTTCAAGGCTTAATACCTACTAGATCTCAATATATTTGTGAAAAATTTTCAACTATTGATTTAAAATGGTCTATTTAAAATAGATACTTTCATTGCCAAATATATATTTTAAATCTAGCCTCTTTTTTTTATAGCTCTTTTTTTGATAGCTCTATTTTAGATGGTCTATAAAAATAAGACTAAACCTACCAAACAAGCCTTAATTCATCAGAATCAACTAGAATCATTTCCCACCATCCCAGAAGAGAAGAAAAAATTGTTTAGAAAGAAAATAGGAACAAAAGACAGCCCAACCCAACTGAACTGGCCTTTCATCAAGCCTTAAAAAGCTCTTGCTCTGGACTGCAGAAAGGGGAGAGCTGAAGGGCCCAGACCTTTCCTTTTCATGAATATTCTGCCATTGGATTTCCAAGGGGCCATGGCAGCCATCTTCTTCTTGCCACATGCATTAAGAAATAGAAGAGGAAGAGATTGGCAAAAGGGCCATAGAGGAATGAAAGAAGTTCCCAATGAAAAGCCCATTATTTTCTTTCTTTCTGAAAATACTTGCAAGCGCTCTTCTGCTTCCCCATAGCAGAAGGGTTTCCTTCACAAAGGGAACGTTCATTTACTCGTGGCGGGACCGGGAGGAGTCGAGGTGAATGAAAAGATCTCCTGCAGAGAAATGTGAAACACCCCAGTGGCAATGGCGTCTCATCTAATGCAGGGAAAGTAGAATTGTACATGTCTGTGGGCTTCTTTTCCGACCCGGGCTTTCTGATGGGACCCTGTTCCCTTGGTTGGCGTACCAAAAAAAAAAACAACGAAAATAAAGGCCTTTCAAGATTATGGTAGCCCCCTTGATTTAACAACATAAATTTCTTTGAGATTCATCCAGCAGTAGTGGCTAATGGCACCATTCCCACTAGAAATTTCGAAAACCGCACAACCGTTAACTGTTTAGAATATTTCATTTTTCCCCCAAGAAAATTTGAAAAAATCACCTCAATAAATGAATATTTTAGTGTCAACGACAACACAGATGAGCATAAAAATTTAGTGACCAGCCCAAATGTCCATGACCAGATGACAGTAATCACGATTGCATCGAAATGTATTCAACCAGATCAGAATGCTGCTCAGTGCTGCTTGAAGTCATTTGACAGCAGCAGATGATGTCAACACTATAGTTGTATCTATGGCAAACTGGCTGCATGAGTTCTTTTTTTTTTTTTTTTTGGTCAGTGCTGAATGAGTTTATTTTACATGCAGAGTATGAAACAATTATGAGATTGTTAATCCATGATTTGCATGCTACCTTTTCCATCTGAGATCGTCCACATGCCAATCAGAGACAGATTCAACAGTTGATCTTTCATTTTTTGATGATATGTGTAGTGCACATGCGGAAGCAATCAACATCATCACACATAAAGAACAAGAAAAACATGCAACCATGACACAGAGATTTTTATGTGGATTACCATAAAGGCTACCTCCACGGGCTATGAGTATCCTGCTCGATTTCACTATGAAAGAAACTGAGCAATTTGTTACAAGGACTCTCTCTCCTCTAACACTTAGCTCCACAATCTTTATAGGTTTTAATCTTGCTCTCATAACACCCTGCCATACGTAGTGTGTCAACACCACGGGAAAAAGAGCTCACATCTCTCTACACCCTACATGGCCCTACGTAGTCTACACTACGGCAAAGATATGTGCACTACGATATGTGATATGCTGCTAAAATATGTGATGGTAGATATTAGAGAAAAGGGCTTTAAAAAGGATAGATGGAAAACTAGAACTAACAAAGTCAGTCCTAAAATATGGCTTTGCTGATGATGATGATGACAATGACGGCAATGATAACGACAAGTCATAGCAAGATCTTTTCTCTAGAATACATGGACCCTTGATTATGCCCCCTTCGTTCTTCATGAGTAACAGTAGTTTTCTTTTCGGTTTTTAGTAGTCAAGAAAAGGTGTTCATGCCTCATGGACCAATTTGAAGAAAGACTAAGCAAATCAATATTTATCCCAAAAGTCCAAATGCAGATTAGTGTATGCTTTAAGGTAGTCAACTGAAGACCAGACTTTGAACTAAGCATTAATTTTCTTGAGCTTATGAAATGTAACAAAAGATGGATGTCCTTCCAATTTTTTCTCACACTAATGAAGAAATCTGTATGCTCCTTCCCTGTTTACATTCCTTTCCATCATTAAAACAAATCAACCACTAAGCCATATTGTTCATTCAATGCAACTCTGAATGAAGTTCTTACCATGCACTACATGGGATAGTTTCTAAGAATTTTCAGGAGTTTTACATCTTAAAATTATATAAAAAAATGTTTTACATCAACCTCTTGAGATTGTATTGTTTTCATCATATCACCATTGGCTTGATTAGAAGGCCATTCTCATATTAGATGATGGCAAATGAAATGCAGCCACTTGGAATCTAACTGATAAGAAGAAAAACCAAGAAAAGGGGTGGGAATTAAACTTCTGATAAATAGTCTCTCATTGAGAAGTTTCTGATGTGGGCGCTCTCCTCCCCCTCCCCCTCCCACTCACCCTCCCACGAGTTCCTAGGCCACGAGTAGCACCTTGAGCTGCCCTCTTCCATTCTTCTGTTTCTAGTTTTGCCGATGCTAATTCCACTTGAAGAATTTCACTCCTCTTTTCCAAACTCTCCATTTCCTCATGAAGTCCTGTAAGAAGTTTGTGAGAATCTTCTAAACTTACCTGCACTTCTTTTGCAACATTTTTCTCTTCGGCAAGGGACTTTGCAAGGATGTCCTTCTCAATTTCGAGACTGACACTCTTCGAAATGGCTATATCTAGTTCTTTTGACAGCATCAGTGCCTTCTTATTCATCTCCTCAAGAGATCTGGTAGCCTCTTGCAAGTCTCTTTCAAGTTTTCCTCGTGCATCCTTATCCTTCAAGGTATGTTTGCTCAATTCCTCTAGTTTCACTTGCACTTCTTTTGCAGCATTTTTCTCTTCGGCAAGGGACTTCATAAGGATGTGCTTCTCAATTTCGAGACTGGCACTCTTTGAAATGGCTATATCTAGTTCTTTTGACAGCATCTGTGCCTTCTTATTCATCTCCTCAAGAGATTTGTTAGCCTCTTGCAAGTCTCTTTCAAGTTTTCCTCGTGCATCCTTATCCTTCGAGGTATGTTTGCTCAATTCCTCTAGTTTCACCTGCACTTCTTTTGCAGCATTTTTCTCTTCGGCAAGGGACTTCACAAGGATGTCCTTCTCAATTTCGAGACTGGCACTCTTCGAAATGGCTTTATCTAGTTTTTTTGACAGCATCTGTGCCTTCTTATCCATCTCCTCAAGAGATTTGGTAGCTTCTTGCAGGTCTCTTTCAAGTTTTCCTCGTGCATCCTTATCCTTCGAGGTATGTTTGTTTAATTCCTCTAGTTTCACCTGCACTTCTTTTGCAACATTTTTTTCTTCGGCAAGGGACTTCGCAAGTACGTCCTTCTCAGTTTCGAGACTGGCACTCTTTGAAATGGCTATATCTAGTTCTTTTGATAGCATCTGTGCCTTCTTATTCATCTCCTCAAGAGATTTGGTAGCTTCTTGTAGGTCTCTTTCAAGTTTTCCTCGTGCATCCTTATCCTTCGAGGTATGTTTGCTTAATTCCTCTAGTTTCACCTGCACTTCTCTTGCAGCAATTTTCTCTTCGGCAAGGGACTTCGCAAGCATGTCCTTCTCAGTTTCGAGACTGGCACTCTTCGAAATGGCTATATCTAGTTCTTTTGACAGCATCAATGCCTTCTTATTCATCTCCTCAAGAGATTTGGTAGACTCTTGCAAGTCTCTTTCAAGTTTTCTCCGTGCATTCTTATCTTCCAAGATTTGTTTGCTCATTTCTTCTAGTTTCTTTTTCAAAGAAACCACCACCTCTCTCTCTTCTTTCAAATCATGGGCCATAGTTTCTGCTTTCTTATTGACAACCAATAGCTCCTTCTTCGAGTCCTCACGAGCTTCCATCAGTTTTTTCAATTGGTCAGTCATCACAAGAAGCTCTTGTTTAGTCTTCCCTAGAGTCTCCTTGACAGAAACAAGTTCGTCAGACCGTAGTTTCAAACTCAACTTCACCTCATCCAGATTTTGATTCAGAAATTTCTGTACTTCCCCAGACTCGGCCTGAACTCTTGAAACCTCAGATTTTAGTTCTTCACATGACCTTTTCGACTGATTTAGCTGTTTCAACAAATCAGCAGCCTCAAGTTTAGATGCTTCCAGAGTTTTCTGGGTAATTTGAAGCTCATCCTTCAAATTCTTCACAGTGTGCGCTTCCTCTTCCAGCATGGTCCTTAAACTGTCCCGTTCTCTTGTTAATTCGGTAATCAATGATTGCTTGCTGCTTGCTTCCTTCAAAGCAATCTCCAGTGTTTCTTTGAGTTGATTCAATTCATGGTCTTCCCTTGACAAGAGTTCGGCATCAGAGGCTGCTCTTTTAGCTGAAGCTGACTTCAAATCATTATATTCTTCACGAAGATCATGAACCTTTTTGTTGATATCAGCCTTTTCTGTAACTAACAACTTTATTTTAGTGTTTAGATCCTCTTCCAAAGACTTCTTCAATTCTAATTCTTTCCTAAGTTTACGAATTTCCTCTTTCAGACCTTCAAGTGCAGAATTTACCTGTGAAAGATCTCGTTTGGTCTGATGGTAGATGGAAGTTAAGTACCTGAATTCTGATTCCTTTCCGGCGAGTGATGATTTAATATTTTTTATACTAATTTCCATGTCAAGTGCTCGATCAATGACACCTTGTAGATGATCTCTTTGATTTGTAAGATCTAATGCTAGTGTTTTCACACTTTGAATTTCTTGTTGTAATTCTGTTAATGCCTTGTTAGCAGATGCCAGTTGGTTCAACAAAGAGTCCCGTTCTTCTTTGACTTTACTGATTTCCTCCATCCTTTCAGCCATAGTTGCTTTCGTTTCATTCAGTTCGATCTTCATCTGCATTTCACATGATAGAAGTATAACAAAGACCAGCCTTTTGAAAACAACTTTCAGATGAGTACTACAATTCCATATGAAGCCCAACTTGAAAAGCATGAAAACAAGAATGTTTCTCACATTGGGGATATGCATAAAACCCTTGGACAATAAGTTTGTCATATGAGGCCCAAGATTAGGTCATCCAGACTGTGACATGATGGACCCCACTTTGGATGGAACATACACAACAACTTCCTAAGAGAACTATATTCCTACCTCTTCCATGGACATCCTGTGAACGAAGGTTGAGCAAGAATTAAAAAAAGAAAAAAAAAAAGCCAAACATTGGAATCAATGATATTCCAAAATTGGTTATTTTTGGAGCAAATATTGTTAGCTGGTGGTTTAGGTATTTCCTTCATTGTCTTTTGAGAGTTAATGTACATAAATGAATCACCAGTGTTCAGCAATTGAAGCCATTAGCAAAGAGAATGTTCTCCCTATCCATGGCTTTGGAAAAGCTATCTGCTTTCACATTGTCTTCTCAAGTGTGAATATGTACAATAAAGGAAAAACAACATAGATTACCCTTATTTAACCATAAAAATTACCCAGCTATATACACTAATAGATGTATCCATGGTGGTTAACTAAAAAACTGATTCAAAAGATGTGCCTCACATGTACAAACTCATGATCCGGGAATACTATGCACATCCATAGTAGCATATTCCAACAATGTAGTATCTGAGAAGAAAACTACCAAGGAAGAAAGTCAGTTACCGATTCAATAGTTGCATTAAGTTCTGCTTTTTCCTTGTGCGCTAATGCATATAATGCTCCAAGCACACCTACCCCAATTATTCCAACTCCATTCAGGAAGCCCACAAATGGATTTGCTGGAGCTCGTTTTTGACTTACTTGCTGTGGCAATAATGCTAACCATTTCAGAAGTTTAACATGGCAGAAGTTTAATCTGTTTTGGGTCTTTGCAGCTTAGGACCCTAGAAAATCCTGTGATGTTATCAACGGTTAAATTCCCAACATCAAGAAAATGAATTTCATAGTTCCTCAAGTGGCAAGGACCGAAACATTTTTAATGATCAATGAAACATATTAATTCGGTTACACATGGACGAGGAAACCATGGTAGGGGCTCAGACATTAATTCAGTCCTGCAGCAGGAATGAGCCTTCCTGAATATTTTCCATATTGTGGGGACCTACCTCCGCCTTTGCTGTATTTGGTTTGCCTGGATCATGAAGAAACATGACATGGATGAGAAAGGATAGGAACAACAGAATGGCAACTAAAAAAATTCTGATGTTTGTCCATCAAAATAGCATGAATGAATGAAAAATTTACAAATGTAAGATCTCTATATGTACTGATGATAATATCCCAGAAAGGTTGCAGGTCAACTTGTTGATTGGCATTCTTTGTAACCTATAGCATGCAGAATTAGCACAATGTCTAGTTTGTTTGTTTGTTCTTTTTTTTTTTTTCATACAAAACAGAGACGCATTTGGTATTCCAGATTTGTCGAGTTAGATTAGTGATGAGATTCTAAAGGTTTATGACTATGACATATTACTCACATGGCTTTGGATAATCAAATTTTGCTAAACTCCCTTTACAGGTGGAAGTGGAATTTGACTGTCTAGATTACAAGGGAGATGTTAACAGGATCACGGAGTGATGGTAGTTGAAATACTATGATTGACAAACTGAACAATGGTAAAAAAAAATAGAAAAAGGCTAGGAATGACAAGTGTACAAGACTACAAGTGGAAGTGTTATGAAGGGTGAACTGGCATTGGACATCCAGCGTGCCTACATCAGACCACCTTGGAAAAGTCAGCATTTAGTGAGAGAGAGAGAGAGAGAGAGAGAGAGAGAGAGAGAGAGAGAGAGAGAGAGAGAGAGAGAGAGAGAGAGAGAGAATTTTAAGCAAGGGTGTGGGAATTTTTCCTTGAGGGGGCCACCTTGCCAAGAAGGGAGTATCAGTGGGGGCTTACCTAATCAAATGGCTTACATATAAAGAACAGTCACAGTTCTACTGGGGTGAATAGGCTACAATCCGCATCTGTCCACTTTTGACTCCACCCTTGTATCCATGATTGGAATCGTATATGAACCTAATTGCAACGTTACAACATATAATGCCATGCCCCAGCTAGGATGCACATCTGTACCTTAAGAGTAAAAACACCCACAACTATAGTCTAGAAAAAAGTCTGGTAAATCAATTAAGGGCTGAATTAAATCATATCACGAAACATATGATTGTTTATTTTTAATTCTAAAGAGGTTATAAACCTGCCCTCTGCTCGATATGCCTATAAGACAGCAGTTCCTATGGCTAATTCACTTCTAAACATCGCTTCCTTATAGAGGGCATTGACCTCCATCAAAGGCACCATTGCTCTCTTGTGAGGCTGATCTCCATGGTGCATTTGATTTAGCATTCGCACATCAACATGTTCTTTAGGTCCACGTCTAGAAACAATGGGCTGAAAAAATCATTTTCGTATCTTTTTTATTGTAAACAACTTTAGTCCCTCATTTATGGCTATGTTATCTTTTTTATTGGTACCACTAGTCCCACGGGGCCATGGTTTGGAGAATTGTTCCACCATCTCTCTCTTATCTTTTTCTTCTATGACAATGAACCGTATTGGAATCTCCCTTTATCATTTTCAGCATACCTTCGCACTTAATGCTCTCTTGACCTAGATTTCTACAATGCGCTTCCAACATGTTAAGTTGCCGCTGGCAGATCTTGGTTGCTGCCTTCTGAACCTCATTGACTCTGCATATATTGCCCTTCAACAACTTCTTGTCATTTCTTCTAAATTTGTAAAGATGACACCTCAAAATAGTTTCGCTAATAGGCCCCAACCGTATATAATGGTATCAATTTTGCCATCACCAAGCCTAATGGAGAACACTTTTCCTACAAAATCTTTCAATTTCTTTCCTATCACATACTGTAAGGATCACCATTATCAATAATCGAGGAGGCATTCTCACATATGGTGCACTTATCACATATAGAAGGCAAGAAAGTATACCATGCCCATGGTGATGGAGGCTTAAAGAATCATCACAAGCACTTGATCAATGGCCAACAAGTTTTCAACCATCCAAAATGAGTGCAATCCAATCCAATCCAATGGTTCAATCCATTTGGATGGGTGCCAAACTTAGTATCGGTGACTATCACAAGAGTCTACTTGGATGAATCATAAGTTGAGCTCTAGTAGTGTTTTGACACATGGTGCTCACTTATTATGAGCACCGGGTGTTCGACAGAGGTTTTTCCTATATATATATCCAAGTGAAAACTGTTTTCACCTACCTACCATGAGAACTTTTTATGAGCCCACTTGTGGATCCCATTTGAGGATAGGACAAAGAGAGATGAAAAGATCTATGTAGAACCACCCCAAATATCAAGTTTGGCTTCAATCACATGTTCATAATCCATTCATCAGTGGCCCACAAATCCAGTCCATTCAAATTGATGCACAATTGATCCAATGGTTTAGTAAATTCAAATTTGGCTAAAACTTAAGGTGTGTGACTATCAGGGGGTCCATGTGTATAGAAAGGTTTGAATTGGGTGATAAATGGGCCCCACCTAGAGTTTTCACGAAAAAACGGGTAAAACCACTTCTCACTTGAATATTTCCGATATATATATATATATATAAAGAGTGCTAAATAGTGCCAAGGCATTTTAGAAAGTGAGAATGCCTTTTTTTACAATAAATAGGAGATAAGGAAAATTTAATACTATGGAGAAGCAATTAATATTACTATTAAAAATAAGAAAAAGTTTCCACATAACCTATCCCTCCTTGGAGGATAAAAATAAGGCAGAAACACCCCTTTTTAGCTGGGCATTCCTAAAAATATCTCTCTCTCTATATATATATATAGCGCCATCACAAAATTATATAAAAGTTACAGTGAATTCTACATCGGGGGAAGTTCTTTGTCAACTAGAAGCCATATGAATGAGAACAACGTAAACGAAGTAGTCACCAAGACCGCTCAAATACTTTCTTCAGTTTAAAGTGCGGCTGAAAGCATGTGGTCATACTTATAGCCCTAGTTCTGATTAAATGGTAATCTAAGCATATTATAAAGAAAGGAAGGTAGAGTACAAACCATATAGCAAAACATAGGTTAAAACCTAGTTGTAGTCTTGTACCTTCTACCCAACCTGCCTCTTTTGTGATGCAAGACGAGGAAACTATGGGCTCTACCAGGATCAATTCAGTTGGTCAAATTCCAAGCCTAAGCTTGAATAGATCCACGATTCGGCACCCAAGATTAAACATAATCTTAAACATTAACCACAACAGAGAAAATCGGAATTCCATTAATTGAATAATAGCACGAGTGATAGAAAACTGAATGCAATGAAACTTTTATTTATACAAGAGGATCGCTTGGCCATCCCAATTTAGGTTGTTCAATCAGACCTATTCCTAGTCTGGATTCTTTAGAGATAACTAGCTTTCTAGTTAAAGACAGGTACATATATGATTTTGTTGCTAACTTGATCTCTTACTTAAGTAAGACTTCGTAATCTCTTCAAGATGAGTTTCTTATAAATTATAAGATGGATCTGGATGTGGAGACTTCGTTACGCAGCTAAAGATTTATGTGTGTTCCGGTGATTGGGAAGCTCCGTGGTTATCTTCGCCTCTTGTCTTTCGTACGGGAATGGAGAATCTCCAACCCTCGGGCTCCTTTATCTTTATATAGACAAGTTCTAAAGAGTCACACTTGCTAAAGACATTTTCCACCAGAAACCCACATTCACTAATCCTATTGGGAGTTTTATTGTGTGGCCCAAATCAAGTCTTATACTAAAGTGGGATTGCAATCTCTATTGGCATCTGCCCTGCTTGATTTGACATTGGACCGATGACATGCAGGCCACACAATTTCTTATATTAGAATCAAGCTAAAACATTCTTTACTAGTTGGTGGAAACATACACCTCTTTCATGGGAAATATGAAGGATTGAATCTTTGTGTTTTTTATGTTAAAAGGAAGAAAAAGATGGCAAGTGAGACAAGTGGCATGCCTAAAAATAATTAAAAGAGGATTTTACAAGAAAAATTATCATTGGTCACTCCTTAACAAAAAAAGGAAAAAACCTCATATTAGCAATGGCTGCACTAGAGCGGTATGACCACTCCAGTATTTTTTCTAACATTGTGGGGGAGCATTAGAGCTAATGCTCCTCAGCATCTAGGTTTGTTACAAATTAGGTTTCTGGTGCACTCACTACTAATAGTCTAATATGAGGTTTTTTCTTTTTTTGTAAAGGGGTAACCTATGATAATTTTTTTGATAAAATCCTCTAATAATAATAATAATAATAATAATAATAATAATAATAACTTTCTACTACATGAGGGCACCCTATTCTTTCTAATTTGGGCTCTCTAGAGAAACAAAGTTCTATAATTTCAGTACAAATCATGATTCTTTACTTCACAAAGAGTCATATTTAGAAACTCTTCAGGGCTCCTAAAATCTTTTGTATTTGCTAATGTTATCTTCAATAAGAGAGAACAGACACCACAGAAACCATGGACAACCAATAAGGACCGAGACCACAATCAAAAACATAACTGCAGAGGAGAGAAAACCAACAGGAGTTACAGGAATCCTATAGACAGCAGGAAAATTTTAGCTCTTAAGAACATTTAGCACGACAGATGCCTACTTCATGAACTGTCAAAAAGGTTCTACTAATTCAAAAGAAGATAGAGTATGTCTGCCTAAATTTGTGGACTTGTGGTCCCCACATGTCTAAATAGACGTGCAAGATTAATTGTAAATTAAAATTCACCGGTTCCACACCAATGCACGGGACGAAGTCGGACCTAGAAAGGTCGTGGACCTCTCTTGGACCTCTTGTTGTAGGTATTACGCCCAGATGCGTCTTTAGCCTGTTGGGCCTGAGGCCCAATGTATCCACAAGCTGGGGCAGTTGGACCGTGGGCTCTGCCGTGAGTCTGGCCTGCTTCATGTTGCTTCCATGCAGCCTCTAAAATAACCATCCAAAACATTTTCAACTTGAGATGTGCCCCACATTAGTAGCTTTCTATAAAGCATCCACCAAACTTAATTTTTCCAAAACTTGGATCTGAACCCGTTTTGCAACTGATAGGGTCAGTCCCACATCAAGTAATGTCTCACACAAATCCAGTCAGTGGGATGTATGAAACTCTATAATGCCCACCTAAAGATAATCGGGACTCTGATGCCCACCTAATGATAATCAGAACTCTCCAGGATGAATACCGTCACCATATCCTCCAGTGACACATCGCCATATTTTATCTTAACACGAGTTGTCCTGCCGTAAAAATGAGCACGACTTGATAACTGAATTATAAAATTATACTGGTTACAATATGGATTGTGATGTACCCAGTCTTAAGGTGGAATCGACTCCTGTATGCGAGATATTTGAAAATGTGCCCTCATAAGAATAACATTCATCTTGAACGTTCCAAATTATAATTCCGTTGACCGACGGTGAAATTCCAGACAGCCAACATAGGCAAAACGTGACATGCAATCCGGGCTGCCGGTCTTCAGCCATGAGGGCAGAGAATTGCATCAATGTTGTTGTTGTTGTTGTTTTTTTTTTATTTTTTCCCTTGAATTGTTCTCCCTACAAATTTTCCCCTAAAGAAAAACCTGCCTAATTTGCAGATGAAGTAAAGTCATTGCAAGAAGAAGATCCTAGAAAAAAAAAAAAAGACAAAAACCCACACAAATCATTCTTCCAATAAGAAACTCCTTCACACATTCAAGGAAAGAAGGGAATAAAAAGAAGCAGCAGCCAAACCCAACTCATCAACACAACAGACAAGCAAGACGACCTACAGTTCCTATCAGAAAAAATTAGAACCATTTCCTCTTTCTTAGAAAAGAAGGAAGAAGATGTTAGAAACAGGAACAGAAGCCAAAGACAACCCAACTGACCTTTCATCAAGTCTTCAACAGCTCTTCCTCTGGATTGCAGAATGGGGAAAACTGATAGACCCACAAACAGAAAGGTCCTCGTTTTCATGAAATTGGTGTCATTTGGATTCTCAGGCTGCAAAGAAGCCATGACACTGACAGACATCTTCTTCTTGCCATGTTTTCTATGAAATGTGGTCTGAAATGAAGGAGGACGAGATTGGAGAAATGGAGATTTATAAATGGTTGAACTTCCCAATAAAGATCCCATTTTCTGTTTTTGGCTTCTGCAAACACTTCAGAACAAGCTCTCTGGCTCACTCTGCTTCCCTTTAGCCGTGCTGGTTTTCTTCCTTTTTTTTCCGCTTTACTGTGTCTTCGTCGCCCCTGTGTTTGGCCCAAATTACGAAGGAGTACTCTATGGTCCCACCCGGGCCACCCCACTGCTCCGAGCTGGCTAACCATGATCCTCTCTGGCCCAAACTCGATCCGGCCAATGGACATCTTGATACCTGGTTGCTGGGGCACGACCGGAAGAGTTTTGGGCATCAACCCTTTTTTGTATTTTTGGACAGGATTGATTATTAGGTCTATGTCCAAGTTTAATCAATCCACATGAGTACCATGACTGTTAAACAGGAAATAAGGCATGCCACTAACATTAAATGCCATATTATAATTTGAACATATTAAAGAACACTTTTTGGTCTTCCCCTCCTTATGGCCTTTTTGAAGGTTTTTTGAGGGAGAGATCCTCTAGAATAGGTTAATGCCAATCTTAATATTATATGTGTAAATAATTAACACACACAGTGAAAAAAATCAAACTAAAAGCACACACCACAAAAAAACATAGATTTTACGTGGAAACCCAAATCGGAGAAAAACCACAAGTCCAACCTGGATTAATAATCAAACACTATGGATTATACCGCAATTACAAGCCACTTATAGACATCCGCATGACTCTATAACGTTAGCCTTTTGTAAAGAATCACCCTATAACAATCGCCTGTAGTTGCCTGCTACAAATCCAATCAATTAGATGCATTCTAGTTGTAAGCTTGACTCTTCAAATCTTCTACGCTTAGAAGACAATTTTCTACTAGAGATGTAGGAGACAAGAATCTTTAGAGCAGAACTTCAGCCCTTCAATTCTAAAAAAAAAACTCTAGAGAAGATGATCTCAAAAATATATTACCCACTCAGAACAATGAGATCTCTGTCTTAGGGTTGAGAGAGAACCTTTTTTTTATAGCCCCAAATTTGTGCCTCATAAGTATATTTCATCAGGAAAAAAGTTGGCATGAAACAAACAAATTTCTTTTTAAATCAGCTGAAAAATCGTAAGTTGGCAAACTTTCTGCAGCTGTCTGATCAGTCGGATGAATGGCCCGATCAGTCGGATTAAGGTTATGCTCGGGATGAAATTTTAGCACTTCTCTGCAAACTTTCGAAGGCCATAACTTTTTCGTTTTAGTTCCGATTGAAGCAATCTTAGGCTCTATGAACATCTACTCAAAACGATTTTTCCAACGATAGGTCGCATGTCCATATCCGATGCTCAGTTTGTGAGATATGACCTTTTTAATCTATGTTGTCCATAGAATATCATCTGAATTTGCCGTTTTTTCTCCGATTTCTTTACTTTAGTACATCCGGAGACTCAACCCATTATCTATACTCAAATATATGTAAAATACAATACTAATGGACTCAAATTTTGTCAAACCCATGAATTTGCCAACACAAAAATCTTTACACTTTTAAAATTCAATATTGATGGGGGGGAGGTAAGTCAAAGCGGTTGGAATTTATGGTGTGCTTTAGAATTGTAAAGGAAATGTCTTATTTATGTTCTCTAAATATGTAGACATTTGTGAGTGTAACGAACATAGATTTTGGCAATTTTAAAAGCTCCTCAATGCTTTGTGAGAAACTTTAATGGTGACTTCATTGAAGTAAGTGATTCTTCTAATGCAGTTACTTGGATGTCCAATAGAAAAGCTAACATTTGAAAGTTTTAACTCTTCTTTAATGAGATTCAATTTCTTTCTATCAAGATTAATATTATTTTCCGCCATGAGCTAAGATTTGCCAAATTTATGGCGCATGCTCTAGCCAAATAAGGGATTGTGCGAGTTGTTCCTTAAGAGGATGTTATTTTGTAGATTGTTGTCTTATGTTACATTGCTCTTGTACCTCTACTTCCGGTATTCTTGTTGTCTCTTTTTTTTCTTTATCTTTCTTCTACTTTTTTTTTATGAATGCAAGTTTTCTAGTTACTGATAAAAAAATGAATAAATATATTTCTATCTTTAGTAAAATAGGATTATTGTTATTCTAGTTTTTTTTTATTTGACTATTCCATGGTGATTCGTAGATGCCACACCAAGCAGGGGGCCTCAATACAAAAATCAATCTAGAATGCTCATGTGGGATCCTAAAGAGGAGCTACTCACCCCAGCCTCCCAAAAAAGAAGAGATTATTATACAATCCGACCCCTGTTGGATGCTTTTCAGTTTTCATACGATCACCTCTACAACAGCAGATCCTTCTCATTCTTCCTCTCCTATTCCAAATGAAAGCATCACCAGATGGTACAATGAATAGACAAGCCCCGGAGAAGTCCCAACCTCTTTCTCTTTTCCCGATTTTATAACGGTTCTGCCAAGACTATAGTAGAGTTTATCTGAAGCCTGCCTTAGCTCTAGTAATGAATTGGAGCAGTAACACAAACCATCATACCAGAAATCTACTTGGATTATAACATATACAAAATCAAACGCCGTTGCCATCCCTATTTGACACCAAAAGACATGTACTAGTGTTAGGTCAAATTTAATCTAATTAGAGCTGAGGTCATTGTTGGATTGATTATTCATTAAAAAAAAAACATGGTGATTCAAGATTTTTAAAAATAATTTGATGCACCTGACAAGTGTGGCAGTGGCCCCAGCTTCATTTGAAGCAAAATTTGGCCATCACCAAGACATGGTTAGGGGTTTGGATTCTACAGGTAGGCACGCTCCAGTGATGGATCTAAAGGTGGGGCGTCACATGATCTGGTTCCTCATATCTCCCAGCAAGGCGGTATATGACCCACTATCAAATTTTTTGGTGTCAAGTAATCACGAGCTTGTGAGTCTGGGACCCAGATCGATCAAGTGCATTATAGATCTGATGAGACACGGTGCATAGCCAGACGAAAATATCTAAAGCTCAAAGACCTTCCAAATTTCAGTTGTGGTCCACATTGAGTTATAAATTAGATAAGGTCGATCGTTCAACTCTTATCCGTTGATCGATGGCCTATAAATCAGTGGTTAAGAATGGGAGTCAAATGAGGCTGTATTCTTCGGGGACCAACTGCCAGTTGCCACAGCAGGATAGGCTGTAGCTCTTTCTCAGGAGGGTGACTGGTGTAGTTTTATACTATCTATTCTATATGTAATATGATCGATCGGCCCCCTGTAAAAAGAAGCCACGCACCACACCAGCAAAATATCACTGCTCTTTTTGTGCAGTGGGCAGGAGCCAATGGCTGTGAAGCTCCAGGCGATCAAATCTCAAAATTTTTATCCAGAACGTGGGAATGTGGAGTCGCCACATCTGCTTCTTACAGTGGTGTCTGTCTTATTCATAATCTATCCTTTAAACTGCAGTGCTCGGATATTCCCAGTCGCCGCCCGATTAATGAGTCGGATCTGCATCACGTGGCAGACGGTAGGGCGGCTGAGCCATTGGGTAAAATAAGAAAAATCTTGGAGTAATCATATATATAAAGACTGCTTTAAAATCAATTAAAATGCAGGGGGTTTACTGAAATTTTGGGAGCTCCATGGCCAGCCTCAGCGGTCACTCCCCCCCCCCTAGTTCAGCCATTCGTTCTAAAATGAGTAAAATCTGAAACTTTAATAGGCCAAATTTAGGTCTAACAAATTAGTGGACGGATCAAGAATTTTTATATGAGAGATTCAGAATTTTCATTTGAGCAGTGCAGATCCAAACAGTCAATTGTATTTTAGAAATAACTACAGAATTTTTATGTAGGTTTTAGATGCAGATATATAGATTTTTATATAATTTTTTCTAGTAAAACAAAAAAATTTGCTGTTGTTTTAGAAGCATCCACCCTATACGTAAATGTATGTAGGTCTGCCCCTGAGTCAAATGGATAGAATCTTTATTCGATTAAGATTTTCTATAATATAATTATGAAAGAAAAAGAACATGCATCTAATGAAAAGTCCAGATTTCCAAAATACTAGAGCCCACTATGCTCAAAAAGTAAAATTGGGGTACATCTTTTTGTTTTTACTTCTTTAATCATATATTTCTCTAATGGGTAGTTAAGATTGCTTCCTTTAGAAAAAGAGTCAATCATATGCAATTATTAAAGAGGTGGACCACGTTGTCAACCTTACACAATCATTTTGATTGTATCATGAACTATAAATATATTAAACACAATAATGTAAATATAGTAAATAAATGTCATATATATAAATGGATTATTATTATTATTTTTTTGATGACCTAAGATATTCCTCCACCGCCCAACCTTTGCACATTTGACTTCCCGCGTGGGGATTACTTGATTTTAATAAGCAAGAACTATTCTTTAGAGGGTACACACGTGGCCATACACATAATACCAAGATAACGCAGAGAAAAGATAGACTTTTATTATTTTCTTTAAATTTTTAATGAATTTAAACTTGGTTATATAGCATTGGCCTTAAAACGTTGGACTTGAGGCGAGATATCTTAGATCCATTTAAAACAAAAATATACACTCATAAGTCATACCCCCACAATTTTAAACGGACTCAAGTGTGGACACGGGTGAGAAAAATATACACCGACCCTTGGGGGATGAGAATACGTGATGAGAAGAAGAGGAATTTAATCTTTCTGCCTTGCTTGCATTACATGCCTCTTCCTTTCGCTTTTGCATTGGAAGTGTAAACCGCCTTCTTTTTATTAGAAGAATGCAAGACCACCAAAAAGTAAAATTAATGAGAACCTTCTAAAGGTTAGAGCTTTAGAGCCTTTTAAGTAAGATCTTCTAATGGCATATTGAAAACAAGAGGAGCGGCTAATAGTGCGCACTGCAGTGCACATGGGAAAAAGAAAAAGAAAAAAAGGCGTTCCTCGTATCTCACAACTCAAAAGCCACCACTGTACATTAAATATCTATCGTCTTCTATTCGAAGAGGGAGGGAAATAAGGATCGGCAACAAACAGTTATAAGGGCCATTGGGTTCGAGTAATGATGCCAAACAATTATCTGTATGTATGAAGAAATGGTGGAAGAACAAATTTGTTTGGGTGGTGAAGGCGTTTCAGCCAATTCCTAAACATCCCACAATTTGACATGCATACGAGCAGTGCCCTGTATCTAAAATTTCACCCCCTTCTCACAAAGTGGGGTGCGGGGGTTCCACATTATAAAAATAATGACGATAAACAACAACAATTACTTTGTACGGGCCATTGTGTGTGAGCTAGCAAATGTAACATGTTTGCCTGGTGTGGTGTGAGTGTGTTCTTTTGAGAGATACCTTGCTCACAATTTGCATGCGAGAAAAAAAAATGTATTTACCTGGTGGGACTAACTTGCATGCTATGCTATGTGAAACTAAAATTATTGCCTCACATGCAAGCTGTGAAAAATAACTCCTAGGAAGGAAATCTCCCACATGCATAAACATCCCATTCAATACCAAGAGAATAAAATATTAGTGTACAAGATGTTGAATTAAAATTTAAAATTTTGATTTGTCCATCTGAAGGCTCCAATATTTGAAAATTAGGCTATAAAATGAAAGAATTAAATCAGGTATGTAATCATATTCATATCTCATATTGTAGATCAGATACGTGCTACATGGACAGGTGTAATACAAACGGCAAATAAGCAATGCACAAGTTGTAATTGAAATCTGCATATTAATCCAAAGAATTGGTGAACCATATAAGGTGAATTGACCTTATTTCATTTGGCTACAAGGAAATACATAAACAATTTGAAATGTAAGTTTGGTTCAACACACTTAACGTGGGGCCCTTAATCCAATGGTTCAATCCATTTGGATGGAAGCAAGTCCATGGGCTTTGGTGTAAGTAAGGGGTTTCCCATGTGTGTGGATGGTTCATATTGGTGATAGGTAGGCCCCACATTCTACTCTTACCGCAAGACTATGATAGGAGAAGTTCTCTCTTCTTTCTCTCATACATATACATATATGGGAGATGTTTATATCCATCCATAACTCACTATATTGTGGTGAGGGACATCTTGATGGGGCCCACCTCAGGTCCCACTAATCACAATTTGTTGGGGGTGGTTGAAAGAGAAATTGTGGATAGGCCTAGATATTAAGTTTGGAGATCAATCACATGTCTCTAACTCCTTCAGCGATCACCCACAAGTTTAACAAATTTATATGAAAGAAGAATTTGACCTTCGATCCAACAATCTAGTCCACTTGGCTTGGTGAACACTCGATGGATACAGTGTAATTCGTGAGGTCTTATGTATGTAGATGGTTTGGATAGATGACAAAGTCGGCCCCCCCTATGTTATCCTACTATGTGTCCCTCACCCTATCGTGAAGATGGATGCACATAAATAATTCCGTATACATGTATATGTAATATTAGATGATTTTAAACATAAAGATTGAAAAAATGGAAGAGGTTATAGTTATAAGTTATTCTTTGAAGTTCTTTTTTTTTTTTTTGGGGAAATGTATAAATTATCATTCCAATAAAAAAAAAACCAAAACATCTCAGGAAATAGTATCCTGTTCAACACTTACAACTCCCTGAATGCAGGGAGGCACCTCCTCAACCAAAACTTATCCACCCATGCAAAGCACCCTTTTTAGCTAAACTATGGATCACCATGTTAGCTTTCCTCCTCACATATCTAGCACTCTAACGTCTAAAGGTCTTAAGCCTTTCTTTCGCCTCATGAATAAGCTGACCATACCTTGCCCTCACCATCTCGTTTGATACCATGGCTTTTACTATAACCAATGTATCTCCCTCCAATGTGACTCCCAAAAGTCCAAATCAGCACAAAGTTTAACGGCCTCTATAAGAGCAATTGCTTCAACCTCCGTAGGATCAATAAGACTAGCAGTAAGGACAAGATCCGATGAGTCTCGAACTACTACACCTACTCCAAGTCTGTTTTGATGCTTTGCAAGAGCCCTATCCCAGTTCGCTTTATAAGTAATAGAAACAAGTTTATCCCTTAGACAATGGTTACGAGAGCTATGCGTCTAATTGTTTTCCTTCATTTGCAACGATTAAAAATGTCAAAGTTGAGACTTGATAGCCTTAGCCCTCTTTTGGATTTTGCATTCCCCATGATTCACCCAATGATTCATTTGAAACCAAATGCCCCTTGTTAGCATAACTAATTCTTCTATTTTCTCTTTGCTCAATAACGTCATCAAGTGGGTTAATATCTCCCTAAAATCTAGATTTGAGAAGGAACATTTTGTATCCTCCTGCAAGCTTCCATCCAAAGGTTAGATGCAATAGTAGGACATTCCTAAAGAGCATGAGAGACGTTCTCATCAGCTAAGTTACACATTGGACAACTACTATCATCCACAACAAGCCACTTCTTCAAGTTCGCTTTAGTGGGAAGCACATTGTTACATGCTCTCCACAAAAACATTTTTACGGCATTTGACACTTGGAGTTTCCAAGTAAACTCTCATATTTTATCTTTATCCATTCTATTAAAGCATTCCCCATTAGTAAGCTATAGTTTTTCCATCTCGCTATAATAAGCACTTCAGACAGAAAAATCTCCATTCGCAATTCCTTTCCAAACAAGTACATCTTAAATCTTATAACTACTTATTGGGATTTGAAAAATCACCTTAACTTCCTCCTCATAGAAAAGTTCTTTAAACAAGTTGGCTTGGCGAAGTAGGTCATTTGATATTTGACATGAACCATTTATTTGTTACGCATTGAATGTGTTTGAATCCATTTGATTCGTCAAAAGACTTGGATTTACCTACTAATAGATGATTTGGTAAAGTGGAAAGTAATAGCCAACAAAATGGTTTGCTTAATTGTGTTATACTTTTTTCCTATAAGTCTTTGTGCAGACAAGTGTTTTGAGAAGAGCTTCATAACAGCTCTTCTTTAAAAACATCTTAATAAAAGGAACAATAGTTCTTTAGACACACTTTACATGTATATTTTATCAAGTGGATCCTCTTTGTTGTAAACTAAAGACCAATATCTACTTAAACCTCTCTTTTCTTTTAGACCGAGCAATGTGACCATGGGGGACTACACCTTATATCACAGCCCAAATTGAACACCAACTCCAAAACCTTTTATAAAAAATAAAATGTCACGCCTTAAAATCTGAAATTCTTTGAACCTTCAAATCCTGAGCGATAACGGGTCCACAACAATTAAATAGAAGAAAATTTTATTAATAAATTTCATTGAACAATAATTACATGAAAATAGTCATTTTAAATTGCACCTTGAAATGTCACGAAGACCTAAAATTGCTAAACTGTATTTGATATGATCATATTATTCGAATATATCGCATTCGCCTTTTAGATTGCTATTTTTCACTCCTTGTTTATTTGTTTGAAACCGTGGCTTTAAAATTTGATATATTTGACTTTTACCTACTTGATACGGTTTCACAGTGTGTCTACTTGCAGAATTTACTTGCCCTCCTTTGTTTTTCCTTAGATTTCATGGTTGAGCCATACATTAAAGAGACTTAACTTGCATATGGGACTAAGATTCGTGGAATGAGTTACAAGAATTTCACAATAAACATTAGTGGCTTGTGTAGGAGTTCATTCATTCATGTAATTTGTCACATCCCGAGCCCAGGGACCGGGGGTCAGAGGAATCTAACCAATGACACACGTACTCCCGTGCATGCACACCTAGACCCGGTCCAGGCACACACACACAAGGGATCATTCACACGTGCAAACAACTGTACGCGGAAGCTGTACGTATCAAGGCATATAACAACACACCAAGAGACATAGTGGATTTCAACAATCATGAACTGATAACAAGAACAAATGTACAAGAACGTATGACAATAGAGCGGGCTTACAACAGTTAAGACTCAAAATACAGATATCACTCGAAGCCCACGTTACAAGTACAGAAAAATCCCCTCAATAGACTCGAACTCAAATGAATGGGGAGAACAAAATGATGCAAACCGTACTCTGGAGGATGGATCAAGTCCACTCCTCTAGGCCGGAGGGGGCCTCGCGAGCCTCTCCTGGAGTCGGGTCGACCGACGCAGGATCGGGAGAAGGATCTGAGCCTGCAACACACAAAGACAACTAATAAGTACAACGACTTAGCAAAATATAAGCCAACAAGATGATAACACGAATTGTGTCTAATAATGAGTTACTAGTCACAGTGCAAGATCCATAGAAATCATGTGCGTATACTAAGCAATAATGCAAATGAATAAGCATGCTATCGGAATCATAAACAGATAACAATCAAAGTGGCTACTACATTGGCCATTTTCTCCCTTACGAGAGCAGTCGGAATGAGAACACCAGCGACCAGGCCAGGGTACGCATGGGTCTCTAGTTCCCGGGGTCCGGAGTCCGAGGACAGAACACTCTGCAGAGGGAAACACATAAACTAAACCAAAGTTAACCCCGTCGGGTATCCTAAGGCTGAGGCTCAGTAGTGCCAATACCAATCACAATCAAATCGGATGATGCACCTCAATCAATCAATCATATCACATCACATACAGATCTCACATATCACACTAAACGAACAATAGGAAGTGCATCACATATACTGATACTGATACTGAATGCAGTTAAGCAATAACGGAAGATACTGAATGCAATTAAGCAATAACTTAATCTCTGACTCAAGTACTCCAGTGGAGCAATGATACAAACACAAAACAAAAGAATGGTCCCGCCCGGGCTTCGCTCTGGGGTTGCTGCATTTCCCACAGAATCGAGAGGTCCAGCGCAGAACACATAAGAGGGCATAACCGAAATCAATATGCTGTACAATCCAACAAATCAAGTACTTATACGAATCAAGGTCAATTTCAAGCCAATCCTGCACTAATTATCCAGCGTTTCTAACCGTGCATGTTGATGTAGTTTTAAGTTGTCCGATGCACCATTGTCTAGTGTTGCAGTGTCGGAAATGTGCACCGAAGTCCCTTAAACCAACACCCATGGGGAGGTGCTAAACAACTGGATAACAAGCATGAATGATTCACAGCCCTCGAGATCATTCATGTCATTCAGACATTCCATTGGGCATGTTCAGGTTCGCTACATTCTAACATGAAAGTCATATACGGTCTTTTGCTTAAACCTAGTCCTTTTCATTCAATTCTCAGGGTCTCACGGTGTAGCCGTAGGTGACCTTACGGCTTAGCCGGAGCATCTTACGGCTTAGCTGTACTATGCACTGCGGCTGAGCCGAGGTTCCCCAAAATACTCATTCGGATTTACAGCTCAACCGTATTTTGCTCTACGGCTCAACCGTATCCTGGTCCACGGCTTAGCCGTAAGACAATGTACGGCTTAGATCAGGCTGGGCCGTAGAAGAATGGCAATTTGCCAACTCTCAGTTATTTTCAGATGTCAGTCTGTATTGTTCTACGGTTAGGGTTACGGCTGGGTCTCGGCTTAGCCGTAAGCCATTTTACGGCTTAGCCGTAGCACATTTCACGGTGTAGCCGTGAGTGCACGGAGTCATTTTTTCTGGAATCGTTACAGTTATACAGAAAGTGAACAAAACGACTGGAAACAAGAAGCTAACAGCAAAATGAGTTCGATGGGGCTGTCTAACACTGAGAAACACAAGGAAGAACAGAAATACAACAATCAAATCCATATCAATTAGTGTTCATACTACTTGGGCTTATACTTGCCTCACAAATGGAATCACGTCGTGGTTTTGGCTCAGTCCACCGGGAAACACGCACACAACTTGCTCCTTTCTTCCTCCCTCAAGCAACAGGAACAGAAAAGGAGAATGAGAGAAAGAGAGCTGAACAGAAAGAGAGACAGAGACGAGCTGGAGAGAGAGACAGAGGCGATCGAGAGAGAAAGAAGGGAGTTGGTGGGATATTTATAACTTAAATGAGTCCAAATTTACAAATAAGTCCAAATAGCTTACACAAATGTCGGTTTGAGTCAAATGACGGTCCAATAAGAGCAAACGAAATCATTCGGATCCAAGACAGTTACGAAAATCGACAAGCTCAACGAAATACACGCGATGACGTCAGAATGACGCAAAACTGACAAGGTCAATCAAAAGCCAAAATTACGAAAAAGGGCTCGAACTATCTGGACCAAGTCAAACTCACCCCAAACACTCTCTCTAAGGCTCAAACCAAAGAAAAACAAAATCAAAACACTCTTAACGCTCAAATCACATGCAATTACTCACAAATCCGGATCAACTCGGGTCGGAGTGTTATATAATTATTGTTCAATGAGATTTATTAATAAAATTTTCTATTATTTAATTGTTGTGGACGCATCGTCCCCCTGGATTTGAGGGTCCCGATTAAGGATTTCAGATTTCGAAGTATGACAGTTTGGTATCAGAGAACTAGGTCTTCAAAAATAAGTAAAATTTGGTAGAAAATTTAAGCCGTGTGAGATCGTTGGGTAGAAAAATTAGAATGGGTTTTGTGTTTTATGTAAGTTGTTATTTTGAATAAGGAGGCATTTTTTTTCAAATTTTCATGGATATTTTTTTAGCATTAGATTATTATGTATTCCATTAAGTTGCCCTATATGTTATTTTAGCATTGGATTATTATGTATTCGATTAAGTTGTCCTATACACACACACACACACACACACACACACACACACTATTTGGTAACCAACTTTTACTTATTTCCTCATATAAGTTGTATTTTTCTCGATGCAATTTTCCTATGACTCTTATTAATTCATACTTTTATATTCTATCTGCAAAAACTCAAATATGAGTTTTACTTATTTTCTTTGGTTTTCAAAAATTTGGTGGACCAAATTTTCTTTAGTGGAGAAGGATGTGATACCCCAACTAGTGGACCCTCTAATTTCTTGTTAGTATGTAAGTTGAATTTGGAGGACAAAATTCCTTAGTGTGGGAAGGATATAATGACCTCAATTTTGATTTTTGATTAGAATTAATCTTGAGATTTGATCTGTGGTGGACCTCACATGCATTTATGTTATTCTATTTAAAATTTAGAATTATTTGTGGGACCACGTTTTGCTAGAATTTGGCATATTAGAGAGTTTGGCTCAATCAAGATATTCAAATTGATTAGACTTCTTGTTATTGTGTTTTCCTATCTCAACTCTACCTTGCAATTAGTGTTCAATTTCAACTTGTGTTTTCGAGTCCAACTAAATTACTCTCCTTTGCTAAACCTGATTTGGGACTTATATCCTTTTAAGACTCTTCCTTTTTCTTTCTATATATAGAACACCAAGCCATCCCGTTCAATTATGTACGAATCTCATATCAACTCACTCACTCTCTCTCTCTCTCTCTCTCTCTCTCTCTCTCCCCTAAAGTGAGCTCTTTTTAAGGTATGGTTTTTCTCTCCTTTCTCAATTCCATTTTATAGTTACTATTATTCAATCATTTTAGCATGCTCCTTCTTATTTTTTTGTTTATCAAGCTTTTTTCAATTATGCTCTTACCATGATCATGCTAGACCACAGACACCTTAAACATCGCAACCACCATGTCTTCCATGATCTTGCATTAGGCCATGTGTCATCATGCTGGACCACCTATAAGGTCCAAACCCGAGTTAATTATGATTTACCCTAATTAATCTTATTTTGTTCTAATTAATATTGTTTTGTCTTAATTAGGCTAATTGAGCCTAAATCTCAAGAGGTTTGGATCATGAATAGGTAGTTGGGTTGATTCGAACCTTACTAAGTAGTTCAGGACCTTTTGTATTTTAGCATGTTCATGGTTTTATATCATTAATGCATCATATTAGTTGCATTGGGTGGGTTTCATCTTGTGGGACATCTTTTATGTTTGGCCCAATTTCATTTGGATTCATTTTGGAGTGCAAGCCCATTTGATCTAATTTGAGAAATTAGGAAAACCTTAGACCTGCTTGTAATTTTATAAAACACACCCCATTTAAAAGACCCCAACCCACCATCCCTTCTTCTTCTTCCCCCTTGGTTGCCGTAGCTTCTCTTTTCCTCTTCCAAGCTCTCTCTCTCTCTCTCTCTCTCTCTCTCTCTCTCTCTCTCTCTCCCTCATCTTCCTGTGATTTGGAGGCTTGGGTCATTGCATGCAAGAGGTTAGAGTGTCTTCTTCTTCAATCTCTTTCTCCTCTTTTGGTCTCCTTCCAGAGATTTGAAATCTCATCTTCTTCTTTTGAGCTTACATAGGCCTTGAGGTATGAAAACCCCATCTCCATTTGAGTCATTGGGTTCATTGGGGGCAAGGAAACCTAAGGATTTGGCATGCATGCATCTCATGCTTTTGTATTTCCATGCATATTCTAGATCTTCTTCCTAGGAGAGCTTTTTGTACCTCTACACCAATGAGAAAATTGATTTAAGTGAAGCACCATGTATAGGGCAAGTACAAGGATACATTTTCTTTACATGCATGGCTAATTTATTGATCCTTGATATATTACTATGATTTGCCCCTTTTACAGCTTCTCTAATCTTTAATAGATAATGCATGGAATTGATTCATGATTTTAATGATTCTAGGATGAATAAAATGATAGTGGTCATTTAGGGAACCTAAGAATGTGGAATGGAAGCCTCTATATTGGTTTGAATGCAGGTTGAATAGAATAATAGGAGAGAAAATCAGTTAGAAAACTGAACACACCTGTAACAAAGTGCTTCAGGGCCGACCAATCGGTCTTAAAGCTCGATCGGTCGAATTGCGTCTTTGGGTAGTCTGACTGGTCGGCCAACCTGCCCGACCGGTTGAATTTCATTTCTGAATACGGTCTGATCGGTCGGACCAATACCCGTTCGGTCGGGTAAGCCTAACCTTTAGATTATAGGAATGTCTTCCAAAAATGAATTCCGTGCTTGACTATGGCTTGCTATAGTCTACGGAATAGCCTAGTGTTGGGTTACACCCCTTAACCTTAGAAAGAGACCGAGGTATCCACCCACCCTTATTATAGGTTGTAGGTTTCACCCAAGACCATTTATGACCATAGAAGTGGGATCCTTTGTTACGCCAAACTAGCCCAATGGTAACTAAACATGGAGAAGGAAGAGTGTTGAGCTGTCACTCCTTCCCTCTTGATTCTTTGGTGAGTTTTCAATGTCACGTTATAGGGTGTTGGCATAAGATGAAGTATCCTTTACATATATAAAGTAACGCCGAGAATGGTAACACAATGACACCGAACGTCTTATGAATACACCGTATTGAATGACCTTGGAATTAAACCCGGATTATCTAGCATAGGGTTGGCTAGTAACTATCTTTGATAACCTCTCAATCTAATTGCATTCATATTGACAGCAATCTTGACCTCAACATGATAGTTCATATCAGTATGCATTATTGATGATCAGTATTCTACTTAGTTGTGATTCTATGATCGGTATTTTCATGAAGACTGAAATACATTTCCATACGAGTATAAACAGATCAGTATACGATGAATATGGGTTTCAGATTAATTCTTATATACTTGGAGTCGGCACCACTTAGCTTATACCCCATAGGAGGTTTGACGGGACCAAATGAGAGTATTTTATTAGTTATCTACTGTAGTAGTTATTAGAAGAATGAGTCGACGCTCTTAGGGTAGCTAGTCAGTCTTAGCCCGATCGCTAGTGATTTCCCGCGAATCAGTATACTCTCTTATTAGAGAGAAGATAGCAATATGGTTGCCATTTGGTATGATGTGCTCTTTACTCATGATTCCTTATTCATGCTTACTCATATGCATAAGTGCCTAGATTTCGATCTTGCTCTCTTTTAATCATTACATCATTTTAATTCAATTGTTATATTATGATAAGTTTATATATCCTTATCTTTGCTTAACCGTCGTGTTAACAAGGTTATCTTGGTGTTACAGGTACGGAACTTGTTGCCAGTTTGGCACTCAGCGCGCCTCCGGAGGGAACCCCAGCGTTACCTCGGGATGTGAACGAGTGGAACGAGGAGGATATCTTTTCTTGATCCTCCTCAACAGCGCGAAATAGGGTTATTTTGGTTGACTTAGCTTAGCTATGGATTGGCTTAGGGTTCATCTTGACACTTGACATTTTGTATTATTTATGGATTTTTCATACCTTATACATGTAGTCGGAATAATTAACAAACTTTGTTTTATTAATAAACCAAAGTGAATGTTTTATTGATGCCTATGATATGTACAGGTGAATTCTCCAGGCTTCCACTTAATTAAATTATAATTGTTAATACATGTTAACGGATCTTCCTCACGCGTACCGTGGGATCACCCTTATGACAGTTCGTACATGTCTTATTATGGCACAAATTGTCATGGGTACGTGTGTTACACCTCGGAATTCACAATAAATTCTCAATTCTCGGGTTTGGGTCGTGACACTACCATATGCATCTATCCCCACCTGTTGGTCAAGTGAGTTCAGACTAAAATGGGTTCATTGTCTTGGGTAGTTTCCCTAATTATATTAGGAATTTTCTGTTTGTTAAACAGTAGTTTCTTAATATGATTAGGACTTTTCTTTATCTAAGAATAGAGTTCTTGGGGAATAAGGAAGTGATGATTATATATATGATGTAATCTGTAACCCTAGACATATGTTGAGATTCGAAGGCTGTGGATTCACAAATTGGAGAAAAACCTAATGGAAATTGGTTTTCCGTTGAAAACTTGTGAAACACAAAGCACAGTTAGTGGTAAAAGGTTTAGCATAGACGAAGGGTATCGACTTTAGTGATATTTTCTCTCCTATTATGAAGATGACTTATGTCAGAGTTCTCTTGGGTCTAGTTGTCAACATAGACCTTGAGCTTGAACAGATGAACGTGAAAACCGTGCTTCTTCATGGTGATTTGAAAAAAGAGATCTACATGACTTAGCTAGAGGGGTTTAAGATAGAAGGAAAAGAACAGATAGTTTGCAAGTTGAAGAAGAGTGTGTACGGGCTGAAGCAAGCACTAACATAGTGGTACAAGAAGTTTGATTCATTCATGTTGAGTCATAAGTACCGGAGGACAGCTGTAGATCACTGTGTTTATATTCGTCGATTTATCAATGGCAGGTTTATCATCCTTCTTTTATATGTAGATGATATGCTAATAATTCGAGAGGATAACAAGTTGATTGGTAAGTTAAAAGAGGAGATGTCAAAGTCATTTGGCATAAAAGATTTGCGTCTCGCACGAACAATATTGAGCATGCAAATACATCGTGATAGGAGTGCCAAGCAACTATGGTTGTCATAAAAAAATATATTGAACGAGTACTCGAGCGGTTCAACATGAAGAATGTTAAGCCAGTTAGCATGCCTCTAGCCAGTCACTTCAAACTAAGCAAGTGCTTATGTCATACTGTAAATGAAGACAAGGAACGAATGACATATGTTCCTTACTCTTCTGTTGTGGGGAATCTTATGTGGGTCATGGTTTACACATGGCCAGACATTGCTCATGCTGTGGGTTTAGTGAGCAGATTTGTATTTAACCCTAAAAAAGAGCATTGAAAAGCAGTGAAGTGGATCTTTAGGTATTTAAAAGGTATTTCCAGGTTGTGCTTATGTTTTGGAGGCTCAAAACCAATTGTAGAAGCTTATACTGATACTGATTTTGTAGGCGATTTAAATCATCAGTTGTCGACTTTTGGTTATTTGTTTACTTTCGTAGGGGGAGCAATCTCTTGGCAATCGAAGTTACAGAAGTGTACAGCATAGTCTACAACTGAAGTAGAATACATAGCTGTTAATGAAGCAGGGAAAGAGATTTTGGTTGAAGAAATTCCTTCAAGAATTGGGTTTGAAGCAAGAAGAATATGTAGTTTACTGTGATAGTAAAGTGCTATGGATTTCAGTGAGAATGCTATATATCATAGTCGCATGAAAGCACGTTGATGTCAAATACCATTAGATTTGTAAGGTGATCGAGAAGAACTTCATAAAGCTGGAAAAGGTTCACACCGACAAGAATCCCTCGGACATGATGACAAAGGTTGTATCGATGGAAAAGCTGAAGCTGTGTTTAGAGTTAGCGGGCTAAACTCTCAGTAAGGGGTTCAAGGCATCTTCTTCATGGTCTGGAGGGACAAATTGTTGGCCAAGTGGGTTCAGACCAAAGTGGATTCATTGTCTTGGGTAGTTTTCCTAATTATATTAGGAATTTTCTATTTGTTAAATAGTAGTTTTTTAATAGGATTAGAACTTTCCTTTATCTAAAAATAGAGTTCTTGAGGGATAAAGAAGTGATGATTATATATATAATGTAATATGTAACCCTAAACATATGTTGAGTGTGAATTCACAAATTGGAGGAGAACCTAATGAAAATTGGTTTCTTATGAACATAAGTATCTTTGCCGAACCACGTAAATCTCTTGTCTTCTTGTGTGGTTGATTATTGATATTGTTTGCTTACACACACACGCGTACAATGATGGTGTCATATCTACAACACTATTATCATACTCATCTTGTGGCCATGCACATGAACTGTCCCACCGCCATCTCAAAAATGGACCCAAAGCCCACATGAGATCACCACCTCGTTTTGAACTAGAAAACCCGTTTATCAGGTTTCAAGCCATCCATGTGTTATTTTTCACATAGGACTGTAGGGCTGATAGGACATCTAATTCTAGCTCAGATCTATGGATCTAAAAGGGGACACATAGGCGACCCTTGAAAATCCATTTGATGATGGAAATTAATTAAGTGGCCCCACAGATGTTATCCATTAATCTGCCTCATGAAAAGTAGCATAGTCAACATGTTTGGCATGTGTAATTAATCATGGAAGACCAATTCCAGGTGCTGGGATTTATCAATTGATTACTTATGATTGTTATCCCTACAAACAATGATTTGACAAGGGTTGAGGAACCACATGGCCCACCAAATGCATTAATTTAATTCAACACTATGTAGGCCCACTCACTGATTTTCTAACCTAATCAGGCTTAAGTTTTGGTCCATAGCTGAACCCATGATCTTCACCCATTAATCACATGTGAACCCAACGTGGCATCATCTCTTCTTTTCTCTCATATGCATTATTACTCTTCTTTTGTGTCCACCGACTAAGCTTTTTTCCATAAGACCCATTGGACCCATTGTCATTGGCCCACTTGATGAATCTGTTTAATATGAAGTTTTTAGGCTCATTTAACTAACCTGTTTAGGTCTAACTTGAATCATACCTGCCATTGATGAACCATATTTATAGTAGCCCAACACTAAATAGTTATTGTGTGTGCCCACATGTCTAACCCATCTAGTTTATGCTCATGCATGCCACTTGCATCAACCAGCCCAAGCCCAAAGCCAACATGTGACAATTTCATCACTTTAGACTTGTATTCGAGCTTGACCCAAATCTTATAGCTTGTGAATGAACCCATCTCTTAGACCCATTTGCTAATTGGCTTGAAAGCCATCATTAACAGGTACCTGCATCGATTCTACGAGATGGTTAGATCGAGGCAAGTCAAGCCCATCATCCACTGAAAATTCAAGCAAGTAGTCTTACTATGTTACCCTAGTATTGAGTTTCATATTCTTTGTCTCAATTATGTTTTAAATTGAAATTTTGGGTTTTATTGAAATAATCATAGGATTTTCAAGGATTATTGCTGCCTTTAATTTGTTTAATATGTGCTAGACTTGATATTGTTTCCGTCGATGCCATATTGTTATAAATTAAATTGATTTGTTTATTATTATTAGTGATTTGTTATTTGATTTCAAAATTATGGAATTTTGTTGAAACTTGATAACATTAAATTTGTGTTTTGATTATGCTAAGAATATGCCTTTCTTGGATTTACGACTTTATTTCTGATTGGGGAAAGTGTGAGACCCGACTACACCTAGGTAATCCCCTGAGGCAAGTTCAGATCGGGTGCTCCTACAAGCCAAGATAGGAAAGTCCGCAGGAGTAAGAGTAGTATACTTTTGTTAACACCGTGAGACTTTGTTCAAATTTCACATTAGAAGTATCCAAGTCCTGATCGGCTTTAATCTATTGATTGAATTTGTAAGACAATGTAAATTGTAATTACATGAAAATAGTCATTTTAAATTACACCTTGAAATGTCGCTAAGACCTAAAATTGCTAAACTATATTTTTTATGATCATATTATTCGAATCTATCGCATTTGCCTTTGAAATTGCTATTTTCTGCTTCTTGTTTATTTGTTCAAAGCCGTGGCTTTGAAATTTGATATCTTTGATTGTTGCTTCAATTTTATAGTGGGTCTATTTGCAAAGTTTACTCACTCTCCTTTGTTGATTTCACAGTTGAGCCGTACATTGAAGAGACTTCACTTGCATGTAGACCGAGATCTATGGAATAAGTTACGAGAATTTCACATTAAACATTAATGGCATGTGTATAGTGGCGTAGCTAAGAATTTAGGTCACTAGGGTCAATAAATACCTTTGTCAAATGACATGTAAAAATATTTTCAAAAAGACCCCTATCTTTAGTATGTTTCAAAATATTCACTTGGGTCAATTTTAGAAAAACTCCCCAAAATTAATAGAATTATACATAGAAAAAAAATTTCAAATTTTAGTAGTGTCACTTGACACCACTGAACACTATGTAGCACCGCCCCTCCATGTGTAGGAGTTTATTCATTCATGTAATTATTGTTCAATGAAATTTATTAATAAAATTTTCTTTTATGTAATTATTATGGACTCGTCATGCCCTAGGACTTGAGAGTCCCAAGGATCTCAAATTTCAGAGCATGACATAAAATAATATCAATTACTTCAATTCATATATGTACTCAAATAATATTCCTTGCTCAATCCATATGTATATATATATACATATACATATGGAGAATTTTCATACGCATCCGTCCCTCACCATTTTTTTCGTGAGAACTCTAAGTGGAGCCCATTTATCTCTCGATCCAAACCTTGCAACACACATGGGACCCCATGATAGCAACTCGCGTCAACTTTTGATCGGATCCGAATTTGTTAGACCGTTGGATTAACTATACACCAATCCAAACGGAATGAATTTGTGAGTCATGGATGAAGGGGTTAGGGATATGTGATTAGGACAAAATTTGATATGTAGAGTGCTTTCATATAGATCTTTCCAACCCCCCAGTCTTATCCCTTAGTGGGGTCCACAGTGGGCCCCACCAAAGAGTGTGTATAAAAAGTTTATGGGAGACGTATGCATAGGAAAAAGCCCCTATACATATATATATACATGGGCAAGCCTCTCTTAAGCTCAAATTTATATAAAAAATTCCGTAATCCAAGCCCATGGCTCACATGCATGTAATATTTCAAGCACTATTAAAAGAATACATTTTGAAGTGACCATTCATATATATGATATAGCGGCCAGGGTATATATGATTGAGTGCCACACAGGATAGAATCGAATGGAATCGGTCCAAGAGATTGCCTTGTTCTTCATTCATCTGTCTTTAAGAGAAATGTAATTAAATAGCTTGGATGATCTCTCACTTCTCCATTCTTTCAATTAGTAGATTTTGTATGAGACACTCATCAAAATAATATCTAAACAGACTTAATACAACCAAATATATATACCAGAGCTGCACTAATGATTTATATATATTTATATTTATATTTAAATCAGTACACAAACCCAAGCGTAGGACAAAACTATACAATGTAGAAAGATAATGTGGCCAAAGTGGTCTAAGGAATGGAACAGAATCTAATGAACAGTAATCTATTATTCATATTGGTACATCTGCGAGTGAAGCAAAAGGTCATGTGACACGGCGCAAAAAGAAGAGCCCTATGGGACGCAAGTATTGCCAAGTTAGGAGAGCTTTCAAAGATCAATGTACGTTCTAGTTTCTCGAGAAATAATTGAATAGAATCAATAAATATCCGGATTTTTTAAATTTTGGATTCCTCCCCGGTTCTTATGGTGAAAATCTTATGAGAAAACGGATTAACTTTGATACTTAAAAAACCATAGACGCAAAAAAAGATGTTAAATAGTGCTAAAAACAATTTTTCAAGATTTTCCCAATTTCTCCTTTTTTTTATATCATCCTGATTTTCTTGCAGTTGTTTTTTTGTGGTGTTTTCAAAAATATCTTGACATTTGTGATATCTTTCAAGACATTTGTGACAATGTGATGAAATCAGCCGTGTCTTAGAAACATCTCGATACTTATTTGAGTGGTAATTTCCTGAAATAAGAGAATAATGTTGCATAATATCTGTAAAAAGGTTATGAGGTTACTTTATATTTATTTCTCATTTTAACTATTAAAATGCATTTATTTTCTGAAATATTTTTCCATAGTATTTTGAGAATCCGGCAAATTCGAAAACATCTCAACATATTTCCGAATAATAATTCCTAGAGAATAATACTATAACAATCGTCACCAACCAAAGATATGACCATTATAAAAAAAAAAAAACAAATATCGGCAATACTTGCCAAATGCACAATAACATTGCAGTAATATTTTGAAATAGTATTTCTTATAACAGCAAAAATTTCTAAAATATTGCAAAATCTAATTAGTTTTTCTTCCTTCAGGATTAAATTTATTAGAATTTCTAAAATTCCAATTCCATGTAAACAAGTACGCTCTTTTTTTTAGTTTTTCATATTGCTTATATTCCTTGTAATTTATGCTTATAGTGATTTATATATTTTTTTATTTATTGCACAGAATATATATGAAATGAATGAATGAATATTCTAGGTGCTTATTTTTTAAAATATTTTAATGTATAATATGGATGTATAAATATTTCCAAATATTTCAATTAATTATGGTGATTCTGTTATTTGGAAGAGTATCGATAGAAAGTTGCCAAACAAGTTCTCTGGAGCTCATCTTGAAATAAGCTCATTCCCGGCACAGCTCATTCTCAAAACAGAAATCTTCTACCCAAGACTGATACCCAATGGGACCTTGGCTGTAGGAATCTCGTGCTACCTGGGCAATTGGAGAGAATTCCTTGTCCTTGCAGATGATCCAAGTTCTTGTCTCCAAGACATCTAGCCATGCTTATGTAGTTGTGAAACTGTAATTTATCAGTTCCCTATTTTTATGCAGATGACTCTTGCTCTAATCAACACCGTAGAATGAATTGGCCCTTGCCCAAACTGTTGTTCATTTCTTTTTGCCCAAACTTCATTTCAAATGACGTGACACACTCCTTTGACTAATCAATCTTCATTTCGAGTAGGGTAATCTACACCTATGAATTCATCAATTCATAAAAGGCCAGACTAACTATTGAAGCAAAACCCTAGCTTTATCAGAATGAACACCCTGCGTTTATCATCCCCAATAAATTAAGATGTTGGCAATGCATATTCATATAGAATATCAAGTTAATGGCTTGGATAAAGCTAAGCAGCCAACCTTGTGGGCCATCGTAGACAGCTTCATGGAAACTCCCGCTCAGACTTGAACGTACGTATTGTTTCTCATTAACCAGAACACCTCTTTGAGAATTAAATCAGATAAAAAGAAACGAGGGATGATTAAAGATGCTACTTTAAAATTGTACTTTTTGGCCATCTTGAAGTATCTTTCTCATAGTGGCCCTTTTGTTTCCTTGTAAATTCAGTTTATAAGGAATTTAAAAAACTTATTTTTATAAAAGTCTCTAAAGTCGTTGAAGCGGTGGCTCGGTTGATTTGAGCTTTAAGTTTATTCTCTAAGGTTTCAAATTCGACTTCTACCCCTTATATAATTTAGATAATATGTGTGCAGTCATGTTTAAACCCTTCAAAGAATAATCTTTACTCGTCAAAATCGAATAACTCCTGTACCAAAGGCTAAAGATTTGAAAGTTAGGCTAGCAAGAAATACCTTAAATCATCCAAAATAAATATAAAAAAATGAAAGTTTCTAAAACTAAAGAAATAAAGGTCAATAGCTGCAAAGGTCATGACTTGAAACCATTTGGGGCCTTGTTCAATGCACAATGTTTGGGTTTTTCATCATAAAAAATAATAATAATCTTCCCTTGAGTGAAGAATGATTTTTAACCTATAAAATGAAATTCTAAGAAAGCAACAGTCCCATATGCATCTCCAGCTTAAATATAAAAATAAAAAATTACCTCTTTCATGTTCCTTTGCGAAACTATTTTACCATGACATGCCCCCCACACACCCCAAAACACAATTTGGGTGCAGCTCTGTGGCCCTTTAAGAAAAAATTAATCGTAATAAATATAGGTTAACCTCAAAGAAGCATTGGTCATAAACTTTTGTCAAATCACATGAATCTTATTTTAGCAGGAGTAGCAATCAAGCGTATATTATCAAGGAAAACAAATAAAAATGAGTTTGTTTCTAGCAGATAGTGACATACAGGCCAATCACTGAGCACCGTTTTCTATGAGGGATAGGCCATCACCATGTATGGCAAACAAACTGTTACAATAATTTTTAGCCATCTCATCACTGGTTTTATATGGGAAGAATAGTCCTAGGCTGGATTACAAGTATCATTAAATAATTGAAGTTTCACATTAAAGGCATCCTAACCTTATTGTCCGGATTGCTTAATTATTATTGAAGGTGTCGGTATTATAATTAGCTAAAATCCACCGAAGTATGGTAACCAATTTAACCTTATGTTCTCTGTTTTTTCGAAAAAAAAGTGAAACAGAGAGAAGATGAGGTTTTTCAAACTACAGTCTCAACTCTCGTGATTTACTCTTAAATTAAAATGCTATTAAACAAACTAGTAGAAAAGAAAAATAATATAAAAAAATGAGAAATAGATGCAACCAATGGCCGGCTGTCAATTTAAGGGATAGATTCTGATAATGAGAATTGATTAGGTGGTGATTAAATGAAGATCCTCGAGTAAAGACATCACATTGACGAGGTCCTTTCGATGGATTTCTGCAATCAGCCATGGACATAGATCTAGTTCAAACTTCAAAGTCTTCAATTCAATAGTTCCATTTGAAAGTTTATAATGCTCAGAATTTATTCTAGATTGTTATTTGAATACTATTTCTATACAGTAAAACAATAAAAGTAATCAATCATACAAAGAAGATAATATAAAATTTAACGTGAAAACCTAAATAGAAAAAAACTACGAACCCAAAGTAGACAAAATCAATTATTAACTTTCACAGTATAAAATATACTTGCAATCCTACAGTTAGTCTCTTGACGTAAAAGTTGTTCTTGCTAGATCTCCATGACATGCAGTCCCTCGGTGCCTTGCTATTGGTGCACAACAAAAGATTCTCTAGAGTGAGAAAACAATCTTCTATAATGATGTAGAAGCCACAAATTTCCCACGAAGAAGTAGAAGCATCAATTCTAGAACTTGAAACTTTTACCCAATCTCTCATACAAGCTCTAGATAATATTTCCAATAATAATATCAACTCAGAATTTGAAGATCTCTATGTGTTGTATTGTGCTTAAGGCTAGGAGAAACCCACTTTTTATGGCAAAAAATTCATGCCTTAGAGTTAAAAAGCAAATCTAAATAAAACAACCAATTCTTGCACAAATAAGAAATACATCCGTGCAGGTTAGTGGGTTTCTGCTGCATGCGCGCTTGAGCCCATATGAGCGCATCCAGTTATGTACAATCCATCTTGTCAGGCTTTAGCGCAGTCATCTTTATCTTACCCGCTCAAGCATGTGCACTATTTACTATTTTTCTTCAAATTCAAAACTCTTGCAATGCAATCGACAATCCATACTTAAAAAATATAAAGCACAGGTTAATGGACTCAAGTTTTGTGCAATATATGAATTTAGCCATTACAAAAGTCCTTACACCATTTAGAAAAACCAGCTATCAAAAACTCTTCTCACCATAAAACATAATTTGTGTCCCCCAGAAATCTAAATTTTGTCACATCAGCAGTGGTGGGGTGGTTGGTGGAGGGGCGCCCACCAGCCCCAGAGACGTGGTAATCAGTTATCCTCCAAGTTCATCCAAAATCAACGTTTTCCTCACAGAGAACCATGCCATTATGATCATGAACAGCTGAAAATAATAAGAATCCAAATCAACGTTTTCCTTACAGAGAACCATGCCATTATGATCAAAAACAGCTGAAAATAATAAGAATTGAAGGCTATTAACTCTGAAAGGAACCACTGGGACAATAGCAGCCTCATTTCAAGACTCGGGTATTTCAGTCTCAAGTTCCACAAGAGAATCACCTGATTGGTGAACACACATTCTAAACGCACACAAATAAACCAGCAATCAGATTCCAAAGATCCAAACGGCTAGACTGTCATCCGCTGGGAGTTTGCAGGGACTCGTTTGGGCATATAACTATGAAATGCGAGTTCTGGACTAATCACTTTGCCTTTTCATTGGAAGAGGCAGAATCCTCATCCACTCAAACACTCCACATGCCTCTATATAAAGAAAAATTATAATGCTCCACCCTAAATACATGTATGATATTGTTCGCCTAGGTCAATGGACCATACGATTTTCACTTTTGGTGGACCTCATCCCACCAAAAAGATAAAAATGCAGGCTTTATATATAATCCCAAAGTCACTCTTCTTTTTATATGAGAGTCTAAGACGTCACAAAAATGATTTAATTTTTCTTTGATTGTCGAATGGCACCACGGATGTTTACTCAAAAAAAAATTGAAAGATGATTCACACTGCTCTCTAACAAACCAAGGAGGGGCCCCGTTCAGGTTTTCATAAACCAAGTGCCGGTGACCATCACCATTAATAGGTAATGCTTATATTTTCAAGGCCATGATAAAGAGGGTTGTTAACTAGAAAGAACCAACAATCTAACTCATCCAAGACGGGTAATATTTCTCTTTCAGGGCCCCGCTGCTTGCATGAAATTGAATTCCTAAATAATTCATGATAAAATTGATTCAAACAGAGGATTATTATAGGTGACGAGTGAAGAAATAAGGTGGGCATGTTCATAGTGCCTGCCTATCCCGGGATTTGAGTCATAATTCTGTTGGCCATTGTGCATTCATTTTCCGCCAAAGGAAAGATTATTTGATAGTCAATTGTAGATCTTTCCATTTGTTTTTTCGATTTCAGCCACTTTGGTAGGACTACTTACTTTAGAATTTCTACGAATTCAATTCCAAAGGGAACAAGGACGCAATAAAAATTGTTTGTGCAAATAGAAACCACATCAAAATCTTGAAATGCAAGTGTCAATTTTTTATTTTTTTGGGAAAAAAAATACAAGGACCATAACTAGAACAGAATGCTCCATGGACCCCATTGTTTCTACAAGAAACAGAACTCCAATGCGTGCTTTGATGGACAGGATTGTTATAACATTAGAAAACTAGTCCTTTTTTTCTTCCTCCTTTTTAGATCACACTACAAGGCAAAAAACATCTCTTGAAACCAACTATTGCTTTCCCCACTCTTGTCAGTTGTCACAGACTACACAAAATTGGTAGGCCATTGATAAAAGGAACACAGCTCATATAAAAAGCAGTTCTTTTTTCATCATGAACTCATTGAGTTCACAAGCTTTTACATTATCTCTTACTAACAAAAAGAGAACAGAGGAAAAATGGGGGGGCCAAAACAATGGCTACACCCCTTTTTAATCAAAATTATAAGATAACAGTCTGAGCTTATCCATATTTAATTTATGGAAATGGAAGCAACTGGGACCCATCAACATCATGAAAGACGAAACATAATCAGTAAACAACCAAATGTACATGATGACCATCTACGGCTGCCAAAAATTCACATAAACAGCACCTTGTAAACAGATGATCAAGCTGCTTACTTTAGCAATTTCATAGGATCATCAGCTGATGGGACTGCAAAGCTGATCCTTCCACCTTGAGGCTATGTGGAAACAGCCATACCAGTTAAGAAGATATCGTCCTCCTTGCTGGTTGATTTCTGCGAATGGGGTGCTATAATTGCAGGTTTATCTATTTCCTCTTCACACAAAATCTCTTGAGCGCGGCAACTGCTACTGCAGAATGCTTTTTCACCTCTATTAAGAAATAAAAGACACATTTGTCCCAAAAAAAAAAAAAAGTTTGAACTCAATATCTAGATCAAATTTCATTCTCCAATCATATACCAGAGAAATGAGCCAAGAGTCAATCAGTTTTACTTGAAATTTATCAATACAAGCAATGATAGAAGCTATGGGCGAATCTGTTTTAACCCAAAATAATTGCCCATTTTAATATTGTGGTAAGTCGATGATTATCGGTTCTGTTCTTCACTTGGGGTGAGATAACAGACTGGAAGCCAAACTAAGTTGGAGGCTGTTTTTCATCCATTCAGTCCCAATCTAATTGCTAATCAGAAGCTATAATAATTAGGGGAATCAACAAGAGGAGCAATGCTCTACTTAGTAAAGCCGCTTCCAATCTCACCACCAGCCAAAGTGCTTTGAAGAACAGATTAACAATGTATTCTGTAAAACACTCAAACCATTTATATTTTAACCAAACATTATGTTAGAGGAATAAATAATCAACCAAGAGAGTTTTCTAAATGTAAAACAGAGTTCTAATACGCGATTCCCACAACAAGAACACCCAATTGAATCAGTTCATTGCACATTATCAGAACATCATGGATAAAGATTCCACAAAACTGGGGGCATTGCATCATCATCAGTAATCAACCAAAGGAAAATAAAAGACGATAAAAAACGCTACAAACCTGTACATGTAGATATCTTTCCCCTCATCCAGTTTCTTCTTGCAAGAGCAGCAGAAGCTCAAAAAATCATCTGGGGGACAGTAATCATCCGCACCCTTAACCAGGGCTTGCGATCCGATCCCCCATTCTTTCTTATTACAATCAGCCAACTCAAATGTATGGCTCTCTAAAATACAATTACCATAAATATGAGTAGTTTTAGGATTTGGACCATGAGAAATGACACAGGTATAGTCCTCAGAGAGTTCTATTTCACTAGCAGAAAGAGACCCAATAAATCTCTGCCCAGAGCCAATGGATTTTGGGGGTGAACTTGATTTCACGTCAGTAAAATTTTCAAAATTGGGGCATTCGATCACAAATGGAAGCGAACCCGAATCCTGCTGTGTGTTTTTAGAATCGGACCAAAATTCCTCTGATTTGGACAATGGATTAGAGTGCATTAGCCCCGAAAGGTGCGATGATGACCTTTCGGAGTATGATAAACATGATCGGATTTTCCCAACTACCTCAGTCTCCAACTTGATTTCATTGGATTCTAATAAAATTTCCGACTTACCCAATTGGAGATTTGGTGATTTTAGCGGAGATATCGCATAGTTTTTAGGTAGGGATCTGGGAGTTAGAGAAGAATCAAGTGAATTAATCAGACGGGTCTCACAAGTTGGGATGTTGATCCTCATCTGAGAACCAAATAGTATATTGCGACCATCAGATAACCCAAAAATCTTTCCATTTGGTGTGGTCTCATTGTTGAGAGAATCAATAATGCCAAGGCCTACTTTTTTATTGTTGTTGTTGTTGCTGCTGCTGTTGGAATCCCAGTTCTTTTGGGGGTGCCCCTCAAGCCCTGATCTTGATGACCTCAGCAAAGGGCTTAGATTGGAGAAAACCTTATGATCAAGAGGAGAAGTAGGGCTCTTGGCAGATTCATAATCTGATAAACCCTTGGCAGTAAATCCTACAAAGAGACCAGGGACACTGAAAAATGAACCGTTTTTGGCCTTCTGTGCCAAAACATCAGGTGAAAAATAGAAATCTGGGGGAGAGTCAGGCCTCAGATGCCCCTGGCTCTGATCTTTATGAACTGGTCTACTCCTCTTCTTTAGCATTCTGAAAC